>CM038047.1:56732982-57932982 GCA_021397845.1 Areca catechu | reverse complement strand
CTCCCTGAAGGTCGACCTAGAAGGCTGACCCAGAAGGCCGACCTCCCTGAAGGCTAACCTCCCGAAAGGTCGACGACCAGGAAGGCCGACCAACCAGAGGTACGACCCACTGAAGTTGAGGTCCGAACCGACCCACTGAAGCTGAGGTCCAAACCGACCTACTGAAGCTGAGGTCCGAACCGACCCATTGAAGGAGAGGTCCGAACGACCCACTTCTGCTGAGGTACGGCTAACCCACTTCTGCTGAGATATGACTAACCCACTTCTGCTGAGGTACGACTGACCCACTTCTGCTGAGGTACGACCGACCCACTCCAAGAATATCTCGATGACTCCAGAAGGATCTTCGCATACCAGAATTCTGTTATAACAGAATTTTGACATATCAGTACCACGTGGCCACTCTCCAGGGGCAGATCAGTCTTTCCCGACTCCATCCCAATAGATTTTGGCACTATTCTATGCCTATATAAGGTAAAGGCAGACCCCAGGTATTGAGGAGGTAACTCTCGTAACTCATCTCTTTTAATTATGAGTCTTCTCTTCTCATCTTCCCATCCTCTGGCAGATGGAGAGTCCCCCAAGCTTTCCATCTTAGAGATCTTTCGTTCTTCATGATCGTCTTACTAATTTGATCGTTGGAGTATCTTCGCCGAAATTTATGGTACAAAATATTTTCTGTTTTGCAGGTTTTTAAATAAAAAAGAACCAAAAAAAGATTGGATTTTGATGATGCTGTGATAATAAATTGGTGCCGGAAGGAGGCTGGCCGCTTAGTCCACCGTCAGCTCAGATACCGCTCGAGTCTACGGTCACCTCCGCTCAGTCCAGACGCCTCCGCGCACTTCCCGTGGCTTGCTCCGCGCCATGCTGCAGGTCCGGACAAGCCCGAGGTCACCTCCGCGTGCCCCAACGTGCTCCCACGTCGCCCTTCACCTGCAGGGGGCCCCGTCTTTTCCTCCGCGCGCCCCAACATGCCCTCTCCGCCTTTTCCACGTCCCCGCGTGCCCTGCTCCTGCGGCGTCCGGCCATCTCCCGCGCGCTGTCGGCCCGCCCCGCGCCGGCTCCGGCTCCTGTGCGCCCTCACGGACTTCGCGTCCGGCCATCTCCCGCGCGCCGTCGGCTCGCCCCGCGCCGGCTCCGGCCCCTGCACGCCCTCACAGTCTGCTCCGGCCGTCTCCCGCGCGCCGCCGGCCTGCCCCGCGCCGGCTCCGGCTCCAACGCGCCCTGGCCTGCTCCGGCCGTCTCCCGCATGCCCTGGCCTGTTCCGGCCGTCTCCCGTGTGCCCTGGCCTGCTCCGGCCGTCTCCCGCGTGCCGTCGGCCTGCCCCGCGCCGGCTGCGGCTCCAGCGCGCACTGGCCTGCTCCGACCGTCTTCCGCGCGACGTCGGCCTGCCCCGCGCCGGCTCCGGCTCCAGCGCGCCCTCACGGTCTACTCCGACCGTCTCCCTCACGGTCGGCCTGCTCCGTGCTAGGCTCTAGCATCCGCGCGTTCCCAGGCCCGCATCCCCACGGGCGTCTCCGCACCACCCACGGCCGTCTCCGTGCCAGGTTCCCGCGCCCGAGCATGCCCCCATCCGGCCGTCGGACAGCTAGCGCACCCCTGCGGCCGTCTCGGCGCCCGAGAGCACCTCCGCGCTCGCCTCCGTGCACGAGCACACCCCCGCGTCGGCTCTGCGCGGCCTTCGCGCGTCCGTACGCCCCGCGTCGGCTCCGCGCGCTCTCCGGGCCGCCTCCACGCGTTCGGACGCCCCCGCGTCAGCTCTGCTCGCTCCCCGCACTGCCCGCGGTTGTCGGACGCCCCCGTGCCAGGCCCGCATCTCCGTGCACCCCACGGTCCGTCTCTGTGCGCTTCCTGCAGCCGTCGGATGCCTCCGCGCCCCTGCGCTCTTCCCACGGCTGTCGGGTGTCTCTACGCTCCCCGCGCCGTCTCTGCGCCCGTCGGCTCGCCCCGCGTCAGTTTCGACGTCCGCATGCTGAGGGGGCAGCCCGACGACCCTGACTTGCTCTGTGCTGGTTCCGGCCCCAAGGCTTCTCCGCGCCCCTGCGCGCCTCCACACATCCCACGGTCCGCCGTGCGCTCCTGCCGCCTGCTCTGCGTCAGGTTCGGCTCCAAGGCCGTTTCCGTGCCCTCGCACTCCCGCAAACTGTCTAGTTCCATCATATGCTTCTTGAAATGCAGGTACGAAGAATATCCGGATAACAATCCGGTGAATGAAGTGGTGCAACTGACAGTTCCCAATTGCAAAAGCCCGATCCCAATCGATAGAGATCCGAGGACCATTCGCTCCTGCAAGGATCAGATCAACGCTACAACAAAGATCCAAACAATCTGAAGTGAGGCTTTTGTTCTTTGATAGTATGAACTCTTCCAAAGGTCAAGAGCATGGGGATAACTATTATACCAAAAAGCTGATCTTCCTGAAGGCTGATCCAGAAAGCCGACCTTCCTGAAGGTTTACCTTCCTGAAAGCTGACCCAGAAGGCCGACCTTCCTGAAGGTCGACCCAGAAGGCCGACTTTCCTGAAGGCCGACCCAAAAGGCCGACCTCCCTGAACCTGACCTCCCTGAAGGCCGACGACCAGGAAGGCCGACCAACCAGAGGTACGACCCACTGAAGCTGAGGTACGATTCACTGAAGCTGAGGTCCGAACCGATCCACTGAAGCTGAAGTCCGAACCGATCCACTGAAGTTGAGGTTCGAACCGACCCACTGAAGGAGAGGTCCGAACGACCCACTTCTGCTGAGGTACGGCTGACCCACTTCTGCTGAGGTACAACTGACCCACTTCTGCTGAGGTACGACCGACCCACTTCAAGGATATCTCGATGAGTCCAGAAGCATCTTCGCATACCAGAATTCTGTTATAATAGAATTCTGACACATCAGTGCCACATGGCCACTCTCCAAGGGCAGATCAGTCTTTTTCGACTCCATCCCAACAGATTTTGGCACTATTCTATACCTATATAAGATAAAGGCAGATCCCAGGTATGGAGGAGGTAACTCTCGTAACCCATCTCTTTTAATTATGAGTCTTCTCTTCTCATCTCCCCACCCTCTAGCAGATGGAGAGTCCCATAAGCTCTCCATCTGAGAGGTCTTTTGTTCCCCACGATCGTCCCACTGACTTGATCGTCGGAGTGTCTTCGTCGGAATCCCCGGCACAAAGCATTCTCTAATTTGCAGGCTCCCAAAGAGGAAGAACCAGGAAGAGGTCAGACCCCGGTGATTCTGTAACAACAGATAACAGAGGCTTCCCACGTGCGCGTCACCACCATGTCACCAATAGAACTATTCTAGCAATGAGGGACTGGCTTCACCTGGCTACCGCCCCTTTCTAGCATGCCATCTATTGCCACCTAGATCACTATACCCTGTAGCTCTTACATGGCATCGATTGATGGATTTCCTACCTGGCATCTTTCGTGAGCACCCGATCCTATAAAAGAAAGGAGACCCAAGCCGGGGATTTCGGTGGAGGCACTCCGACAGTCAAGTCAATGGGCGATCAAGGGGAATAGATCCTCCTCAGTGGATCCCAAAGTGGTCTCCATTATCAGAGGATTCAAGAGATGACAGGAGGAGGGTTGGAATAGAGAGAGCTTGAGTAGTAATAGCTGTTGCTACAAGAACTCTAGGGGGAGTTCTTGCAATTCCCCTTGCCCTTAGAGTCTTACTAGTTGCTTGCCTCTCTCCCTTACCTTTGTTGAAGGCCCCTTTGAGTTTCTTATAGAAGTGTACTACCTCTGGTGAGGCGTAG
Source organism: Areca catechu (assembly GCA_021397845.1). Classification (NCBI taxonomy): domain Eukaryota; kingdom Viridiplantae; phylum Streptophyta; class Magnoliopsida; order Arecales; family Arecaceae; genus Areca; species Areca catechu. The sequence continues at coordinate 57,929,218 of CM038047.1, read as the reverse complement.
AGCCCTGACCTGGCACCCTCTGGGAGTCCCCCATGCGGATGAGGCATGGGCCTATTCTACCCCCCTCCATGACAAGGCATACGCCTGTTCTTCCCCCCTCTCCCTCTAGTGGAGGGGGATAGGATCCGTAGCCTCCGTCAGGGGAAGTCTGCCACGGGTGCAAATAGACTACTGAGTGCGCGTCTCTTTCACAACGAGTGAAAGTGGCGCACCCCTGGGCCTGACACTTCGACAGGGCACTGCCTCTTTCTGGCATCGTCCCACTATGTTTGGAGAGACCTGGCAGAGCACCGGTCTGGTGGGACATGTTGTAGGGTCTAAGACCCCTGGTAACATCTTCCTCTTCCGGGTGGTGCAGGTGGTAGGTTGAGGGGTGCGATGCCCCAAGTGGAGTGCCCTCCCTTAGGAGGTGCCGATAGTAGGCTGAGAGGCCTGATGCTCCGGCGGGACGTTCCTGCACAGGAGGCATGTTCTGGTGAAATGCCATCCCATAAGGATTGCAGTCGGCATGCCATGGTGGGACGCCATTCCTCAAAGGTTACAAACGGTGTGTTCTTGTGGAGCACCACCCCATAGGGGTGCCAGTTTCTCCAAGCAGCATAGGAGTCCTAATGGGGATGGCGACACCATCCACTGATGTCACTATTATTGGCTTTGGCCCTTGATTTTGATGATTAATAAAATGTTGAGTATATGCTTTATACTAATATTTCATTTGTAGTTGTGAGTTTCAGGATACAGGCACATCAAATTTTCTATACAAAAGTATCAAACTCACTCAATTTGAAGCTAAGTGAATTTCAATGCTTTAGAAGTCTTTTCACTTTGGAAAATCTTAAAATGGATCAATCTGGGCTTTATGAAGAAGAAGTTGAGGGTTTATTGAAAAGCACTTAGAATTTTGAAGCTTGGCATAGAGTTTTTTGAATGGCACAACCAAGTGCCGACTCATGGATCATGAAGTTCAACACTTCAAAAGAACTGGCATGCAGAAATCTCTTTGGCACGCCTTGAGTCGACTCACGAAAGTCAAGTGTCAACTCATGAAGAAGTCAGGTGTCGACTCAGAAGAACCAAGTGTCGACTCATGGCCTGAGACAAAAGATGTTATAGAACTATGTCATTTTGAGGATTTTGTCAAGTGCTGATCCAAGTGTCGACTTAGAGACTCAAGTGTCGACTCACAAGCTCCAAGTGTCGACTCAGAAGTCAACTCATAGCTTGAGAACAAATTGAAATAGAACTCTATTTTTTCAAGAATTATACCTTGAGTCGACTCATGAAGATCCAAGTGTCGACTCATGAAGAACTCAAGTATCGACTCACAGGTTCTGACAACAGTAACGACTATATTTTCTGAGGCACAAATTTGACTCCTAAAGGCTCCAAACGGCTAGTTTTGCTCCACCAACGGTCCTAAACTATTTTTTGAAAATTTTTGAAGTATTTAATTCTCACCAACTCATTCATGAAGAATTAACTCACAAGAGACAAATTCTACCTTTGAGAATATCACTTTAAAAAGTCAAAAGAGAGCTTGAAAGAGCATTCCATCTGAAAAAGCTTCCAATCTTGCTGTTGAGCCTTCAAATCAACATTCCAAAAATGGTTTTTCAAAGAATCCAAGGAGAAGACAACTCAAGCAATCAAGAAGAGCTGCATACCCTCTACTTCCTACTCTATAAAGAGTTTTTTCTTGTGCTTTACTCTTGTACTTTTGATTTTATTTGTTGTGACAAGTTTCATGGGTATTTAAAACTGTGTTAGGCCCTTCCAAGACGTGAATTGGAATCCAAGCCTAGGTTGGCTTGAGGAAAGGTTGTTGGTGAGCCTAAGTGAGAAAACCAACTTTGGGTTTGACTTGTGAGCCCTTGAAAATAAGTTGGCTATAATCTAGGTTGATTATAGTGAAATTTTCAAGGAATAGCTTGGAGAGTGGATGTAGGTGCTTGGTATGCACCAAACTACTATAAACCTTTTGTGTTTGTATGTATTATCTTGCTTATCTTGCCTTTATTGCTCACCTCACATAGCATTGCATCTTATTTATTTTGTGCTCATTTGCATTGCTTCACAAATACTTTAAGTTTAGCGCATAATTGTTTAAGTTTTTTAAAGAAATCCAATTCACCCCCCCTCTTGGGTTGCTACGCTGGGCAACAACTATCTCGACTACTCTAGAGGTGCTCATGGAAAAGGCTGTCCACCTACGAAAACCTATACATGACTTCAAGGGAAGGAGTTGACTTTTGACCAGGGAATCAACCTCGAGCAAGGGGAACATGACCTTGGTCAAGGGCTCGACGTCGAGGGAGCTGACCTCGGCCAGGGGCCCGAAAGGTGAGAGCACAACCTCAATCAAGGGCTCGACCTCAGGGGAGCTGACCTCGACCAATGGCTCAGAAAGCGAGAGCATGACCTCAACCGAGGGCTCGACCTCGGGGGAGCTGACCTTGGCCAGGGGCTCAGAAGGTAAGAGCTCGACCTCAGCCAAGGGCTCGACCTCGGGGGGAACTGACCTCAGTCAGGGGCTCGAAAGGTGGGAATGTGATCTCAACCGAGGGCTCAATCTCGCGGGAGCCAACCTCGACCAAGGTTTCGATCTTGGCACCTCATCCGACCACCGCATGCAGGTGGCGCCCTCTGCCAGCGTGGCTGGCAGTTGGATCCGAGAGGAGTTCCACGTCAGTGGTCATGCCATATCAGAAGCTACAATATTATTCTGTTCAAAGATATTAACTACTAAACAACCTCTATACAATTAATCAATAAAAAATATGATCAACAAATATGCTTGAGCACCTTTATAAGCATCATTTCTATAAGAGTCTTTGGTAACTAAGTTCATTTAAAAAGAAAGTGATCTACGTAAGGTACCCTTTACAATATGTAATATCATTCAATACGATAGTACTAACTACTAAAGATCCTCATGTAGTTAATTAATGAACAAATATAGACAAACAATATGTTTGAAGATATTTATAAGCAATATTTTAATAAGCACCCTTGGTGCAATGTCAAACTTTTTTTAAAAAAATGTAGCCCATATAATATATCTCTCCAGCATTTAGTATAATCAACTAGTAAACTACCATTAGCTTTCGAAGATCCATCTACTTTGATAAAATAAATTTCTAGACCATGCACACTCACTAGTCACATAATACCCATTTCAAAATTATAATATATAATAAGCTCCCTTTGGGAAGATAACTGTATGCTATAATTTTTTAACACATCTTAATCCCTTTAAAATATGATATTGAAAAATCTTACAAAACTTAGTAAATGGGCCATTTTGATGGATATTAAATAGAGGAATCATGCAAATCTTAATTGACTTTTGGAAAAATGGATAAAATCTCTTGCATATTTTTTAAAAAAATCATAACAGAAAAAAATTAGATTAAACCAATTTTAATCAAATTATAAGTACTCAGATCATATCTAAAAAAATCCTACCAAAAGGATCTAATATGATATGTAAGGAATTAAAATTATTGAAAATAAATTCAACATGCATTAAACTTATTGATGCATGACATAAATCAAATCTATATATAATATGAAATATAATTTCATACCTTAGTATAGGTCGATGATTGTTGCTATCGATGGCATGTAGTAAGGGCTCTTCATATTGCTTTGCAACCATACAGGATGTCCTGCCTCTAAAACGTCCACATGAAGCTCCAACTTGATCAACCTCCTCGAATTGCTAGATCCATGCCAAGGCCTCTGGATGACTGAAATAAAAACTTTCTTTTGATCTTCTTGAACCCTCCAAGAAGATCAAGAGGAGAATTAAAAGTTTTAAAGGTAAAAGAAAATCAAGATCAAGAAACTTTTTTTCTTTCTTTTTCTTTTTCTCTCTCCCTTCAACCTTGGCACTAGATTAAGAACCCCTCACACCAATCTAAATTCACTCCCCCTTTTTCTCTTATTTTCTATGGTAATTTCACTTTATATTTCATATGGTAATTGGTCTCTTAATGTTGCACATATAAGAAAAAACTAAATTAAAATTCACTTAGTTTGGATAAAGATTAGGATATAAAGTTTTACTTGGACTAAGAGTTCGATTCCCAATCAAACTCCTCCAATTTGAATTCAAATAAATCTAAATTAATTAAAACCAATCCTAATATAAATAAAAAATGAGGAAGGACAAAAAAATTGATTTTTTTGTAGAGAATTCATGAAAATAATCTTGAAAGGCATGGAGAAAGTTTAGGGAAAGAAATTAGTTGGTTTAAATTAAGATTTGACTAAGAATTGATCAAAATTTGTTAGGAACTAAAACTAATTTGGTTAGAACTAATTTAACCAACTTGAACCTAATCCAATTAGGTTCCAATTAACTTAATTAATTTTTAATCAAATCAAAAAATAATCAAGTCTAAGTCTAAATCAAATCAAGAATCAAAATCGCTTAACAATTAGGTCATGTATAACCTAATCGGGTGAAACCCAATTGAACCAAATTCAATTAAGCTTGATCAAAACCTCTTTTCTTGATAAAATTAAGCTAATAGGCAATCTAATTACTAATTAATCCTCTTATAATTAATTACTAATTAATTAATTATTATTTTATAATATTTGTATAGGATTAATTGTTAATCATATTTATAATTTTATCCCTGAATGATTCTTAATTGTTTATCAGCTATCATGATCAGTCTTAAACTTCTAATGTATATGACCTCATAGATTCAAATACTAAGCTAATAGCCCAGGAACCAATTCTTGAACTAATTGATGCGATCATTTAGCAATGATGCTCGACATGCGGATAGGTCAAATGATTGCAAAGCAACATTCAAGAATCTAGACATATGGTTACCATATAATTTATCCCTTTAATCTAATGCTCAAGATGACTTAAGAGTTAACTACCAACTCTTAAATAGTACACCAAATGTGTCTCAACCTGCTAAATCTTGTAACTCCTCATAAGAATTATCCAAGCCTAAATTTTGCTAAATTGAAACACTGCAAAGCATTATCTCCAATATCTTGGAGTGGTTAACTCATCTTAACTTACATACTGACTTAATAAGTACTTGACTATACCTAGTATCCTTCTATCACTGGATTAGAAATCTATATAATCTAGTGCCTTAAGTATAGTGAGTTGCTTGCAAGTCACCATAGTAATCTCAATTTAGTGGGATACTTATATCCATATCCTTTTGAGAGATACTCTTGATAGTAGAGTATTCTATAAAGTTAGTCATGTTCAGTGCAGTATATTGTATACTTACCTACATGCCATACCAGTATCCCCACACTTCTTGGTTACGAGGACAACCAACCTATATGGCATACAACGATCTATACTTGATAAACATCGTCATCCCAAGTAATAATATATTATTTGATCATGAATATGTTTAAGAACTACATGGCAAATCCTTCTTTATTGATCAGAAGTAGTTCTAGAGACTTCATCATAGAAAAGTTTATAAAGAAAAATGTACACAGTGATGAATTACCAAAAATAATCTTTATTTATTAATGAATCATACACAATTACAATGAGCTCAACCATCTACAATCTAGATGATTGACTTTATGATACATCTCCTAACAAATTTCATTTGGACTAAAGCCAATAAAAACTATGTCGAATACCCATCTTCCACTTGTGATCATCAAACTCTTTGATTCTGAGGGCTTTAGTAATTGAGTCGGCCAAGTTCTTTTTATCGATCTTCAAAAGTTCAACATCACCTTGATCCACGATCTTCCAGACAAAGTGGTAGTGATGTAGAATGTGCTTGATCCACTGATGCAACTTTGGTTCCTTTGCTTGAGCTATGACCCTAGTGCTATCACAGTATAAGGGAACTGGGCCATCAATGAAGGGTATCACTCTAAGCTCAGTGATAAAATTTCATAGCCAAATAGCTTTCTTTGCAGTATCGGATGCCATAATGTACTTCACCTCATATATAGAATCGATCATAGTGTGCTGCTTGAAACTTTTCTAGCAGATTGCTCCTCCGTTTAGGATAAAGACATGACCCTATAAACACTTACTATTGTCTCTATCTGATTGAAAACTTGAGTCAATATAACCGACTAGTTTTAGATCAGAATCTCTATAAATGAGCCATTGGTCCTTAGTATTTCCTAAATACTTAAGGATGGCTTTTACATCCTTCCAATAATTTTTACCTAGATCAGATTGGTATCTACTTACTACTTCTAATGAGTATGCCACATCTGGTCTCGTACATATCATAGCATACATAATAGATCCCACTACCAAGATATAGAAATTCTACTCATGCACTCTCTCTTAAGAAGTTGTTAGATAATCCTTCTTAGAGAGAGTAATTCCATGACCTATTAGAAGATAGCCTTTCTTAGAATTCACCATGCTGAGCCACTTCAGCACGGTCTCAATGTACATCAACTGGGTTAATCCTAGCAATCTTTTAGATCTATCTCTATAGATCTTCATCCTTAGGATGTAAGATGATTCTTCCAAGTCCTTCATGGAGAATTGAGAATATATCTATGCTTTTATTCCTTGCAATACAAGAATGTCATTCCTAATTAAGAGAAAGCCATCCTATATAAAATAATAAATACTACCACTAAACCATTGGTCCATTTATATATACAGGGCTATTCTTCATTCTTTATGAAGTAATATATTTTGATCATCTTATCAAAATGTATGTTCCAACTCCAAGATATTTGCTTCAATCTATAACTGGATCTCTGAAACTTTCACATCTTTGATTCATCTATGGATGTAAAACCTTCGAGTTGTATCATATGCACCTCTTCTTTTAGCTCTCCATTTAGGAAAGTAGTTTTCACATTCATTTTCTAGATCTCAAAATCAAGATGCGCCACTATTGTAAGCATAATTTGAATGGACTTGAGCATTACCATAGGTAAAAATGTCTTACCATAGTCAGTTCCATAATATTGACGATACCCCTTGGCAACCAGACAGGCTTTATAGATCTCTATCTTTTCGTCTATGCTCCTTTTTCTTTTGAAAATCCACTTACATCTTATGGATTTTATCCCTTCAGGTGGGTTAATGAGTGTCCATATATAGTTGACTTTCATGGACTCCATTTTAGATTTCATAGTTTCAAGCCATTTATCAGAGTTGGCACTCTGCATAGCAGCCATGTAGGTAATCAGATCCTCGTTGTTTTCATCAAGTTCAATAAAATTACCATCCTGGATCAAGAAACCATATTATCTATCTAGCTGACACAGTACTCTACTAGATCTCCTTAATGGAGTATCTATAATGGGCTCTGGATTTGATCCAACCAAATCTGGTTCTATGGGTTTAGTCAATATTATTAGTTCTTCTATCCATCAAACTTTTTCAAGTTCAACCTTAGTGGCATTAATTCCTTTTCCAATAAACTCTTTTCTAAAAAGACTACCCTATTACTGACAAACATTTTTTGTTTATCAGTATAGTAGAAGAAATATCCCTTAGACTCTTTTGGTTATCCTATGAAAATACACTTGTCAGACAAAGGTCTGAGCTTGTCCATTTTAAAACATTTGATATAAATTGAACATCCCCAAATCCAAAAGTTTGAGAGTCCCGGCTTATGTCCTAACTATATCTCATATGGTGTTTTGTCGATTTTTTCTTTTAGACACTCCATTATGCTGAGATATCCTAGAGGAGTCTATTGCGAGAGAATCCCATTCTCTTCTAAATATGCCAAAAAATTATTGGTGAGCTATTCATCTTCTCGATCAGATCGAAGAGTTTTAATACTCTTTCCAGTCCATTTTTCTATTTCATTATGGAATCGTTTGAACATTTCAAATGATTCAGGCTTATGCTTCATAAAGTAGACATATCCATACCTCGATAAGTTGTTTGTGAATATGATGAAGTAATGATATCTATCTATGGTTGAAGTATTCATGGGTCCATATACATCATTATATACTATACTCAAAACCTCAGTTGCCAGTTGCTTTTTTACCTTTTTCAATAAAAGATGACTTAGTCATCTTACCAAGAAGGCAGGATTCACAGGTCGACAATGATTCAAAATCATTAAACTCAAGGAAACCCTCTTTAATTAATCTGTTTATCTTATTCTTGTTAATATGACCTAGCCTACAGTATGAAAGATAAATATTAGATACATTCTCTAATCTAGAGCATTTGCTAGACATGTACACTGCACTAACAAGCTATGATAAAATATAAATTTCATTTTTTAATTATCCACACATTAGAGCAATACCATTCAAACAACTTTTATTGATAAATGGAAACTATTTTTGGCCAAAAAGCTTATAGAGATTGCATTCATCATAAAACAAGGATAATAATGACAATCATTCAAACAAACGATATTTTGATTGAAGACAAGTTTGATAACTTCTAAAGCCAGAACTAGAACTACTTTTCCATCTCCAACATTCAAGAATGTCTTATCTCTTCAATTCTTCTACTAACTTGAAGTCCCTGTAATGAATTACACATATTACTAGGGCTTCTAGTATCTAATACCTAGGTAGTAGCATCATATATAGAGAGAGAAGTTATAAGGTGTTACCATATAAGTACCTTGTTCTGCAATCCCTTGTTGATTCTTTTCTTCCTTGGCCTATTTGGATCTATAAAGGCAATGTAAAGAGGATGGTTTCTCTTCCAGTAACCTTACTTCTTATAAAAGTACTCTACCTACTTTAGTTTGACTTCATCTTCTTGATCTGAATAGCCTGAGCACATTGCACCTTCCTTTTATTTTTCTTCTTCCTTTTCTTAAAAGGATGATGCCTTGTCGAAGTAGATCCTCTCATTATATTCACCAGCCCCTTATAAAGCTAATGATCCTTTTCAAAAATCTGCAGCAATCCCAATAGACCACGGTAGTTAACTACATGCTTAGTCATTCTATAATAACTAAAAAAGTCAAGTAGGACTTTGATAGAAAATTTAGAATCGCATTCTTTCCTAGCTTTTCATACAAGAAAAATCTAAGTTTACTGTGGTGCTCAATCAGTTTGATCATGTACAATACATGATCTATGAATGACACCCCTTCCCTCATCCTTGCATTGAAGATGGCACAAGATATTTTTGTACCTTTTAATATCATCAAGAGTGCTGAAGGATTCTTTCAATACTTAAAGCATATCTTATGGCTAAGCATCTTTAAATTTATAATTCAGTTTGTCATTCATGAATGCCTGCATAATGCATCAAACCATGGTTTGGTCATTAAGCCACTTCTATTAAGTATCTCGGACTGGACCTCAGGCATTAGGAACGTACTCCTTAGGCACCAAATATGTCAGCACATACAAGATATGTTCATGCTCCAGAACTATTTTTAGCTTTCAATACTAGTTATCAAAATTAGATCTTATCAACCTCATTATCCAATAATGAATAGAGCGCTAATGTATTAGTCATTTTTAACTAAAAAGAAGAGAAAACAAAACCTATTAGTACATGAATCATTTAATCCAAAAGACTTGGACTTTAGTTTAAAGGCCCTCTCACTATTTTGTTTAAATTAGTAGCTTCTACCTTTAATTCGAGAAATTACATTAATTCCTTAGCATGTATTAAAATCCAATAGACTACACATCAGCCCGACTTTGATCGGCTCACCTCCGTGCATCTAAAGGTAGGTTATTAACCAATTATTTCTTTAAATAATTTATAGTAATTATTTTATGCCAGGCACCTTTTCAATAGATCTTTGGGCCTCTACTAAAAGTTTTGATTAAGTCCAACCATTAACATGACCAGACTCAGTGCTTCTAATCCACGAATGGTCAATCCTAACTTTATATGGCTCACCTGACCACCGTTAAGAAAGTTGCACTGAACCATCATCGTATGAATGATAATTCCAATAGCCAAATGAGCACCAGGTCTTTGGACCTCCAATGATCATCTTAACTATTAAACCCTTTACCATCCACTTAATGGGAGGCTATGACTTGATTATCTTCATAACTTTATTATTTTAAGGGACATAATAATTTAAAAAAAATTATTAATGGTTCAGAAGAGAGAAAAAGATATAGACCATTCCTTATACTGACTTCACTAAGTCTGTGATGAGAGTCAAAGATTTAATTGATCCAACGGCACCTAGATTAGTCAAGCTAATCATCCTTACTAGCATGGGTTAACTCAAATCTGTAAGTAGTCTAATCAAATTCTGATTGACCATATTAGCTAGATAAGTGAGATCGATAGGAGGGTTCTACTATTAATCTCTTTCCTTAGACACCAACCAAATTGGCCAGGTAAAAGGTAGCCCCAATTAATAACCATGATCAAATGCCAAACATATTTTAGACACTAATTAGTTTATCATATTCGATTAAACTAGCCTAAAGACTCATAACCAACCATGAAGCCATAATCAGGTCTATTTGTTATAATATAGACTTGATCAAACTATAACCATAGAATTAATCTAGAGAATCCTTGACCTAATCCTATTTAACTTTTTGGTTAAGTTAAATCCAATTCTCTATTAGGTCCATATTATTCAAAATTCTAACCCTAGGTCTAACATGATTAATTGACCTGATTCAAGCTAATCCAAAATTCATGATTTATGAAATGTGATTAAATCTTTAATTCATAATTCTGGATCTAATCCTAGACCTCTCAATTTCAGTAATTAATTAAGATTAATTTTGTTAAATTTAGATCTAAATAATTTATACATATTTCATATACATTAAACACTTTTAGATTAAACTATATAATATAGTCATATACTGAAATTAATGTTATATTTCATATTTTAAACATAAAATCATGTCATAATAAATTAATTTTAGATTAAAATTAGAAAATTAATCAAGATTAAATCACTAAAAATTAGATGTAAAATTGAAACAATTTTAACAATATTCTTTTTACCTCACTTGTTCATGAGATATAATCATAAGCAGCACCCCTGCATCCCATAAGAGATCCAATGGAATGGAAAGAGAGGGCCTTTAAATTCTACTTTTCTTCTATGACTGGACAGCCATGGAGATCAACCTAATCCAAAGCAATTACTTCAATTAAAATTTTTATATAAAAATCAGATTTTAATCCTAAACATTTCATGTCTAGACCTTGCTCTAATACCACTTTTGGAAAAATGGGTAGGGTTTCATACATGTTTGTTATTAAAAAATCATAATGGAAGAAAATTAGATTAAATCAATTTTAATCAAATTATATGTACTTAGATCATATCTAAAAAATCCTACTAAAAGGATCTAGCATCATATGTAAGGAACTAAAATTGCTGAAAATAAATTTAGCATGCATTGAACTCATCAATGCATACCGTAGATCAAATCTATATATAATATGAAATCTAATTTTATACCTTAGTATGGGTTGATGATCACCACTGTTGATGGCACATGGAAAGACATCTTCACATTGCTTTGCAACTGTACAAGATATCCAGCCTCTATAAATCATCCACATAAAGCCTGTATGATCAACCTCCTTGGATAGCTAGATCCATGCGAAGGCCTCTAGATGACTGAAATAAAAACTTTCTTTTGATCTTCTTAAACCCTCCAAGAAGATTAAAAGGAGGAGGTTTAAGAGGTTTAAAGATAAAAGAAAATCAAGATCGAGAAACTCTTTTCCTTTCTTTTTCTTTTTCCCTCTCCCTTCAACCCTAGTGCTAGATCAAGAACCCCACACACCAATCTGAATTCACTCACCCTTCTCCTCTTATTTTTTATAATAATTTCACTTTAGTTTTCATATGACAATTGGCCTTTAATGTCACATATATGAAAAAAATTGAATTAAAATTCATTAAGTTTGGATAAGGATTGAGAGATAAATTTCTACTTGGACTAGGAGTTAGATTTCCAATCAAACTCCTCCAATTTGAATTCAAATAAATCCAGGTTTAATTTAAACCAATCCTAATGTAAATAGGAATGAGGAAGGATAAAGAAAATTGATTTATTTTCATAGATAATTCATGAAAATAGTCTTGGAAGGCATGGAGAGATTTTAGCAAAAGAAATTAGTTAAGCTAGATTAGGGTTTGACCAAGAATTGACCAAAATTAGTTAGGAGCAAAAACTAATTTGGTTAGAACTAATTTAACTAACTTGAACCTAATTCAATTAGTTCCTAATCAACTTAATAATTTTTTAATTAAATTAAAAATTAATCAAGTCCAAGTCTAGATCAAATCAAGAATCAAAATAGCTTAATGATTAGATCATTATATAACCTAATCGGGTAAAACCTAATTGAACCAAATTCAATTAGACTTGACCAAAATCTATTTACTCAATCAAATTGAGACAATTAACAATCTAATTACTAATTAATTATTTTATAATTAATTTATTATTAATTTATTATTAATTTATAATATTTATATTAGGTTAATTGTTAATCATATTTATAATTTTATCCATGAACGATTCTTAATCATTTATCAACCATCATGATTGATAAAAAACTTCTGATGTATGCCCCATTAGTTCAAATACTAAGCCGGTAACCCAAGAACTAATTTCTAAACTAATCGATACAACTATCTAGCAATGGTGCCTAATATTTAAATAGGTCGAATGATTGCAAAACAACATTCAAGAACCCAGATATATGGTTACCATATAATTTATCTCTTTGACATAATGCTCAAGATAACTTAAGAGTTAACTGCCGACTCTTAAATAATGCATTTAGAAGTATCTCAACCTACTAAATATTGTGACTCCTCACAAAGATTACCCAGGCCTAAGTTTTGCTAAATTGAAACACTGTAAGATATTATCTCAATATCTTGGAGTGGTCAATCCCATCTTAACTCACACATTGACTTAACAATACTTGATTGCACCTAGTAACCTTCCATCATTAGATTAGAAGTAGTTCGACACCTAAGTATTATAAGTTGCTTACAAGTCACTGTGGTGATTTCAGGTCAGGGCGATACTTATATCCATATTCTTCTGAGAGATACTCTTAATAGCAGAGTACTTTATAGAGTTGGTTACATTCAGTACAATATCTCCTATACTCACCTATAGGCCATACCAGTATCTCCACACTCCTTGGTATAAGGACAACTAACCTATATGGCACACAATGACATATACTTAATAAACATCATTGTCCCAAGTAACAACATATCACTTGATTGCAACAGGTTTAAGAACTACATGACAAATCTTCCTTTATTGATCAGAAATAGTTCTAGGGACTTCATCATAGAAGAGTTCATAAAGAAAAGTGCATACATAATGATAAATTATCAAAAACAACTTTATTTATTGATGAATCATGTACAAATTATAATGAGCTCAACCATCTTAAACCTAGATAATTTTTTTTAGGACACATTTCCTAACATGTGCCACTTTGGTAGTCACCGTTCATTGAAATCTACAACTCTCCATCTCACTAGTCTAAACATCGAACATGAAGATGCACCTTTGGAAACAATACAATACTTCAGTAGCTTAGATATAATTATGATACTATTAAAACTTTATTGGATCAATTAAACTTATTCAGAATAATACTTTATAGAAATTTCTGATTTTGCAAGTTCGTGGTCACTTTGGTGATCATAGTAAATTAATGAAACCAAAAACTTTATCTTTTTATAAACTATGTTAATAAACTTTACATGCAAAATAGGGTATGAATACATCATCAAAAGTATGATAATAAGACCATAATTCTTTATTTACAAAAAAATAATATTTATATGAAAGTTTATAGACTTTAATGTAATAAGATCATTTAACAAAACCATAATCATAAGTATTAAAGGACTTTATGTAATAAATTTTATGTTAGAGATATAACTATAATTTTTAATATTTCAAGGACTGGATTGTAAAATATTCCTAAACCCTTTGGTTCACTCACTTTCGGGTTTATGGGTCAAATCTCGAAATCCAAAAACTTAAATTAAATATGATCTAATGTGATTGGATTCAGCCTATTAATCAATTGGGCTTAACTTTAATTGATGGATTCGATTTTAAACAGGTTGAAACCTAAATTCAAAATCCAAAATCCACTAACTCTTTCTTCTTCCTTCCAATAATTGAACCATATCTTTTCTTTTTTTCTCGATGAACCTCCATGTTCGGCATCCCCTAGCTTGGCATCTCCCCTTGCCGATGGGTCATCGACCAATCTGGACCTCTAGCAACCATTTTCTGGTGACAGGCAATTAAATAAGGCTAGTGATGCAATGGAGAAATAGCAGAGAAGTAGGGGCTCAAATCTTCCTCCCATCAAACACCATCTAGTAGCCACTAAAAAAGTATGGATCGATGGACTACCACCTCTTGCAAAACCCACCATTGGTTTGCCAACGATTAAGGGAGGGAAAGCTGATAGAACCTCCCACCCACCCTGAAAGAGATGATCCGACGAATCCATGCCCAGTGGAAGCGATCCAGGTGCACGAAAGAACCTCTATCAATGATCCACAATGATCACGATAGGATATAGGTCAAACAAAGATCAATTGATCCCTTGGATTGATAGAGAAGTGAAGAAGAGGGAAAAAAGAAAGAACGAGATCTAGAAGAAATGGAGGGGTTACTTGATTCCAGTTATTTCCTTGGACTGTTATAAATGACCTTCTCTCTCTTTTCCTCACTCATAACCATCCCAACTTACATATATATATACTAGATCGCAAAGGACCAAGCCCTTTAAAACTTCCCAGGCATGGCAACACGTGACTCAAAAGATCCCATCATCCGAGTCGGCTAGATCCCCTCGAGTTGACTCCATGCTTCAGAGAGCACTCTGGATGAGTCAGCTTGAACTCCTCGAGTCGACTCGTCTAGACCATGGTTTACCTATTCTACAGAATCGAGTCGACTCCCAATAGTCCGAGCTGACTCTCAGCAAAACTCCTCTCAGCATCCATGCCATGCCAATCATTAGAGTCGACTCTGACTAGAATCGAGCCGGCTTTAATGCCCAGATTGACCAAAACTCAGTCTAACATCTAGGAGTCATCCCAAACTCACTCCTAGCCCTAGATACATCATGTGTGACCATGATAAACCGGACCAACCTGAACCTTGGCCCATCCCCTTGAACCATGGATTACAACCCTGAAATATTTCTAAGGTTCATGACTGAACAATTTGCCCTAGTGAATAATAAGTTTGACAAAATAGATGACTGATTAGGTAACCTAGAGAAAACCCATAAGACCCGTCCTGAACCTAAACTTGAGATACCCTTACCCACACCACCCAACCCTAGGATAGCCCCTCGCCATGACCCAATCTAGGATCTTAGTTCGAAGAGACCTCTAGAACAATGGCAAGGGCCAAGTTATGGACCCAAGTCTGTATCTGAGAACATACCCCTGTCTTACGAACCCAGATCCATGACCTATATATTTGAGCCTATACCTTATGAACCTAAGGAACCCAGAACCCCTAGGTATCAATCTAATGCTAATCAGGTTTTCCTTAGTTATCCAGAATCCATTAGGATTAGTGCTCCCTATCAAAAATTAGGATCTAGTCAAATCCACCAAGTCGACCCATTCCTCAGTAGAGTCGACCCAATTCTCACCCGAGCCAACTCAACCCTATTCCGAGCTGACTTACCCCTACTAGCCCAGATCCTAGCCAATTTTTTCTTAACCAACCTACTCCTACTACCCTATTGGTTCACAAAGATAACATTGAAGTGGAAATGCATGAAGCTAAGGTGAAATTAGTGGATGAGTATAAGGGAGAAGAGAAAATACATATGGATGATCTAGAATTAGCTAACCCGATAGAACCCCAAGCTGAAGCCAACCCAGAGTTAGTTAACCATGATCGTACCCTGACTGAAACTATACTAGTATGACCCATAGAAAAAGAGATCCATGAGGAGTCTAACCTTACTACTAGGACCATACCTGAGGAAACACTAGAAAAGAGTCAAGCTACAGAGCTTAGTCCTAAAGTAATCAGTGAGGACTTAATTTTTCCAAACCAGCAACCTCAGGAAAAATTCACTCCATCAGTCCCCATTGAAGTCTTTTTCTTGAAATTCTTGACTCCTCCTTTCTTCAGGCTGACCCTTTATTCCCTGTAGGTGTGAATCAATGTCTAACCCTTAAGGTCAACCCCGTTAGTCTAGGACTAATCCATGAGCCCTTTCCTTATTTCCCACCCTACCAAACTAACCCTAAATCCACTTCCTATTTTCTACCCTTTCCTGAAGCTTCCAGCATTTCTAGGACCATTAGTTTGCATTTTGTAGATGTTAGCATGTTGCGTAAGCCCATTGAGCATGTTAGGTTTACAACCTATTTCTGGAAAACCTTATGGCTATTAGGAGTTCATGTTAAATTTTCATCTGCATGTCACCTATCGACCAAGGGTCAAGCACATAATTGAAATTAAGGACTTAAATAGAGAATAAATAAATAAATAAATAAATAAATTTTCTTCATTAGTAATGCATAATGAGTCTATTAGATATTTGCAAAGTCATATGTTGAACATATTAAAGAATTGTATAAGAATCATATGGCTAATTCAAGAAAAGACTCAAAGAATACAATGAAGGAGACTTTGTTATGATTAGACTACGACCTGAATGGTTCCCACCTAGAATCATGAAAAAGTTACATGCCTGTAGTAGTAGACCATACAAAGTAATTAAGAAAATTGGACCTAATGCCTACATGCTTGAGTTACTACCTGAACTAGGCATTAGTTCTACTTTAAACGTTTCAGACCTTATCGAGTATAGGAGCCAACATTGATTCCTAGTGAGCAATTTGAGCCTGATCTAGTCCTTGAGAGTGAGCCAACCCAAGTGTGTCCATCTGCCATACCACCAGCCCGGAGAGACAAGATCGAGCGGATCTTGGATGACAAGATCATTGCTATCCAGAGCAAAGATTACCAGTGATATCTGGTTCGTTGGCGAGGATGACCTGAGGCTGATGATTCTTGGATCACCAGAGAGGACTTGCTGAGAGTTGACCCAGACTTACTAGAATGCTATCATAGCAAAGTTGATCCATACTCGACAAGGTCGAGTTTCTCCCACCTGGAAGAATTGGTGTGGACACCAGGGCCAGAAAATATAGACAGGTTGAACCCACATCCATGTGGATCACCTGTGAATAAAGCCCTGAACCCAACCCCTTTTACCAACCATAAATATTTTATTTTAAATTTTGTTATATAGGCTTAGTTGGGTTTAGTCTTTTTTACCAATTAGGGTTTGTATGAAAATCCCATTTATCAGTTGTGTCAAACCCTATTAGGCCAAACCTTGTTTACCAAATCTATTCTTTTTGTTGCAAGAAGTTGTGCCTTTTTAATCAATTTGATCAAGTTGGGCTTAGAGTTAGTTTTTAGTCGGTTAAATCATGTGATTAGTTAGTTATTGAGTCCTGTAATACGAGAGGGACCCAATTGAAGACCCATGTGACTTCATATGCACTCAAATCAAGACCCATGTACACCTAAATCAAGATTCCATATGACCCCATGTGCTAGCTTAAGACAAGCCAGGTGACTCCATGTGCTAGCCCAAGTCACTTGTCAATGTAACCAAGTCTTGGCGCCACCTTTCTCAAGAAATTGGGCAACATCACATGTTATGTCTGGACACTACTTGACACTTCATCGGGACAACACTACTTGCCATCTCATCAGGACAACACAACACATGCCATGGCACCATTTTGGTCCAAATGAATTCCAAATTGGCACCCCTTCTTTTTAAGATAAGTAAATGAGAAGGAGTCTCATCCTTGGTACCCTCTCACTCAAGAATTTCATGCCAAAAATTCTAAGAGTCAGCCAAGCATCTCTTCCACGACAACTTCCAAGGAGTTCCAAAATATTTGATCTCCCAAATGAAAGAGGTTCAATAGTTCTCTATCGCAGGTATTTTAATCAAACAGGTTCCAAGCTGCTTAAGTTTCCAAAACTCAAGAGTCTCACCAAAACTCTTGAGCCTTCCTCTATCCAAACTGAAGAGTCCACTTGCCTGCAAGAGCCCACTTCATCCAGACTCTAGAGTCCAGCAATCAAGGACAAGCGATGAAGCCATCTTGACCCTACATCATGACAACTCACCTTATCCTCATCTTGGCGCCCAAATGAGATGAGAGCCCCATGTTATCGCCTACCTTGGAGAGAAGTCTAGATCAGCCCAGAGACAAGAGTCTAGGATGCCCAGAGCTAGGATTCCAGGAGTTGTAGTCTAAGGAAAAATAAGTTTAGTCTTTGTATCTCTTACACCACTGGTTGAGGGTCTATAAATATCCCATCAAGCCCCTTGTATCATTATTATTTATTCATCAATAAAGATGTTATTCTATCCAATTTCTTTGCTATGTGCATCGCGGGGTGTGAGGCCCTTTTTCTTTGTTCTTTGAAACATCACGGGGTGTGAGGCCCTAGTTATCTTACTTATCCGAACATAGAAAAATTCCAGCCAACCTCTTCCTTTCTTCTTCTCTTTCACTTTTCCATCCTTTCCCTTCTTTGTTTCTTTCTAACTGAAACCTTCTCTTGTTGAGTGATTGCAGGTGATCAGGAACTAAAGTTGTGGCGTTCTTGCCTTGGAACTAATATCACGAAGATCGAACCCGAAGATCGAGATCTTGAAGCCCTGTTGCAAGATCCTAAGAGTTCCAACAGATCTACTTCAGAGGGAAATTTCTTCGTTGGTAACATTCAAAAACTTTTCCCTACTCTTTAGTTTCTGATCTTTGAAAGTAGACTTTAGTTTATGGTGGTCTCTTAGCCATCAAATCGAGATTTTCTTGCTTACTTGTTTGGTTTACTTGCGGGTAGTTAACTAGAACTAATTTATTTTATTGTTACCTTTGAGTCTTTTTAAAAATCTAAAAAAAAATATAAAAAAACTAATCTCTATTTTCTCTAATAATTAGGATTTATTAACAGTAATTTAGTTTTAATTATCATATTGCATCATTTTGGTATTAGAGTGAAGGTTAAACTAGGATTTAACTACTAGTTCTGAAATTTTTGCATGCCTAGAACTAGGCTGAAATTAAAACTGCATAAAACCTATCTAAAAAAATTCAAAAAAATTAGAAATAATTTTTTTGATAATCTTATATTAATCCTCTATTAATATAAAAAAAATTAGAATAATTTTTTTTATTTACTATTTTCTGGTGGAAGGAAATCATGCCTCCTGAGCGGGTATACGCAAGTATACCGTCACGACCCATGGGAGTAATGAGCTACGGTCGGACATGATATCCCGAGATCAAAAATCTGAAATTAATCAAATCTAAAACTAATTTTGCAGATAATTAAAAATTTTAATTAATTTTTATTTTTTTGTTATTTTTAATTATTTTAATTTCAGTGTATCTAGGGTTTCATTTTGTGTGTGCATCATCAAGTAACCAAATCTTAAGGGCACTTGAGCATCTCAGATCAGGGCAGGAACTCATCAACTGTTTTGGGCCCACAACAACCTTCTTTGCATCCGAATCCAACCAAATTAAAATTAATTAGACTTAATTTATTCTAGTGAGCTAGGGACACCAACAGGTCGGGTTCCAAGTATTGTATGTAAGCTAGTGCACCCAATCCTTTGATTATCACTTGAATATGGTGTCTAAGATTAGAGGTCTAGAGGCAAATGTCCTAAGCAGTTTAATGGTTTCTTAATTAGGACCCTGCAAGAGCAGGGGGAGCCTCCCACGACCCCACCTCTTACTTGGCTCGTGGACAGGGTAATTGCTGAATTGGTTGTAAATTGAGCTGACCCATTCTACTTGAACTCTATGCCTAGGAAATCTTAGTTTAGATTTTTTGTGTGTTTGCATTGCATGGATACTAGATTAGGAGCCCAATATTAGTAGTCTCCCCCAAACCCAACCCAACCTAACCATGGGTTATAACCCAAAAACCTTTCTAAGGTTCATGACTGAACAATTTGCCTTAGTAAATAATAAATTTGATCGAATAGATGACCGATTAGGTAACCTAGAGAAAACCTGTAAGACCCGTCCTGAACCTAAACTTGAGACACCCTTACCCACACCACCCAACCCTAGTATAGCCCCTCGCCATGACCCAATCTGGGATCTTAGTTCGAAGAGACCTCTAAAATAATGACAAAGGCCCAGTTATGGATCCAAACCTGTATCTAAGCACATACCCCTGTCTTACGAACCCAGATCCATGACCTATATATCTGAGCCTATACCCTATGAACCTAAGAAACCCATAACCCCTAGGTATCAATCTAGTGCTAGTCAGGTTTTTCTTAGTCAGCCAAAATCAATTAAGATTAGTACTCCTTATCAAAAGATCTAGTCAAATCTATCCAAGTCGACCCATTCCTCAGCAAAGTCGACCCAATTCTCACCCGAGCCGACTCAACCCTATTTTGAGCCGACTTACCCCTACTAGCCCAGATCCTAGCCAATTTTTTCTTAACCAACCTACTCCTACTATCCTATTGGTTCACAAAGATAACATTGAAGTGGAAATGTATGAAGCTAAGGCAAACTTAGTGGATGAGTATGAGGGAGAAGAGGAAATACATATGACTCGCCTAGAATTAGCTGACCCGATAGGCCCCTAGGTTGAAGCCAGCCCAGAGATAGTTGACCATGACCGTACCCTGACTGAAACTATACTGGTAGGACCCTTAGAAAAAGAGACCCATGAGGATTCTAACCTTACTGTTAGGACCATACCCGAGGAAACACTAGAAAAGAGTTAAGCTATAGAGCTTAGTCCTAAAGTAATCAGTGAGGACTTAATTTTTCTAAACCAGCAACCTCAGGAAGAATTCACTCCATCAGTCCCCATTGAAGATCTTTTTCCTAAAATTCTTGACTCGTCCTTTCTTTAGGCTGACCCTTTATTCCCTGTAGGTGTGAATCAATGTCCAACCCATAAGGTCAACCCCGTTAGTCTAAGACTAACCATGAGCCCTTTTCTTATTTCCCACCCTACCAGACTAACCCTAAATCCACTTCCTATTTTCTATCCTTTCTTGAAGCTTCCAGCATTTCTAGGACCATTAGTTTGCATTTTGTAGAGGTTAGGATGTTGCATAAGCCCATTGAGCATGTTAGGTTTACAACCTATTTCTGGAAAACCTTATGGCATCTATTAGGATTTCATGTTAAACTTTCATTTGCATGTCACCCATCGACCAAAGGTCAAGCACAGAATTAAAATTAAATACTTAAATAGATAATAAATAAATAAATAAATTTTTTTCACTAGTAATGCATAGTGAGTCTATTAGATATTTGCAGTCATATGTTGAACATATTAAAGAATTGTATAAGAATCATATGGATAATTCAAGAAAAAACTCAAAGAATACAATGAAGGAGACTTTGTTATAGTTAGACTACAACTTGAACGGTTCCCACCTGGAACCATGAAAAAGTTACATGCCCGTAGTAGTGCACCATACAAAGTAATTAAGAAAATTGAACCTAATGCCTACATGCTTGAGTTACCACCTGAACTATAGGCATTAGTTATACTTTTAATGTTTCAGACCTTATCGAGTATGGGGAGCCAATGTTGATTACTAGTGAGCCATTTGGGCCTGATCCAGTCCTTGAATGTGAGCCAACCTAAGTGTGTCCACTTGCCATACCACCAGCCCGGAGAGACAAGATCGAGCGGATCTTGGATGACAAGATCATTGCTACCCAAAGCAAAGATTACCAGTGATATCTGGTTCATTAGCAAGGATGACCTGAGACTGATGATTCTTGGATCATCAAAGAGGACTTGTAGAGAGTTGACCAAGACTTACTAGAACACTATCATAGCAAAGTTGATCCATACTCGAAAGGTTGAGTTTCTCCCACCCGGGAAGAATTAGTATGAACACCAGGGCAGAAAATATCAACAGGTTGAACCCACATCCCTGTGAATCACCTATGAATAAAGTCCTGAATCCAACCCCTTTTACCAACTGTAAATATTTTATTTTAAATTCTGTTATATAGGCTTAGTTGAGTTTAGCCTTTTTTACCAATTAGGGTTTGTATAAAAATTCCATTTATCAGTTGTGTCAAACTCTATTGGGCCAAACCCTGTTTACCAAATTTATTCTTTTTGTTGTAATAGGTTATGCCATTTTGATCAATTTGATCAAGTTGGGATTAGAGTTGGTTTTTAGTTGGTTAAATTATGTGATAAGTTAGTTATTGAGTCCTATAATACAAGGGGGACCCAATTGAAGACCCATGTGACTTCATGTGCACTCAAATCAAAACCCATGTGCACCTAAATCAAGATTCCATGTGACCCCATGGACTAGCTCAAGACAAGCCATGTGACTCCATGTGCTAGCCCAAGTCACTTGTCATATGTAACCAAGTCTTGGTGCCACCTTTCTCAAGAAATTGGACAACATCACATGTTATGTCTGGACACCACTTGACACTTCATCGGGACAACACTACTTGCCATCTCATCAAAACAACACAATGCATGCCATGTCACCCTTTTGGTCCAAATGAATTCTAAATTGGCACCCTTTCTTTTCAAGATAAGTAAATGAGAAGAAGTCTCATCCTTGGTGCCCTCTCACTTAAGAATTTCATGCCAAAAATTCTAAGAGTCTGCCAAGCATCTCTTCCATGCCAGCTTTCAAGGAGTTCCAAAATGTCTGATCACCCAAATAAAAGAGGTTCAATGGTTCTCTACCGCAAGTATTTTGATCAAACATTTTCCAAGCTGCTTAAGTTTTCAGAACTCAAGAGTCTCACCAAAACTCTTGAGCCTTTCTCTATCCAGACTGAAGAGTCCACTTACCTGCAAGAGCCCACATCATCCAGACTCCAGAGTCCAACAATCAAGGCCAAGCGGTGGAGCCATCTTGACCCTACATCATGACAACTCACCTTATCCTTATCTTGGCACCCAAATGAGATGAGAGCCCCATGTTATCACCCACCTTGGAGAGAGGTCCAGATCGACCCAGAGACAAGAGTCCAGGATGCCCAGAGCAAGGATTCCAGGAGTTGTAGTCCAAGGAAAAACAAGTCTAGTTTTTGTATCCCTTACACCACTGGTTGAGGGTCTATAAATACCCCATCAACCCTCCATGTATCATCATCATTCATTCATCAATAAAGATGTTATTCTGTCCAATTCCTTTGCTATGTATATCGTGGGGTATGAGACCCTTTTTCTTTGTTGTTCAGAACTTCGCGGGATGTGAGGCCCTTTTCCTTTGTTCTTCGAAACATCGTAGGGTGTGAGGCCCTAATTATCCTACTTATCCGGACATCAAAAAAATTCTAGCCGACCTTTTCCTTTCTTCTTCTCTTTCACTTTTCCATCCTTTCCCTTCTTTATTTTTTTCTAACCGAAATCTTCCTTTGTTGAGTGATTGTTGGTGATTAGAAACCAAAGTCGAGGTGTTCTTTCCTTGGAACCGATATTGCGAAAGATCGAACCCCGAAGATCGAGATCTTGAAGACCTGCCGCAAGATCCTTAGAGTGCCAGTAGATCTACTTCAGAGGGAAATTTCTTCGTTGGTAACATTCAAAAACCTTTCCATACTTTTTAGTTTCTGATCTTTGAAAGTAAACCCTAGTTTACAGTGGTTTCTTAGCCACAAAATCCTGATTTCTTGCTTACTTGTTAGGTTCACTTACGGGTAGTTAACTAGAACTAGTTTACTTTATTGTTACCTTTGACTCTTCTTAAAAATCTAAAAAAATATTAAAAAATTAATCTCTATTTTTTTCTGATAATTAGGATTTATTAACAGTAATTTAATTTTAATTATTGTCCCACATCTTATATACTCAGCCTCTGTTGTAGATAGGTAGTGATAGGTTGAAGGGTAGATCTCTAAGAAACCGGTCCACCATGTAAGCAGAAGATATAACCTATAGTAGACCTTCTTGTATCAAGATCACCTGCATAACTTGCATCTACATACCCTTCCAAAGGACCTGAACCTCCATACAATTTTTTGGTGTTCCTTCCTTGTCCTTCTGGCTACCCACCAACCAGTCCATGCTTTTGAGTTCCCTATAGATACCTCAAAATTCACTTCAATGCTTTCCAGTGTTCCTTTCCAGGATTTGCCATGTACCTGCTCACCTGGTTTACAGCATATGCTATGTTTGGCCTGCAACATACCATAGCATACATAACACTGTCTACAGCATTTGCATATAGAACTCTCTCCATGTACTCTCTCTCCTTATCTATCTGGGAGCTTTGAATCTTAGAGAGAGATATATGCCCTGGTAATGGTATCTCCACTAGTTTGGCCTTCTACATCTCAAACCTCTCAAGAATCTTCTTGATATAACCTCCTTGTGATAAATGGAGAATTCCTTTGCATCTATCTCTACAAATCTTCATTCCAAGGATTTTCTGAGCTAGACCCAAATCCTTCATCTCAAATTCTTCAGATAATGCTTTCTTCAACTGATTTACATCACTCATACTTCTGCTGGCTATCAACATATCATCCATATACAGAAGTAGATACAAAGCATTATCATTATCTACGTCCTTGATATATACACAGTAGTCATGTTCACATCTGAGAAACCCAAGGCTTAAAATAAAAGCATCAAATCTTCGATACCACTAACGAGGTGATTGTTTCAGATCATACAATGACCTCTGAAGTAAATATACCTTATCCTCCTGTCCAATCTCTATGAAGCCATCAGGTTGCTTCATATAGATCTTCTCATCCAGACTTTCATGTAAAAAGGCTGTCTTCACATCCATCTGCTTCAATTCCATACCATGTTCTGCCACCAATGACAGTAACACCCGAATTGAAGTATGGCATACCACAGGAGAAAATACCTCAGTGTAGTCAACTCCTTTCCTTTGTGAGTATCCTTTTGCTATCAGCCTTGCTTTGAATCTTACTCCACCTTGCTCTGAAGGTACTGTTTTCTTTATAAACACCCATCTGGAGCCAATTGCATGAGCATCTTTAGGCAGATCCACCAATTGCCATGTCTTGTTCCTTCTGAGAGATTCCCTCTCTTCCATCATGCCTTGAACCCATGATTCTTTATTGACCCATGGAATGATTTTGATGATCACAAAATATTGGAGCATGTATTTGATACTAATTCTTTCAAATTACTTAAGATGTTTTGCAAAAAATTGGTTACCTTTAGTTTAAAATGGTTTTCAAATGATTGGAAGGTAATTCAATTATGTATGTAATTTTATAAACTTGAACTGGTAAAAGTCCTAGTTTTATCAATCATGTAATCTTGCAAAATAGGCTGAAAATTGTAAAATTAAGATTATGTAGATTAGCTTTTGTTTGATTCAAATGATGAAGAGTTTTGAAGAAGTTTGAAGCATCAATTGAAGACTTAGCAAGAGCTGACTCATGGATCGAGAGCCGACTCATTATGGCACAGCACGAAGAAAATTTTAGAGTTTCAGTATCAAGAGCCGACTCCTATCCCAAGAGTAGACTCATGGAAGAAAATAGTTTTCTGAAGCCTGAGATCTCGAGCCGACTCCTACCCTAAGAGCCGACTCATCCAGAGTTATGAATTTTGATGGACTGAGAACTCGAGCCGACTCTGACCTAAAAAGCCGACTCTAGGTATATATCTTTTTGAATTAACTGAAGGCAAGAGCCGACTCCAGCTTGAAGAGCCGACTCTCACAGAAACTTGTTTTGGGCTGTCTGAGACTTCAAGCCGACTCGTGGACCTCGAGCCAACTCGTGTAGCCATTTTCTGCACTCCAATGACTAATTGCTGAAGTTGATTTTTGAACTTTATTTCATCTCCAATAGCTCTTTCACGAATCCCTAGGTCCTACAACGGCCATATCTCATAGAAAACTATAAAAGGGATTATTTTTGAGGGATTAAACAATTATTAGAGCATTATTGTGGAATTATCTTGAGATATTGAAGAGCTTTCAAGTCTTTCACCTACCTACTTCAAGAGCTTTCAAGTTAGGATTCCAAGCTTCACCAACTCTACTCCATCATTGAATCCACTCATTGAAGAAGCATAGAAGTAGCTTGAAGAGCATTAAAGAGCATTCAAAGCTAGGCTTTATTTTGATCTAAATCGGCAACACTTAAACAAACTTGGTTTGTTGTAGTTGCTTGTTTATCTTCTCTTTATCATTGTTTTCTCTCTAAGAATAGCAAGGGACTGTGTCTTAAGAGAGGGTTAAAGGTTTTTAGGTGAGCCTTGTGAAAACCTAAGTTAGGTTCTTGGTGATCCCGGTATAAAACCAAGTGCTAGGATTTTCTTTGGTAATTCTGTTTAAAACCAAAGAGAGTTTAGGTTTCTTTTGTGATCCCGGTAAAATCAAAGTGTATAGGTTTGGATTATGAGCCTGGTAAAACAATCCGATTGTATTCCGGTTGGGAGATATAGTGGAAATCCCAAGTGGTGCTTGGGTAGTGGATGTAGGAGCAGGTTGCTCCTAACCACTCTAAATCCTTTGTGTTTGTGCTGTGTTCTTGTTGCTTCATTGCTCTTACTTAATTACTTCCGCATTGCATATTGCACTACAACACTAAAAAAATTTCAAAGTGCACATAATTGTGAAAAGTTTTTTTAATTCCAATTCATCCCCCTCTTAGGAAGCCACCTGGGCAACAAGTGGTATCAGAGCAGAGTCTCTGAAATTTGCTTAGAGTAAAGATATATGGCACATCCCATGAGCACTTCATTGGCCGAAGGTCAATCCACAAATTGACCTCCACTTTTCACCAGAACTAATTATACATATTGGAAGGCAAGAATGAAAATATACATTCAAGCCATTGACTTTCATTTATAAAAAATTATCTTGAAAGGACCTCACACATCCACTGTTAGAATTAATGATGTAGAGGTTCCCAAACCTGAAGAGGAATGGGACAAGAATGATATAAAATTAGCTGAGCTAAATGCCAAAGTGATGAACTTATTGTATTATGCTTTGGATCCAAATAAGTTTAACAGAATTTCAACTTGTAATTCTGCTAAAAAAATTTGGTATAAGCTAGAAATCACACATGAAGGCACATTACAAGTTAAAATATCAAAAATCAATCTTCTTGTGCATAACTATGAGCTATTTAAGATGGATCCTAGTGAGACTATATCTGCTATGTATACTCGCTTTACTGATATTATAAATGGTCTCAAAAGTCTTGGTAGAACTTATACTAATACTGATCTTGTTCAAAAAGTTTTAAAATCCTTGCCAAATAAATGGAAAGCTAAAGTGATAGCCATTCAAGAGGCAAAGG
Source organism: Areca catechu (assembly GCA_021397845.1). NCBI lineage: Eukaryota > Viridiplantae > Streptophyta > Magnoliopsida > Arecales > Arecaceae > Areca > Areca catechu. Next base: position 57,901,955 of record CM038047.1, on the reverse strand, counting down.
ACCTAAATACTCTACCACTGGATGAACTGCTTAGATCACTGATCACACATGAATTAGATACCAAAAGAAAGAAAGCTATAGCATTTAAAGCTACAGAAAAAGATAAAAATGAAGACTCTGACTCATCAGATAATGATGATCTAGAGAATGATGAAATAGCCCTGGTAATAAAAATATTCAAAAGGTTTATGGGCAAAGGAAAAACAAACAGATGGAGAAAGCAATTTAAAAAAGAAGATTTTGGGAAAGAAAGAGAGAGAGATAAAGAAAAAGAGAAGGATAAAGATAAAGATCAAGTACCAATCTGCTATGGATGCAAGAAGCCTGGACACATTCGTTTTGATTGTCCTGAAGCAAAGAAAAAGATGATCACAAAAAGAAAAAAAAAGGTAATGCTTGCTGCATGGAGTGACAGCGATGCTTCTACATCCATCGAAGAGGATGAAGAAACAACAAAGACTGCACAAATTTATCTTATGGGTTTGGAGAATGAGGTAACTACTTTTGAACCTAACTTAGAATTTACATATGATGAATTGCATAATGCATTTTGTGAACTATTAGTAGAATATAAGAAAGCTAGTTTGAAAATGAAAACTTTAAAAAATCAGTGTGATACATTTGAAAAGGACACAAATGAATTTGATGAAAGAAATAAAATTTTGCAATGAGAATTAAACCTTATTTGTGAAAGACTTAAGACTACTCAATTTAAAAAAGAAGAGCTTTGTGAGAAAAACAAAGGTTTGGAAAATGAAAATGATGATTTAAAGAAGGAAGTTCAAAAGCTAAACCCTTTAGTTGAAAAATTAACCCTAAGTTCCAACAAACTTGAATTAATTTTGAAAGATCAAAGAGAGACAAATAATAAATTTGAAATTGGTTATAAAGGTTCTATTTCAAATAAATTTTCTGCATCTACTTCTTATGTTCCTAAGTTTACCACTTCAAAACAAGTTAGACCTAAATTTGCATCATCTCATACTTATTATTCAAAGTTAAAAATTATATGCTATGCTTACAATAATGTTGGTCATAAGACATTTGAGTGTTATTTGAAACATAATGACAAAAAAAAAATTAAGAAAGTTTGGGTTCCAAAAGGAACCATTTTCACTAGCTTGCAAGGATCCAAGAAAGCTTGGGTACCTAAATTTATTAAATGATTGTCTTGCAGGGATGTCTTGCAGCCACAAATATAAAGAAAAGATGGTATCTGGATAGTGGCTATTCAAGATACATGACGGGTGATGCTGATCAATTCTTCACCCTAGAACAAAAAAATGGTGGAATGGTAACATTTTATGATAATCGAAAAGAAAGGATAATCGGTATCGGTAAAATTAAAATTATTCCTTCTTCATTCATTGAAAATGTGTTACTTGTAGAAAAGTTGAAGCACAATCTTTTGAGTATTAGTCAGCTATGTGACATTGGTTTTAATATTTTCTTCAAGTCATCAACGTGTATAGTAGTTGATCCACTTGACTCTAGTACTAAATTTATTAGACACAGACTTGATAACATTTATGTAGTAGATCTTAATGATCTAGCTATGTGAAGCAACACAAGTCTTGTAGCAGTGAATGACAAGAGCAAGGAATCAAGTTTACTATGGCATAGGCAACTTGGACATGCTAGTATTGATACTATAGCTAAACTTATTTCAAATGATTTAGTCAAAGGATTACCAAAATTTAAAGTGAATTTTGATTATGTTTGTGATGCTTGTCAGTTAGGAAAACAAGTAAGGGAGAGTTTTAAATCTAAAAATATTGTTTCTACTAGTAGACCCTTAAAGCTACTTCACATGGACTTATTTGGACCTACTAGGACTACTAGCCTAGGTGGTATGAAATATGGCTTTATGATTGTAGATGATTTTTCAAGATACACATGGGTTTTGTTCATTGCACATAAAGATGAAACTTTCAATGTATTCAAAAAGTTTTATAAAAGGGTTACAAATTTGAAAAATCTATCTGTTATTTTAATTCGTAGTGATCATGGCACTGAGTTTGAAAATCAATATTTTGATCACTTTTTCACAAAGCACGGTATTGATCATAACTTCTCTGTACCTAGAACACCACAGCAAAATGGTATTGTAGAAAGAAAGAATCGTACTTTGGAAGAGATGTCCAGAACAATGCTTTGTGAAGGAAATCTTCAAAAATACTTTTGGGTAGAAGCTGTTAATACCGCATGCTATATTTTGAACAGAGTTTTGATTAGACCTATTATCAAAAAAATCCCTTATGAACTTTGGAATAATAGAAAACCTAATATTAAGTATTTTTATGTTTTCGGATGTAAATGTTTTGTTCTTAATAATAGAAATGATAATCTTGGTAAATTTGATGCAAAATCTGATGAAACTATTTTTCTTGGATATTCTTTAAATAGTAAAGCCTATCATGTTTTCAATAAAAGAACTTTGACTGTTGAAGAATCTGTATATATTATTTTTAATGAATCTGACATTATATCTTCTAGAAAAGAAGATTTTGTTGATGATGATACAGGTATACTAGAACGTGGACTGAAAGATTTGACTCTCAAAGACAAACAATCAAGTGAACCACATGAAGAAGAGGTAAGAAAAAATCATGATGATATACCCAAGGAATGGAGGTATGTACAATCACGCCCTAAAGAATTAATTATAGGAGACCCATCTCAAGGTGTTAAAACTATATCTGCATATAGAGATACACATGACTTAATTGCTTTTGTTTCTCATGTAGAACCACACAATATAGAAGAAGCTGAAACTGATCCCAATTGGATGTTAGCAATGCATGATGAATTAAACTAATTTAGGAGAAATAATGTTTGGACCTTAGTAGAAAGACCTAATGACTATCTTGTTATAGGTACTAAGTGGATTTATAGAAATAAACTAAATGAAGATGGAAATATAATTAGAAATAAGGCTAGACTTGTAGCACAAGGATATAATATAGAAGAGGGAATAGATTTTGATGAAACCTATGCACAAGTAGCTAGATTAGAAGCCATTAGACTATTATTAGCTTACGCATGCTCTATAAACTTTAGATTATTTCAAATGGACATAAAGAGTGCATTTTTGAATGGTTTTCTATTCGAAGAAGTTTTTGTTGAGCAACCACCAGGTTTTATTGATCACACTTTTCCGAATCATGTTTTCAAATTGAATAAAGCTTTGTATGGTCTGAAATAGACATCTAGAGCCTGGTATGACAAACTAAGCAAGTTTTTAATTGTAAATGGTTTTGTAAGAGGTGGTGTTGACACCACACTGTTTATTCAAAGAAAAAATAGTGATATTTTAGTTGTTCAAATTTATATTGATGATATTATTTTTGGATCTACTAATGAATCCTTGTGTCAAGATTTTGCTAAGCTAATGTAGGGAAAACTCAAGATGAGCTTGATGGGTGAGTTGAGTTACTTTCTTGGACTTCAAATCAAACAAACTAAAGAAGGTATCCTGATCAACCAGGCCAAATACATCAAGGAGATTATCAAAAAAATTGGCATAGAATCAAGCAAAGAAAATGGAACACCCATGAGTCCTGCATATAGACTTGACAAAGATGAGAATGGCATAAATATTGATCAAAAGCTGTACTGATGTATGATCGGTTCTTTACTTTATTTGACAGCTAGTAGACCTGACATTTTGTTTAATGTTTGTATGTGTGCTCGATTTCAAACTAACCCAAAAGAGTCACACATTATAGCTATTAAGAAAATCATTAAATATCTGAAAGGCACATGTAATGTAGGGTTATGGTATTTTAAGCACATATCTTTGAAATTAATTAGTTATTCATATGCTGATTATGGAGGCTATAAAATTGATAGAAAAAGCACAAGTGGTACTTGTCAATTTCTAGATGTTAACTTGATTTCTTAGCACTGTCACAAACAAAACTCTGTAGCACTATCTACTGCTGAGGCAGAATATATAGCTACTGGGAGCGCTGTGCTCAAGTGTTATGGATTAAGCAACAACTAGAAGATTATGGTGTTATCCAATCTAAAATCCCTATTAAATGTGACAATACTAGTGCTATTAATTTATCCAAAAATCCAATTCAGCACTCACGAACTAAGTACATAGAAATTAGACATCATTTTATTCATAATCATGTTTTAAACAATATTGTTGAGCTAGAATTTGTACCTACTGAAGATCAACTTGCTGACATTTTTACTAAACCCCTAAGTCTAGATAGATTTAAGAAAATTAGAGGCGAATTAGGGCTATGTGACCCATTCTAAACTTTCTGACCTAATTTTTGAAAAATAAGGAAATATTAACTAGATATTTCAGATTACTCTCTAGAGCCTAAGACAACTATTTTAGTATCAAAAAACCCATAGAAATTGATTTTGCCTTTTTTCCATTTTTTGGCTGATTTTTGGTTCGAGCCAACTCATGTCATCAGGCTGTTCGGTGAGCCGACTTGAGAGTTGAGCCAAAAGTTTTTAAATAGGATTTTTTAGGTTAGTTTTTACTGGTTCTTTCCTTTTTGCTCTATTCCACTTAGCCGACTCCTCTTCCCATCTTAAGAAAACTTCCTAGAACACTCTCTAAGCTCTCCAAACTCTTAATCCTAGCTAGATGGCACCCCACAAAGCTATAGCTAAGAAACCCCGACGGATTGTTCGAACGGTCGCAGAAGAAAGGAGAATGAAACGGTGCTTAGACACCTCCAATCCGGAAGAAGGGCAGCACATTGAGCAAGAACAAGAGCCACAGGCACCCAGGCAAGTGGTTTTAATGGGCAATCGTCCAGTAACTCCTAATAGGTGCATTGATTTCAATTTCTTGGAGCAAGAACAATTGCAAATTGGGGATTGGCTAGATAAACGGGGTGGAAGAATTTTTGTCTATTGAATTTACCCACCTATCCCAATCTGGTTAGGCAATTCTTTGAAAGTATGTCTTTAGGTGCTTTTCATATTGAAGGAACTGTAAAAGGAAAGCATATTGAGATTAATGAGCAGAAACTGTCAAACATCCTCTTAATTCCAAAAGAAGGTGAATGTTATTTGGTTTTAAAAGAGAAGCAGAAAACCCTTAGACTTATACTGGAAAGATCAAATGTTAAGGGTATTGTGCATGTCAGTGCAAATCAGCTTTCATTGGAAATGAGGCTGTTGCACAACATTATCAGTTGCATTTTCTTGCCCCAGACAGGGCGTTTTGATTGGGTCAGTGAGCGTGACCTTATTTTTATGAGATGTCTGATTGAGGGGGAGGCCCTTAATCTACCTTTTATCATGCTCTCACAGATAAGAGAGGCAGTTCGTAGGACCCGAGCCTGTCTACCGTATGGGATGGTCTTCACACTTTTATTTCAGGACGCCCTGGTAGATCTGACAGGTGAGGACAGCCGGCTACTGCTACACACTGACAGGTTTACTCTGAAATCCCTTACTTGGATGGGATTCATTAAAGTAGACGGTCATTGGACTCGGAAGACTTCAGGTATACCAATTGCACATTTAGATGATTCACAGGAGGACACTCAGGCAGCAGAGAGACTTGGTGAGGAGGCTGATACACATGCTGATGAGGCTGGATCGTCAGAGCTCTTACCACACCTTGTTCACTAGTCAGGAGATCTATAGCTGCTGGACCCGATGCAGATGACAGACTACAGAGAGTACTGGATGAGATATCTTGTCTTAGATCAGATACTGACACCAGGATTACTTTACTTCAGTCTGAGATGCAGCATGGATTCCAAAAGATTATGAGCATTCTTAGATAGCTTACTGTAGCCAGCCAGTCTGTACTGACGACTTCGACTGCAGCACCTGGCACTGGTACTGGCACTGATTGTGAGCAGGGAGAGGCTGCACAGTCTATTGATATTCCTGCAGAGGTCGATGCTGGTATGGACATTCCAGGATCTGATGTTGGACAGACTCTAGCCACAGAGATTCTATCTACTACCAACACCTTGGCATTATCCTTTGATCCTCTGACTGTCAGACCCACTCCCATTATCATATCTTCAGAGTCCAAAGTTAAAGCCAAAGCTAAAATTAAAGTTTCTAGGACTACCACTCCTACTATGACTAGGATTAGGGATCTTAGACCTAGATTTTCTAAGTTTAAGCCTAGTCCTGGAATCTTAGAAGTCGGTTCTTCTTCCAGTGAAGAAGACCATAGTGATGATCTTAGCCCATCATTTTGATTTTTAGGCTTTTATCTTGATGTTTTTAGGATTTTATGTTTTGTATGATTTTTATCTTTTGTTGTTGTGATACTATTTTGTTGTGCTGAGGCACATTGTATTGTATCACTCATGTACTCACTTTTTATATCTATATATATCACTTTTTCATGCTACATGTCTATCTTTATTATGAATGATTTATTATGAATGTATATTCTCTTATCTTTTTGTACCTTTTGTTGATGACAAAAGGGGGAGAAGGGAGAATGTGCATGAATGAAAATGATATGTTATGAAGAAGGGAGATTGACATGAAAATGATATGATGAGTTAGAATGTTAAAATGATATGATGAGTTAGAATGTTAATGATGATATGATGAGTTAGAATGTTAATTTATGAAAATATGGTGAGAATTAAATGAAATATTATTACAATAGTAAAGGGGAGCTTTTGTTAAGTTTCTTGTTAAATTTTCATGAAATTTACTTCAAATACTTGAAAATTTTATAAATTTCTATACGCATTGTATAGATGATACTCTTGATACATTATGTTTCGATACTTATTGCTCTTATGATACAAATAATACAATGTATCGATACATATGATCTTGGTATTGATAATGCTTAGTTTTATACATTTGATACATATGATACATTATGACACACTGTGTTGATACCTTGATACTTAATCTGTGTGATATATACTATGATCAATGTTATTTGATAAATACAAATATACAGTAATTATAAAGTATTTTAAATTCTATTCATGCCTAGTGTTTTGTCATCATCAAAAAGGGAGAGATTGTTGACCCCTGGAATGATTTTGATGATCACAAAATATTGGAGCATTTATTTGATACTAATTCTTTCAAATTACTTAAGATGTTTTGCAGGAAATTGGTTACCTTTAGTTTAAAATGGTTTTCAAATTGATTGGAAGGTAATTCAATTATGTATGTAATTTTATGAACTTGAACTGGTAAAAGTCCTAGTTTTATCAATCTTGTAATCTTGCAAAATGGGTTGAAAATTATAAAATTAAAATTATGTAGATTAGCTTTTGTTTGATTCAAATGATGAAGAGTTTTGAAGAAGTTTGAAGCATCAATTGAAGACTTAGCTAGAGCCGACTCATGATCGAGAGCCGACTCATTGTGGCACGGCACGAAGAAAATTTTAGAGTTTCAGTATCAAGAGCCAACTCCTATCCCAAGAGTAGACTCATGGAAGAAAATAGTTTTCTAAAGCCTGAGATCTCGAGCCAACTCCTACCCCAACAGCCGACTCGTCTAGAGTTACGAGTTTTGATGGACTGAGAACTCGAGCCGACTCTGACCTAAAGAGCTGACTCTAGGTATGTATCTTTTTGAATTGACTGAAGGCAAGAGCCGACTCCAGCTTGAAGAGCCGACTCTTATAGAAATTTGTTTTGGGCTGTCTGAGACTTCGAGCCGACTCGTGGATCTCGAGCCGACTCGTGTAGCCATTTTTTGCACTCCAACGGCTGGTTGTCGAAGTTGATTTTTGAACTCCATTTCGTCTCCAACAGCTCTTTCATGAATCCCTAGGCCCTACAACGGCCATATCTCATGGAAAATTTTAAAAGGAATTGTTTTTGAGGGATTAAACAATTATTAGAGCATTATTGTGGAATTATCTTGAGATATTGAAGAGCTTTCAAGTCTTTCACCTACCTACTTCAAGAGCTTTCAAGTTAGGATTCAAAGCTTCACCAACTCTACTCCATCATTGAATCTACTCATTGAAGAAGCATAGAAGCAGCTTGAAGAGCATTAAAGAGCATTCAAAGCTAGGCTTCATTTTGATCTACATCGGTAACACTTAAACAAACTCGGTTTGTTGTAGTTGCTTGTTTATATTCTCTTTATCATTGTTTTCTCTCTAAGAACAACAAGGGACTGTGTCTTAAGAGAGGGTTAAAGATTTTTAGGTGAGCCTTATGAAAACCTAAGTTGGGTTCTTGGTGATCCCAGTATAAAACCAAGTGTTAGGGTTTTCTTTGGTGATCCTGTTTAAAACCAAAGGGAGTTTGGATTTCTTTGGTGATCCTGGTAAAACCAAAGTGTATAGGTTTGGATTGTGAGCCTGGTAAAATAGTCTGACTGTATTTCGGTTAGGAGATATAGTGAAAATCCCAAGTGGTGCTTGGATAGTAGATGTAGGAGCAGGTTGCTCCGAACCACTCTAAATCCTTTGTATCTGTGCTTGTGTTCTTGTTGCTTCATTGCTCTTACTTAATTACTTCTGCATTGCATATTGCACCACAACACTAAAAGAATTTCAAAGTGCACATAATTGTGAAAATTTTTTTAATTCCAATTCACCCCCCTCTTAGGAAGCCACCTGGGCAACATTCTTTATCAGAACTTTCCATGGCCTCCTTGAATGTTTCTGGATCTCCATACATAGACATAAGAGAATAAGATATATTCTTATCCATGCCATATCTCATCGGCTTCCAGATTATGCGCTGAGGTTTATGCAATGCCACTCCCCTGCACTGTCCTGCAAGTCTTCTGTTTGTGGCTGTTCCTGTACTTAACTTTGAACAACTGATTTTCCTTTCTGATCCTTCATCACTAGAGGACCTTTCCCGCCTAACTCCACCTCAACTGAAATACCCTTGCCAGTTGATGCAGATGGCCTATTCTCCACCTGTGAAGGACTATCACTGCTGTTCACCTTTGAAGCTGCAAACTCATTTGTACTCCCCGATCTCTCCAAGATGCTCCTCTCATCAAATATGACATCCCTATTGATCACTGCCTTTTAAGACTGTGGATCCTACAGTAGGTAACCCTTGACTCCCCATGGATATCCAATGAAGATCATCTTCTTTGACTTAGAGTCCAACTTACTCCGTTCAGTTGCCTCCACATGTGCATGGCCGGGCAACCAAACACCTTCAGGTAACCAAGCTCCACCTTCTTCCCACTCCAAGCTTCCTCTGGAAGTCCTCCATCCAGCTTGAAATGAGTGGACCTGTTTACAAGAAAACATGATAGAGTAATAGCATCATCCCAAAAAATTTTTGGCAGTGATGACTACAGCCTCATACTCCTTGCCTTCTCTAATAGTATCCGGTTCATCCTTTCTGCAACACCATTCTGCTGTGGGGTCATCCTTACTGTGTAATGGTGTTTGATCCCATTTTTCTTATAGTAACTCCTAAACTCTTTACTAGAGTACTCCCCACCGTTATCTAATCACAGGCGCTTCACATGTTTTCCAGTCTCCTTCTCTACCTCAACCCTCCAGGCTTTGAACTGGGCAAATACCTCTAATTTTTTTCTCATCAGATATACCCACAATTTCCTAGAGAAGTCATCAATGAAGGTAACAAAATACCTTGCTCCACCCCTAGATAAAATAGGTACCGGTCCCCATATATCCGAGTGAATTAGTTCTAAAACATCCTCACTCTGCTTGGTACCACTGGCAAACTTTACCCTATGCTGTTGGCCATAAATGCAGGGCTCACACAGGTCATTTCCATCCTTCTTTAGCACTGGAAGGTTTCCTCTTCTGCTTAATTTAGTAAGCCCTCGGTCACTCAAATGACCCATCCGATAGTGCCATAACTGATAGGAGAGCTTCTCCTCCTGTGCCACTACAAGCACCTCCGCACTATCATTCACCACTGAGCCTTCCATCTTGTATAAATTATTGCTCAGTCTTCTCACTCTCATCACCACCAAAGCTCTCTTGGTTATCCTCAAACATCCACTACCAGCCCGGCAATTAAAGGCATAACCCTGCTCTTCCAAGTAGCCCAAAGAAATCAGTTTTTTCTTTAATTCTGGTACATGTTTGACATTTGATAGAGTCCTTATCACTCCATCGTACATTCTTACCCTAATGGTGCCAACTCCAACCACTGGACAAGGGTGATCATCACCAAGGCTTACACTACCTCCATCTAACCTTTCATAGGTATCAAACCACTCTCGATGTGAGGTATAATGATGAGAGCATGCTGAATCCAACATCCAAGTATTATCCCAATCAATTGATCCATCTGAAGCTATTAGTACATTTTCTCTACTGCCTTCAGATACACTAGCACCACTAGTGTTGGCCTTCCCTTTCTTGGTCTTCCAAAGAGGGCAATTTCTTTTGAAGTGATCAAACTGATGACATTTGAAACACTTCAAACCCTTCTTACTGCCTTGAGACTGTGATCTGCCCTTTGATTTCCTCCTAACCCTTTTTTTTGATCTTTTTTGCCTTTCATTCACAGCAAGAATCTCCAAGTTAGGATTTCTTTTGCAAATCTTCTCCCTTTTCTTATTTGACCTGAGCACTCCAACAACCTCTTCATAGATCAGGATTTCCTTCCCATACACCAAGGTTGTTATTAGACCATCATATGATCCCGGGAGCGAACACAATAGCAACAATGCCCGATCCTCATCAATTTTCACATCCAGACTCATCACCTCAAAACATACCTGGTTAAACCTTTGAATGTGAGCCACGAGGTCTCCTCCTTCAGGCATTCTCAGACTATACAGCTGCTTTTTCAACCATAGCTTGTTTGTCATATTCTTGTCCATATATATATTTTCCAATCTCAGCCAAAGATCCTTTGCCGTAGTCTCGGTACACACCTCTAGCAAAACTTGATCTACCAAACACATCTTGATGGTGTTGAATACGATCTTTTCTAACTCTTTCCAATCCTCAACACTAATCTTTTCCGGTCTCTCTCTAACCAAGACCTTGTAGATCCTTTGTTGAACTAGTAAGTCTTTTACCCTTTGTTGCCATAGAGTAAAATTTTCCTTGCCATCATACTTCTCGAAATCCACCTTGAAACTGCTTAATGTCATTACCACAATCAAGTAGAATCAATATGTACTAAATCTTACCTTCTAGTACTTCTTTGATATAGAGATCTTCCCTTTTTCACACAACCTCACTCTGATACCAAATTTAAAGAGATGATCCGATGAATCCATGCCCAACGAAAGCGACCCAGGTACGCGAAAGACCCTCTGCCAGCAATCGACAATGATCACAGTAGGATACAGGTCAAACAAAGTCAATTGATCCCTTGGATTGATCGAGAAGTGAAGAAGAGGGAAAGAAGAAAGAACGAGATCTGGAAGAAACAGAGGGGTTTCTTGATTCCAGTTGTTTCCTTGGACTGTTACAAATGACCTTCTCTCTCTTTTCCTCACTCATAACCATCCCAACTATATATATATATATATATATATATATATATATATATATATATATATATATATATATATACGTAGATCGCAAAGGACCTAGCCCTTCAGAACTTCCCCGGTACAGCAACACGTGATTCAAAAGATCCCGTCATCCGAGTCAGCTCGATCCCCTCGAGTCAACTCCATGCTGTAGAGAGCACTCTGGATGAGTCAGCTCGAACTCCTCGAGTTGGCTCGTCCAGACCATGGTTTGCCTATTCTGCAGAACCGAGCTGACTCTCAGTGATTCGAGCCAACTCTCAGCAGTACTGAGCCGACTTCTAGCAGTCCGAGCCGACTCTCAGCAAAAATGTTCTCTACATCCATGTAGTGCCAACCATTAAAGTGACTCTGACCAGAACCAAGCCAGCTCTAATGCCCAGACTAACCAAAACTCAGTCTAACATCTAGGACTCATCCGGGACTCACTCCTAGCCCTAGATACATCATATGTGACCATGATAAACCGGACCAACGTAAACCTTGGCCCATCCCCCTGAAATCTTGGATGCACCGCCTGAGACTCAACACCCCCCCTTTTTTGTTTTGTTTTGGAACCACATCATCACTGATGGAAGAGAGTGGAGGGGTTTTGATGGCATCCGCCTGATCATCGACTTCTCCAGATTGATCGTCGATTGTTCCAGGTGGCTATATTTCTTTTATTGAAAAATCCTAGATCTATCGGTCCAAGCCTTTCCCTGGCCGCCACCACCTAAAACATGTCCCTGACCTGATCAATCAAGGTCGCCGACCACCCTTTCTTATTGCAATCAGTATTAGTGGCAGCATTTGGATGGTCTCTCCTGGCCACTAGAAAGAGGATGGCATGGTGGTTGGATCTACCATGCCTCATTTTTTAAAAACTTGTTATTTCATTTTAGTTTTGATTCTAATCTTCTACAAAATCTTGGACTCTGATGCCAATTATAAGATTTATCTTTGATCATATATAGAAGATCAAAATATAAAGTAATAAATAAAATAAAAGATTAGATCATGCATACTTTGAAATCTCTAAAGATCCATGATCTTCGTTGCAATGATCTACGAAAGAAGAATAAAAACTATAGGTTTAGATCTTCCTCTTCATCTCCACCTTATGCCTACTTCCTTAATTAGATAGACGCCCTCTTAGAAACATGAAAGAAAATTTATGCCCTAAGATTTCCACAGGAAAATATATATAGGAGTAGAATGGAGATCTAGTCTGGTTAGTAATGTCTATGGATCAACCCATTATAGAGCCTATTAACAAACCAGGCCTATATCGATATCTGTTACATCACATAACTAAGATAATTAGTTTCAAATAATAATATGATCATAAAAAATTGGACTCCTTAACCATTTATTCAAATAACAACTCAACCCATATTTTAAAATAAAATCAAAATCAATATATAGTCAATGGAAGCCAATCTCATGAGAATTTTCAACAGTTACAACTAGGTAGAGATGATCTATTGCTTTGAAATAAATACTCATTCCATACATTCCAAAATGTTTGGCCCGTATAATAAAGAAAAGTCTTGGCAAAGTCACAGACCAGGTGATCTGAGCATGGATTCATTACTAATTGAATTGAAGTCAAGGATGGTAGGATGGTTACTTCGCAATTCATTCCATGTATCCAAAGCATATGAACATTGAAAGAGACAATGGTTGATATCTTATGGAGCATATTGGCACAAGTTGTATATATTACCATGATTCTATTACACTATTGAGTGAAGAAGCTTAATTTTTGCACAAGATTTGACCCCACCCAACTTTCCACCAGAAGATTTTTACTTTAGGGGCTATTGTTAACTTCCACGCCCAGCTAAGATCACTTTCTTCCTCAACTTCCAATTGCTACTGAATTTATTCGAACATATATTTAGTTCTCAACTTTGATATTCCAGCGTTATACCAAACCAATCTATTCAAATATTAATTGGTAGGTAGAGGAAGTTCTAAACTCCATCGAGCCATGTCAAGCAGAAAAAGCTATTCCAAGAGATTATTAACCCAAGTGCCATTAGAATGAAAATTTAGAAACCATCCAGTCATCTTGGCACAAATCGCAATTGATGGGAATCAAGATTTGTTGTAATGGAATATTACTCAACCATGGATTATTCAAGCAAACCCAAAAAAATAACATGGATCATTCAAAAAGCTAAAACTACATCTATTACCCCTATTACCCACTTGCCAACAAAAAGCATGGGTTATCCATTTTGCTCTGGCATAGATAGATCTCCAAAATGATGCACCCCTTCATAACTGATAAAATTCCCAACCAATAAAATTATATTTGGATTGAAATAATGTCAGTAGAACTGTCCTGGGCCATACGATTTGAGGGCATACAGAGCGATATGACTGGGATGATTCTAGTCTTCAAATCAAGAAACCAACGAAGGAGCAGAAGATGGGGAAGGAAAGAGAGTTTGGAGTGAGGGAGAGGGAGACGACGAGGAAAGGAGGGAGAGAGAGAGAGAGTGGTGGCAAATGTGTGAGGATCCATATGAGATGTATTTGGTTTTATATGAGTTATTCATTAGGAAGATCTTAGATACTTATATAGGATTGACTATGTAACACCCCAGAAAAAAAAAAAAAATGGTAACACCCCAGGAAAAAAAAAATTGTAATCGACCCGGCCCAGACCCACGCGTGGGTGGGCCAGCGCGAGGGCTAGGCACGACACGAGCGGGGGGACGGGCGACCAACGCGGAGGCGAGGCGTGCGAGCGGGTGCAGCGACGCGCTGGCGGGCGAGCAACACGCGGTGCACGAGCGGGGGGGGGGGGGACGCGGGCGACACGCGGGTGGGCGCGCGAGACACGGCCCGGCTTGTTGCACGAGCACGCGAGGCGCGTGGGCTTGGCCCAGCCAGAAGCAACGGCAACTTGGGCATTTCCCAAGCATTTCCCCAGCAGTTTCTTGCTGGTTTCTCACAATCCATCGCGGTCTACGCTCTTTCTGCTTAATCTGGACAGTCTGATCACGCGATCGAATGGCTGGGATGAGTCTGACTGAGTTTAGGCTTGATCAGAGACTTTTGGATTCAGATTTTGATGCGGTTTGAGGCGTCGATCTCAGATCAGATGGTCGGGAAGATATCTTGATGGTTTTGGACTTGCTAGATGACGATTGAGATGGTTTTGGATTGGTTTTGTTCCTCTTTTTGATCAGAGATGTCGAGGATTTTTATTTAGGAGAGCCAATAGTGCAGAGAGCCAGAGAGCCAAGAAGAGAGGAGAAGAGGAGAGAGAAAGAGAAGGGAAAAAGAGGAGAGAGAAGAAAGAAAGAGAAAGAAGAGAAGAGAGAAAGAGAAGAAAGGGAGGAGAGAGGATTGGAGAATTTCTTTCTTGGAATTTGTGATGCTAGGATTTTGTAAGGGAGCAACCTTTTAAGCATGAAGGTATGTGATAAACTCCAGATATAGATTGATACCGGATATTTTGGATTAGCGATTGAAGGTAAGGATTCTGGACATGATCACCAGTTCTATATATTGTTTTACATGGCATGATTTGATCCGTGTATATGATTATTGGCAGGAATGTTTGTTTTGCATCGTATATTTGACTTCTCGAGATGGATAGTATGTTTGAGATTATTAATTATGTTCCTATATATCATGTTTTACCATGAAAGTTATATTTTAATGGTTTGGACCGAGATGCCGATCAATAAAAATTTGAGATTTCATGGTTTGATATTGTGATATGATTTGACATGATGATGTGAAAGGATAAAGTGTTAATGGTAATTGGACTAGCCATGCCACGAGATCGTGGTTACTGATATTGCCGGTCACAGGTGGAATCATGATAAATATTGCTATCGCAAGCATGGATTTGCCGATCACAGACGAATCGTGACAAATATTGTCTATCGCAAGCATGGATTTGCCGTTCACAGACGGAATCGTGACAAATATTGCCTATCGCAGGCATGGATTTGCCGGTCACAGGCGGAATCATGACAAATATTGCCTTTCACAGGCATGGATAATGAGATTGCCAGTCATGAGCTGAAGCATGACCATGGTTAGTCCAGAACCCTGAAGAAGAACGATGATTAAATTGAAAACTTGAAAAGGAAATATAATTTTGCAAAAGATTTTGTCGTATGTGATACTTGAGTTGTTTGATTGCATGACATGATATACTCTTATATCCTTGATATTTTCAAAGTACTATTATTATTAATAGTGACTGTTTGGAGACCTTACTGGGCTATAAAACTCATAACTCTCTATTTGTTTTCCCTTCTTAGAGTTTGGCAGGATATTCGGGCTTGGTGATGAATGAGATTTTTTTGAGGTAAGTGACTCTTGTGTACCTAGGCCTTGCATGATCTCTAGGATAAAACCTAGGGTTTGTACGGCCGATCGCGTAGCTAATTCCGGTGCTGGATTTGGGGCATGATATACTAACCTAAATAATACCTTCTAACTAGTCTTTTTGGATGAGATCCTAGGTTGTTACAAATGGTATCAGAATTGATTTAGCCCATAGCCTATGTAGACGTGGGATACTACAACATGGATTTAACACGCTGACCATGGACCAATCATAGTGGCTTATGAATGAATATATGGATTTAGATCCAAAGCCTAACTAGGACCCTAGGGCTTAAACTAGAAGAGTATGTGAGGATCCATATAGTCATATATTTAGTTCCACACCGATTATTCGTTGAGAAGATCTAGGATATTTATACAAGATCGAGAAATCTAAATAATACCTTCTAGCTAGTTTTTTTGGATAAGGTCCTGAGTTATTACAAGATGATTGATAAAGGGCCAATGAGGGCATGTAGGGGTAGAAAAGGGGCTCGACCCTTTGATTCCCTTATTTCATTCAAAATAGGGCTCTCGGAACAAGTCTCTTTTCTATTTTGAAGAGTTTAAGGACTCGTTTGGTGCACAGGAAGAATTTTTTCTATAAAATGTTATTCTTAAGAAGTAAATTTTTAGGAATATGATGTCCGAGAAAGTAGTTTTGGCATATTTAGTCAACCATGGAAAGGTAACTTATTTCATAGTGGTTTATATTTAGTTGAACATATACTTTCTTAGAAAAATTACATAAAATAACTATTATACCTTACCTTATTCTACACATCATCATTGTTGGCAAATAAAAAATTATGATGGTTTAGGATATTTTTAGCTGTGAATTATCAAGAAGGAGAGTTTAAAGCATTATGACGGAGAGAATGTTCATTTTAACTATAAATCTTTTGATGACCTTAAGGATATTTATAGAAAAAATGTGCCTCCAATTCTTATCCCGTGCAAATTTGACTACAGGGGTTTTTCTTTCTTGTAAAACATAGAAATTACATTCACCTGAGAATACCTTTTTCTAATTACTTTTTTTTTGAAAACTCCAACCAAACAAAAGTTTTTTTCACTTTCCATATACACTTTCCCCTCTCCACTTCTAGCAAATCAAACGAGTCTTAAGCGAAGTCAGCAACCCCTTTACCAACTTTATTTATTTTTTTAAAAATAAAAAAAAGCTTTTGAAATAGAACTTTTAAGTGTCATTAATTGTTTTCATACGGATACTTCAAGACATTATTAATTGAGCTTTTGAAGATGTTTAAAATATCTTCTATTAAACATTATGGTGCTTTACAGCATTGATAGGTTGTATAATTTTTTAAATAAAATTAAAAAAAAGTTGAGCAAAAAATGTATACATGTATGAACTAAATGCATATAACAAAACTTGCAAAATAACACTTTTATCATATATAAAAATAGCAAATATTTACATTATCAAATATGATTGAATGTTCGTTACAACTCAAAAAAAATAAAAACATACATCACATATAAAACTTGAAAAAAAAGTCTAATGGCTATTAGTGATAATGGTTGATGGCATTATTATCATCATCTCTACAACCATTGGAAGCATCAAAAATCTATTAAAAAAAAGATAGAAACGTTAGAAATTGAGAATACAAAAATCACAGTCTATTATAAATCATTAACCCATACAAAAATATGCATAATAATTAAATAAAACATACAAATAAATATATAGTTATTTATCTAAGAAAAGACAAACTTCTATAATAAGGATATAATCTGGTCAAGTTAAGCCCTCGTAGCATGGATCTCTATCCCATAGCTCTGCCTCAAGGACTATAACTCTATCTTACGGCTCCGGCTTATGTTCTCTATTTTTGCCTCTAGCCTAGGAATACTTGTAATGTTACTACTCTATACAACATCTCAGATATATTATCTCACTATTGATAATTAAGTGTAGATGACTATAACTCTATAACCCCTCATTTGACCAAAACATTCCTATCCCATAAATTCGATGAACACATAGACTTAATGCATCTAGTCTTTGAAGATGATAACTCGCCAATACGTTTTGCAATAAGGAATGTAACCCTCTTCTATAATTCAAAAAAAGTCAACATACTAATGACAGAAAAAACAAAACTACAAATCATCAAATCCATTATTAATATAACAACTATATCTCTCGACTCCTCCGAAACTAAGTTGCTTTCTTGGTTGATATAAATTATTCTGTACAACTCAAACTCACTAAGCTCTCTCCCATGCTCTTCCATCTACAAAAAAATAATATATGTTACATGATAAATGATCTATAATACATAGAACATGATACAAGATACATGATTCATGATACACATTATATGGTACATGATACACAGTATATAATTCAATATAAATGTAAAGTTTTGATTTAAAATAAGAAGTTCAAGAGTTTCAACAAAACTTATGAGTATCATAATATATGATACATGATATATGATATATGGTACACGATATATGACACAGTTTGATATGGGACAGTCTCGATATACCCTGGGTTATTTGGAAAAGGGAAAATACCTTAACAAACTAGGACCGTGGGAGGGCTAAGAAGCCTTCCGGGACTAGGGTGACACTGAAACTAAAACCCTAAAATAGCTGGTCTCTTTTGTTTTCAATTTTCTTGGTGGAGGTGGCGAAGGAAGGATGGAGATGGGAGTCTAGGAACTGAAACTCATAGCCCTGGGACTCACTCAAACGGGGAGACGCTGAACACATAATGCACACAGCAAGGCTCTCACACCTCTCGACGCTAGGGTAACTCTCAAAGGACATGAGGGGATAAGAAGATGGGATAGGGGATAACTAGGGCGCTCTCAACGAACCCATAATGCACATAGCAGGGCTCTCAGAGATGCCCCGAGGGATCAAACCCATAATGCATAGAGCAGGGTTCTCGCACCTCCCATCAAATCCATAATGCACACGGCAGGGAACGAAGGTAAAACGGGCCTCAGCCCAGAACCAGAACTAGAACCAGTGGCTAAAAAATTTCTTCTAATAATCTGCTTAGAACAAGAGGAGAGGGGGTCTTTATATAGACAAACAAAAACTATCACTTACTTTGCCTCCAAGCAACCCAAAAAAGAAAAATAAACTACATCAAAATCCATGCTACATCAATATTGGTGCTGATTTTCCGGCGTGGGTGGGGCCGGCGAGCACCGGCAGCGGGTCGGCGGCGGCGGCCGGGGGTCTGGCAGCCCGGATCTGGGGGCGGTGGCTAGGGTTTGGGAATTTTTTTTTAAAATCATGATAATGAGATGGAATAAGATAGGAATAAGATGGGGATAAATTTGGGATAAAGCTAGAATAGTGGGAAAGGTGGAATAGCAAGAATAGCCAAAAATAAAAAAATACGAGAAAATCAAGAAAAATGGAAAAAAGAACCTGAACCTATCCTGGATCTCCATCACAGTTTTATTAAGAAGCATAAGAGTTTTAATATCAAACAAATAAGCCTAACAAGGAGTTATAGCATGCCGAAGAGTTTCAAAGAAATATGAGAATTTGTCTCTATGCTTTATGTAACTTTTGAAGCCCAATGTGTGAGGAACCAACTAAGATGCTCATGCATCTTTCCCAATAATGGAATATGTCTACCAAAAAAAGTAAACAATGTGATATATCTTGCATATATGTGCAATCTATATTAATAATGTATAAAATGAAAAATATTGAAAGAATATCACTACAAGAATTTTAATTATTAGCGATGATAATTAGTGATGGCTAATTAGCCATCACTAATACCCATTTTTAACGACAACAAAATTGATCCAAAAAATTTAAAAATTTGAAAATTATATTTTTAAATTTTTAATTTTTGTATTGGCCATGGAATATATTTATTAGCAATGGTAGAATCCGTCACTAAAAATTTTGATGTATTTTCGACAGAATTAGCGATGGCATTTTGCTATCACTAATGGTGGCACATAAAAAAATAATTTAGTAACAACTATTAGCAATGGCATGCATTGCAACCACTCCTAGTATTTCTTGAATCATAATGCTAGGCTATCAAAACTTTCATAATTAAATGCCGTTCAAAATTACCTTCTACAGGCCAATCAAAGGTCATTGAATTAAACATTAATCAAAAGCATCTTTTATGAGCTGATCAAAGGTCATTGGATTAAATACCGATTAAAGGCACCTTCTACAGGCCGATCAAAGATCATTAAACTAAACAGTGATCAAAAGCAACTTCTATGGATTAATCAAAAGTTATTGAATTAAATGTCGATCAAAGGCACCTTCTATGAGCCAATCAAAGATCATTGAATTAAATGTTGATCAAAGGAATCTTCTATGGGCCAATAAAAGATCATTGGATTAAATACTGATCAAAAGCACCTTTTATATGCTGATCAACAATCAAAGATCGTTGGTTTACATCCTAATCAAAGGCACCTTTTATAGGCTGATCAAAGGTTATTGGACTAAACCCCAATCAAAGGCACCTTTTACGAGCTAATCAAAGATCATTGAATTAAACATCGATCAAAGGCACCTTCTATAAATTGATCAAAGACTATTGGATTGAATGCCAATCAAAAATACTTTTTATGGGCCAATAAAAGATTGTTGAATTAAACATCGATCAAAGGTATCTTCTATGGACCGATCAAAGATCATTGGATTAAACACCGATATAAGGTGCCTTTTACGGGTCGATCAAAGACCATTGAATTGAATGCCAATCAAACGTGCCTTCTACGGCCATTTAAAGGGTATTAGATTGAATGCCGATTAAAGACACTTTCTACGAACCGATTAAAGGTTGTTAGATTGAATGCCAATCAAAGGAGCATTCTACAAGCCAATCAAAAGTCATTGAATTAAATGCCAACCAAAAGCACCTTCTACAAACTAATCAAAGGCCTTTGAATTAAATATCGACTAAAAGCACCTTCTATGAGCTGATCAAAGATCATTGAATTAAATACCAATCAAAGATGCTTTCTACTGGCTGATCAAAGATCATTGAATTAAATACCGAACAAAGACATATTTTATATCTTATTAACCAATAAGAGTACATGCCATTTTAACTATAAGCATTTTTATTTAAGGCATGAAACAAGTTACATTATTGATAATAAATTCAGAGGTTTTCCTAATTTCAAGGATGAGGTAGGGGTGCTCCATCCAATTGCACGAGGTGATACATCTCGGGTTGGATGAACTTTTTTCACTAGGTACAGGCCTTCCAAATTTGAAAAAAGCTTCCTTTGACTGATTAGTTAGGATCTTTGGCTCATTGTAGTATGAGGTCTCCAACCTGCAAGAACTTGTCTTGAACCCTCATATTATGATATCAAGCGACTCTCTGGGATAAGCTACCATTGTCACCATTGCCAATTCTCAAACCTCTTCAGTAGGTCCAAGTTCATCCTTAGCTACTCCAAGTTGCTATCTTCATTCAAGTTCTCCACTCGAAGAGAGGGAAGGCTCAACTCCAACAGGATTACTACTTTGGTTTCGAAGGCAAGGTTGAAGGGGGTTTCTCCCTTTAGGATTCTTTATGTAGTTCAGTAAGCCTAAAGTACATGATATAGCTTATCAGACCATGCTCTCTTTGCTCGATCAAACTAAGTCTTTAGCCCCTACATAAGAGTTCTTTTAGTAACCTCAACCTCCCTGTTGGCTTGGGGATAGCCAATAGAGGTGAAACAATGCATAATATCCAAGTCCTTGCAAAATTCAAACTAATTTAAAACTACTAAATTGTTGGTAATTATTGATGATGATAACTCTTGGAAGGCCAAAGTAGCAAATAATGGACTTCTAAATGAAATCCTTCACCTGGGCTTCTATGATTTTGGCAAAAGATTTAGCTTCCACCCATGGCCACAAGTAGAGACTTTTGCCATCCTGAAGCTTGAGGAAAAGGATCAAAGATATCCATCCTTCACTGAGTGAAGGGCCATTAAGCATTGATTGGAGCTAGTAGGGTGGCCCATTGTCATTGCACATTGGAGTATTATTGACACTGATCGCACTTCCTGATCATGTCCATAACATCTTGCTACATAATGGGCCTATAATATTCTTGCCATAGAATCTTATAAGATAGGGCCTTGCCTCCCAAGTGGTTCTGTATAGCCTTTCTGAACCTCTTGTAGAGCATATTTGACTTTTAAGAGATGTAGGCACTTTAACAGTGATAAGGAGAATGACATCTTGTATAGCTTATCTTCATAAAGGATGAACCAAGAGGCTTGATACTATATCTTTCAAGCTTCCTTTTGATCAGTGGGAAGAGTCCTATCATGCAAGTAGTTGACCAACAGGTCGATCTAACATGGCTCAAAGTCAAGCTACAACATTAATGTTAGAACCTTGATGCTGGGCTCTTCCACCACTTCAAAGAAGACTTAGGCATGCAAATCAACTAGCACACAGGTTGCGAGCTTTGTGAGCAGGGATGGACCACACCAACTTTTCTAAGGACCAAAGAAATATAAAAATATTAAATATTAATAAATAATTAAAATTAATTTAAGTATTTTTTATAAATATTATTTGAATATACTTATGTTGTTTTATAAGTTTAATTCATCAATAATGGAATCTACCATAAAATTTTTAGCTATCTTCTTATCGATATAAGTGACAAAATAATTAACAAGAAAGTCGCCTTCTATCTTATTACGCAATCTAGTCTAGACAATCTTCATTGTTGAAAATGCTCTCTATAGTAGTAGTTAAAACTGGAAAAGTTATAAGTGTCATGGACTCGTAGAGATCTGCTTGCACCAACCATGGTGGTAGTGGCATTCACTGAGTGTCATTGGTGCTGCACGACGGGATGGGGCATCCATCAAGCCGCAAGGCCAAAGATGATGGGGCATGAGTGCAGTGGCATCGATGGGGGCCCAGGGCATGACGGGCACCCACTCGCCCATGTCCTCCAAGACCCAATCATGCTACACGATGGGTCTGGTTGCCAGGACGGTGCACGGCTTCATCATACATAGCATTTGTTGGTGCAATGAGGCTGATAGAGGCCATCGAGATGGTAGCCGTACACTAGCTCATCGGTGGTATCCGACCTTGTACATGTGTAACTGCCCAATCTTGCCATGGGAGCATTGCCACCGGTCGCACCGCATGACAGGTCCAGCCACCATCTTATATGTCAATATGGTGAATGGGACAGTGTTGGCTACATGCGATGGCTTCGACCATGGCAATTTCAAAGATGGGTGCTAGTTGAGTGACAAAAAAGATATCCTTTGTCTTATAAAAAATTATGGAAAAGAAAAAAAATAAATAAAAATGAAAGATAAAGTTGAAAGTAATCCAACTTTCAAGTAAAGAAAGCTGATTTATGGTATTTATTTTATTTTAAATTTTTTTCCAAGTTTCTTTAAGTTATATTTAATACATCAAATTTTAAGGGGGCCAGATATGTAAATACATATATATTTTAAATTTTACATGAAATTTTAACTTACAAAAAAAAAATGCTGAAAAAAATTTAAGGGGGGCCAAGGCCCCCTATCCCCTAGCAGTCCACCCTTATTTGTGAGGGCATCAGCTTGGGCATTATTCACTCTGGGGACTTATTGATGTCGAAGCTATGGAAGGCTTGAATCAGCCCTTACCTTTGAAAAGTACTTTTTCATATTTTCTTCCCTGGCCTTGTACTTGTTTTATATGTAGCTGATGACAAGCTACTAGTCATTGCAGGTCTTCAAGTGTTGCACACCCAGCTCCTTAGATATTCTAAGGCCAGTAATCAAGGCTTCATACTCAATCTTATTATTGGTAGAGGAGAACCCGAAGCAGAGGGTGTACTAGATGATGTCTCTCTCTGGGCTAGCAAGGATCATTCCTACTCCTAACCCATTAGCATTTGATGAACCATCCATATATAATATCCATTGATTCTCGGGGTCGTCTTCTGCTAAGTTGTCCACTTTTGGATCTTCCTCCGAAATAGTGCACCTGGTCACGAAATCAACTAGCACTTGCACCTTTATGGAGGGTCAAGGTCAAAATATAGGTCAAACTCTATGAGCTCGAGGGCCCATTTGGTCTCTGTGCCCATCGTCTCCGGTCTATGGAAAGCTAACTTAAGTGGTTGGTCCATGAGAACCACCATGGTATCGGCTTGAAAATAAGGATAAAGCTTACTGGCCGAGATTATGGGTGAAGATCAATCTTTTGAGCCAAGTGTACCTGGTCTATACATTTTGTAGTACCCTACTTATGTAATAGATCAGTTTTTGAAGTCAGCCCTCCTCCTAAACCAACACAAAGCCGATGGACAAGGGTGAGACCATCAAGTACAAATATAGCTCTTCACCTATTTTAAGCTTACTGAGGAGTGAAGGAGTACCGAGATAGGCTTTGAGCTCCTCGAATGCCTTCCAGCATTCATTGGTCCACTAGAAGTCCTTCAGCTTCTTCAGAGTTTGCAAGAAGGGTGAACACCACTCAATAGATCTAGCAATAAACAGGCTAAGAGTGGCAATTCTTCCTATAAGCCTTTGCACCTCCTTCACCATCTTTAGAGCTCCTATCTACCTTACTGCCTAGATCTTCTCCGGGTTGGCTTCAATCTTTTATTGCGATACCATGAATTAATGGAATTTGCTAGAAGTCACCCCGAAATCACATTTTGCTGGGTTCAGCTTCATTTGACACTTGCGCGGAATGGTGAAAGTCTCCTCCAGATCATCGATATTGTTTTCCAAGACATGGCTCTTGACAAGCACGTCATCCATATAGACTTCCATGTTGTAACTGATTTGATCTTTGAAAATTTATTTACTAGCCACTGGTAGGTTGCCCCCACATTTTTCAAGCCAAATGGCACATCCTGTAACAAAATAAACTATGGTCAATAATAATAGCTATTTTTTCTTCGTTCTCTGGTACTATGTGGATTTGATTATATTCAAAAAATACATCCATGAATGTTAGGAGCTCATAGCCTATGATTACATCTATTAGCTGGTCAATTCAAAAAAGCAAATAGCTATCCTTCGGACATGCTTTATTTAAGTCTATGAAGTCAATACACATTAGCCACTTTCCACTAACCTTCTTCACCAACATGATGTTAGCCAGTCAATCAGGATAGTTGACTTCTCTAATAACCCCTATGCTAGTCAACTTATCTACTTCTTCAGCAACGGCCATTTGTCGCTCAAGGTTGAAGCTTCTTTTCTTTTACTTCATAGGCCGATGGGTAGGGTCCACCTCTAAATGATGCACCATTACTTCAGGGTCAATACATGGCATATCTTCAAGAGATCAAGCAAAAATGTAGTATTTTTTTATAAAAGATTTATAAGCTATTGCCTGGTGGTCTCATCCAATCTAGAACCGATGTGAACGATGTGCTGAGGGTTGCCATCATGTAGAGGTATGGTGATGCGGGACAGAGCGGGGGAGGATCGCTGGCGAGTGTAGAAGTCACCAGGGGATTAGGGATTGCACTCAAGAACGAGAAACCAGGGCGTCGCACCCACTCCAATCCAGAGAAAACTCAAAACTCAGATCAAAATAATTTTTTGTTTGTATTCATAAGAAAAAAGATATTTAATACAAGAGGGGAAGGGCGGTATTTATAGATTCACCCTATGGTAGATTACTTGAGGGCTAATAAACCCTGACTTGTAGGCCAAGAAACCCTGGTGGACCGATCAACAGTGGGCCTGTCTTGGGCTGGAGCTCTCTCTTGCAGGCTTGCAGCATGAAAGGATCCAGGTGCATGAAGGCCGGCTCTGGTTGGAGAAGTCTAGTGAATCTCCTGGCTGCTGACTCTTCTCTTGAACATGACTTGAACAGACTCGATTGGACTTTACTGGACTAATAAACTGGACCTAACTAAGTGGACTCAACTGACTCAGTTGTCTCACTTTATTACATGACTCAAATAAAATAAAATAAAATAAAATAGATTTTTGGTCCCCATCATTCTCTGTGATGGGGAGAACTCGACTCCGTCGAGTTAGGCTCAGCAGGGGTTTGACGGAACCAACACTAATCAAATTAAAGCAAAACGGCTATGATCAATTTTTTTTTCACCTTTCTTGCTTTTCTTTTTTTTTTTTTTTCCTTTTTTTCATTAATTTTTTTTTTTATTGGTTGCTTTGAGATCAGTATAGTTTTTTTGAAGATTGTGCAATGCTGAGATCTGTGCAACTCTAGAAAGTGTGCTGCTCCAGAAAGCCGACAACGGTGATGGCATTTGCCTTCACGATGGTGCCGTGGAGTTCCTTCTTCTCCACGGTCCAAAAGATGGAACAGGGAAGGTTTCAGAGGGCAGTCCGGCGGGTGCTCGCCGGTGGCACGGGGAACACGCAGCGGCGATGGAGGGGCGCGGAGGCGTTGGAGCGGCAGTGGGGGCGCGGCTATCGTGCTAGACCTGGATCTCTTTGGAGGACTCGAAGTGGAAGAGAGCATTGGCTCGCCCTCCTGCGGCTTCGTCACCCTCGTCGTCATCGTCTCCAGTCGCGTCACCGGAGGGCTTGGAGGAGCGGGCAGTGGAGTGGAGGAGGTGGGCGAGCTTGAGGGTGAGGGCATCCTGGTGGTGGTCGCAATAGAGGTTGAAGAGGGCCTCGGCCTGCGATCGCTGCTCGTTGGTGGAGGACATCAGCTGGGCGACGAGGGCCTCGAAGGGTGCCGGGCCGGTGCCGAGGATTGCCGCCAACTGCTGCTGGTCCATCATTGTAGGGCGCGGTCGGAAGCTAGGGTTTCGGTTTGGGTGATGGCAGCAGGGCGTCAATCGGCTGAGAAGAGGTCTTTGGAGGAAGAGATCAGCAAGGCGGCATCACGCAGATCTACGGCACGGCAATGGCGGTGGGCGTGCGGCGACCGTGGGCATGCGGCGGCCATGGGATGTGGTCAGGCTTCATGGCTTGCTCTGTTCCTGGAGATGGCAGCGTGGATGAAAGAAGGGGGGAGGGGCAGCGTCGGTGGTGTAGATCCGATGGGCTGCGGGCGACGAGGTTTCAGGATGCCTGACAGTGAGTTGATGGCAGACTTGGAGAGGAAGAGGAAAAATCGAATCCGCTGGGCTCTTATACCAAATTGATGCAAGGCAGAGCGGGGGAGGATATAAGCGTAGAAGTCACTAGAAAATTAGGGCTTACATTCAAGAACGAGAAATCAGGGCGTCACACCCACTCCAATCCGAGAAAACTCAAAACTCAGATCAAAATAATTTTTTATTTGTATTCATATGAAAAAAGATATTTAATATAAGAGAAGAGGGGCGGTATTTATAGATTCATCCCGGGATACATTACTTGAGGGTTAAGAAATTCTGACTTGTGGGCCAAGAAATCTTAGTGGACCGGTCAACAGTGGGCCTATCTTGGGCTGGAGCTCTCTCTTGCAGGCTTGGCAACATGAAAGGGTCCAGGTGCATGAAGGCTGGCTCTGGTTGGAGGGGTATGGTGAATCTCCTGGCTGCTGACTCTCCTCTTGAACATGACTTGAACGGACTCGATTGGACTCGATTGGACTAATAAACTAGACTTGACTAAGTGGACTCAACTAACTTAGTTGTCTCACTTTATTACATGACTCAAATAAAATAAAATAAAATAAAATGGACTTTTGGTCCCCATCATATGGCTAGGAGATCTTTGGCAGGTTCCCCCCATTCTTTAATAAGCTCATCCCGAGTATCAAGACCTTCAACCAGAATGGCACTATGTGGTCTAGCTTGAAGAGACACCATATAGCATTGCTTTGCCAAGGCTTGATTTCCATAGACTTCATTGACCCCTCGTGAAGTTGGGAACTTCATGAGCAAATAATATGTCAAGACTACTATATGAAGGGCATTCAGTCCAGGTTGGCCAAGTATAGCATTGTACACCAATGAAGTTTTTATGATCATAAAGGTCAAGCACACTAGGGATTGTCGAGGAGCATGCCCTGCTATCATGAAAAGCATAATAGTCCCCTTGATGGGGACCAATATCCTAGAGAACCTAGATATCTATGCATACATCCCCTCTAACTAGTCAGGAGAAATATTCATCTTTAAAAAAGCCTCATAGAACAAGATATCCACAGAACTTTCATTATTAATAAGCATGCAGTTTACATCATAGTTAGCTATATTCATGGTTACAACCACAGGATCATTGTATGGATACTACACTCTTTCAGCAATGGCCCAAGTGAAGGTGATAGCCTCTTCGACCTCCTTAGTCTTCTACCTCTTATCGAGGACGTCGCCTTCAACTAACCTACCAATGATGGTATTGACCTTGCCTAAAGCAGGATGATCAACTGGCTCCTTCGATCTCGGTGGTGGTTCTAGTAAGTTAGAGAAGGCTCCTAGGGCATCATGCTGCTCCCTCTGATCCTGGAAGAACCTATCAAGCTGCCCATGATGGATGAGTTCCTTGATCTCATCTTGTAAGTAGGCACGCTCCTCTATGTCATGCTCATGATCAGGTGGTATAGGTAGTACTTGCATGGATTGGACCTATCTGGTCTCGTCCACAACCTCCTTGCATTAAATAACTATCCCCTAACTTGTATCAAAACTTAAGCTCAAGGGGCATTTAAAGGAGTGTATTGATCAAACCTCTTTGATAATGGGATGTCTTATTGATCTTAGGGATTATGATAACATTGGATCCAAGGAAAAGATCTTCGGCATTACAGGGGAGATCGGCTTCTCTGCCTCCTCTTCCCTCAGTTTTTTCTCCTTGGTTGAAACTCTTGGATTGGGGGCTACTCCTTAACTATTGGAGTAGTCAGAGCCACTAGGGCAAAAAGTTGACCATGGGCACCATATGCCTCTTTAGCACGCACATACTTCTCCATCAGTGCTAACATTTCGGAGAAGTATGCTGCCAACCTTTTTTTCAAGGAAAAGAGGAAAAGGGATTGCTAGAAACCATACTTCATGGCAGTCACGATGACTACATAGTCTAAATTATATACTTCTAGAGCTGCTTTATTAAATAAGCTCACATAAGATAGAAGAGATTCTCATTCCCCTTGCTTGATATTGATTAGGAAGTTGGAGCCCTCTACGTAGCCTCTTACTACTAGCAAAATAAGAGATAAAAGATCAACTCAACTGGTCAAAAGAGTAGATGGAGTTTGGCTTTAAACTAAAATACCAATATCGGGTTTACTTCTTAAGAGTAGAAGGGAAGGCCTGGCATAGTACTCCATCAGTGACCCTATGAAGAAGTATCAGGGCCTTGAAACTCTCAAAATGATCTACCAGGTCGGTGAATCCATCATAAATCTCCAACTTTGGTATTTTAAAATATTTTAGCAGTTGTTCCTGCATGATATGGGCTCAAAGGGTGGATCAGTATGAAGCTAAGACCCTCATCTGTTGTTAGGGCTAGATCTCGTAGTGTTTCAATGCATCAATCCAACTCCCAGAGCTTTCGATCTACTTGTACATCTCTAATGGTATGTGCATTAGATAGTTGAGGGGGCCGATCGAGCTGGCATCAACTCCTTGTCAGATCAAGGAGAAGAGGAGTGCCTCCTTGCATACCTGGGACTCTATGGTGCACTTGGATGAGTATGCTCCTTTTGCTCTAGACTTTGTGGAAGGGAAACTCACCGCTACTTCAGTCATAATGTCTCTAGTACTAGTGGGGTCTAAGGTAGTATCGCCTAGTCAGCCCCCGGTTGTGGTACTGCCGTGGTGCTACCGACACCATCGGACCTTAGCATTGAATTGCCTGGATTATGGCTGCCAGCACCTAAATCTGCTAGGAGAGCTACTCCAAGTAGTTAGGTTGACCCCTGCTAGACAATGCCAGCCAACATTCTAGGATAGAACTTCTAGCAAGTTGACCAACTTACTAGGAGGTGATGGCACCAGAACATCAGGTAGATATACCTTTGGGTGGCATAAAGCTTTGCTAAGCATTTCTTCCTGAAAATGGATGAGTAAGAATTGCACTTCCTCTATCTATTGATGCTACCTCCCATTTGGAAACCAAAGATTGCTAGAGGAGAGGTGCTCATAGGTTGTACCGATAAGAAAAGCCCTGACTAGAGGTTGTTTATAATGAAGGCTCTCCGATAATCAAGTCAGGTTGAAGGCAACAGGAGGAGAAAGTAGAGAGGAGAGGAGAGAGTGTGTCATATATGCATATCTTGAGAGCTCCCAAGAAATCCCCTTTTACAAGCAAATGATGAGGACATTTTTGGAATGCAAAAACTCTTAATGGTTTTGATAAGAATTGATAGGGCATCAAATCCTATTAGGAGATCTGACAGAAAATCATTCCATTTGCTTGGAATGTCCACCTTCCATTAATAGAAACTTTATCTTATTCATGTTATCAGCCACTTTCCTTAGTGGTGATAGGGACTATGATATGGATGAAAGGAACTGTTCCTAGGGACGATGCATGCATTTTAAGAATTTTCTAAGAGCATGCAGCAGCAGAAAGCGATAAAACTATTTTATTTACATGTTAATCTAATTAACATAACCCCTATACCAGGATTTAGATGCATCTAGAGTAATATAAAAATGAAATCATGCATCTATAGTATGAAATATGGAACTATTCATATAACCATACAATGATGCAGCAGCAGAATAATGTCATATATAACATTAGTACATACCTTGGTGACGTTCACCAGGAAGAACCGAAAGTTACAGAAGTGGCTGCTACTGATTCGCAATCCTAAGGACCACACCGGCCTATAAAACAAATCCAGCTCTGTGAGCAGCACTTGTGTACCGCCTCTACAGGTGGTTCACACCATGTAATGCGATTCCTTCTCCTTCCTTCGAGGTGCTAGCCTCTTTAGAAATGATGTCGGCGGCGATGGACTGAATCTTCAACTCCTTGAAGTTCCGGTTGTTGCAGCAGTGCTGAAACAAAGACTCATGAGAACTTTTCCCAACACTCTAACCCAAACCTTCAATAGAAGGTATGCACTCAGAGATCCCATCCAAACTCAATCATCCCTGAGATCAAATCTCTCAATCTCTCAATGATCAAGGAAGAACTCTAACCCAGAATTTTAGTAGAGTCAAAACCTTAATCTAGATTTCTGGGTGTGAGACGTGTACATCAAAAACATAAGATCCAGATTTCTGCACCCCAGCTTTTATAACAGCAGCAGCAGCCCTCAAAACATTTAAGAGAGATTAATGTGGAGTTATGAGCCTCTTGGGATTCCAAGGACCTTTGGAATTCAGCAACCTCCCAGCATAAAAACTAGAAACTCCCCATTAATTTCAACAACGATTGCAGCAATTAATGAAGCAATTTCAGTTTTCGCTGGATTCCGTCATTCGAGTCGACTCGACCATTCGAGTTGACTTGGCTCGAGTCGACTCGTTCAAGGAGAGTCAGCTCGATCAGAAAATTTGACAACACTTTGTCAAACAAGTCCAGAACGATTTCCAATCGTTCGCATGCCAACAAAGTAAGAAGAAACCCTTATAAATACAAGGTTCTTCTCCGTTCTTAAAGAAGCTATATGACTTGATACACTTATCAAATCGTATGTTCCAACTCTGAGATGCCTGCTTCAGTCCATAGATGGACCTCTGAAGCTTGCAAACCTTTGACTCATCTGTGGATATGAACCCT
The DNA here is from genome assembly GCA_021397845.1 of Areca catechu. NCBI lineage: Eukaryota > Viridiplantae > Streptophyta > Magnoliopsida > Arecales > Arecaceae > Areca > Areca catechu. Next base: position 57,870,576 of record CM038047.1, on the reverse strand, counting down.
TCAGGTTGCATTATATACACCTCCTCTTCCAGTTCACCGTTTAGGAAGGCTGTTCGGACATCCATTTGCCAGATTTCATAGACGAAGTATGTAGCTAAAGCAAGCATAATCCGAATGGATTTGAGCATTGCCTCAGGGGAGAACGTCTCGTCATAGTCAATACCATAACGCTGACAATATCCCTTGGCAGCCAGATGGGCTTTGTAGGTCTCTACCTTCCAGTCTGCGCCCGTTTCTTTTTGAAAATCTATCTACACCCAATGGGTTTTATCCCTTCAGGTGGATTAACTAATGTCCACACATTATTGATCTCCATGGATTCCATTTCGGATTTCATGGCTTCTAGCCACATATCAGAGTCAGACCTTTATAGAGCATCCATATAGGTGATCGGATCCTTATTATTTTTATCAAGTTCAATGGGATCCCTGTCATGGACCAAGAAACCAGAGTTTCTATCTAGTTGACATGGTACTCTACCGAATCTCTTTAATGGGTGCTTAATGGGCTCTGGATTTGAATTAGTCAAATCTAGTTCTGAGGTGTCTCCTAAATGTGTCGATACTTCTACCTGTTGAACTTCACTAAGTTCAATCTTAGTAGCTACAATTCCTTCACTAAGGAACTTATTTTCCAAAAAGATAGCCCTAAGACCAACAAACACTCTTTGTTCATCGGCAGGTAAAAGAAATTCCCTTTAGATTCTTTCGGATACCCAACGAATAGGCACCGGTCAGACCTAGGTCCTAGTTTATCAGTCTGTAAATGCTTAACATATGCTGAACACCCCCAGACCCTAAGGTGTGAGAGCACCGATTTCCGTTCATACCACATCTCATATGGAGTCCTGTCCACAGACTTACTAGGAGACCTATTAAGAAGATAACAAGCAGACTCCAGGGCATAACCCCAGAAAGAGATAGGTAGAGTAGCAAACCCCATCATGGATCGGACCATATCCAACAAAGTCTTATTCCTCCTTTCGGACATATCATTTAGTTGGGGTATCCCTGGAGGTGTCCATTGAGAGAGAATCTCATTCTCTTGAAGATAAGCCAGAAACTCACTAGAAAGATATTCCCCTCCTCGATCAGATCGAAGAGTCTTTATACTCTTTCCAGTTTGCTTTTCAACTTTATTACGATATTGTTTGAACATTTCAAACAATTCAGACTTATGTCTCATAAGATAGATATAACCGAACCTTGATAGGTCGTCTATAAACGTAATGAAATAATTATACCCACCTCTAGCACTGACATTCATAGGTTCACATACATCTGTATGTACTAGACTTAGAATTTCTTTGGCTCTTTCACCTTTTCCAGAAAAAGATGATTTGGTCATTTTTCCAAGTAAACAAGATTCACAGGTAGGTAATGATTCAAAATCATTTACCTCTAAGAGACCTTCTTGTCTTAACCTGTTCATCCTGTTCTTGTTTATATGACCCAGCCTACAGTGCCAGAGATAAGCATCGCTGACATTATCCATTCTAGGGCGTTTGCTAGCTGTGTACATTACACTCACAGGCCGTGATAGTATATAAATGCAATTTACTAGATTTCCACTCATTACAACTGAACCATTCAAAGTAATGTTGCAAACATTTCTCTTTATTGAAAGTTCAAAACATTCATTGGCTAACAAGCCTACAGAGATAATATTTACAAGAAATGTAGGATAATAATGGTAGTCATATAAAATGACTTTACAAGATTCAAACATAAGAGAAAAATCTCCTAACGCCAGAACTGGAACTCGACTTCCATCTCCAATGTTCAAAAACCTTTCTCCATCCTCGAACCTCCTTCTAATTTGAAGTCCCTACAATTTATTGCAAATGTGGTAAGGACTCCCAGTATCAAGTACCCAATTAGTAGTATCACAAAAAGAATAGGTACAAAGATTTATCATATAAATACCTTGAACAGCAACATCTTGCTGCTTCCTCTTCTTTGGCCTGTTTGGATCAATGGATGCAATATATAGAGGACAATTCCTCTTCCAATGACCCTGCTTCTTACAGTAGAAGCATTCTACTCGACTCTGGTCCACCTTTTTCTTCCCAGCCTGATTGGGCCCACCAACATTCTGCACCTTTTTGGTCTTTTTCTTTTTATCTTTCTTCCCCTTCCCAAGGGGACGACGCACTACCCTGTTTCCTCCCACCAAGTACACAACCCCTTATTGAGGTTGTGGTCCTTCTCATAGTTCTGTAGTAACCCCAACAAACTATGGTAGTTCACTACAGGCCTATGCATTCGGAAGTGATCAAGGAAATCAAGGTAAGAAGGGGCCAGAGAATTCAGTATAGCATCCTTCCTCAGCTGTTCATGCAGGGGACATCCGAGTTTGGCCAGGCGTTCAAATAACTCGGTCATGTACAATACATGATTAGTTACTGATGCCCCATCTCGTATATGAGCATTATAGATGGCACAGGAAGTCCTGTACCGCTCTACATCGTCATGCGTGTCGAAGAATTCCTGCAACTTTTACAAGATTTCCTCTGGTTGGGCCTCCTCGAATTTGCGACTGAACTCGTCGTTCATAGCCGCTAGCATAATGCAACATACAGTAGTTCTATCAGAAACCCACTTCTGATAAGTGTCCCTGATAGAAGTAGGAGCAATAACTGCGGGGACCTCAGGTGCCGGATCCGATACAACATACAGGATCCTTTCATGCTCTAAGACAATCTTAAGCCTTCGATACCAATTATCGAAGTTTGGGCCAGAAAGTTTTTCACTATCAAGTAATGAACGGAGGGACAAGTTGGTAGACATTTTCTAAAAAGAAAACCATAAGACCAATTAGTATATGAATTTCAATATTAATCCTAAAGACATGGACTTTAGTCTAAAATTTTTCCACATATTTTATTCAAATTAGTAGCCTCTACCTCTAATCCGAGGAATTATACTTAATTCCTTAGTGGGTACTAGAATCCTATAGGTGTCACATGAGCCCGACTTTGGCCGGCTCACCCACGTGAACCTAAAGGTAGGTTCAATAAACCAATTGATTCTTCCAAGCAATTTCTAGTATTTAAAATTTTGCCCCAGGAACACTTCAATCGACCTTTGGGCTTCCTGCTAAAGAAGGTCCTGGTTATGTCCAACCATTAACATGATTGAATTCAGTGCTTCTAGCTAATGAATAATCAAGCCTGACCACCATTAAGAGAGTTGCACTGAGCCATCATATTATGAATGGCAATTCCAATAACCTGATGACCACCCATACTTTGGTACTGCCGATGATCACCCAACTAAAGGATACATTACCATCTAACTTAATGGGAGGCTAAGATTCAGTTATCCCTATAACTTCATCTTTTTAAGGACCTAATAATTTAGAGAATTTAAAAATGTGACATATGAAGAATACATAGACCATGATCAAGAATCCTCCCGCAAACTTGTAGAAGGTCCATGAACATCTTGGTCCATGGGAACCTAAAATCAAACAAATATGATTAACCTTAGGTGACATGGGTTAATCCAATTCAATAAGCTTTTCATGAGTCAATTCCAGTTAGCCGTATCAGCTAGGTAAGCACCATCAAGGAATGAGTTGCGGCATTAACCATCTTTCCTTAGACACTAGCTACAAAGGAGCTAGCCAAGAAAGAGGTACCCTCAAAACCATAGACCATAAGGCAGCTTGCCTAGACACCAATTTGGTTCACCTTCCTCAACCATATTAGACTTAAAGATCCAGATTAATCACTGAACCATAATAAATCCTTTTAGATGTTTGGATTATACTTTCTAACTATTAGAAACTATAGAGAAATGAAACCTAATTCAACTTTTGATTAGTTTCTTATCTCTAATTAATCCAATTCATCTAAACATAGGTCTAACTCAAATATGGATCTATTCCTAGCCCATCCCATTAACCCATGATTTATGAATCATGACTTAAGATTAGAATCATATCCTAAATCTTAAAATTATACATTTTAATTTATAATTAAGTGCATCACACTATTTGAAACATTTTCAAAGTGAAATGAAATAATTTCATATAAGTTTGAAGCTTAAAATCACTATTTCATAATTTTCTGGTCGAGTCAGCTCTTGCAGATCGAGTCAGCTTTACCAGAATACACATTTCTGGTCGGGTCGGCTCTTCTGTCAGTTCTGCTGCTCGAGCCAACTCTTCCATAATACAAATTTTTGGTCGGGTCAGCTCTATCTGTCAGTTTTGCTGCTCGAGCCAACTCTTCAGTCAGCTCTGCTGCTCGAGCTGACTCTTCAATCAGCTCTGCTGCTCGAGCCGACTCTTCCAAAACACAAATTCTAAACTTCAAACATTTCCACATGAACTTTTCAAGATTTTAGATCAAATTTCTTTTAGATCTTATCTAAACATAATTATGATCTAGAAATCAAAGATTAAAATAATTTTAATCCATAAAATTCCTTACTTTTCTCTTCATAAGATCATGACGCATCGGCATCCCTACACGCCATAGGGGAATCCCCTGGAATGGGAAGAGATGGTCTTTAAACCATACTTCTCTCCTATGACCGGACGGCCATGGTGAATCCATCTAAATCCGAGTACTACGTGAAGGAAATCAAACCGATTTCATAAAGAAAAATATTAAACTAGATGCATGCACCAACCTAGCTCTGATACCAATGAAAGGAACTGTTCCTAGGGATGATGCATGCATTTTAAAACATTTATAAGAGCATGCAACAGCGGAGAGTGATAAAACTATTTTATTAACATGTTAATCTAATTAACATAACCCCTATACCAGGATTTAGATGCATCTAGAGTAATATAAAAATGAAATCATGCATCTATAGTATGAAATATGGAACTATTCATATAACCATACAATGATGCAGCAGCAGAATAATATGTCATACATAACATTAGTACATATCTTGGTGACGTTCACCAGGAAGAACCGAAAGTTACAGAAGTGGCTGCTACTGATTCGCAATCCCAGGGACCACACCGACCTATAAAACAAATCTAGCTCTGCGAGCAGCACTTGTGTACCGCCTCTACGGGTGGTTCACACCATGTAATGCGATTCCTTCTCCTTCCTTCGAGGTGCTAGCCTCTTTAGAAATGATGTCGGCGGCGATGGACTGAATCTTCAACTCCTTGAAGTTCCGGTTGCTACAGCAGTGCTGGAACAAAGACTCCTGAGAACTTTTCCCAACACTCTAACCCAAACCTTCAATAGAAGGTATGCTCTCAGAGATCCCACCCAAACTCAATCATCCATGAGATCAAATCTCTCAATCTCTCAATGATCAAGGAAGAACTCTAACCTAGAATTTTGGTAGAGTCAAAACCTTGATCTAGATTTCTGGGTGTGAGACGTGTACATCAAAAATATATGATCCAGATTTCTGCACCCCAGCTTTTATAATAGCAGCAGCAGCCCTCAAAATGTTTAAGAGGGATTAATAAGAGATTAATGTGGAGTAATGAGCCTCTTGGGATTCCAAGGACCTTTGGAATTCAGCAACCTCCCAGCATAAAAACTAGAAACTTCCTATTAATTTCAACAATGATTGTAGCAATTAATGAAGCAATTTTAGTTTTCGCTGGATTCTGTCATTCGAGTCGACTCGACCATTCGAGTTGGCTTAGCTCGAGTTGACTCGTTCAAGGAGAGTTGGCTCGATCAGAAATTTGACAACACTTTGTCAAACGAGTCTAAAATGATTCTTAATCGTTCGCATGCCAATAAAGTAAGATGAAACCCTCGGTGTGCAACCCTATAGGTTCAAGCACTAAACGGTAGCATGGAAATATTTCCAGTACTAGCCAAAGTCGCCATCTAGCAATGACACTCAGCATCCGGATAGGTTGAAGGTTGCAGAGTAACAAGAACCTGTCGAACATGAAATAGCATTGAACTTATTCCCTGACCTTTTAATGCTCCGGATGGCATAAGGTTAAACTACCCAACCCCAAGCAGTCCATCAGAATATGTCTCAAAGAATCCCTGCAACTCTTTACAAGGAATGCCCTGGCCAAGGTCTTTCTCGATTGAGGTATATAAAGCATTCAAACCAAATCATTTGAAGAGGTCAATCCTATATCGATCCTACTACCGCTACACAAGTACTTGACTATACCCAGCAACCTTACATCACCGGATTAGAAATCCAGGTAGTCCGATACCAAAGCACAGTGAGTTGCTTGCAAGCTGCCATAGTGATCTCAAGTCAATAAAATAATTCATGTCCACATTCTAATGCAAGACTTCTCTTCGGTAGAAAGAGAATCTCGCATGAGAGTCATATTCAGTGAAGTATCAAATACAACACCAGATGTTATACCAGCATCTCCATGATATTTGGTTAAGAGGACAACCAACAGATATGACATCAACGACCTACTCTCGATACACCATCATCCTGAAACAACATATCCTTTGGTCGTGAACTAATTTATGAACTACATAATGCATCCTCTCTACATCACATATAAGGTAACTTAAAGGACATCATCACAAAAGAGTTTAAATTAAGGAAAATGAACCTGTGATGAACAGCCAAAAGATAACTTTTATTTATATCAAAATTCATATACAAATAGCACAACCGTGTATAGCCTAGACGATTGACTTTGGGACACAATTCCCAACAATGGAATGGATCATGTTCCTCTTAATTGAAAGGAGTTATCAAAAACTACGAGATGTGGCCCCCTGATCTTGCCATCGACTATGTAGAAACAAGTGCCAGATGATTCCTCCTTAGGTTACTTGGAGAAATGCCGCCATGGAATTTTAACTCTCCTTGGACATAAGGGTCCTGAGTTGCACATAATCTTCCTACCAAGGTTGATGGTTAAGTAGGGCCAAAGATTTTAGGGTACCATATTGGTGCACCCAATGACTGCTGAAGCTTGACTGCTATGGGCAAGGTGAAATTTGCCGAGGCCAAAGGTCAATTAAGCCAAGGATCCAAAAGGTCAAAAGACTTGAGACATTTCTATCTCCTCTAAGGATTATGTTATTGAAGTGAATCGCCTTCTGCCAGCCTCATTAACTAAGAAGCTTTCCTTCAGTGACCAAGGATTAATCCATGACCAAATGGTCGCCAGGGGTGGCTGCCAATATTGGATGATCACCGAAAGGAAAGTAGTCCTTTGTCAGGATCGAAGGTCAATCAAATCGAAAAGGACTCATGGTGAGATGTTGACCTTGGAGACTAGGAATGAACCTTGAACGTTAGGCTTTTGACATGTACCATTTCTATACCTTACTATATGAAGAATTATCATATATAGAGACATGGCATGTAACTAGTATTATTCCATCAAAAATTTCAAGAATTAACTCTACTAACACTTTTCATAGCCATGTCATAAATATTTAATTGATGTTCTATTTAAACAAATGTTTCACGCAAATATTCCAAAGGTGAAGAACCCAACACTAAGGATCAAGGAGAACCCAAATGCAGCTTTACCTCATCCAGAAGAGGGTAGATAACTATCTACATAGACATTCTACCCGAGAACCTTCGGGATACCAAGGATGCGTTCACATCAATATTAATTATAATTATTGGACTTAGAATGGTGTAGAAACCTAAAAATTTGCACCTATAAATTCAGAGTGTGATGGTCAGATCATACCTAATGCAACATGAAGTGGTTAGATATGCCATCCTTAATATTATGTCATAAAATTATGAATCACCAATGACATGGTTTGCCATCTTGGCTTGTAAGTCCGATCTGATGTATTTGATTGCACTGTTGCTCAGAAACATGGCAAGACCAAATTAAATAGATGCAGAAGATTTATCTCTTAAGGACCAAAGCAAGCCAATAGTAGTTTCTGAAATTTGGACCATAGCCCAAATGTTGTGACAAACACTTAACATGTTGATTGATGGATTGGATAGCATCAGCATTGTTGCCAAAATCTCAAAGATCGAGCAGGGCTCTTTCACTCTTTTTTTTCTTTTATTACAGGCTTACTGATAATAAAAATATGCTCTTTGATGCATAAAGAAAGTTGATAACATCCATTTACTACGTAAAAATGGTATCACCTTCGGACTTTCCTCGTCAATGCAGCAGAAATGGTCACATCATTTATTTTCCAGAAATATAATACCATCCTTGCACATACTTCCATCATCTATTATCCATGCAGTACTTCCAAAATGGCCAAACTTCCCAGAAGTGAAATATCAGTCCAAAAGCAGCAGTTTCAAAACAAGTAGGTCTGGTGATGCTATGCAATTACAGGGGAATGTATCGATCATCATAACAACACCACGCATGATTGGATTTAAGTTAACTCAAGCCAAATAGGTTATGATGATCAAAGACTCTAACGAGTCCACATGAAAATCGCAGTTATAGCAGGACTCTGAAGATGCTGCATGTACACCTCCGTGGTTGTTTATATCTCTTCTTCATCAAATGGGTCCCTCTCAGGATAGTCTCCAACCTGTCAAAGGAATGTTAATTAGCATAAACTTTTTTGGTAACTTTTCCACCAACACGTCTTGAAACTGATCAATACGATAAAAATGTAAAAGATTCAGGATTTAGAAAAAGGCATGGTTACATATCTTGTGCTATAAGATCTGCAGTTCTACTGGGCATTACGTGCACAGATATGTTGGCTCATTACGGAATTTCCGTTTTGAACATTTGATATTTGTCATTATAAAAATGTTGCATTAAGACTAGTTGTTTTACCAAGCGAAACTAATACCCTTTTAGTGATGATTATAAGTTCATCTATAAGCCACATTCCATGGATTGTGCTTTGATGTAGGTACCGAATGAAAGCCAACAATGAAATAAGAATAGTTCTACTTGAGACACAAGAAATTTTATCTAAATTCCTTTTTGTAATAGAACAGCATAAACTTTGTTCATATACCATGCATCAAGGTTCACATTCTTGGTACCTGATTGTGTACTTGACAAGAACAGTTCTACTTGAGATGCTAGAAATTTTATCCATGTTCCTTCTTGTAATAGAACAGCATAAACTTTGTTCAGATACTTTGCATCAAGGTTTGTATTCTTGGTCATAACAAACAATGGCGGTACACCATATACATATATATATATATATATGTGTATGTGTGTGTGTATATATATATACATATGCATATGTATATATATATACATATGCATATATATATATATGTGTGTGTGTGTACATATGCACATGTGTATGTGTGTGTATATATATATACATATGCATATGTATATATATATACATATGCATATATATATATATGTGTGTGTGTGTGTACATATGCACATATATATATATATATATATATATATATATATATATATATATATATATATATATATATATATATTATTTTTCAAAATTTTTTAGCTTTCTTTATATTGTTTTGAGTAAGAAATAGAATTTTGTGAGTTCTTTTTTTTAATCATTAAATGCAATATACTTTATTTTTTATATTACATACCAACAGAATATATATATATATACATACATATATACATATATACATATATACATATATATACATATATATACATATATACATATACATATATACATATACATATATACATATACATATACATATATATACATATATATATATACATATACATATATATACATATATATACATATATATACATATATATATATATATATTATTTTTCAAATTTTTTTAGCTTTCTTTATATGGTTTTGAGTAAGAAATAGAATTTTGTGAGTTCTTTTTTTTAATCATTAAATGCAATATACTTTATTTTTTACATTACATACCTATAGAATGGTTCAAATATATCATATATGTTAAATGAACTGAGTATAATACTCTAAGTATAAAATATTTATATTAAAAAATTGGAAATGCAACATCTGTTCAATTCCAAGTCGAGTGAAACCTGGATTTGAGTTATGGCTCACCATTCCCCTCTCTCTCCTCTCCTCTCTTTATCCTCTCTTGCCTTGAAAAAGAGGGAGATAAGGGTGTTGGATCCCTTCCCCCCCCCCCAATTATTGAGGCCCCGAAGCAGCATGGGGCCCTTAATGAGTCAAACCACCCAGAACCAAACGGTTCCAGGAGATTTGGCTCAACAAGGACTGGTTCACAATTCATGCAAAATCCCATACTGACACCGCAAACCATTCCTGTTTATGGCTGACACAGACGATGCTGACCAAACAGGGCGGATTGATATGACATTGCATTCCTTGCCCTGACTTAAATGGGTAAACTAGAGCTATAAAAGACTAATAAACACAAATTACAAAAAAATAAAGTAAATCACCAAAATATTGTTAAAAAACTTGGTACAAAAGTGCATACAAAAGGATAAAGGTACCCATATCAATAAAGCACATCATCCTGCCTACTTGTTTCTTCCCTCATTTTCACTTATATTTATTTATTTTTCATTCTGAAGTCTGAACAGCTGATGTTTAGTTCCTATACCTGTACAAGGCTGGACAGATCAACCAGCTATGTTATTGCAAACCTGTCAGCCAGTCAACAGGTGTCTAACAACCAGGTAAGGTTGGACCACAGGGGTCTATTGCACTGTATGCAAGCTAGTTTATAACATAAGCAATTCAATGGACATGTTAATTATATTAATGTACCGCACTAACAATCACTCCCTACCCAAAAAACTCTGTTCCTGGTACAAGTAACATTCTTTTCAAAATCAGATGGCCTGCAGAAGCACATCCAGAAGTGTTTTCCTTTTTTTTTTTCAAAGTCAACCAGCAGTGCCTCATGAACTGATCATATCAGAGGGTGTTGTTTGTTTGTTTATGCATATGTGCACTGGCACTTATGTAGGTCTAACAATTCTTTTTGGCCAGCACAGCCGAGAGGGATGCACTAAAACTGATTCTTGCATGTTTACTGGGAGATAATTGCTTCAGCTGGCCAACTTATTGGGCTTTGATGACAAGCCCACCATCTACTAGTTCTGGACAGAGATTTCAGGGTGATCTCAGAAGGCTCTGTTCAGTTAGAAGTGTTTTCTGCATTCTCTGTCATAATTAGGAGATTGTAGCAAAGTATTAACCCTATCCACTAACCAAAAAGAACATGCATGCAGAAACAAACACATGCACAAACAAATCAATCTCTATGCACTTATTAAGAAGCTTGAGCAAATGTAAGACATGAACTAAACTTCAAATACAGGCTCTAAATCCATATTACTTCATGAAATTGTGATCTTGAGTCAAGTACTCAGGATTGAAACTAGTATTGCAGAACCAGTATTGCACATATACCTTGATTTTGTCTGGCCTAAGTATGGCACCATGTTGTGGCAAGCATTGAAAATAGTGAATACCCTTCACCCTGCAATAACAAAAAAGGTCAGTATACGAATGTACAAAATTAAAAATATGCTACCCATGAAGATATATTAAATAACCTACACATAAAAGATGGATGGATTTTCTTGAAATAAAAAGTGACACTACCAAGCATCCTCCAAGTCTTCTCAAAAAAAAAAAAAGTCTTGAAATAAAAATGACATTAACCAGCATTTTACAAGTCTTCTTTAAAAGAAAAGGCATCCTAGAATCATGTCCAGCAAGAAAACTAATGTCTCATTCTATCGAGCTTGGACTAGTGATTGAACATGATTCTATAAAAGAAGAGTGCCACAAGATCACAGGATTTCATGATCCGCCATTAACTTTATGTTCAAACCTCCAACCATTTGTGCTAATATCATCTGAGAAGCCAAGTAATCAGATGATGGGTCCAAAATGAAAGAGTGGAGAAAAATATAGTGCCATCTGATAGATAATACAGAAGGTGAAAAAAAAAAAGCATTAGTCAGTGGAGGTTATTATACACTTAAATTTCATATTAATTTATCAATTTCTAAAAATTGACACAGATCCAAATTGTGATGATGGAATTAGGATAATATTTACTAAGGATGCAAGAAGGTATAGAAGACCTTTATAGGACTCAAGCCTGAGTATAATAAATTTGGACTTGGGGTGTCTAAAATCTAGACAAGGTTATAGTCTGTTAGAGCCTAAACACATTAAAAATCTCAGGCACAAACAAATGATTTAAACTGTTGTATCTAACTGATAATCAAACCCAACTTACAAAACTTGTTAAGTAATGGATATGGTCTCTCTCATAAGAATGAATCTAATTCAAGTTGCATCTAAATTATACCTGAACCAAAGGTCAACGGGTAAAGCCTCATGGATGAATAAAGGATCCACAAAGAATAAAAGCCATCGGTTGATCCAGATCTGGATAGATCTGTACTTCATTGGCAGTTTTAGATTTTTCTTAGTAATATTCACATCCAAACACAGCTCAATTAGGTTATATAACAGATGCATGCTTCAGTGCAGCAGAAAGCTGTCGTAGCAATGCAGAAAATTAAAGATAGAATAAAGAGGGAAGAAGAAGAAGAATAGGAGGAACAGAAGGAGAAATAATGAGAAGAAAAGCCAGCAGCCTGTTTTGCATAATTTTGATCCCATGAACCTGCCCAAATTGCGGGTGATATGACCCCATAAATAAAGATAACCAACCCAGTTTCCTTTCCCACATAGGACTCTAAGAAAATAGAAATAAATAGAAACCAAATTTTATAAAAAACCCTCCAGTATGAAGACCCGAAGATGCCTATCAACAACCCAATTTAAGTCCCTTCAGGCCCAAACATAACCTCAATTTGACTGCAATAGGACTCCAAAAACCCCTAGAAAAATAACCAAAATGCAAAACAAGTACAAAAATAGAAAGCCTGGAAACTGAGGCATGGAATGAGATATTAGGGTTTGATTCACTTATTCCAGCTTACAATTCTCTTCGATCTAAGAGGAATAATTTCTTAGACTAGTGACAACGTCATTTGACATTTAGAACTATGAAGAAAACTACATCAGCTATATAATAAAGACAGTATAGGATAAAATAAGGGGGCATATCATATATACAACATCTAAATAATACACATGGTAATTAACATTCTAAAACCTAATATTTATACTAGCAAAGCAGTAAATACGAAAGATTATTAGTCATTGATTATAAAACCAACTTTTTTGTCAAATTATTATTAGATTCTAGACACTTTCTTTTTAAAAGAAAAAAGCAATTACTGTATATGAGTGGTGGTAGTCATAGTCATAATAATAGTAGCAGCAAGGATTGAAGTCTCAATGGGATAGGAGCCGTCCCGGCCATCCTAGCCATGCTGTCCTGTTCTAGGGAGATTATAGCATGTTGGATGGGTGCAGGACCCGAAACTCATTTCCATCCCCCATCTGAGCCATCCCGCCTTCATCTTGGCCAGGTAACATGCCATTATGGCCATCTCAATCGAGATGTGCCCTTTTTTAATGAACAATGCTTGACCTTCAACTCGTCACCGAGAGGAAGGATAACCTTTTTTTGCCACTGATGCATCTGCATTGTCACAGGGGGGAGGAACCTTATTTTGCCAGGAAGTTCTATGTTTTCCCCACAGCATCATGGACTGCTCGGGAGGGATGAGGTGGTGTATAACCCTTTTTTTTCTCTTGAACCCTATTACAATGGAATGTGGAGTCCATGAGCTCCACTCAGCCTCAGCATGGAGTATGGCACTTTTTCTCCCAAACCCTATCACAATGGGCAGTGGAGTCCACATGCCCTGCTCAACCTCAGTGCACTCCCACATAAGGGGTTCGGCTTGTATCTTTCAAGTGAAATAAGATTTTGCAACATCATCCATGGATTGCACCCCATGTAGATCTCAAAGCATTCCAAACTCCCTCATTCATCAGGTTGCACAGATCTTAAAGCTAGGATTGTGCAATCCATTGGTGAATTCATGCAAAGAAAAGTGAATCCTTCTTTGGTGCGAAAGATGTAATCTCTAAAGGAGTTACGAGTGCCAAAGTGATGTGAGTCCTCTCCTTTTTTTCCCTCCAACGCACTAGTCAAGAGTTGATAGCATGTGCATGGGGAAGAGAAAAAGCCAAATTTATCCCAAGAAATGAGAAAAAGCCAAAAAGTAAGAAAAACTATCCATATGAAGAAAGTAAAGGCATATATGCATGATTCCTTCACGTGAATTATCCTTCGATCACAAATCTCCTCTCTTCAATTACCATACCTTCCACCTACGATATTTGAAAGTCGAAATGATTTGAGCATTGAAGTACTAATCTACTAAAAATACCTCCTATGTGGTAAAAAAACAACACCCTTGAATTTTGATCCCACTATCAAGATACTGAGATGTTATAAGAACCTACTCACTACCATTGCAGCCAAAATATAAGAGAAAGAGGAGAAGAAAGGGAGAGGAAGAGAAAGAGGAATAATCAGTAACGAATCGGAGTCAATGCTTATACCATCTCCGTATTTTGATAGTGGGATCAAAATCATCATGGTTGTTTTTTTTCGAACAGGAGGTATTTCATACCAAATGGTTACGTCAAATCTCAAATCTTGTCAACTTTCAAATATAGTAAGTGGCAAGTATGGTAATTGAAGAGAGAGGAACAATTGGTGATCCAAGGACAAGTCACGAGAAAGAACCATACAAATCCATCTTTTTCCCTTCACACAGATAGTTTTTTCTTTCTTGGGCTTTTTCTCATTTTTGAGCTAAAGTTGGGTTTTTCTCTTTCCCACACCGCATGCCGTCCACTCCTAAGTAGTGCATCAGAGGGAGAAAAAAAGAGGACACCCATGACTCCTCTAGAGATTGTCTTTCATGCCAAAAAAGGATTCAACTTTCTTCATGTAAATTCACCAATGCATCGTGCAATCATGCTTTGAGAACTTTGCAGCTTGATGAATGAGGGAGCTTGAAATGCTTTGAGATCTGCATGGGATGTGATCCATGAGCAACATCATGAAATCTTCTTTCACATAAAAGATATAATCCGAACAATGGAATGCCGAACCACCCTGACCAGTAGCTTACCGGTGTGGTTCGGGCATTCAATTCAAAATGCCAGCAAAAACAAAGGGATACATAAAGAGAGAATGAGAAAAGGGGGAGGGAAGGAGAGGGAAAGATGAATGGTGGCCCACCGAGGCCATTGGAGGGTTGCCGAGGCCCTCAAAGGGCTGCCAAGCCCTCCAAGACTCTGCTCTCCATGAGAGGAGATTAGAGAGAGAAAGAAGAGGCAAGGGAGGAAAATGGAGGGACAGGAAGGTGGCAGGGAGGTTACTGGATGGCCAAAATTGATCATGCAAATGCCACATGTTCAAAACAAAGGTGACTCATCCATGTTCATCGCATTTATATTTTTTTACGTGATCACAATGAAGCCAGCAATAGAAATAGGTGCACTCCCATTACTGGCTTCACCATGCATCACATAAAAAAATAAATAAATGCAATGAATAGGGGCGGGTTGTCCCCTATTTCGAACCTGTGACATCCACGAGGTTGATTTCAGCCTTCTGACGGACTCCCCACCACCTTCCCCTCTCTTCATGTATCTCCCTCGCCCCCTTTCTCTCTCTAATCTTCTCTCATGTAGGAGGGTGGAGTCTTGGAAGCCTCAGCCCTCCAAGGGCCTTTATAGCCCTCTAGTGGCCATCACCAACTTATCCACTAGTGTCCCTCTCCCTCCCTCCCCCCTCTCTTTTCCTCCCCAATTCTCCCCCTCCCTTGCTTTTATTTCCATGTCGGTTCAAGCCTGGTATAATTCGGCACGAGGGCATACATACTCATATCACCAACCAGCCGACATAGGATCTGGTTCCGAAGCAACGAACCTTGATCCAAACCCTTCATGCGGGGGCACACTAAGGTTGAGTGGGGCACATGGACTCCAATGTCCACTGTGATAGGGTTGGGGAGAAAAAAAAGGCCATACTCCTCCCTCCTCTCTCCCAAGGAGTCCATGGTGCTGTAGGAAACATACAAAACTCCTTCCTGGCAAACCGAGCTTCCTCCTTTCTCCCTCCTGGTGATGATGCTAATGCCGATGCATTAGTGATAGAGAAAAAAAAAATGTAAGTCCTATTGACAACAAGCCAAAAGCCGAAGCATTGTCCTATTGAGAAAAATGTAAGTCCTATTGACAACAAGCCAAAAGCCGAAGCATTGTCCAATATATAAAAAAAAGGGCACGTCCCGATTGAGATGGAAATATCAGCATGTGACCCAATTGGAATGAAGGTGAGATGGCTAGAACAAAGGCCAGAAGCAAGTTTCAGGATCCCATACCCATCCCACATGCCATGATGTCACTGGAAAGGGACAGAACAGCTGGGAGGCAGCCCCCATCCCGCCAAGACTTCAATCCTTGATCATAATGCCATTACTATTAGTTACATCTTAATTCATCAATCTTTTCTATCATCATGATTTACATTTAGCATTTTATAAGGACCTATTTATGTGCCCAGTAACAGAGACAATCAATAGAATATAATACCATGGCTTTGTGTGATGATTATATGAAAGATCAATTGTATTTTCTCAGTTTCCAAACATTAACTGCACAAACTACATAAGAAAAATATAAGAGGATATTTTGGGAAAATTATAGTAATGGAAAAGGTATAAGGCCACATACATGCCATCATGTTTTCCGAGAGGTTCATCATATTGAATTCCAACCCAAAAACCAGGTCCTAAAGCCTCAGCTCGACCAACAAACTTCACAACTCCCCTTTTTCCCCCAGGTTCAACTTCACATCTATCTCCAACCTATATCAAGAAATAATGAAGTTAACAAATAAGATAGAAATAGCATATAAATATTACTTAGGAACTACAATCTAATCTACAGCAGATCATTCAAGTTCTTTCACTTGATATTCCAGATATAAAATATAAGTATACGGATGCATTCAGAAGAGAAATGAATGCAAAATAGATATATTTCTTAAGATAATGGTCACGTATTTTTCAAAGATTTATAATTCCATTGCTTAAACAGCACTTAATAATTAGAAGTTAATATGATTAAAGTGATCATATAGCAAACATATGTGATGTTCGACCACATATTATCAATTAAACAGAGGTGAATCATTGACAACTAGAAGTCACATATGGAAGTATGTAATCTGTGACCAAGCCTCCAGAAAGCAGCCTCTACATGTATTCACCCTGGTTCATCCAAAGAGATTCATGAAACCAATGCCCCAGTTCGTCATTCCATTGACCATGAATTGAGATGTAGACATCAACTATGACCCCAACTTTTGCCTTCAGTATCAACTAAACTTTAAAAATAGCACAAAGAATAGCAAGGTTCAAACTTGGTGGCTAGGGATTCATGAAGCCTCAAACAAAAGAAATGATTTAACCAATAATGCATCCAAACAAACCTGCATCTCAGTAATTAAGATACCTGACCATTTCAATAACTTCTTATTTTCCAGGCTGCTTTAAAACATCTTCTTCTCAAGAACTACGACAGGAGGAAGCCCTGCTGAGATTGCATCAGGGTAGGATTGAACTCAGATCATTGATGTATCCAACAACAAGTGACTTTACCAGCTCAACCTGCTGGCACACACTATTCTTTCAAATGTTGAAAGAGGCAAATAAACTGTGAATCTAGAAAGGGAGAAATGTTAGCGTTTGAAGGATAGGTCTTGAACGTCTATATTAG
This sequence comes from Areca catechu, assembly GCA_021397845.1. Taxonomy (NCBI): domain Eukaryota; kingdom Viridiplantae; phylum Streptophyta; class Magnoliopsida; order Arecales; family Arecaceae; genus Areca; species Areca catechu. The sequence goes on along the minus strand of CM038047.1, from coordinate 57,852,983 downwards.
ATAGGTATGGTTAGTGCCACTAGTTTTAGCCATAAGCTTCACAGAGTCCGCTACATCATTGGTTACCTCTGCCAAGGCACGGAACAGGAAGTCTTGTTTAAGGTTTGGGCTATTAAAAATTCAGATTTGAATGAAGATAACAGAGGAAAACAGTTGAATGAACTGATATCTCCAAAATGAACATGGTTTATTAGACCAATAGGGTTCCTAGAAAACCTGCACTTCAGCAGCATCCAACACATCTAGTTCACTTTCTCCGCCATCACAATAAAAACAGTCAGGCCAAAAAGAAAAAGAGTGAGATATAAGCCTTGCACAGTTTAAAGGACAAGCCTTGAATGCTTGCATGGGATACTAGATACTCCAACTAGTTTCAGGCTTAAGCTTCCCAGGATTCCCACAACAACAGTTACCTCTACCGATGCAAAGGAGTGGCAAGCCTCCAATTTACGGTAAAGGGTACTAAAAATTCAGACCTGAGATCAGAAAAAAGGAAAGAAAGTTGAATGATTGGTCTCTTTAAAGTGGAAATAATAGTCTATTTAAATCTAATTTAAATTTAATCAGAATTTTCTAGCTTTGAAGGATGACATGAACTATATGATGAGGTGTATGCACCTTCTCCACTGACTAATTAGTAGAAAGACGGTGCCTCACTTTTCTAATGCATAAGCCTTAAACAATGACACTGAGGAGAAACCTTGGGACCTCCTTTGTTAGCTTTTCAGCCTCAACCAAAGTTGCTAGCTATTTATGCCCAAAGTGTGCTTTCAGAGTAAGGTTCCTCCCAACTTAATAAGTTTGTGAGTGGTATATGCCTTTAGCTACATTAGCTTTCAGTGAAGATCTACTTCTGCAAATTTGAGGGAATAATTTCTTGCTAAAAATGATGTAATAGAGTAATATAGGTAAAAATGATTGTAGCATGTACCCCATCAATTCATGATAGAAATAATCAAGAATAACATGTGGAAAATGTAATACAGTATATGTGTATATGCTGAGTAGAGTGATAATATTTCTGCAGTGTCTCTTTCAGTTGTATATGCCACTTGAACCATATTATACTTTCAACAACTGTCTTTTTCCTCTTTCATCACATCTATTACAATGTATATAACCAAAACATACTGGTAAGGCTCACATGCCACAAATTATTCAACTTATAGAAGAACATGCTGATCAAACGGGGCAACAATTTTTTTTCTTAAAAAAACACTAGTAAAGAGAGTGATATTTCCAAAAAGTTTAGTTGAGAGAATAAAAAAAAGCAAGAGGTTTGATTTACGTGGCATATATAATTAGGTTCAAATGCATTCATCACCTTGTCAAATTACACCTTCTAACAAAAGCAACACCTTTTTGCTAACTAGATCAAACACTGATATTCACAAATATAAGAGTCATATCAATCATAGATTACTGACCTTGATATTTTCACACAGGTCCTCCATGTAACTGTCTGGTAGCTAAGATAAAAACCACAAAAAAATAAAAGTTAACAGAGGGCATATGCTTTTCCTTGAAAAATATGCTCGGAGAGACAAAAGACGACAAATGGTTAGAATAGGAGAAAGTTTCGCACATCATAAGAAGAGAAGATCAGTAGAGGGCCATTATTAAACATTTAAAAAAAACAAGAAAGAAAGAGATTAAAAGTATCAAAGCACCATCTTGATGCTCAAAGGAAAAGAATCAGGAGGAGGACAAATAGATGGAACAAACAATGAAATGTTAAAAGGCAAAACCTGCATAGCTTACTTTGCTTTCACCGCTTGGTGGATTTTGAGAAATCATTGTTTCTTTAAATTTCCTAAAACTGCCTGATCAAATAAAGAAAATCAGATAGATGGGTAATGACAAAGTTGTGCAACGCACATGAAAACCAAAAATATAGAAGAAAAGTCTGGCTCATTATATAATTTTCACAAAGCAGCAAAATCATAGGTGGTCATAAGACCAGTGTATTCCATTATCAAATACAGTTTGATTGTACTGACCCTGACTATTTTCATTTGTATATACAGATAGCAATACCATATGTATCAAAGCTTACTTGGAAAAAAATTGGTGTTGGATCTCATATCATCTGGTGCAGTTTCAAATTTCCAATGGATAATTCCCACTCTGGTGTTGGTTAAGTGTATACATAGATTATGGTGATCCTACCACCATGACAACTATGCTAGTACATTTTAGTGCAGTTGCGTACATCTGAGGCTATTTACTAATTGGACGTAACTTCTAATTCTTGCTTAACACATGAACATGTATCCATATCCATGGCATAAAATGTAGGTCCAAATTACACTTGATTTTAAAAATAATAAGCAATTAGAGAGATGTTTGAGGATTAAAAGGCATGCATCATCTATTAAATAGGAAATATAAAATTCCACAAGCATGTAATTATTAATCTTTCATTGTAGATGCATAAAAAAACCTGCAAGGTAACTTACAGTCAAGTTTATTGTAGGCTTCCTCAGAAATTTTATATTTCTCCACCAGTGAAGTGTCATCCAACCAGCCACCAGAGGTTACTGATGAGGGGTCCAGATCTATAATATGCAGTTGGTACCTTCAGATCATCATGGATAATTAAATAAGTACAAAGGAAAATATATGTTGTTCCATAGACAATGAATGATATAAAAAGTAGTTAAGTAGCCGTATAATTACCTAGAATGCAGTAACCATTTCACTCAGTCCAATATAAAAAGTACTTACTGAAATCTTGGCATGAAATTGTGAATTATGCATTACTTGAGTTATGAACACTACTTCATTACCTGGAATCCATAAAATCATTTAACTAACTTAACATAAGAAGTAATCCTGAGCAAAGTTTTGAATTGTATTGCAAGTAGTTTTTTAATTAGTTTGTGACTCTTCAAACAATAAATATTCATGGAGCTTGGAGCACTCAAGAACTCTAATACTGATTAGTTAAGTATATTATCAAGCAACAATAGTTGTTACTTCAAGCAATGTTCATTTAATATATTTGCATTGAAAAATGAGCACGAGGAGCCTACGCATATAGAATGCATCCCATCTTTTAAGCTCTCAATTTCCCGGAGGCATCATCTGATCCTAAACAAGCTCATTATATTCTGCTCATGAGATTGAATCACAATAATTTCCAGAAGAAGGGCAGTTGTTCTTCTAATGGCAAAGGGCAGGTTCACCATATGGCAAAGAAGTAGGGAATCCGGCATTTTGGATATACATAATTCTAATTGATCTTTGTTTAGCAAACAGTGATGGAGAGTTTTTCAATGGGGGAGGAGTCTGTGAAAAATCTTTTTCACAATCAAACTGAGTGTTTTTCTTGTCTTTATCCTTTTTCCTTTTCAGTTTCCTCAAAAGTTCCTTTCCTAGAAGTTCTTCTATGTGGTGTGGTAAACACAAAGTGAAGAATATCATTCCGAATCTAAGTTTCTTTCTACCCCTATAATGGAACCGCAATCAGGTTCCAATTTGATCAGAGGAGGGATAGAAGAGTTATCTTTCCGAGGTTGTTCTCCTTCGATTAACCTGAAGATTGGGTCTATAATCAATGGAATCTTTCAGAGGAGGGCATCCTACAATGGGATCCTAGATTCAGGTCATGCATTGAAAAATGTACCAAGGAGTTGGCGACGTTGTTTGACCTTGTCCTTGTATTGCATCTAAATCAGCCTAGAGATTGGGCTCTACAAAATGGTAATTAGCAGGAGCCTTTACAGTAAAATTGACCTACAATCTTCACAACTTTGGGGCTTGCAATCACACTCTTTCATCAACCAGTCGAACAATCAGTCAAATTAATAAGGCATAAGGAGCAGCGTCAAAGATTGCAACAAATCCGCATCAAAAATATCCAACATTCTCACAATATAGACTGTGGACTCACTGACCCATTTTGAGGGGAATAGAATCCAAGTGGCCTCAGATTGTCGCTCAGGTCGCACACTTTGGACCCGGCGTCATCGTAGAGCTCGAGGCGCATCAAGTCCACGGACGTCCCGCACTTCCTCCAGAGCTTCTCCTTGGCCGACTCCACCGTCGTCTAAGAGAGAGAAAGAGCAGAATGGAACCAGGCATATCGCCATCCACGATCGAGCGAAGGAGGGTTTTAGGTTTTACCTTGAGGGAGAAGCGGACTTGGGTAGAGAAGCTCTTGATGTTGGAATGAGTAACGACGAGGTCTACAGAGTCGTCGCTTGGAAGCTGAAGCCGAGAAGCCATTCGGCTGAACCCTTGTTTCTCTTGTCCTTCCTGTGTTTTGGTACCTGGAAAGCTAGGAGAGGGTGGGTGGAAACACTGCGTAAGAAGGGGAAAGAGAAAGCGGTCGTGAAGGACATGTTATATTTTATATGTATAAAAGCATAATCATCAAAACCGGACCGGCTTTTCTGGGCCGGGCATAAACCCGGTCCGATCGGACTTGCATTGAAGAAATCTCAAATATTGAAAAATAAGAGCCGGAGGCAGACCGCGGGAAGAAGCCCGTCGTCGGTGGCTGGACGAAAGTGACATGAATAATATCCGACCGTATCCGATTCCAAATTCGAAACTATATAGAAATTTAGGTATTCATATCCACATTTATAAAACATAAATAGACATGGATATAAATAAACAATTATTATTATACTTATAATTATATTTAATTATATATAATATTTATTAATTTTTTAAAAAATATAGATATATTAATAAGATATTAATTTAATTTATTTTTTATTTAATAATATTTTTGATTTTATAGTCATACAATTCAATTATCCAACTTGTATCTATATTTATATCCATATTTTCATTATCCGATTTGTATTCGTATCCATTTAAAATAAATATGGTTATAACCTTTTATGATCGATTAATATCGTATCTGTATTTATCAAATAAAATAAATATGGATATGGATACATAGATATATGATCCATATTTTATCTGGTTTTAGCTCTACATTATCCACAAGCAAAGCTTCTTTTTCTGCAAGAAAGAAAAAAAATCTTTTTTTGATAGTTAAAAAAATTAAAGCACTATGGTACCTATAGAGTGTAATAATTATTTTTAGAAAATTGATGAATAATCGACAGTTTTTTTAAAACTAGTTGTATTACTCCTAAAATTCTACCGGCTCACGGGCCATGGCCAGTTCTTATATACATCCGATCCTTCTTTTTACATGAATTCTAGTCTAACCAATGGATCCAAGTCAATTCCTATAAGTACATATTGAAGAGTAGAACGGGTTAGTAATTCCAAATTGATAAATGATAAATGAACATACTAATCTTCTCATCATAACAAAAAATACTTATCTTCCTTGGTTAAGGGTTTTCAAGTGCATGTATTTTACGGTGAGGGAGGATTTAATAAGATAAAACTTAAACTCTCATCATAAAAGTAGCAACCATGCAAATGAAAAATAGAAAAAAAATTTTAGATCCTTCGTGTGCCTCAAATAAAGTTGAATCTTATTAATATCCTAAAAAAAGGGATTCACCTTCCTTCTCATCCATCCATCATCGGATCATCCGCTGCTCACTTAAGATCTATGAAAATAGTGAATGATAGAATTTGGTGAGCTTTGAGGTTTGTGCAAAATGATTTGATGATTGATAGGTGTGAAAAGGAAGATGAATCCTCCTTTCATGCGAAGGATATAGTTGTAATTAATTCAATTACAACTAATGCTAGCAACCTATCGTGCCAAGCAACATGCAACTTGATTAGCTTCTTAAAGTATACGAGCAGCCAACAAATGCAATAAAATCATATAAAGTCGCATAAGACCTTCAAAACATTAGAAAGTAATAAAAAATATAAGATGTTATCCTTAATTAATGCTCTTTAAAATTTACATAGAAAATAACCACAGAAAATGTACCCTCAACCCAAATATCAAAAGCTCTATAAAAAGTAGCTAGAATACTCTCTCAAAGTTTTGCTATATAACCGAAGTAATGGCCAGCTAAAAGAAAAGCCTCTCTAAAAGGGCTTGGCTCATATAGCCTCTAATTATAGTTTACGGGATACTACGTGAATAGAAGAGTTGCTACCTAACTTGAGATGATCCAAGAATCCAAAGAAAATAAAATTCTAGGATCAAATCTAGGTTAGTAGTAGGTAAGAACCCCATAAATAAAATCCAATACCCCTCTTTCAAAGAGGTTCTAAAGGCAAATAAGTATTCCATTTTAAGACTAGATTTCATATAAGATAAAACAAAAAAGGAGAAAAAAAAAAGGGAGAGAGAGGGGGGGAGGAGAGAGATGCAGCACCTAATGCCCTTGTCGATGCTCCTTTTCACTTTGACATGCTTACTATAAAAAGATGATAGATTTTTTATGAAGATATAAGGAAACGTGGGAATAGATGAAAATATAAGGCATGTGGATAATTCAATATTTTCTCTGGATTCTGGTTGTATCCCTCGTGCAAAAAAGAAATTATATATTCTTTCATATAGTCAATTATTGAATTGAATGATATTGCTTTACAAATTTTGAGACATGATAATGGAGTAGAAATAGATATTAGTTCAGACTCCATGCTGCGGTCTATAATATTTTAATTTATCTCATATTTAATACTTAGTTTTTGAAGTTTGTACAATAAAGCAAGGATAATTAGAATGAAGCAAAGAGAGGTGTTGCCTTGGGATGCTTCTCCTTTAGATGCATAACCTTCAGGCATACATCTTAAGTGAATAAGGGAAAGAGCCCATTGATTGATGACCCTCATGATGTGGGGAATAGGAGGCAAGTTAAAGAGACTCCTCTGGATCTAGAGAGGTCCATGGAAGCACTCATTGATCATGGGCTTCTATATCTAAGGGTTGGGGAAATCAACCAATATTAAGCTAAGTCAGATATGGAACAACTTCGCTCCGACTTCTAGTGAGTGGTGAAGTTTGGATCTACAAATGTTCAGGAAGCTAGAGAGGTTTGGAGATTAGCATTAATTAGCAAAACCATTGGGATAAGATTAGGATTGGATATCATGGAGACCTCTCTAAAAGAGAGATGGAAATTAAATGGGGAGTTTGACATTTTCCTAATAGGGGCGGATCATTTATTTTCCGTTCCAATCAAAGGAAGATATATAATAATATGAATGCAAAGGGCCTTGGATCATAGGTGGCTAAGTTCTTGTTTTGAAACCTTGGCAACCAAACTTCAAAGTTTCTAAGAATCCCATCTCAAGAGCAACAACTTGGATGAGAATGAAGAAGTTGCCAGTAGAACTATGATCAAGGAAATATATAATTGAAATCACAATAGTGGTTGGGAAGCCTCTATGGTTAGACAACTAGATGAAAAGTTTGAAACTCCGGAGTTTTGTAAGAGTTTGTATTTTGGTCAACCTCAAAGAGCCATTAGTCCCTAGTGTTGATGTTGATCCCTGGGATGATTTTGATGATCACAAAATATGGAGCATGTACATGTTACTAATCCTTTCAATTACTTGAGAAATTTTTGCATGAAATTGGTTACCTTTAGTTTAAATTAGTTTTCAAATTGATTGAGAGGTAATTCAATTATGTATAAACTCTTATGAACTTTAACCTGTAAAAGCCTTTTTTTTAATCTTGTAATCTTGTAAAATGGGCTAAAAATTATAAATTGAGAGTATATAGATTAGCTCTTATTTGATTCAAGTGTTGAAGAGTTTAGGAGAAGTTTGAAGCATCAATTAAAGTTTTGGCAAGAGCTGACTCATGGATCAAGAGCCAACTCCTTGTGGCACGGCACAGAGAAATTTCAAAGTTTCAGTATCAAGAGAGAAGTTTGAAGCATCAATTAAAGTTTTGGCAAGAGCTGACTCATGGATCAAGAGCCGACTCCTTGTGGCACGGCACAGAGAAATTTCAAAGTTTCAGTATCAAGAGCCGACTCCTGTCCTAAGCCGACTCGTGGAAGAATACATGTTTCTAAAGTCTGAGATCTCAAGCCGACTCGCTCCAAGAGCCGACTCATCCAAGAGCCGACTCATCCAGAGACTTCAAGCCGACTCTTCAAGCCGACTCTGGAAGAGTTGAGTTGAGTAATTTGATGATTTGAAGTGATTGAAGGCAAGAACCGACTCCAGATTAAAGAGCCGACTCTTATAAAAATTTATTTTGGACTGTCTGAGACTTCGAGCCGACTCATGGATGTCGAGCCGACTTGAGTAGTCGTTTTATGCACTCCAACAGCTAGTTACTGGAAGTGATTTTTGAATTCCATTTCATCTCTAATAGCTCTTTCATGAATCCCTAGGCCCTACAACGGCCATATCTCATGAAAAACTATAAAAAGGATTGCTTTTGATGGATTAAATAATTATTAGAGGATTATTATTGATATATCTTGAGAAATTGAAGAGCTTTCAAGTCTTTCACCAACCTACTTCAAAAGCTTTCAAGTTAGGATTCAAAGCTTCACCAACTCCTCTTCATCATTGAATCCACTCATTGAAGAAGCAAAGAAGTAGCTTGAAGAGTAATTAAAGAGCATTCAAAGTTAGGCTTCATCTTGATCTACATCGGCAACATTTAAACAAACTCTGTTTATTGTAGTTGCTTGTTTATTCTCTGAATCTTTGTTTTCTCTTTAAGAACAGCAAGGAGCTATGTCTTAAGAGAGGGTTGAAGGTTTTTAGGTGAGCCTTGTGAAAACCTAAGTTGAGTTCTTGGTGATCCCGGTATAAAACCAAGTGTTAGGATTTTTTTGGTGATCCCGTTTAAAATCAAAGGGAGTTTGGATTTCTTTGGTGATCCCGGTAAAACCAAAGTGTATAGGTTTGGATTGTGAGCCTGGTAAAACAATCCGACTGTATTCTGGTTGGGGGATATAGTGAAAATCCCAAGTGGTGCTTGGGTAGTGGACGTAGAAGCCGGTTGCTCCGAACCACTCTAAATTTTCTTGTGTTTGTGTTTGTGCTTACTTTAGATTATTGCTTTTACTTAATTACTTCTGCATTGTATATTGCACCACAACACTAAAAGAATTTTAAAGTGCACATAATTATGAAAAATTTTTATTTCCAATTCACCCCCTCTTGGGAAGCCATCTGGGCAACAAGTGGTATCAGAGTGAAGTCTCTGAAAGTTACTTATAGTAAAGATAGATGGCACATCCCATGAGCACTTCCTTGGTCGAAGGTCAATCCACAAATCGACCTCTACTTTTCACCGGAACCAATTATACATATTGGAAGGTAAGAATGAAAATATACATTTAAGCCGTTGATTTTCATTTATGAAAAATTATCTTGAAAGGACCTCACACACCCACTATTAAAGTTAATGATATAAAGGTTCCTAAACCAGAAGAAGATTGGATGAAAATGATATGAAATTAGCTGAGCTGAATGCCAAAGCGATGAATTTGTTGTATTGTGCTTTGGATCCAAATGAGTTTAACAGAATTTCAACTTGTAATTTTGCTAAAGAAATTTGGGACAAGTTGGAAATTATACATGAAGGCACATCACAAGTCAAAACATCAAAAATTAATATTCTTGTGCATAACTATGAGTTATTGAAGATAGATCATAGTGAGACTATATCTGCTATGTATACTTGCTTTACTGATATTATCAATGGTCTCAAATGTCTTGGTAGAACTTATAGTAATACTGATCTTGTTCAAAAGGTTTTGAGATCCTTGCTAGATAAATGGGAAGCTAAAGTGACAGCTATTTAAGAGGCGAAGGACCTGAATACTTTACCACTGGATGAGTTGCTTGGATCACTAATTACACATGAATTAGCCATGCAACAAAGGACTGATGAAGATTCCAAAAGAAAAAAAGCTATAGCATTTAAAGCTACAGAAGAGGACAAGAATGAAGACTCAGACTTATCAGATGATGATGATTTAGAAAATGATGATATAGCCCTTGTAATGAGAAGATTGAAAAGGTTTATGGGCAGAAGAAAAATAAATAGATGGAGAAAGTAATTTTGAAAAGGAGACTTTGGGAGAGAAAGAGAAAAGGATAAAGAAAAGGAGAAGGATAAAGATAAGATCAAGTACCAATCTGCTATGGATGCAAGAAATCGAGACATATCTGTCCTGACTATCTAGAAGCAAAGAAAAAGATGATCCATAGAACGAAGAAAAGGCAATGCTTGCAGCATGGAATGACAGCAATGAATCTACATCCACTGAAGAGGATGAAGAAATAACAAAAACTGCATAGATCTGTCTTATGGATTTGGAGGACGAAGTAACTATTTCTGAACCTAATTTAGAATTTACATATGATGAGCTGCATAATGCATTTTGTGAATTACTTGTAGAATATAAAAAAGCTGGTTTAAAAATGAAAACTTTGAAAAATCAATGTGATACATTTGAAAAGGATAAAAATAAATCTGGTGAAAGAAGTAAAATTTTGCAAAGGAAATTAAGTTTAGTTTGTAAAAGACTTAAGATCACTCAATTTGAAAAAGAAGAGCTTATTGAGAAAAACAAGGTTTGCAAAATGAAAATGATGATTTAAAGAAAGAAGTTCAAAAGCTCAAGTTAGTTGAAGTTCCAACAAGCTTGAATTAATTTTGAAAGATCAAAGAGAGACAAATAATAAATTTGAAATTAGTTACAAAGATTCTATTTCAAACAAATTTTCTGCATCTACATTATACGCTCCTAAATTTATTACTTCAAAACAACTTAGACCTAAATTTGCATCATCTCATACCTTTTATTCAAAGTCAAGGATTGTATGCTATGCTTGCAATAATATTGGTCATAAGGTATTTGAGTATTATTTGGAACATAATGACAAAAAGAAAATTAAGAAAGTTTGGGTTCCAAAAGAAATCATTTCTACTAACTTGTAAGGACCCAAGAAAGCTTGGGTACCTAAATCTATTACATGATTGTTTTGCAGGGATGTCTTGCAGCCACAAATATAAAGAAAATATGGTATCTGGATAGCGGCTATTCAAGACACATGACAGTGACATTGATCAATTCTTCATCCTAGAACAAAAAAATGGTGGAATGGTAATATTTGATGACAATCGCAAAGGAAGGATAATCGGTATCGATAAAATCAAAATTACTCCTTCTACATTTATTGAAAATGTGTTACTTATAGAAAAGTTAAAGTATAATCTTTTGAGTATTAGTCAGCTATATGACATTGGTTTTAGTGTTTTCTTCAAGTCATCAATATGTATAGTAGTTAATCCACTTGACTCTAGTACTAAATTCATTGGACATAAACTTGATAACATTTATGTAGTAGATCTTGATGATCTGGCTATGTCAAGCAATACAAGTCTTGTAGTAATGAATGACAAGAGCAAGGAATCAAGTTTACTATGGCATAAGCGACTTGGACATGCTAGTATGGACACTATAGCTAAACTTATTTCAAAAGACTTAGTCAAAGGTTTGCCAAAATTTAAAGTTAATTTTGATTATGTTTGCGATGCTTGTCAACTAGAAAAACAAGTGAGGATGAGTTTTAAATCTAAAAAAATTATTTCTACTACTAGACCCTTAGAGCTACTTCACATGAACCTATTTGGACTTACTAGGACTATAAGCCTAGGTGGTCTGAAATATGGCTTTGTGATTGTAGATGATTTTTCAAGATACACATGGATTTTATTTATTGTACATAAAAATGAAACTTTCAAAGTATTCAAAAATTTTATAAAAGAATTACAAATTTGAAAAATCTGTCTATTATTTCAATTCATAGTGATCATGGCACTGAGTTTAAAAATCAATATTTTGATCACTTTTGCATAAAACACGGTATTGACCATAACTTCTCAGCTCCTAGAACTTCTAGAAAAGAAGATAGTGCTGATGATGATGCAGGTACACTAGAAAATGGACTGAAGGACTTGACTCTCAAAGACAAACAATCAAGTGAACCACATGAAGAAGAGGTAAGCAAAAATCATGATGATATATCTACGGAATGGAGGTATGTACAATCACACCCTAAAGAATTAATTATAGGAGACCCATCTCAAGGTGTTAGAATTAGAGCTGCACATAGGGATGTGCATGACTTAATTGCTTTTGTTTCTCATGTAGAACCACACACTATAGAAAAAGTTGAAACTGATACTAATTGGATGTTAGCAATGCATGATGAATTAAACCAATTTAGGAGGAATAATATTTATATCTTAGTAGAAAGACCTAATGACTATCCTATTATAGGTACTAGGTGGGTTTATAGAAATAAATTATATGAGGTGGAAATGTAATTAGAAATAAGGCTAAACTGGTAGCACAAGGATATAATCAAGAAGAGGGAATAGATTTTGATGAAACTTATGCACCAGTAGCTAGATTAGAAGCCATTATATTACTATTAGCTTATGCATGCTTTATAAATTTTAAATTATTTCAAATGGATGTAAAAAGTACATTTTTGAATGGTTTTCTATCTGAAGAAGTTTTTATCGAACAACCATCAAGTTTTATTAATTACTCATTTTCAAATCATGTTTTCAAGTTGAATAAAGCTTTGTATAGTCTAAAACAGGCACTTAGAGCCTAGTATGACAGGCTAAGTAAGTTTTAATTATAAATAATTTTGTAAGAGATAGTGTTGACACCACACTATTTACTCAAAGAAAAGAAAATAATATTTTAGTTGTTCAAATCTATGTTGATAATATTATTTTTGGATCTACTGATGAATCTTTGTGTCAAGATTTTGCTAAGCTAATGCAGGGTGAATTCGAGATGAGCTTGATGGGTGAGTTGAGTTACTTCCTTGGGCTTCAAATTAAACAAACTAAGGAAGGTATTCTGATAAACCAAGCCAAATACATCAAAGAGATTATCAAGAAATTTGACATGGAATCAAGCAAAGAAATTGGAATACCCATGAATCCTGCATGTAGACTTGATAAAGATGAGAATGGCATAAATGTTGATCAAAAGCTGTACAGATATATGATCGGTTCATTACTTTATTTGATAGCTAGTAGACCTGATATTTTATTTAGTGTTTGTATGTGTGCACGTTTTCAATCTAATCCAAAAGAGTCACACATTCTAGCAGTTAAAAGAATAATTAAGTATCTTAAAGGCACATGTAATGTAGGTTTATGGTATTCTAAGCACATATCTTTGAAATAATTAGTTATTCTGATTCTGACTATGGAGGCTATAAAATTGATAGAAAAAGTACAAGTGGTACATATCAATTTCTAGGTGTTAACTTGATTTCATGGCACTGTCGTAAATAGAACTCTGTAGCACTATCAACTACTGAGATAGAATATCTGGCTGCGGAGAGCTATTGTGCTTAAGTGTTATGGATCAAGCAACAACTGGAAGATTATGGTGTTGTCCAATCCAAAATTTCTATTAAATGTGATAACACTAGTGCTATTAACTTATCCAAAAATCATGTTTAGCATTCACGAACTAAGTACATAGAAATTAGACATTATTTTATTTGTGATCATGTTTTAAATAATATTATTGAGCTAGAATTTATACCAACTAAAGTTCAACTTGCTAACATTTTTACTAAACCCCTTAGTCAAGATAGATTTGAGAAGATTAGAGAAGAATTAGGCCTGTGTGACCCATTTTGAATGTTTTGACCTAATTTTTCAAAAAATAAGAAAAAATTATCTAGACTTTTCAAATTTTACTCTAGAACTTATGACAACCTATTCTAGTGATTAGAGACCCATAGAAATTGATTTTAACTTTTTTCAAGTTTTAGGTTGAATTTTGGCTCGAGTCGACTCGAGTCATCAGGTAGTTCGGCGAGCCGACTCGAGAGTTGGGCTGAAGGTTTTAAAATAGGGCTCCTTAGGGTTGTTTTCACTATTTCATCCCTTATTTTCCACTTTCCCTTAGTCAACTCCTAACCCTAACCTTGGGAAAGCTCCTAGAACTCTTCCTAGACCCTCTAAACTTCAAGTCTAAGCTAGATGGCTCCTCGTAAGGCCGTAGCCAAGAAACCTAGGAGGTTGGTTCGGTCAGTTGCAGAGGAAAGAAGGACAAAGCGACATTTGGATACCTCAAATCTGGAAGAAGAATAGCAAAGAGAGCATGAGGAAGAGCAAGAGTCACCTAGGTAAGTGATTTTAATAGGAAATAGACAAGTTATACCGGGTAGATGTATTGATTTCAATTTCCTAGAACAAGAGCATTTGCACATTGGGGATTGGTTGGCTAAACAGGGTTGGAGAGATTTTTGTTTGCTCAATCTTCCCACGTATCCAAACCTTGTTAGGCAATTTTTTGAAGGTATGTCCTTAGGTGCATTCCACATTGAAGGGATTATGAAGGGAAAATATATTGAGATTAGTGAACAAAAATTGTCAAACATTCTTCACATTCCAAAAGAGGGTGAATGTTACCTAGTTTTGAAAGAAAAGCAGAAGACCTTGAGATTAGTACTGGAAAGAACAAATGTAAAGGGTGTTGTTCTTGGTAGTGCAAACCAATTATCATTGGAAATGAGATTATTGCACAACTTCATTAGTCGTATCTTCTTGCCCCGGATGGGGTGGTTTGACTGGGTCAGTGAGTGCGACTTAGTCTTTATGAGATGCCTGATTAAGGGGAAGGCCCTCAACCTACCATTCATTATGCTTTCATAGATGAGAGAGGCTGCTCGTAGGGCACAAGCATGTCTACCATACGGGATGGTATTCACACTTCTATTTCAGGATGCCCTAGTTGATCTGTCTAGTGAGGACAGCCGGCCACTTTTACATACAGACAGGTACAATCTGAAATCTCTGACCCAGATGGGATTTATCAAAGTAGAGGGTCACTAGATTCGGAAGAGCTCAGGTCTTCCAGTGGCTCATTCTGAGGATGATTCTGATGAGGATGCTCATGCAGCAGAGGGACTTGGTGCAGAGGTAGAGGCGTATGTTGACGAAGCTGGACCTTCAGAGCCAGCTCCTTCTACTCCTCGTTCACCAATCAGAGGATCTACTATAACTGTTGGACCTGATGCTGACGATCGATTATAGTGTATACTAGATGAGATATCTAGTCTCAGATCTGAGACTGATACCAGGATAGCTCTACTTCAGTTGGAGATGCACCAGGGATTCCAGGATATCATGACTATTCTTCGACAGCTTACTGTAGTCAATTAGTCTATACCGACTACTTCCACTCCAGCACCTCACACTGACATTGATTGCGAGCAGGGACAGACAGCACACTTTAGTGATATTCCTTCAGAGGCCACTCCTGTTGAGGCTGAGGCTGGCACCGAGATTCCAGAATCCATTGTTGGATCTGTCCTAGTTACAGAGATATTGTCTACCACCAGCACTTTGGCATTATCGTTTGATCCTCCTACTGCCAGACCCACTCCTATTATGATTTCCTCAAAGTCCAAAGTGAAAGCTAAAGCCAAAATATCTAGGACTACTATACCTGTTAGGACTAGAATTAGAGATCTAAGGCCTAGGTTTCCTAAGTTTAGGCCTAGTCTAGGTCTTTTAGAGGTTGGTTCCTCCTATAATGAGGAAGAACCTAGTAGTGATGACCCCAGTCCATCCTTTTGATGCTTTTAGTATTTCCTTTTGATGTTTTTACAACTTTATGCTTGTTATGTTGTATTGTTGTGATACTATTTTGTTGTGCCGATGCACATTTGTAATGTATCACTAATGTACTGACTTTTCTTATATATATATATTACTTTCTATGCTACATGTCTTCCTATGATACACTCATGTACTACTTTTCTTAAGAATAACTTATTGTCAATAAATGATCCCCTATCTTTTGCACCTTTTGTTGATGACAAAAAGGGGGAGAAGGGAGAAATTATGAATGTGCATGAATGAATATTTATACAAAATGAATAATGTGCATGAATGAATATTTATACAAAATGAATGTGCATGAATGAATATTTATACAAAATGAGAAGGGAGAAATTATGAATGTGCAGGAAAGTATGAAACTTTGAATATGAATATGAAAAATGTGAAGTTGAATATGGATGATGAATGAACATTTGAAGAAAATATAAAGAAATATTATTACATTGTAAGGGGGAGCTTTTGTCAAATTTTTGTTCAAATACTTATTAATTTTGTAAGTTTTGATACGTAATATATAGATGATACTCTTGATATATTATGTGTTGATACATTATTTCTTGATACTTGATACATATTTGATAAGGATGATACATTGTATCGATACATATGATACTTGATGTTAATAGTTTTCAGTTTTATATAATTGATACATTTGATACATATGATACATTGCATTGACACTTATCAATTCAAAAATTTGATACCTTGATACTCAATTGATGAATACACACTGTATCTAATATCATTAGATACATATGGATATGATAT
Organism: Areca catechu; assembly: GCA_021397845.1. NCBI lineage: Eukaryota > Viridiplantae > Streptophyta > Magnoliopsida > Arecales > Arecaceae > Areca > Areca catechu. Next base: position 57,836,659 of record CM038047.1, on the reverse strand, counting down.
ACTGCAATTGTAAAGTATTTTTATCCTGTTCATGCCCAGTGTTTTGTCATCGTCAAAAAGGGAAGATTGTTGACCCCTGTAATGATTTTGATAATCACAAAATATTGGAGCATGTATATGTTACTAATCCTTTCAATTACTTGAGAAGTTTTTGCAGAAAATTGGTTATCTTTAGTTTAAATTAGTTTTCAAATTGATTGAGAGGTAATTCAATTATGTATAGACTCTTATGAACTTTAACCTGTAAAAGCCCTTTTTTTTATCTTGTAATCTTGTAAAATGGGCTGAAAATTGTAAAATTGAGAGTATGTAGATTAGCTCTTATTTGATTCAAGTATTGAAGAGTTTAGGAGAAGTTTGAAGCGTCAATTGAAGTTTTGGCAAGAGCTGACTCTTGGATTAAGAGCCGACTCCTTGTGGCACGGCATGGAGAAATTTCAGAGTTTCAGTATCAAAAGCCGACTCCTATCCCAAGAGCCGACTCATGGAAGAATATATGTTTCTGAAGTCTGAGATCTCGAGCCGACTCGTCCAGAGTTATGATTTTTGGTGAACTGAGACTTTGAGCCGACTCCAGCAATTTGATGATTTGAAGTGATTGAAGGCAAGAGCTGACTACAGATTGAAGAGCCGACTCTTACATAAATTTGTTTTGGGCTGTCTGAGACTTCAAGCCGACTCGAGTAGTCATTTTCTGCACTCCAACGGCTAGTTGCTGGAAGTGATTTTTGAATTCTATTTCATCTCCAACAGCTCTTTCACGAATCCCTAGGCCCTACAACGGTCATATCTCATGGAAAACTATAAAATGAATTGCTTTTGAGGGATTAAACAATTGGATTAAACAATTATTAAAGGATTATTATTGATTTATCTTGAGAAATTGAAGAGCCTTCAAGTCTTTCACCAACCTACTTCAAAAGCTTTCAAGTTAGGATTCAAAGCTTCACCAACTCCTCTTCATTATTGAATCCACTCATTGAAGAAGTAAAGAAGCAGCTTGAATAGCAATTAAAGAGCATTCAAAGCTAGGCTTCATCTTGATCTACATCAGCAACATTTAAACAAACTCGGTTTGTTGTAGTTGCTTGTTTATTTCTCTCAATCTTTGTTTTCTCTCTAAGAACAGCAAGGGGATGTGTCTTAAGAGAGGGTTCAAGGTTTTTAGGTGAGACTTGTGAAAACCTAAGTTGGGTTCTTGGTGATCCTGGTATAAAACCAAGTGTTAGGGTTTTCTTTGGTGATCCCGTTTAAAATCAAAGGAAGTTTGGATTTCTTTGGTGATCCCGGTAAAACCAAAGTGTATAGGTTTGGATTGTGAGCCTAGTAAAACAATCCGATTGTATTCCGGTTAGGGGATATAGTAGAAATCCCAAGTGGTGCTTGGGTAGTGGACATAGGAGCCGGTTACTCCGAACCACTCTAAATTTTCTTGTATTTGTGCTTGTGCTTACTTTAGATTATTGCTTTTACTTAATTACTTTCGCATTGCATATTGCACCACAACACTAAAAGAATTTCAAAGTGCACATAATTATGAAAAGTTTTTATTCCCAATTCACCCCCCTCTTGGGAAGCCACCTAGACAATAGTTGACATCCAAACTGATAGTAATGACCTTTGATTTGGTAAACCTTTCACTTATGAAAGTATCCTAATACTTTGTTTTGCCTGTGGCAGGGTAAATTATGGTACAATCAATTGTGCTTTCAAGAAATATATTCAAAAAATAGCTACGGTAGAAGGTAAACATGTGGAAACTTAGTTTCCAGTCAAGATGACTAGCATTCAAGCTATTGGAGAAGGTTTTTCAATGAAACAATCTCTAAAAGGATGGTTATTTGGTCCTTGATTGGCCTTACTGGATGTCCAAAGAAAATGTTTTTAAGGATCTAGTGGTGTGAGAAAGACAATTACTGAGTTAACTCAAACTAATGAAGGAAAGGGGACTACTTAGAAAAAGGAACTATTTCCTATACCAACAATCCAAGAGGAGGGTGAATTAGGTTTTCAAAAAAATAGCAGGTATGTACTCTTTAAAAAACTTATCCTAATGAGCCAAGTATTGTGTGAACTAAGATAGATGTAAAAATAAAGAAAATAGAAGGACAAACATAAACACAAAGAATTTATAGTGATTCGGTATATTTGCAACATCTACATCCACTTCCTAAGATCTATTTGAAATTTTTATTATATTCTCTCATGAATATAGCCATTATTTTCTCAGCTCACAATCCAAAACCTAATATATGTTTATTTTAACACGAGCTCATAAACAAACCCAATTATCTTTCATGGACCAACCAATCAAAATCTAAACAAACAATCCCTAAGTTTTAGATCCCACTGAAACTTGTAACATAAAAATAGAAACCAAAAGATGCAATAAAAAATAAACTCTAAATAAGTAGGTTGTTGCCATTGAAGCTTGACTTAATGTAGCTTGAATGTTTCAATGATTGCTCTTCAATGCTCTTCTAGTTGCTCACTAATTGCTTCAAGAGAGTTGGTTGAGAAGTAGTTAGAATCTCTTGAGTTTTCAATGACCACTCACTTTTTTGAAAATTCTCTTGTTTTCTTAATGATTGTCAATGAATGTATTGATTTTTGAGATTATCCTTATTTTGATACCTCTTCTCATGAATTTCCATTGGTTTAGAGGCTCTTCCAGCCATTGCTAGCCATTATAAATCAAAAAATGACCATTAGAATCCCTTTTTCATGAAATATAGAGGTCTGTAAAACTAGTGGTTGAAGTGCTTCAAAGGGCCATGAGTTGGCTTGCTTGGTCAAGAGTCGGCTCACTTGAAGAAATTCAAAAGCTGGTCTCTATATCTTTGAAAAAACTTGCTCTTCAGCTTTAGGGGCCAGCTCTTATTACTATCCTAGAAAGATCATCTTTCTGTATCACTGAGAGAGTTGTTTCACTTGTCTAAAAGTTAGCTTGTCAAAGTGTTCTGGAAATTTAGCCTTATATTTTTCTTGAAAAAGTCGGCTCTTGTTCATAGGAGTCAGTTTACCCACATGAGATAGAAAATTGCTCCTTTATTTGTATTAAGAGAGTTAGCTCGCCTTTCAAAGGAGTTAACTTGACTGCATTCTAGTCATTTGTGTCATTTCTAGATCATGCCAAAGTTGGCTCTAACTTATATGGGTCGACTCTTCTTTTCAAACATGGATTCTAATATACTTTTTATTTTAATTAATATTCTTTTAAGCTCATGAAACTTTCTAAAGTCTATGAATTAATCTCTAAACATAATTGCTCTTTACAAAAACATTCTTAAATATATTAAAGATATTAGTATACTTTTCATGCTTCAATATTTTATAATAATCAAAATCATTCCTGAGATCAATAATCTCTACCTTTTTGATGATGATAAAATACTAGGTATGGAGATTAAAATACTTTATAATATAAAACATATCAAAGCTTTATAATAATTGTATCAGAGTTATGTTCGCATATACAATATGTTAGCAAGATTGGAGTATTCATCATGTATCAGAGAAAAGTATGTATGTGTATCAAAGCTTATAAAATATATCATAGCTATAGATATGTGTATTAGAGTTGGAAATATTTGCTTGTGCCAGAGCTTATAAGGTATATCAACAATATATCGAAGCTTATATATTTAAATATGTTAGAGCTATATATATATATATTCAATTATCAGATTTAAATATTTTAGATCAGAGCCATATATGTATTAGAGCTAATGAGCTAATGTATCAGAGAGATATTGATTTGTAAAATTTTGTACCAGGCTCTCCCTCAATTTAAGCTTTCCTCTCCTTTATAATTTTATATCATAGCAAAATTTCTTTTAAGATCTTCAATTATGCATTAGAGCAGAAAAAATCTTCAATTGTGTATCAGAGCACAAAGCAGAAAAATGGAAAGATGAGTTTTTGTTTTACAAATTTACATCTCAATTCTTTCTTCTCTTTGTAGAAGAGCTTAATTTTAATTTTTTAATCTCATATGCTCATGTCTTTCTCTTTCTCTCCCCCTTTCTTATATATCTTATATCTTTTTTAATCTCACATATCTTCTCTCTCTTTTTGTCACCAGTAAATAATGTAAAAATAATATGAAACATTTCTCAAACTGTTGACTGGGCGCCAGTCAGGTGCCAGCTCATGCCTCACAGAGGTTTGGGCCGTGCAATGCGGTGCTGGCTTGGTGAGTTGGGGTCTTGTCTAGGTCCAAGTCAGCTCCTCTTGGTTGGGTGTTGCGGTGCTTAGCCCCACAAGTCGACTCGAGTCTAGTACCCTAGGTTGCTCTTGCGGGGGTTGGCGGGGAGTCGACTCGAGTGCCCCGGGGTTGCTGTGCCTGTTTAAGATTGATTGCTTCCGCTCTTTCAATGAGTTTGGGCCTTTTGAAATGTTGGTTAAGGCGTCAATCTGATAACTGGTATCAGAGTCGAGGTCTCAGGTTCGAGTCTCTACAGGAAGAAAAACTCGATCATTTTGCTAGGGGGGATTGTTGACTGGGCACCAATCAGGTGCCAGCTCACACCTCGTGGAGGTCTAGGCCATGCAATGCGGTGCTGTCTTTGTAAGTTAGGGTCTTGTCTGGGTCTAGGTCAGCTCCTCTTGGTTGGGTGCTGCAGTGCTTAGCCCCATGAGCCAACTCGAGTCTAGTACCCTGGGTTGCTCATTCGGGGATCAGCGAGGAGTTGACTCGAGCACTCCGGGATCGCTGTGCCCGTTTAAGATTGATTGCTTTTGCTCTTTCAATGGCTTTGAGCCTTTTGAAATGTTAGTTAGGGGCGTCGATCCAACACAAACACATTAATAAAGTCAAATACCATAATTCATGTCATTCATAAGTCATTAATTCATTAATGTGACTTTAGTACATAAATTAGTATGTAGGATAACATCAAAATGAACAATACAAAATATTTAATACAATAAAAAAGTAAACATGATACTATGGACAATAATATATAGATCCTAAAACATAGAACCTAGTAAGCTAAGATATTCTAGTCTAAGTCTGGAAACTCTATAATAGGAGTTGGAGCAACTGAAGAAGATGAGGTACCCTTGGTACTACGAGTCCTCAAAGTAGGTGTTGATCCCATAAGTGATTTTGATGATAACAAAATTGGAGCATGCATTTGTTTTACTAACAACTCTTCAAGTGTTTTACAAGTTTTTGTAGGATGATTTCATTGTTTAATTTCAACTCCTACATTCTTAGTTTTGAAATGAGTTGTGTTGTAATTGAATCTTGTAAAGAAGAACCCAAAGCAAAAATAAAGTAAAAATCATAAAAATGGGTTACTTCTAGATATCTTTCAAGCTTAAAATTTTTTAGAAATATGGTTAGAAGAGTTTGAACGTATCTTGCGACTTTGAAGACTTGCTGGATGATTTCTGGAGAAAAACTGATAATTTATTGAAGAATTCATCCAAGTTGACTCGAAGAGAAGATAGCTGACTCTGGCACATGGCACGCATGAAGATTTCTGGCACACAAATATCCGAGCCGACTCTAAGGGATCCGAGCTAACTCATCCAGTACATGATTTTCTGAATCAGACAACTAAGCCAACTCGAAGGATATCTGAGCTGACTACATTGTTCTGTCAGACATCTGAGTCGACTCTTCAGAGATTCGAGCCGACTACTCCAAAGTCCAGAAAGAAGAGTTCTGAGAACTATAGCCAACCGACCTGACTCTGATGAGAATGAGCCGACTCTTCTAGAGTAAGGATTCAAGCTATTGAGAAACCTAGTCGACTCGAATGAAGGGAGCCTATTGGACCATAACTACTCTATGGATCCGAGCTGACTTGAGTAGATCCGAGCCAACTCGAAAGTCAATTTTAGGTCTATAATGGCTAGTTCCAGAACTTGAAGTTTGGAGTCAAAAGGTGCTCCAATGGATAAACGTCACATCCCAACGGTCTATGATGACTAAAACTACCTGAGAAGAGTGCAAAACTATATATTTGAGGGATTTGAACTACTTTAAAGCAAAAAATGATGAGTAAATGCTAAATTGAATATCCAAGCTACCTTGTGAGTAAAAGAGCACTGCAGAGCATTCAAGATAGTTTTCAAGCCTTCACCAACTCACATCAGAAGCTTGAAGCATTTATTGAAGAAGTTGAAGAAGCCAACCAATTGCATTGAAGTGCAATCAATTGGGCTTCTTTTGAGCTGCATCGGCAACCATCCGACAAATTTATTTGTCATTCTGTTGCTTTCTCTTTACAATTTTTTTTGAATTGTTGGATTATTGGTGATCCTAGTTTAAAAACCAAATAGGTTCTTGGTTAGCCTGTGTTAAAACCAAGTGTTGAGTTCTTGGTGATCCTATTAAAACCAAGTGTTGGGTTTCTTTGGTGAGCCCAGTTTAAAAACTAAAGCGTAGAGGTTTGGATTGTGAGCTTATTAAAATAATCCAACTGTATTCCAATGGAAAATATAGTGGAAATCCCAAGTGATAATCTTGGATAGTGGATGTAGGAGCTGGATTGCTCCGAACCACTATAAAATTTCTTGTGTTTGTATTATGTATTCTTTTTATATCTTGCTTCTACTTTTATTTATTTCAATCATAACACTTAACACTTCAAGGGATTTTCAAAGAGCACATAATTGTTTAAAAGATGGGGACCTGAAACCCTATTTTATTTTATTTTATTTTATTTGAGTCCATTAGTCCTGTGTCACTTGAGTCAAAGTGAGCCACTTGAGTCCTGTAATAAAGTGAGACAACTGAGTCAGTTGAGTCCACTTAGTCGGGTCTAGTCATTTTAGTTCAGTCAAGAGTCCAGTTAAGTTGTTCAAGTCAAGAGGAGAGTCATCAACAGAAGATTCACCAGACCCCTCCAACCAGAGCCGGCCTTCATGCACCTGAACCCTTTCATGCCACCAAGCCCACAAGAGAGAGCTCCAGCCCAAGACAGGCCCACTGTTGACTGGTCCACCAGGATTCTTGGTCTACAAGTTAGGATTTCTTAGCCCTCAAGTAATGTACCCTAGGGTGAATCTATAAATACTGCCCCTCCCCTCTTGTATTAAACATCTTTTTTCCTATGAATACAAACTAAAGTTATTTTGATTGAGTTTTGAGTTTTCTCCGGATTGGAGTGAGTATGACGTCCTGGTTCCTAGTTCTTGAGTACAAGCCCTAATCTTCTGGTGACTTCTATGCTCGCCAGCGATCCTTCCCCCGCTCTATCCCTCATCAACTTGGTATTAGAGCCCAGCGGATTAGGATTTTCTCTTCCTTCCCGACTTCCCATCATTCTTCTTGTGCAAGACTTCTCAAGCCTCGGTCAACCGTCGAGGTCTTTCAGTGCCCCTACACCCCGAGCCTCTCTCCTGCTACCCTCAGCCCGATCTTCATCGTCGGCTTCCTCCATGAGATCGAGGCCCTCAGTGAGGACCTCTCCCTCAATCCTAAGAACCCCACCGTGCCCTCCCCATCCCTCCCTTTCCTTGTACCTGCTCACTGCCGGCAGCTGACGCCCCAAACTCCGCCCCGCCCCAGCGGGATCTCACGACCCTCACCGTACCCCTCCCCCTCCCTCTCCCTTTGCCCCGACGAATCCTGTGCCAAGGCCACCGCCGCCGCCCTCGCTGACCCCAGCCTCGGCCATGCAGTCGGTCGCGGTGTCCCGCCCGCGGGTCGTCCGCCCCTGCAGATGCCAGGCTTCCCCCCAGCTCCCATGGGCGCCCGCCCTCCTGCGGCCTCCATGCAAGTCACTGCCAGGCCAGGGGAACCACCCATGCCCTTCCCCGTGCCGCCACCACCGAAGCTCGGGATGCCTCCCCCCACCCTGCCGATTGACACCACCGACGCCCTCTATCCATCGGCAACACATCTCGGATCGATCGTGTGTGGGAGGACCAACCGAGCCTTCATCGTCCTCAGCCCTCGGAGCGTGTCCTCCCCCTCCTTCCCACTGGATCCTCCCTATTCTCCGGCCGGAAGTCGATGATGCCCCGTCACTAGAGACGCCGGCTCCGCCTCCTTCCTCTTCACTTGTGCGCCCTCCCATGGTGAGCCGAGCCCTGCAACAGGGCCTCGGAATGGAGTTCCTTGAGACACCGAGCCATGCCGACTGCCATCCGCCCGTCTTCTTCCCGTGCCGCCACCATCCCCGCCCCAGCGATGCCCACCGGGAAGCCTCCCCCTGTTCGGTCTGCAGTCACCCATGGGATGGAAGGAGACCGCATGAACATGAAGGAAAAAGCCTTCACTGTTGCCAACTTTTATGTTGCACACTCCTCAGAGCAGCACAAATATCAAAGCTGCACGCCTTTCATAGCTGCACGGCTTGCAAAGTCGCGTAAATCTCAGAGCAGCCCATAAAAAAAAATCAGAGAAAAAAGAAAAGAAAAGAAAAGAAGTTGAAGAAAAAAAAAAGTGAACCCAGAGTCCTTTTTGATTAGTTTTGGTTCCCCGTTGAACCTGACTCGACGGAGTCGAGTTCTCCCCACCGCAGGGGAATGATGGGACCTGAAACCCTATTTTATTTTGTTTTATTTTATTTGAGTCCATTAGTTCTGTGTCACTTGAGTCAAAGTGAGCCACTTGAGTCCTGTAATAAAGTGGGACAACTAAGTCAGTTGAGTCCACTTAGTCGGGTCCAGTCATTTTAGTTCAGTCAAGAGTCTAGTTAAGTTGTTCAAGTCTCAACAGGAGATTCACCAGACCCCTCCAACCTGAGCCGACCTTTATGCACCTGGACCCTTTCATGCCACCAAGCCCACAAGAGAGAGCTCCAGCCCAAGACAGGCCCACTGTTGACCGGTCCACCAGGGTTTCTTGGCCCACAAGTTAGGGTTTCTTAGCCCTCAAGTAATGTATCCTGGGGTGAATCTATAAATACCACCCCTCCCCTCTTGTATTAAACATCTTTTTTCATATGAATACAAACTAAAGTTATTTTGATTGAGTTTTGAGTTTTCTCCGGATTGGAGTGGGTGTGACGCCCGGGTTCCTGGTTCCTGGGTACAAGCCCTAATCTTCTGGTGACTTCTACGCTCGCCAGTGATCCTTCCCGCGCTCTATCCCGCATCATTAAATATTTTAAATTCCCAATTCATCCCCTCTTGGAAAAGCCATCTGAGCAACAACTGGTATCATAGCAGTGTCTCTGAATACATTTAGAGTAAAGATTGATGGCTCATCCCATGAGTACATCCTTGGCCAAAGGCCAATCTACCAATAGACCTCACTCTTCACTGGCACAAATTATTCTTATTGGAAAGCTAGAATGAAAATCTATATTCAAGCTATCGATTTTCAATTATGGAAGGTCATTCTAAAAGGACCACATATTCCCATGATCAAAATTGATGGCATAGATGTCCCAAAGCCTGAAGAGGACTGGGATGAACATGACATGAAGATGGGGAAATTAAATGCCAAAGCAATAAATTTATTATATTGTGCTTTGGATGCTAACCAGTTTAATCGAATTTTCACTTGCTCTTCTGCAAAGAAAATTTGGGACAAACTCGAAGTGACCCACGAAGGAACTTTCCATGTGAAGACTTTGAAAATTAATCTTCTTGTACATAGTTATGAATTTTTCAAAATGAAACCAACTGAAACTATATCTGCCATATTTATTCACTTTACAGATATTATTAATGGTTTGAAAAGTCTTGGCAGGGTTTATTCAAATGCTGACTTAGTATAGAAGATCCTCGATCACTTTTGGACAAGTGGGACAACAAAGTGACTGCCATCCAGGAAGCAAAAGATCTAAACACCTTATCTCTGGATGAATTAATGGTTCACTCATCACACATGAGCTTGCCATGCGGCATAGAACTGATGATGATCAGAAGAAAAAGAAGACAATTGCCTTCAAAGCTACATCGGATTCAAAGAATCAAAATGAGAAATCGGAAGATGACTACACCTCCTTCGAAGATGATCTAGAAGATGAGAAGACATTGCAATGGTCGTGAGGAGATTTAGAAGATTTATGGAAAAGAAGAAAGGAAGATACTATAAAAAATTTCATAAAAAAGAAAAATACAGTAAGGACAAGGATAAGGATAGAGAGAAAAAAAAAGAACAAATGTCCATATGCTATGAATGTAAGAAACCAGGACACATTTGTCCTGACTATCCTTTACTGAAGAAAACTTTCAAGAAAAAAAAGAAAGCTATAGTTGCTATATGGAGCGACAGCGAGGAGTTGACTTTATCTGAAGAAGAAGAGATCATGAAAATTGCTAACTTATGTCTAATGGATCTCGAAGACGAGGTAACATCCCCCGAACCTCAATTAGAATTTATTTTTGATGAATTGAATTTTGCTTTTCATGATCTATTATCCAAATATAAAAAAGCTGGAGTAAGGATAAGAGCTCTAAAGAATACAAATGATTCTCTACAAAAAGAGAAGGAAGAAATTTCAAAAAAGAATAATTTATTGCAAAAAGATTTACATGCCTTTTCTGAGAAGAACAAAACTTTGGAAACTGATAAAAATGCATGTATTGAGGAAAACAAAGCTTTGACTATTAAAAATAATAATTTACAAAAGGAGGTTGAAATGCTCAAGCCACTAGTTGAAAAACTCATTTTATCTTTAAATAAGCTTAAGTTAATTTTAAAGGAACAAAGAATTTCTGAAAATAAAGTTGAAATTGGTTTCAATTCTTCTAGTTCAAATGAAATTTCAGCTACTAAACTTATACCTTCAAAAGTTTATGTTCTAAAATCAATATCTCAAGAAGCTTTTGTATCTAATCCTTCTGCATCCATTTATAAAGCTACAATGTATGTACCTAAGAACTTAAATAGAAAATCTTTTATGAGAAAAAGTTTTACATCTGCATCAATATCTAGAACTTCAAATCATACATCTTTTCAAATTTCTAGAATTATATGTTATGCATGTCTTAGGGTTGGACATAAATTCTTTCAATGTAATTCATTAATGAAAAATGCATATTCTAAAAATAGATTTAAAAAGATTTGGATTTCCAAAGGAACCACCTCCGTTAACTAGCAAAGGCCCAAGGCAGCTTGGGTACCTAAAAAAACTTCTTGATTATTTTGTAGGAATGTCTTGCACCCAAAAATCAAAGAAAAGATGGTATCTCGATAGTGGCTGCTCAAGACATATGATGGGTGACAAAGATCAATTCATCATCCTGGAGATGAAAGAAGGAGGTATTGTTACTTTTGGAGATAATGGCAAAGAAAAAATAATCGAAATCGGTAAGATCAAGATAACCCCCTGCACTTTTGTTGAAAATGTATTGCTAGTAGACAAGTTGAAGCATAATTTGTTGAGCATTAGTCAATTATATAATAAAGACTTCAAGGTTGTCTTTGAATCATCTATGTATATTGTAACAAACTCTCTTGATTCTAGAAATAAGTTCATTGGACATAGACTTGGAAATATTTATGTGATAGACCTTAATAATCTAGCCATGTCTAGTAGTTCCCGTCTAGTTGCTGATGGGGAACTAATATGCATGCAATTTTTTTTATATATTTTACATGTTGAGTTAGGTGATTAATACCCAAATTTCAGATCAAAATTATTTATATGGAATTTTGTATGAATTTTTGAAGATCAGCATGCAGATTAGGACCTAGAAAAGTAGCAAAGAAGGACCGCCGGGGCTGAGAAGCCTCGGTTAGGGCAAGTTCTCCTACAATAAAACTACTGGAGGTAGAGGGGTGTACCTGACAATGTCTGTAAAGATCGCAGCGAAGGGGTCTCTCGTTCCTCGACGGATGCGGCCTGGAAAACCGAGCCAAAGACCCGCAGATACCCGGCTTTCTGCTCGGTGATCCGATTGAGGCTTGGCTGGAGTCGTTGGATTCGTAGGAACTCAGGGACCTGCAAACGACCTGTCAGGGGTTAGAAAGCTCACAAAGAACAAGAAAACAAAGTAAAAACAGTAAGGGAAGGCTTCTTTTGGAGTGGGCGTCCAGGGATCTGGAAGGTTTGTTGGCAGCAGGAAGATGATTGCAAACACCGGGAAGAAGAACTCTCACAAACCCCTTTATGCACACAGCAGGGTATCACACCACTCAATAGAAGAACTCAAGGTTTTTATTCATCAAAAAAATTCCTCATACAAGAGGCTAGGGTCCCTTAAATAGACCCTTAACCTTGGGCTCCAAGTAAGGGTACATAAGTCTTTACATAAGAATCCTTTTCCCTCTCAAACCCTAGCTAGAAAATAAGGAAATATTAGGTAGAAAAATCCCTAAAAATTTTCTTGACTTGGTCAAGACTCCAAGGACGCCTAGGGGGGCATGTTGGGCTTCTAGGAGCAGTAAAAGGCCGGCCCAAAGGGGCTCGGGTGCATGGGTTTGGGCCTCTGGAAGCTGGGGTGGCCTGGTAGCCAGGTAGCAGGAATATCCCCTGGTATCTTGCTTCTTAGGGGCTTGGGCTTGGCACCTGGGCTTGATTTCTTTGGGCTAGGATGCAGATGGACCTCTGGAATCATGGATGCCATTATCTATGAATATACTTTGGCATCTGGAAGGAATCTGGGCATCTGGAGGGCATCTGCAAGAAATCAGGGTTTTCTGAATTTTCCTCCTGGGGTCTTCAAATCTTCAAGCTGGGTTGGACTTGTGCTATACTTCCATGTCTTCAATCTAGTTGGACTTGGTCTTCACTTATATGATATAGTCTTGAGTCTTCAGTATGCTTGGACAGGACTCAAAAAAATAAAATTAGCTCAACATGAGCTGACTAGCATTGGACTGAACTAACTCAACATGAGCTGACTAGTACAGAACTGAAATAACAACTAAAAATACTCAAATAACAACTAAAATGGACTCAGATGAGCTAAGCCCTTATTACAGATGGACTCATAAATTATTGATCAATTTACAGAGGGTTGAAAAAGCCTCTGTCTTATTCTGGTGCCTCCGGTGTCCCCACCAATTCTCCCGGGGTGGGAGGAACTCGACCCTGTCGAGTGAAGGTCAGACTGGCTCACATATCTCTCGAGAAGGTCTAGGTTGAGGCGTTGCAAGTCCTCTCGAGAAATCCACGAATCGTCCGACTCTGGCCAGCCTTGCCATCGGACCAGGAAGCATTGATAGACATGGCCCTGGGTCGTGATGGCTTGATCGTCCAGGATACGCTCGATCCATTCTCCTCTCTCAGGCAAAATTTGTTTGTGGATACTCTAGGTTAGGGTCACTCACAATGAAAAGGAATAGGTCCAAAGGCCTCACTAGGTATCGCTGCCGGTTCCCTATACTCAACCAGGTCTGTAATATTGAAGGTAGAACTAATGCCCAAATCCGAAGGCAAGTCTAACACCTAGGCATTTGATCCAACCTTCTCTATCACTTTAAAAGGTCCGGCTCTGCGAGCATGAAGCTTCTTTTAGGCCTAAGCCTAACCAAGATAGAATCCACTACATCAAATTCTTTGATCCATCTTCGGGAATTAGCCAGTTTGTTTAACATTAGTACGGGTGGTGAACATGTTAGGCACATGCAGACTCCTAACAAGATGATGCAAAGGACTCAAACTAACACCTAATACACTCGACTTTGCATTCCTATCGAAGGAAATTTATTAGACTTTTATGGGCCTAAACCTAAGAGACTATAGACTCTCTAGGTCTGACCCTAGTGTGGTGTGCACAAGAGTATTTACAATGGACTCCAAGCAAATGCCAGAGGGTATGCCAGAAGTATAATGCAAACCTAACATGCGTAATGAATGCATGCAGTATGCTAATCTCTGTTAAATGCAATCTAATAATCCTAGAAATGCTGGAGGTGTCAGGAAGGGCAGAAAATAGGAAGTGGGTTCAGAATTAGTTTGGTAGGGTAGGAAAAAAGGTTCAAGGTTAGTTGGATAAAGTTCGATATAAGAAGGCATGTCAGGGACTAATCCTAGACTAATGAGGCTAACCTTACGAGGTTGCGGTATATCTATGGGGTTTGCATAATGGAATGATGGGTTACTAATCTCAGGGAAGAGGTCCCTAATGGGAACTATAGGAGGAGGCTCATCCTGAGGGTACTGATTCAAAGAGATCAGGTCCTTAATAAATTCTTCTGGTTCTTGTATTTTAGGACTAGACTCTATAATTTGGCTCTCCTCTTCGGTTTCCTTAGGTAAGGCTCTAGTAGCAGTACCTAGGTTCTCTTCCTCTATTTGTTCTTCCACTATAGCTTTAGGTTGGATGTGGTCAAGGTCAACTACCTCTAGGTTGGCTTCTACCTGGGTATCTATTAGGTCAGCTAATTCTAGGTCATCTAAAGGTGTCTCCTCTTCTCCTTCATACTCATCCACTAGGCTCGCATCAGCTTCATACACTTCCGCGTTAATGTAAGCCTTGTCAATCTCAGGAATGGTTGGAGAAGGTCGGCTAGGAAAAAATTGGCTAAGTCCTGGTTTCTGATTATGGATACTAATCCTAGTAGGTTCAGGTTGTCTAAGGGGTAGTGGCTCACTACTGGGTTCATATTTAGGGATACTAATCCTATGGGGTTCAGGTTGACTAGAAGAAGCATGACTAGTACTAGGTTGATACTTAGGGGTTATGGGTTCTCTAGGCTCATAGGACAAGGGTGCAGATCTATGGGTCATGGGATTATAGGATCTGGGGTCATAGGATTTTGGGTCAGCTCTATGATCAGGTTCTAAGGATGGATCATGGTATGGGGTCCTCCTAAGGTTGGGCTTCCTATATGGGTCAGGATATTGGGTTCTCCTAGGGTTGGACTCCCTATATGGGTCAGAATATTGGGTTCTCCTAGGGTTGGGCTCCCTATATGGGTCAGAGTATTGGGTTCTCCTAGGGTTGGGCTCCCTATATGGGTCAGAGTATTGGGTTCTCCTAGGATTGGACTCCCTATATGGGTCAGAGTATTGGGTTCTCTTGGGTTCAGTATCATAATAATGGTCACGGTAAGGGGTTCTTCTAGGTTCAGTATCATAATAAGGGTCATGGTAAGGGGTTCTTCTAGGTTCAGTATTATTGTATGGGTCAGGCTGAGGGGCTCTCCTAGGTTCAATCTCTCGGTATGGATCAGGGTTTGGGGTCCTCCTAGGTTGAGGATTGTAGTACAGGTCAGAATAAGGGGATCTCCTAGGTTCGACCTCATGGTATAGATCAGGGTTTGGGGTTCTCCTAGGTTGAGGGGACTCAGGATCTGGCTCAGATTGTGACCCATGGGTTCTTGCTATGGTCCCTACACGGCCTCCTAACTGGTCAAACCTATTGGCAAGATGGTCAATTCTATTATTGGTTTGGGTAGCAGACTGAGTTAATTGGGTAGTCATATGGGCCATTTGATCAGCTAGGGCTTTTATTTGGGCTTGTAAATTTTCCATGGGTTCAGAATATTTATGAAGGAGGTGGGTGATATGAAACTCCTAATCTAGTGCTCATGCAAGACTCGATCAGACCGACTATAGCTGACTAGACCTAGAGTCCAAACTAGATGCTCAATCAGGGTGGCAAACTAGCCTATAGTAACCCTGTACTCAGCCAGGCAGGTGTAAGGGGAGTGTTAGGTCCCTGATTGCCAATCCTAGACACCAATCAGAGATTGGCCAGGTAGGCGGACCAGCACACAAGCCCTTCGGGATTAAATCCCTAAACCACCATTCTAGACACTGAGCACAAGGCACACACAGGTTAACTTGACATAGTGATCTAACACTAGCCCGGACTCGACCAGTTGGTGTCCCTAGCCCACTTGGGCAAATTAAGTCTAATTAATTTTAGGTTAAGGCTTGGGACCGAATGCAAGGGATGTGGTTTTGGGCTATGGAGAGGTTATCAACTCCTCCCCCCATCTGATATAGCAAGAGTGCCCTTAAAAGTAGATTATGCAATGATGGCAGGCAAATGATGCAAATTAGGGTTAGATGTTTTTTTTTGTATTTTTGGAGAATATGTATTTTTTTTTTTGGTATTTTTTTTTTGGAAAATATGTATATATATATATTTTTTTTGGTGTTTTCTTAAATAGAAGAAAACTTATAAATTATTGCCTAATATTCAGGAAATATACTAAAATTAAAAGATATGCAAAAAATGCTAAACAAAACCCTAAAACTTCCAAACTTGTCTTGCTAAAAAAAATAGAGCCGAAAATTTGCAGGCCCTATTTCGGATTATAGAAAATTCACAGGCCATAATAAAATCTGGAAAAATTTTCAAAATTATTTTGAATTATGATAAATCCAGGAAAATAAATTTCAGAATTTTTGGAGTTTTTAACAGGGAGAAATAATTAAAATAACAGAATATATACAGACTGAAAAACTGCAGAAAACAAGCCCTAATCTAAGCTCTGATACCAAATGATGGGGAACTAATATGCATGCAATTTTTTTTTATATTTTACATGTTGAGTTAGGTGATTAATACCCAAATTTCAGATCAAAATTATTTATATGGAATTTTGTATGAATTTTTGAAGATCAGCATGCAGATTAGGACCTAGAAAAGTAGCAAAGAAGGACCGCCGGGGCTGAGAAGCCTCGGTTAGGGCAAGTTCTCCTACAATAAAACTACTGGAGGTAGAGGGGTGTACCTGACAATGTCTGTAAAGATCGCAGCGAAGGGGTCTCTCGTTCCTCGATGGATGCAGCCTGGAAAACCGAGCCAAAGACCCGCAGATACCCGGCTTTCTGCTCGGTGATCCGATTGAGGCTTGGCTGGAGTCGTTGGATTCGTAGGAACTCAGGGACCTGCAAACGACCTGTCAGGGGTTAGAAAGCTCACAAAGGAACAAGAAAACAAAGTAAAAACAGTAAGGGAAGGCTTCTTTTGGAGTGGGCGTCCAGGGATCTGGAAGGTTTGTTGGCAGCAGGAAGATGATTGCAAACACCGGGAAGAAGAACTCTCACAAACCCCTTTATGCACACAGCAGGGTATCACACCACTCAATAGAAGAACTCAAGGTTTTTATTCATCAAAAAAATTCCTCATACAAGAGGCTAGGGTCCCTTAAATAGACCCTTAACCTTGGGCTCCAAGTAAGGGTACATAAGTCTTTACATAAGAATCCTTTTCCCTCTCAAACCCTAGCTAGAAAATAAGGAAATATTAGGTAGAAAAATCCCTAAAAATTTTCTTGACTTGGTCAAGACTCCAAGGACGCCTAGGGGGGCGTGTTGGGCTTCTAGGAGCAGTAAAAGGCCGGCCCAAAGGGGCTCGGGTGCATGGGTTTGGGCCTCTGGAAGCTGGGGTGGCCTGGTAGCCAGGTAGCAGGAATATCCCCTGGTATCTTGCTTCTTAGGGGCTTGGGCTTGGCACCTGGGCTTGATTTCTTTGGGCTAGGATGCAGATGGACCTCTGGAATCATGGATGCCATTATCTATGAATATACTTTGGCATCTGGAAGGGAATCTGGGCATCTGGAGGGCATCTGCAAGAAATCAGGGTTTTCTGAATTTTCCTCCTGGGGTCTTCAAATCTTCAAGCTGGGTTGGACTTGTGCTATACTTCCATGTCTTCAATCTAGTTGGACTTGGTCTTCACTTGTATGATATAGTCTTGAGTCTTCAGTATGCTTGGACAGGACTCAAAAAAATAAAATTAGCTCAACATGAGCTGACTAGCATTGGACTGAACTAACTCAACATGAGCTGACTAGTACAGAACTGAAATAACAACTAAAAATACTCAAATAACAACTAAAATGGACTCAGATGAGCTAAGCCCTTATTACAGATGGACTCATAAATTATTGATCAATTTACAGAGGGTTGAAAAAGCCTCTGTCTTATTCTGGTGCCTCCGGTGTCCCCACCAGTTGCGATGAAAGCTAAGACCAAGGAGTCTTATTTACTTTGGCACAGATAATTAGGTCATGCTAGCATGCATACAATTGCCAAGTTAATTTCCAAGAATCTAGTTAGAGGCATGCCTAAATTTAAAGTAAATCTTAATCATGTTTGCGATGCATGCCAAATGGATAAACAAACTAGGGAGAGTTTTAAATCCAAAAATATGATTTCTACTTATAGACCTCTCGAGCTACTTCACATGGACTTATTTGGACGTACTAGGATCACAAGCCTAGATAGTATGAAATATGCTCTTGTGATAGTAGATAATTTCTCTAGATTTATTTGGATTTTGTTTATCACTCATAAAGATGAAACTTTTAAAGTCTTTCAAAAATTTTACAAAAAAGTTTTAAATCAAAAAAATCTTTCAATTATAATTTAAAAATCAATTTTTTGATGATTATTGCATAGAAAATGACATTGATCACAACTTCTCCGCTCCTAAGATACCACAACAAAATGGTGTTATAGAGAAAAGAATAGGACATTGAAAGAGATGGCCCGAACAATGTTGTATGAAGGCAATCTTCCAAGATACTTTTGAATAGAAGCGGTGAACACTGCTTGTTATATTTTAAACCGCGTTCGGATTCGTCCTATTTTAAAGAAAACCCCCTATAAGCTTTAGAATGAAAAGAAACCCAATATTAAATACTTTCATGTTTTTGGCTGTAAATGCTTTGTGCTTAATAATGGTAAGGATAATCTAGAAAAATTTGATGCTAAATCTAATGAAGCAATTTTCCTTGGTTATTTAATACATAGCAAAGCATATAGAGTATTTAACAAAAAAACTCTTACTATAGAAGAATCTATGCATGTTATTTTTGATAAAACTAATCCTTCACCTTCTAAGAAAGAAGAGTGCATAGATAATGATGCAGGTAAGCAAGGATCATGCTAATCTACCAAAGGAATGGAGGTATATAACTTCTCATCCTAAAGATTTGATTATTGATGATCCTTCACATGGTGTTAGGACTATGTCATCACATAGAGATGTACATGATTACCTAACCTTTATATCACAAATTAAATCTCATAGCTTAGAAGAAGCTGAATCTGATCTAAACTGGATGATGGCCATGCATGAAGAACTAAATCTATTTGAAAGGAATAAGGTATAGACTTTAGTTGATAGACCATCAGACCATCAAATCATAAGAACCAAATGGGTCTATAGAAATAAATTAGATGAACAAGGCAATGTAATTAGAAACAAAGCTAGATTAGTGGCTAAGGGATATAACCAAGAAGAAGGTATATATTTTGATGAAACATATGTACCTGTGCAAGACTAGAAGCCATTAGATTACTTCTTGCATTTGCTTGCTACATGAATTTCAAACTCTTTCAAATAAATATGAAAAGTACATTCTTGAATGGTTTCATATCCGAATTAGTTTTTATAGAATAGGCACCAGGATTTGAAAGTCATGCTTTTCCAAATCATATTTTTAAACTTAATAAAGCATTATATGGTTTGAAACAAGCACCTAGAGCCTGGTATGAAAGACTCAGCACTTTCTTGATTGAAAATGATTTTACAAGAGGTAATATTGATAAAACTCTTTTTATCAAGAAGAAAAACAATGATTTATTAGTTGTACAGATTTATGTTGATAACATTATATTTATTGAAACTAATGGAACTCTTTATAGAGAATTTGCTAAGTTAATGCAGGAAAAATTCGAAATGAGCCTAATGGATAAATTTAACTACTTCCTTGGACTTCAAGTGAAACAAACAAATGAAGGAATCTTTATTAACCAAGCCAAATACACCAAAAAAATTATCAAGAAGTTTGGTATGAAGTTAAGCAAATAAATGAGCACACCCATGAGCCCAACCTACATATTGGATAAAGATAAAGATGGATCCAACATTGATCAAAAGCTCTATCGAGGTATGATTGGATCATTACTGTACTTAACTGCAAGTAGACCTGATATCTTGTTTAGCATATGTGTATGTGCTAGATTCCAATCTAATCCTAAAAAATTACTTATACTTGCTATTAAAAAGATTATACGATACTTGAAAAGAACAAGTAATATAGGTTTATAGTTTTCAAAACATTCTTCATTAAATTTGATTGAATTTTTGGATGCTAATTATGCTGGTTGTAAAATTAATAGAAAAAGCACTAGTGGCACGTGCTAATTTCTAGAGTTGAATTTAATCTCATGGCATTGTAAGAAACAAAACTCGGTAGCACTATCTACTATTGAGGTAAAGTATGTTATCGTAGGGAGTTGTTGCGCACAAGTGTTATAGATTAAACAACAACTAGAAAACTTTGTTGTTATACAGTCTAAAATTTCTATCAAATGTGATAACACAAGTGCTATAAATTTAACAAAAAATCCAATTCAGCATTCAAGAACTAAATACATAGAAATTAGACACCATTTTATTAGAGATTATATTTTGAACGGTGAAATTGAACTAGAATTTATCCTAATCGGGAACCAACTTGCTGACATTTTTACTAAGCCACTCAACCAAGATAGATTTGAGATGATTAGAGGAAAATTAGGTCATTATGATCCCTTCTAGATTTTCCAAACCTAATCCATTCAAAATTAAAAAAAAATTATCTAAAAAATCTCCTACATCAATTCAATCTCTTTGAGCATCTCTCCATGATATTTTCCTGAATTTATTTTCATTTCTAATCAATTTTAACTTTTGTGGAAAGTTTCTGTTCGAGTCAACTCAAGCAATTGTGCTCAGGTCGAGCCGACTCGAATCTCTGTTGTTTTTGGTTTTGCTTTGGTCAAGTTGACTCGGGTAATTTAGGGCTAGCCGAGCCAACTCGGATATCGGGCAAACTATTTTTTAATAAAATTGAATGACTTATTCCGAGCTTTCATGCTTGTCTTTCTCGCTCTAAACCCTACCATTCATCTTGATATCACTACCAAACCTCCAAAATCCTCTCTCCTTAGCTCCAATCTTCAAATTTCTCCCAAATCTTGGCAATGGCACCTAAGAGGGCTGTTGGAAAATGCACTCAAAGGACTATTCCCACTACTGAGACAAAGAGAAGAACCAAGTGTTGGCAAGAAGAGCCGACTCGGGCAGTTGAAAGAGAAGAGCAGCATGAAATGACTGAAGCAAGGACAATGACTATAACTCACTCACCGAGTCAAGTAATTTCCTTATCCAATTACCTGGTTACCAGTGGTAGAAGAATTATTTTCACTTTTTTGAAAGAATTAGGGCTGAAAATTGGAGATTCTATTGAAGAATTAGGATGGAGTTACTTCTATTCATTGAATGTGCCTACCTATCCTGCTTTAGTAAAAACATTTCATGAAAACCTAAGGTTAGAAGCACATCACATTGAGTCAATAGTCAAAGGCAAAAGAGTGATTATTACCGAGGAAAGACTGAGCACCATCTTGGAAATGCTGGCAGAAGGGTCAAAGCATTCGGTACTAAAGGATAGAGAGAAAACCCTAAGGACCATACTGAACAGAGAAGACCTTAATGGGGTTGGAATAGTTATGGCAAGCACTCTCTCACTGTAAATGAGGTTGCTCCATAATTTTATTAGTCTGATCTTTCTTTCGAGGATGGGAAGATTTGATTGGGTTAGCGAGAGAGATTTGTGTTTCATGGAGCACATCATAGAGTGAGAGACATTGAATTTACCATACATTATGATTATGTAAATGAGAGAAGCTGTAAGAAAAGTCAAAGCTTGCTTGCCTTAGGCATGGTTCTAACACTGTTATTCCAAGCATCCAGAATCAGTTTGGAAGGGGAAGATGGGAGACCATTACATCACACCGATACTTATTCCTCCAAGACTTTACAATGCATGGGTTATGAATTTAGTGGAGGAATTTGGAAAAAGAAAGGGTCTGATGCAAGAGCTATAGAAGCCTCTTCCAACAGCACTGATGACAGTGATAGTGAGGAGCTTCCCATGGAGATCTCCATTGCTGGACCTTCTGCACCCGAGGACACTGTTGCTGCTCTAGAGGATATTATTGATGTTCCTGTTGCTGCTTCTACTGAGTTTGCCACCACTTCTGAGCCAGCTATACTTGAGTTTGCAGCTACTGAGACTGAGCATGCTACTATTAAGACTATGGAGATTGAGCCTACTGGTATCACTGAGGCTGTGGAGACAGTGCACATTGATTATGAGACTCCCTTACCTACTTCTCCACCAGCACATATTGCTCCGGGTTCATCTACACACTCTACAGGAGTTTCAGTGACTCAAGAGTTCATAGAACAGTAGATGAGGTCACTGACTGATACACTGACCTGCTCCATGACTAGTATGTTTGGCTTGCTTCGCTAGTCAGTGGACACTAGATTAGACTTGCTTAGCACTGAGGTCAAAGAGCTACACACTAGAGTTGACTCACTTGAGTCATCTAGACCTGCCTCTCAGCTTGACACATAGCCCCTAGCAGCTACACTCCAATCTACCTTTGAAACTATAAAAATATCAGTTGAACAAATCATTGAAGAATTCAGGACAGAATTGAGGGAGTTAAGCTTCAAAATGAGAGCTATGGAACAAGGCAAAAGAATGGAGGAGGACTACACCAAGGGCATAGGGATCCTTAGGTCCGAGTTTGGAAGACTTAGAGG
The DNA here is from genome assembly GCA_021397845.1 of Areca catechu. Classification (NCBI taxonomy): domain Eukaryota; kingdom Viridiplantae; phylum Streptophyta; class Magnoliopsida; order Arecales; family Arecaceae; genus Areca; species Areca catechu. The sequence goes on along the minus strand of CM038047.1, from coordinate 57,814,231 downwards.
TTCTGCTGAAGCATTTATGAATGCCCAAGTTGCTGAACTAGTTGCACTAAACACTGAGGTGAAGAAGCTAGAGGAAGAGATAGATACATTTCAATTTAAACTTGATCAGCTCTCCACCAAAGTCATTGCAGCACTTGCTACCCTTAGACCTCAGACAGCACCTCAACCTGGACCTACCTCTACTCCACACCCTAGGCAGCCAGCTCCTCACCTTATGCCTCAGGGTTCACATCCCTCTTTTGTACCTCCAGGAGTATTTGATCCTGAACCTATTTCATCTAGACCATCTCTAGAACTATCTACTAGCACTATAGTAGATGTAGACAATGATTGATTGTATCTTTGCTTGGAATTATATCTTTTTGTAACTTGTATTGAAAACTTTATGAATGCAATGGATACATTTTTGGCATATCTTTTGTGTATGAGTTGAGCTTGTGCAATACTCTCAATGATACTTTCATTTGTATAATGCTAATCAAAATGAATTTTACTTAGAATATCAAAGTGGAGATGAGAAAGTGAAATTATCTCAAACAAATATCAATAACTTTCTCATTCTATTATAAAAATTGAGCTTTGAAAAATCAATTGAACACATTTTTGATTGCTGACAAAAAGGAAAAGAATGTTTAGAAATGCATGAAAAAAAAGAAAGAAAAAGAGAGAATAAATATGAAAGAAAAAGGAGGAGAATGTGATTAAAAGTGTGAAATTGCATAGAAAATATATAAGTAAGGGGGAGAAAAATTGTTGAAACTAAATGGATTTAGTTCATGCTATATACTCTCAAAATTTGCAAACTTACCTTGAAGATCTTAAAGCATTAACTTTGATACTTTTCAACTCTGATATATTTATGATACTTTGCAAAATTGAGCTTTGATACTTTGCATACATTAATAGCTCTGATACTTTATGAAAGTTCTAGCCTTAATACTCTGATATATATAAAATCACTGACACTGATACTGTATAGTCTTTTTCTCACAAAAAGCTCTAATACTTACTTGCAAATACAATTAGCTCTGATACATATTAATGCTCACTTTCAAATTCACTTATACATGTAATTGTAAAGAATTTTTCATGCCCAATATTTTGTCATCATCAAAAAGGGAGAGATTGTTGATCCCATAAGTGATTTTGATGATAACAAAATATTGGAGCATGCATTTGTTTTACTAACAACTCTTCAAGTGTTTTACAAGTTTTTATAGGATGATTTTATTGTTTAATTTCAACTCCTACATTCTTAGTTTTGAAATGAGTTGTGTTGTAATTGAATCTTGTAAAGAAAAACCCAAAGCAAAAATAAAGTAAAAATCATGAAAATGGGTTACTTCTAGATGTGTTTCAAGCTTAAAAACTCTTAAAAATATGGTTAGAAGAGTTTGAAGGTATCTTGAGACTTTGAAGACTTGCTGAATGATTTTTGGAGAAAAATTGATAATTCACTAAAGAATTAATCTGAGCCGACTCGAAGAGAAGATTGCCAACTCTGGCACATAGCATGCATGAAGTTTTCTGGCACGCAGATATCCGAGCTGACTCTAAGGGACTGGAGCCGACTCGTCCAGTACATGATTTTCTGAATCAGACAACCGAGCCAACCCGAAGGGAATCTGAGCTGACTACATTATTCTATCAGACATTCGAGCTGACTATTCAGAGATTCGAGCCGACTCCTCTAGAGTCCAAAAAGAAGAGTTCCGAGAACTACAGCCAACCAAGCCTACTCTAATGAGAAAGAGCCGACTCTTCCAGAGTAAGGATTCAAGCTATTGAGAAACCTAGCCGACTCGAATGTAGGGAGCCGACTGGACCAGAACTACTCTATGGATCCGAGCCAACTTGAGTAGATCCGAGCTAACTCGAAAGTCAATTTCAGGCCTATAATGGCTAGTTCCAAAACTTGAAATTTGAAGTCAAAAAGTGTTCCAACGGATAAATGTTACATCCCAACGATCTATGATGACTAAAACTACCTGAGAAGAGTGCAAAACTATATGTTTGAGGGATTTGAACTACTTTGAAGCAAAAAATGATGAGTAAATGCTAAATTGAATATCCAAGCTACCTTGTGAGCAAGAGAGCACTGCAGAGCATTCAAGATAGTTTTCAAGCCTTCACCAACTCATATCAGAAGCTTGAAGCATTTATTGAAGAAGTTGAAGAAGCCAACCAATTGCATTGAAGTGCAATCAATTGGGCTTCTCTTGAGCTACATCAGCAACCATCTGACAAATTTGTTTGTCATTCTGTTGCTTTATCTTTACAATTCTTTTTGAATTATTGGGTTATTGGTGAGCCCAGTTTAAAAACCAAATAGGTTCTTGGTTAACCTGTGTTAAAACCAAGTGTTGGGTTCTTGGTGATCCTGTTAAAACCAAGTGTTGGGTTTCTTTGATGAGCCCGATTTAAAAACCAAAGTGTAGAGATTTGGATTGTGAGCATGTTAAAATAATCTGACTGTATTCCAGTGGAGGATATAGTGGAAATCCCAAATGGTAATCTTGGATAGTGGATGCAGGAGCTGGGTTGCTCCGAGCGACTATAAAATTTTCTGTGTTTGTGTTGTGCATTCTTTTTATATCTTGCTTCTACTTTTATTTATTTCGATCACAACACTTAACACTTCAAGGGATTTTCAAAGAGCACATAATTGCTTAAACTTTTTAAATTTCCAATTCACCCTGTCTTGGGAAAGCCACCTAGGCAACAGTAGGTCTTGAAGAAGTAAGTGGAAAACTAGTGCCTGGATGTATTATGGAGCTAAATGGTGGTCAAGTAGATGTCGACTAAGATTGTCATCTTAGGAACTAACTAAAGGAAGAACTAGAAGATGTGAGTCTAATCAGAAGGGCCCCAATCTCCAACTCAATCCTTCGTATCCCCTGGTGTATCTGTCCAATCCCAATTACTTCATGTATCACATATTTATCCATCTTCATCATCTTGTCACCATCCTCTCAAATGGCAATAACATCAGGATGAGAAGATTGTGCTTCTTGAGTTCTCTCTACAATTTCTACTCTGATAGTCAGCTCTTGTAGGTCATGTTAGACTCCTCATAAGATCTTTGAATTGAAAGCATGTGCTCCTCATGCCTCCTCAAGATGTCCTCTCTCATATGTATAAGTAAAGAGCTAATCTGACTAGTCATCATGTCAGCAAACTGAGATATGTGATCAGTAGAAGCACCAATAGAAAATAGATGGTGGTGATGGTGATGGTGATGGTGTCCTTGTGTTCTTGGACTATGCAACAAGCTATGTAGAGGATGGTGCAGCTTGAGTAGTAGTAGTAGAGGGTGCAGTAGGAGGTGAATGTGGCTCCTCATGCTCCTCATTATCATTTGAAGAATCTATAGCAGCAACTCCATGTCCAGGAGCTTTATGCATCCATCTATCATCTACCTTTCGGTAGCCCATGAGGTGAGGGATCTCTCATTGTATCTGTGTGTTGTAGCTTCCTAGCATCCTCTCCCTTGCAATTAACAACAAACTCAATAAAGATCAAAGTAACCACCATTCCATAGGGCAAGCAAGCCCTATATTTCTTTGCTACCTCTCTAATCTGACTTAACATCAAAAATGGAAGATTGATAGACTTTCCTTGAATCAAATAATATATGAAAGTTATGTCTTTTTCTATGACCCAATCAAATTTCTTGGTTTTTGAAAAAAAGATTCTACTCACCATATTATGAGGTAGCCCATATCCATAGATAATCTATTAGCTCGAAGGTTCTTTAGGTCAAGAACATCATCTCTTTCCAAGATAACCTTCAATCCATCAATCTTCTTTTGTAGATTAAGAAAAAAACCCTGGCCTAGGCAATTCTAAGATGTTGCCTAGTCATCTATCATCAATCATAATCAAGGTTCCTTTAATAGTGGACTCAATAGACTATGTCCCAATTCTTAAGTTTTCAAAGAAGGATCTTACTAATTTGAGATAAATCGGTACCTCTAGTGTGCAAAATTTCTCCCATCCCTAGCTACGGATTCAATTTCCAATCTGAAAGTGTTCGACCTCCAAAAACTCGAAACTGATTTTTCTTCCCGCAGTCACCAGATGATTAACCATATATATTAGGGGTTGAGGTTGTTATCTAGCGGTTGGAGGGGCTTCGCTTTTATTGCATTGCTTACTTCTCCTTTCCATTGAACTTTCCCTAACTAACCTCTTCCTTTTTGAAGCTACAGCCTTTCGGGGTCCTATTTCTTTCGATTCACTTGAAAAATCTAAGAGAAATTGGTCCCTTGAGCTTTACGTGAACTCAGAATAAGGGATGGGTTGGCTCTAAGGTTTTGAATAGTGAAAGCAAAAAGGGTAAAGTTCCGAACACTATTAAAAAAAGTAGTCCAATGTCATGAATCATCTCTTATAGACAGGGTGTCAGACACAAGTCGACTTCACTGAATAGAATTTTAAAAAATGAGGATTTTCGACCAAAAAAGGTGTGGTTCAAAATGGGTTATTTCTAAACTCTTAAATATGGAAGAATATGATTTAAAAGGATAGAAAATGATGAGAATTAAATCAAAAGAGATCTAGAAGAATTTCAAGAAAGAACTTCTAAAAAGAATCACATAGTCCTAATACATCTCTAATCATTGAAAATCTATCTTTACTTAAGAATTTGGTAAATATATCAGCTAATTATTTATCTATACTAATAAATTCTAGTACAATATCATTGTTTTGCATATGATCCCTAATAAAATAATATCTAATTTCTATATATTTTCTCTTTGAGTGCTAAATTGGATTTTTTGTTAGATATATAGCACTTATGCTATCACATCTGACAGAAATTTTACTTGGTTTTATACCAAAGTTCTCAAGTTATTGCTTAATGTAAAATACTTGAGCACAATAACTCCCTACAATAACATATTTAGTTTTTGTAGTAGATAAAGCCTTAAAGTTTTGTTTCTTTCTATGTCATGAGATTAAGTTCAATCCTAAAAATTGACATATACCATTAATAATTTTTTATCAATTTTATATCTTTTATAATCAACATCAAAGTAACCAATTAAATCAATTGAAGAATATTTAGAATACCATAGGCCTAAGTTTGAAGTTCCTTTTAAGTATCTAATTATCCTTTTAACAACAGAGTATATGATTTCTTAAGATTTAATTAAAATATAGTATATATGCAAATATTAAAATATTAGGCCTACTTGTAGTTAAATATTGTTGCCCAACAAAGTAATCAAAGAGAGAGGGTGAATTGGGTTTTTCAAAACTTCTAGTAAGTATGTGCCAAATTTGAGAAGTAGTAAAGTAATTGTGTTGCGATGTATGTGTGTAGGTTATACCTATATGCAATGCTTGAAATGAAAAAAGGAGGAGAAAAGCAAAGCACATAAATTCAAGATTTTATAGTGGTTCAGTGCACTTTTAGCACCAATGTCCACTCTCCAAGAATCTTTTAAAAGTTTTACTATAATCCCTCAAGATTATAGTCAAATTATTTTTTGAGTTCACAAATCAAACTCTTCTTAGTTTTCTCCCTTAGGCTCACCAATACAACCTTACAATGAGCTAACCTTAGGCTTGCAATCAATTTCAAAGGCTTGAAAGGACCTATCCTCTAGTTTCAATCCCCTTGAAACTAGTTATAACTAAACTCAAAGTACAAAAGGATGCAAACTAAAAAGATCTCTAAAAGAGTAAAAAGAATGTTGATGAAGATCTTGGAAGATTCTTTCAGTTGTCTTTTTTAATGAAAAGTCTCTAATGATTGCAATAATTGTTGATTGTTGTGAAGATTCTCTTGGAAGCTCTTGACTTTCTCTAGGATTTTTTTGCATCTTCAACAAGTTTGGAGAAGAATAAATACACTCAAAGTCTTTCAAAAAATCATTTATGGTCATTGAAGAGTAAGAACTAACTATTTGACATAATATCCAACTTTTTGCAATTCAAAAAATGTAGTCAATACTGTATTGTTAGACATGTAAGGGTAGACACTTAACCTATGAGTCGATATCTTAAGTTGACACTTAAAATCTAGGTGTCTACACTTTATTTTAAAAAATACTGCTCTCTAAAATCAACCTAAGACATCACCACTTGAGTCATAAATTGATCCTTTAGTCGACATCTTGAATCGATACTTGGAGTTCAGGTGTCAATACTTGAATCTGTGCCAAAAATCAAACTTTCTGTTATTTCTATGGCTTCGATACTTGGTGCATGAGCTGACCTGTAAGTCGACACTTGAATAGTGAATGTCAACACTTGAGCATGTGGTGGGGGCACCAAGATCAGACACAAATTACTGGACCCTATTTGGTTTACTGATTAGGGTTTTGAGCCCTTGCCAATCAAGTAAGATTGAGTCCTGTAATAAGGCTTAAGACATTTAAGCCTAAGTAATTTGCATTCGAGTCATGTAATTAGTGTTTAATTAGTTTCAATTTTGGTCTAGTCTTGTAATTTGGCCAATTTGGTCAAGTTAGGGTTAATTAGTCCTGTAATTAGCCGAGTTGGTTCACAAGCTCAAGATAATTTGAAGATGGGTTCAAGCCGATATGAAGATGGGTCCATAAGGAAGCAAACAAGTCAAGCCAAATCAAGCCACTTCTCTTCCATGCCAATTTGGATTGCCAAATCATCTTCCAAGTCATGGAAATGCCACATCACCAATGCCACATGTTATGAGTGGTGCGACATCACCAAGGCTAAGTCAAATTTGGTGGCCAAGCTCCATGAATTCAAATTCAAATTCAAATCTTTCTTGATTCATGCAAGCCACCACCCTCATTCCAAGGTGCCACATCACCAAGGCAAAGTCAAATTTGGTGGCCAAGCTCCATGAAAAAAATTCAAATTCAAATCTTTCTTGATTCATGCAAACCACCATCATCATTCAAAGGTGCCACATCACCAAGGCAAAGTCAAATTTGGTGGCCAAGTCCATAAAAAAAATTTAAATTCAAAATTAAAATTCAAACCTCCCTTTCTTGGAGCCCAAGTTTGTAAGCCTATATAAAGGCCCCCTCTCATGTATCTTGAAGAACAATTGATGAATGAAAAAATTTCTTGAGTTCTCAACTTTTTGTTTGAGTTCTGAGTGAATTTCTATATGAAGGGTATCTATATGATCCCAACCCCTAGGTATCTGTATGATCCCAACCCCTGGGTATCTATGTGATCCCAACCCTTGCGCCCTGCCTCCAAGCCCTCCAACCCAAAGTCCAAGCCGCCTGCCTCTTCATCTCTTGGCCGTCCACTTCTATGCCTTCCTTCCCCTTGCTTTTCTTCAGCCTTCAAACTTGCTCCTTCTCTGATTTCTAACTCTTGATAGGTGCTTTACTAGGATCCCCATGGTGTTTCCCCTCCAAAGAGGAGGCCCTCTTTGCCTCCTGGACTGACCCAGATAGCCATCTGATTCGAGGACTACAGGCTTATCTTCCAGGCACTGATCCCGAGTGCTGTAAAATCTCTTCATCAAAGGTTCTTCAAATCTCTACTTGCTACAATCCTTCCCCCTCCTAATTTTGATCTGTTGAAGGTATGTTATCCTAAACCGGGGTTTTCTTAATTCCCAGGATCCTATCTTTTATTATTTTGCATGAGTTCTTAGCGGGTATGATGTGTTCTTTCATTACAAACTTGCTTGCTATTCTTTACTTGATTTCGGGTTTCTAGACTACAAATTAAAATTAAAAAAAATTATAAAAAAAACTACTTTCTATTTTTCTGCAACCATGGTAGTCTCATGATTGTCCTGTATCAGCTTGGTATCGAGCTAGTTTAGGATAGTTGCATTTTCATCAAAAAACATAAAAAAATCTCATCTCTGATTTTTTGCATACTGTCTTCTGCATTAGGTGTTTAGGTTTCATCCAATTTTGACCACCTAAGGATTTTACTTTTCTGTGGAATTTGCACTACGTGTCCTCTTTTTGTCCTGAAAATTTTTATAATTTTTAATTATTTTTACAGAAATTAAAAAGTCCTAAAATTTTGTATCTTAGAAACCCTAACTAAAATCCTGAGATTTCTACACCAGTCTAAAAATCCTAGGTGTTGCATCATCATCTGATTTTTTTTCTACATAAAATTTGGTAGGAATCATCATCACCGTCAATCCTCTATCATGTAATTTTTTCAGATTTTTTTTGCATCAAAAACTATGTCAAATTCTGTATCAAACCAAATCCTAATTTTCTAATTCTGTGATTTCTGCACACCTGACTGAACCTAACCTAACCAACTGCCAAACCCCTCCAATCCCAAGCCAAATTTTGTTTGCTAACCTAATTAACTTAAACCTAACTTGACATTTCATAAAAAACCCAAAAATATTTTTATTTTCTGATTGTTGTTAGTTTGCATCAGGGCCATTGAATGTGCATCATCTTTTAAACTAATTTTAAGGACAATTCAATATCTCAGATCAGGGCAGGATTTCACCACCTGTCCTTGGCCCAAAACAACCACCATCATCCTAGCCTGAGCCTTAATTAAAAGTAATTAGACTTAATTTGCCCTAGTGGGCTAGGTGACACTAATAGGATGGGTCCGAATTGTTTGGGCTAACTAGTGCATTCAATTCTCTAACTATTACTGAAATCTGGTATCTAAGACTTGGGGTCCAGAGTTAAATGACCTAAGTGGTGTTGTGGTTTATTAATTGGGTCCCTACAAAAGCAGGGGGCCTCCCATACTCCTACCCATTACCTGGCCAGAGGAAGGATTAGTTGATGAATTGGGTGTAAGTTGAGTCGACCCACTCAATTTTGGCTCTAGGTCTAGCAAACCTTAGAACGTACTGATCCTTGCATGCTTGACTGCATCATACCACCTTGCTTGTTCAATTGCATGACCACTAGATTAGGAACCAAATATCAACGGTCCAGATCTCAACCCAATTCAGCCATGGAGTCCAATCTTGAAGCTCTCATAAAAGCCATGAGTGAACAGATGATCCAAATGAATAGATAATTAACCACCCAAATAAACCAAACCAATATCCAATTAACCACCCAAATAAACCAATCCAATACCCAAACCCAAAACCAGCTTGCCCAGTTGACCACTTTAATTAACCAAATGACTCAATCAAATACCCTAGCAACCCATAGGTTTGACCATTTGACCTATAGATCTTAGCCCATAACCTATGAATCCATAATCCATGAACCCATAATCCTTAGTCGACCCACCTTTGCTACCCCAGCCACTAGTCAATTTTTTCTTAGCCAACCCCCTCTTACCACCCCACTAGTTTACAAGGAGGACCTTGAAGAGGAAGTATATGAAGCTGATATGAGCTTAGTAGATGAATATGAAGAAGAAGAAGAAGAGTTACCCATAGAAGACCTAGAATTAGTTGACCTAGTAGGTACCCAGACTGAGACCAACCCAGAGTTAGTTGATCCTGACCACACCCAAGCTATAGTGGAAGAACTCTTAAAGGGAGAAGACCATAAGGAACCCAACTCTACTATTAGGATCTTACCTAAGGAGACACTAGAAGAAAGCCCAATCATAGAGCCCAGTCCTGAATTTCATAAGCCAGAAGAGTTTATTAAAGACTTGATCTCTGTAACCCAAAACCCTTAGGATGATTTCCCTTCTGTAGTTCCCATTGAGAACCTCTTTCCTGAAATTAGTGACCCATTCTTCCATTATGCAAACACTATAGACACACCTCAACCCGTAAGGTTAACCTTATTAGTCTAGGTCTAATTCCTGAAATCTTTTCTTACATCCTACTTCCTTCAGTCAACCCTGAATCCTTTTCTTACTTTCTACCCCACTAGACTAACCTGAAACCACCTCGTATTTTTTGCCTTTTCTTGAATCTTCTTATATTTCTTTAACCATTCACTTGCATCATATAGATGTTTGCATATTGCATGCATTCATTGAGCCTGTCATGTTTGCATCATACTTTTGGAAAATTCTTTGGCATCTATTAAGGGTTCCTGTTAAAATTTCATGTGCATGCCAAACCAGAGTCAAACCTAGAAAGCCTATAGTCTGTTAGGTTTAGGTCCCAAGAGACCAATCAAACCTAATCCATATGTCTACAACTGCACTACCTCTGCACAGCATTTGCATTAGAAAATTAGTCAAAAGCTAAACATAATTAATGAACTAATTAAAAACTTGGCTAATTCCGAACACAAGCTAAAGAGTTTTATGTAGGAGATTATGTAATGATCAGGCTTAGACCTGAGCGGTTTCCTCTAGGGACTGTAAAGAAATTGCATGCTCGTGGAGCTGGACCTTTCAGAATAATAAAAATAGTTAGATCCAATGCCTATGTGCTCGAGTTGCCACCCGATTTAAGTATTAGTTCCACCTTCAATATTTCAGACCTTGTGGAGTACCAGGAGCCAGCAATGATACATAGCGAGCCATTTAGACCTATCCCTTCCCGTGAGAGTGAACCCACCCCAAAGTGTCCACCAATAACTGGTTTATTAGTAAGGAAAGAATTGAGTGAATCCTGGATGATCAAGCTATCAGTACCCGAACAAAGGCTATCAACGGTATTCGGTTAGATGGCAAGATCGACCGGAATTTGAGGACTTGTGGATCACCCATGAGGATCTACAGTGCCTCAACCTAGACCTTCTTGAGTAGTATGAGAGCCGAGTTGATCCTTACTCGACGGGGTCGAGTTCCTCCCACCTCGAGGGAATTGGTGGGGGCACCAGGATCAGACATAAATTACTGGGCCCTATTTGGTTTACTGATTAGGGTTTTGAGCCCTTGGCTATATGTCAAATTTTATAATCAAGTAAGATTGAGTCCTGTAATAAGGCTTAAGATATTTAAGCCTTAAGTAGTTTGCATTCGAGTCATGTAATTAGTGTCTAATTAGTTTCAATTTTGGTCTAGTCTTGTAATTTGGCCAATTTGGTCAAGTTAGGGTTAATTAGTCCTATAATTAGCCGAGTTGGTTCATAAGCTCAAGATAATTTGAAGATGGATTCAAGCCAATATGAAGATGGGTCCACAGGGGAGAAAACAAGTCAAGCCAACTCAAGCCACTTCTCTTCCATGCCAAGTGGGATTGCCAAATTGTCTTCCAAGTCATGGAAATGCCATATCACCAGTGCCACATGTTATGAGTGGTGCCACATCACCAAGGCTAAGTCAAATTTGGTGGCCAAGCTCCATGAATTCAAATTCAAATCTTTCTTGATTCATGCAAGCCACCACCCTCATTCCAAGGTGCCACATCACCAAGGCAAAGACAAATTTGGTAGCCAAGCTCCATGAAGAAAATTCAAATTCAAATCTTTCTTGATTCATGCAAGCCACCACCCTCATTCCAATGTGCCACATCACCAAGGCAAAGTCAAATTTGGTGGCCAAGCTCTAAAAAGAAAATTCAAATTCAAAATTCAAATTCGAACCTCCCTTTCTTAAGCCTAAGTTTGTAAGTCTATATAAAGGCCCCCTCTCATGTATCTTGAAGAACAATTGATGAATAAAAAAATTTCTTGAGTTCTTAATTTCCTGTGTGAGTTTTGAGTGAATTTCTGTGTGAAGGGTATCTGTGTGATCCCAACCCCTGGGTATCTATGTGATCCCAACCCCTGCGCCCTGCCTCCAAGCCCTCCAACCTGAAGCCCAAGCCGCCTGCCTCTTCATCTCTTGGCCGCCCACTTCTAAGCCTTCCTTTCCCTTGCTTTTCTTTAGCCTTCAAACTTACTCCTCTGATTTTTAACCCTTGATAGGTGCTTTTCCAAGATCCCTGTGGTGTTTCCCCTCCAAAGAGGAGGCCCTCTTTGCCTCCTAAACTGACCCAAATAGCCATCTGACTCGAGGACTATAGGATTGTCTTCTAGGTGCCGATCCCATGTGCTGTGAGATCTCTTCATCGAAGGTTCTTCAAATCTCTGCCTGCTACAATCCTTCCCACTCTTGATTTCTGATATGTTGAAGGTATGCTATCCTAAACCGGGGGTTTCTTAATTTTCAGGATCCTATCTTTTATTATTCTGCATGAGTTCTTCGCGGGTATGATGTGTTCTTTCATTACAAACTTGCCTGCTATTTTTTACTTGATTTCGGATTTCTAGCCTACAAATTAAAATTCAAAAAAAATATAAAAAAAATTAATTTCTATTTTCCTACAATTATGGTAGTCTCACGATTGTCCTGCATCAGCATGCTCGCTGAAACTTTGTATACCATTGCATTTTCTTTTCTGGTTCTTTTTTGAGGGTCGACATTTGAGATCCTTGAGTCGACACTTGAGCTGTGCCATTTGAAAAATATATGCCAAACTCTGAATTTTGAAACTTCGATAAGATTTATTCCATTCCATCCTTCAAACATCCAATAATTCAAGGTTTTCTTGACTTTTCCACTTGTAAAGACATCCCAAAAGCATAGAATTTACTTATCTCAGGGTTGATCATTTGAGTTTATCATTTATAAGTTTGAAGGGTACCTGGAACATTAATTTTACGGCTCCAACAAAACATTAGTATATCATAAATTAAGGCTGGAGTTAATAATATCTTCCTTTTTGATGATGACAAAACTTTAAGTATATAAGCTAAAAGCTTAATGCATCAGAGTATATGAATCTTAATTATAAATATTGGTACCATGATAAGATTGATTTTTAAATTTTTAAGTATTAAAGTGATTTGCTACCAATGTTTCTCAAAATTATCAGAGCATAAGCGTATCAAAATATAATTGATTATTATTAGCTGAGGTATCCAAGCATGAACCTATGTATCAGGGAATTAATATATTGAGTTTATGAATAACCTCTTAAATATCAATGTTTCAAGCAATTTATCTATATATCGATACTATGTCGATACATATGTTAATGTATCAGAGCAAATATATAATGTATCAGAAGTACTTCAAATGTATCAAAGTAAAAACAAAAGATAAAAATTAGATTTAAATTTTTTAAGTTTTCTCCCTCTTTCTCATGTAAATATGCAATTCACTTTTATTTGCTTATATACCAATATTTCTACTCCTTTTTGTCATTATTCAATCAAGCAATGTAATGTCATCATGTAAAGTATCATATACAAAAGCTTATTTTTAACACTTTCACTCACCCTTTTTCATTATCTTTCCATGTTTATATGCATAGTTAAAATCATTTCATAATATATCAAAGTGCATTCATGATAATAAAGTACCATATTTATCATTGGAAAGAAAGAAACTTTCATTTATACAGAAGTTCAAGATTAAGATACCAACATAATATATATAAAGATAGTTTTAATACAAAATTGATGTTCTACAAATATCATGGACATAAAAAATAGGATACAATCATAAACAAGATACACTCATAAGTATGAGATATCAAATATAAGTAGGGATAACATTTATGAGGCTACTCCTCATCAGATGAGAAATCTAAGACTATGGGAGACATAATTCTAAAAGCTATAGACCTAGGGGTCTTGTGAGTCATGCTTCTGGTCTTACGAGATGGACCAGAGTGATGAAACCTTGGAGTATGAGATCCTAAGGTCCTAATAGTTTATCCTAGAAGATGAGTTCAGGGGAATGGTCAACCAAAGTCTGATTTGAGGAATGAGGTGCTGAAAGATCGGGATCAGCTACTAGTACTGGAGGATATGCTAGTACTAGAGAATCTATTAATACTGGAGGATCTACTAGAGGTGATGAGTGTTCCACAAGCAGTGGTGATGGTGGAGAATCTGGTGGGAGGTCAGACCATCCTACTGGAGCTGAGGCTGGAGTCAAACACGAATAACAGCTAAAATCTTCATCAATCCTGTCTCCATCCTCTCTCTAAGCTATCCCAAAGCATGATTAGTGTGAGTCCTCATGAGATGCATCTCTATCTACATTCAATAAACTCTGATAGATAGTATATGAATATCCTCTCTAACCACATTGATTATAGAGTTGACTTTCTCTTCTACATCACCATCTATCCTAGCTCTCGGAGGAGCACTAGGAGTATATGGAGAAGGCTAGCTAGCTATCTTAGTATTTGTAGAAGCTATAGGTGGTGTAGCTGGCTCAAGTCACTTAGCCTCATTATCATAATAAGGTGTTGGCCCGGAAGGTCCATCCTAGGTAGCTTAGATCTCATCCTCCGAATCAAGCTCTGCCTTCTACCTTGAGCCTCTCCTGATTCATCTCACTCTGATCTTCTAGTATCCTATCTTGTGAAGGGACTAGTCATTTTATGTATCAGTGTGTAAGATCTCCTTGAAGGCCTCATCCTCAAGTAAAATACTGAAAGCATGGAACACTTTAGTTAGCTCCATCCCATATGGCAAACACAAATATCTATTGATCACTGCCTCCTACATCTGATGGGCCATAATCCCAAGGAGGTTGATTACCATCCTCCATACTAGGACAGTACTTAGCATCAACTCCCACTCAGTAATAAAGTCAAACTAGTCTTCGATATGAGAATGCATGTAGTGATATGATAAAGTAGCCGCATCTCTATCGAGAGCTAAGTGGCGACCATAGTGGATACACCCCTGACATCATCTCGCTCAAGAGTGCATCTAAAACTTGCAACCCTGTCACCTAAACTATCAACAGTCATCCCTCAAATAAGGAGCTCCCAAACCCTACCCACTATATTTGCAATCATAGAAATCTGAATGCCTTTAACCTATGCAGTCCAACCATCACCTCCCTAAGTCATGGATCCATAGAATTCTTAAATAAGGTGAAGGTAATACCTCTCAGTCATCGAACAAAAAGTCCTACATCCAGCTGCTCGAATCCACTTGCCAATAGAAAATCCCACTCGATCAAAATATCCAAAATCAATCCTCTTACCGCTCATGTTGGCTTTCCCAGACATCCTCTCAGCCATCGGCAAAGGGGGTGGATGAGGGTGAGTCTCTCTTCACTCCTTTAGATCATGTTGAGCCTTAGACTGTCTCTCATGTCTACGAGAATCACTCGATCTAGCCCTTTTGGCTTGGTAAACAAGTTGCTTTCGGGATCCCATCCTCAAAATCGGATGAACAATATGGGAGAAACCAAAAATTGAAGGCTAAGATCACTAATCCTACTATTGGAGGGCAAGTGGAGTAAATTTGGAAAACTTAGGAGTGAGAAATAGAAAAATAGAATGAATAAAAGGTCATGGTTGAGCCCTATTAAAATAAGTTTTTCATCGGTGAGTCGACACTTGTGATTTGCTCAAGTGTCACGTCGATACTTGACAAAATCTCAAGTATCGATACTTAAGAATTTTTTAAAAAATCTTAAATTTTTATAGAGAAAGAGGAATTCAAGGGGATTTTATGGATGATGTTAGAAGGTTTATAATTATTCAAAGAGATGAGCTTTTGATTAAAAAAGATTCCTAAGAGTTGGGTTTGAAAGAAGATAAAGTATTTATTCAAATGGATCTATCACTCCTAGTTCTCTTTTAATCATACAAAATCTATCTTCACTAAGGAGTTTTATAAAGATATCCACTAATTATTTATCAATACATACAAAATCAAGCAATATATTATCATTTGATATATGATCTCTTATGAAGTAATTGCTTATCTCAATGTATTTACTTATAGAATATTGAATAAGATTTTTAGTTAAATTGATTGTACTTGTATTATCACATCTTATGAAAATTTTGCTTACTTTAACACCAAAATTTTGAGTTATTGTTTAATCCATAAGATTTGAGTACAACAACTTCTAATAGCTACATACTCGACCTTAGTCATAGGTAATGCAACTAAATTTTATTTCTTGCTAAACCAAGAAATTAAATTTACTCAAAGAAATTGACAAGTTCTACTAGTGCTCTTTCTATCTAACTTATATCTAGCAAAATCATTATCAGAAAACACAATAAGCTCAATTAAAGATTATCTAGAGTACTATAAGCCAATATTAATATGTCGATAGATATCTATATATGCATTTAACATCCAATAAATAAGATTTTTTAGGATTTGACTAATACCTAGCACACATGCAAACACTAAACATGATATCTAATCTACTAGTAGTGAGATACAGTAAAGAGCAAATAATATCTCTATATAATTTTTGATCGATACTCTTACCATTCTCATCTTTGTCAAGCTTATAAGAGGGACTCATAAGTGTGCTAAATGGTTTAGTTGTCTCCATCTCAAATTTTTTTAGAATCTCTCTAGTATACTTTGCTAAGTTGATAAAGATTCCCTCTTTGTTTGCTTGATTTAGAGTTCTCGGAAAAAGTTTAGCTCTCCCATCATGCTTATCTTGAACTCCTCCTACATTAACTTGGCAACTCTCAATAAAGAACTTCATTATCGGTATCAAAAATAATATTATCAACATAAATTTATATCATTAGTAAATCATCACTTCTTTTCAAAAATAGGGTAGTATCAATATTTTCTCTTGTAAAACCATTTTCAAGTAAAAATTTACTTAACCTATCATACTATGCATATGAAACTTACTTTAGACTATAAAGAGCTTTGTGAAGTTTAACAACATAATTGGATAGGTATAATATTCAAAACCAGATAGTTGTTCAATATAAACATCTTTTTCTATGTATCCATTTAAAAATATACTTTTAACATCTATTTAAAATAATTTAAAATTCATGAAATATGCAAATGTAAGTAACAATATAATTATCTCTAATCTAGCAATAAGAGTAAAGGTTTCATCAAAATCAATGACTTTCTCTTGATTATATCCTTTAATTACAAGTCTAGCTTGGTTTCTAGTTATAACTCTATTTTCATCTAATTTATTTCTAAAGATTCATTTAATTCTGATTATTAATGTATTGGATGATCTTTCTACTAAGGGCCAAATTCTATTTCTTTCAAATTGATTTAATTCTTCTTGCATTGTATTTATCTAATTAAGATATTTTTCATTTTTTTCAATACTTTTAGGGTCAATTTGAGATATATAAGCTAAGTAATCACACATGTTTATAAAAGAGAATCGAGTTCTTATCCCTTTTAATGGATCACCTATGATTAGTTCTTTAGGGTGTTCATGAGTATCTTTTCACTCTTTTCATAGATCATTAGGTCTTGATGAAGGATTTTATTGTTATTTTTCTCCTTCATTTAGAGTTAATTTCTCTATCCTTTGAACACCTGTTTTATCATCAAGAGCATCTTCTTTTTTAGAAGATTTATTGTTAGACTCATCAAAGATTAGATTATTCAATAATAAGAGTTCTCTTGTTGAAGATTCTTTATGCCTTGCTAGATATAAAATATCCTAAAAAGATACTCTTATTTAACTTGGTATCAAATTTACCTAAGTTATCCTTACCATTATTTAAAATGAAACTCGATATCCAGAAACATGAAAGTATTTTATAGTAGGTTTTCTATATTTTCAAAGTTCATAAGGTATTTTTTTAAAAAGTAGGATGAATCAAAACACAGTTTAAAATGTAGCATGTTGAGTTAATGCTTCCACCTAAATATATCTTGAAAGGTCATTTTCACAAAGCATGATGCATGCCATTTTTTCTAAAGTCCTATTTTTTCTTTCTACCACCTCATTTTATTAAAGTATTCTAAGTGCAAAAAAAGTGTGATCAATGCCATTTTTATTGTAAAAGTTTCTAAAATTTTGATTTTCAAATTCAGTTTTATGATCACTATAAATGCAAACAATTGAAGTACTTTTTTTATTTAAAATCTTTTTATAAAACTTAGTAAAAGCTAAAAATGTTTCACCATAAGTGCCAAAAATATCATCCATATAAACATGAAAAATCATCTACAATAACTAGACCATACTTCTTTCCATCTAAACTAGTAATCCTTATGGGTCCAAATAGATTCATATGAAGTAATTCTAAAGGTCTAGAAGTAGAGACCATGCCTTTTGATTTAAAAGAAATTTTAGTTTGTTTTCTAAATTGGCATGCAACATAAATCTTATTCTTTTCAAAAGTGAGTTTTGGCAAATAATTTATAAGATTCTTTTTGTTAAACTTTGAAAACAAATGCATACTAGCATATTCTAATCTATGGTATCATAACTAACTAGTCTCATTGATTTTAGCATTCATTGTAACTAAACATTGATCATCTTGCATATGAACATTATCAAGATCTACCATGTAGATACTTCCATGTCTATGTCTAATAAATATAATTCTATAGTCATTAAGTCTAGAGACAATGCATAATTGATGAATAACATATTTACCTAAAAGCCAATCATATTTCATATGAAATAGTGGCTTATCTGTAAAATTCTCCTGACTCAAGTATGATATTAATAAAAGATATTTTGTTTCATTATATGTTGTGTCTTGTACTTTATTATTTTATGATGAATCCCATAAATTAGGATAATGATTTTAGGATTATGATGGAGATTATAATAGTGAGACCTAAGATATTATAAATCATAATCTAAAATATTCTAGTCATAGGATCATTGAGTCTAGGATTGATATTTTGAAGAGACTGACACATCCTATGTATGCTTGATGGAGAGAGTGGTTGGTCTTATGACCACTTGTATAGAAATATTAATACAAGGATGTGGGTAATCATTAGGGTATGAGTACACTGAATTGATCCATCATAAGAATATCTTATGAAAGTTTTACTTGTCAAAATATGATTCTCTTAGTAAAAGTTATGTAAGTAATCCTTAAACCTAAGATCACTATGGTATCTTGTATATATGAATCCATATTTTGGTTCATACTTATTTATGACTTAGTCATGTACGGGGTCTTCATAGATATGGTGAATTGTGTATGAAGGTTATGAGTAGGTCAACAAGAAATCGGTCACTCCTAATAAGGAGAGAATTTATTCCATATAATCTTATCGAATGATGACTTAAGAAGTCTTTGATCAAAGAATGATAAAATTAAAAATTTTTCATCAATTAAGTCTTCATTAATGATTGGAGGTTCGAATGAATAAAGTATGAGGATTTTACAAAATTCCATACCCATCACTTATTCGGGATAAAGAAAGATCGAATGACTGAATTACATGGTAACTTGCCATTGAAGGGTATTTTGGTAATTTTATAAAATTTTTATCTTCTGGATAGGCATGATATATTTCTAGATATCAATCATATCTTGTAGGTTATTATGAATTAAATTGATTAAATTCATGAGTCAAACTATTTCAAATTGGTAGCTAGGGTTAGCTCGATTTGACCTAATTTGATTAGTTAATTTCTAATCAAACTAAATTGACATGAACCTAGACCTATTGCTAGCTAGATAAGGAATCCAAAGGGTCACACATATTAAAAAACTGATCAAAAAAGTTATTTATATTTTTATTAGGGTCATAGGATCCTAATTGGTTAGCAAATTAATATACTAGCATATGTCGCTAGCCTAACTCCTAACCTAATTAAATTGGATTTAAATGCTTGCTATTTGAACTGACCAATTTGAGTGGGGCTTAAATTGGATTGACACTTAAGTGGGGTAGCCAAATTAGGATTTATCCTAATTTATCATCTTTTATTCATTAATTAAACCAAGAGTCCCAAGGGCATGGGACTCTTGGTGCCATATTGGCGTGCGCATAAGATAAGGGGCACAGAAGGACCAAGAGTTCTACAATTTGAGTGGTGTTGCCATATTGGTGTTGCTTATCCCCTATCCTATCTATTGGATGCTCAAATTGACTGGAATTAATCGATCAATTGATGTAAGAAAGGACGTGAATAATGAAGGGACACGATGCTTCATATATATGGCACATTTATAGGCTAAGAGTCCTACTTGTTAATCATTTATTTTTTAGATAATCTCCCTACTTGATATGACTATTAGGGTGTGGGACCATGTCTTTAATTCTAAAATTAAAGACTAATTTTCTATTTTTTTGAAGAGCTACGATAAGCAACACTTGATGCAAATAATTAGTGAAATGATATTTCACTTTACACCATTCTACCAAGAGACTCTTTCTGATTAAAGGATCTTATCTAATATGTTAAATATCAGATAAGAGGATGATAAAAGGATGTATTAGGTGCCTCCTCTCTTCTTATTTAAAAGCTTCATGATTGAAGCCAAGGTATTCAAAAATTATCCTGATAATTCTCTTCCTCTTCTTATTAAGACAAGTCTATTATTTTAAGATAAGTTCATCATTTTAAGATAAGGGCTTAGGAAGAGATTAGAAAGGACAATAAAATAGTAAGAGAGTTTTTAGAGAGATACTAAGTTACTCTTCGAAAGGTAAAAGGTCCTAGACGAGAGAAAAGGCTGCTAAAGAAAGAAAGGCTACCAGAAGGAATCAAGTAAGCAAGAGGTGTACTTCCTTGATTTGGTTCCTACATGGATCACCTCTAGAGGATATATCTTATATATCTAGTAGAAAGAAAAGGATATTAGCATTATAGGTATTGTTCATTAAATATTTTATCCTATTAATTGATATATCAAGGGAGTCCTGGATCTAGAATTTTGGTTGACTAAGGTTTCAAGGATTAAGTTTTTTGAAATCCAGTCTTCCACTGCACAACCGAAACCTAACTGTGGTATCAGAGCTACCTTAATTCATTCAATTAATAATGAAATATTTGGATGATTATGTCTAGTATAATAGTTGTAGCATATGTTGATTGATGTATGCCACTAATTCAGGTTTTACCTAAATCCTAATCAATATAGAGATATGTTTAGATTATTCAGTCATCATTCTGAAATAAGGTTATCCTAACATAGCGTGGATGTTTGCTATGTTGTAAGGTTGACATAGAATGATGACACACTTGGCATATATTATATTGTTATATACCTGTTAGATAGTTTATAGAATTAAGATGTACATGAGACTATGAAAGCCCTCTTTAAAAAATTATATTTTGTCAAAGTGTTATAAAACCATAATGCAAATCTATTTAGGGTTTGATTGATCAATTAGTATTTAAGAAAGTGATTTTAGGAAGGTAAAGAGAATGTGGTTTTTAATTGGATCCGTTGCTTACCTGGCCAAAATTCTTGATATCTAAGGCAAGTGCGAGGGGCCTCCCACCTCTCTCTCACTTACCTGGCCAATTCGATTGATTTAGACCTTGATTTGGAAATACTTATTGACTAAAACACTATAATTGCCTTCCTTCATGATAAGCTAAATTTATGTCAAAACTATAGTAGGTTTGTTGTGTAATACAAGGCCTACTATAGGGTTTGATGTAAAATTTATCTTTGTGCATCTAATGCTTTATAGCATGATTATTGATGTTGCTTTGTTGTGTAAATACAAGGACAACATTATTTAATCATGACTATATAAAAATGAAGAGTCTGACTAAACTAAGATATTATAGTTTGTTGTGTAAACACAAGGCTGTAAGTATCTCAAAGGTAGTTTTCACGTTGAGAGTTGCATGGATTGCAATTAGAAAAGAAAATTTCCTATCCTTGAACTCGTAACTGTTTGTTGTGTAAACATAAGGTATTTATGAAGAATTAGGATCTCAACCCCACTAAAAAATCTTGTTAGAGTTTCTTGCTTACCATAGGTTAACGCTATGGTATTCATAGAAAAATAGTATGAGACAATTAGATTGATAAGTCCATATCTAATTATATATATCATCTTGAGTGGTTTGCTTATACGTTGTTCTTTATTTATGTAGATTAATATTATGGTTTCTACTTTATCACTATGGGATATTTTAGATGCCAATAAGTTGACCGATCCTAATTATATAGATTGGTTAAGGAACCTGAGAATTGTCTTAACTCAGGAGTAGGTATCCTACATCCTTGATTCTCCTAATCTAGATTCGATCGGAGATGATGCTTCGAAGGAGGAAAGGATATAAAATGTTGTAGAATGATATTTAACTGTCAAGTACATTATGTTGGCCTTTATGAGCAATGAATTATAGAGGCAACATGAAGATATGGAACCTCAGTCCATACTGTTTAATCTTAAAAAGCTTTATGGAGAGCTAAGTAGGGCTGCCCGATATGAAATATCAAAGTAATTGTTCCGTGCATGTATGAGTGAAGGCTCATCCGTTCAAGTCCATGTACTTAAGATGATTGACTTAATCACTCGATTAGGTCAATTATGATTTGTTATGAATAAAGAGCTTAATCAGGATTTGATCCTGCAATCACTTCCTGAATTCTTCTCTTAGTTTATCATGAACTATCATATGAACAAACTGAATCTTTCATTACTAGAGCTACTTAACATGCTAAAGACAACTAAGAGCCATTTTAAAAGGGATAAGGCTCATCTTCTTCTAATTGATGGAAAGAAGAAAATAGTAATGAAAAAGGGTTCAAAGAGAAAGTGGAACCCTAAGAAAAGCATCGAGAAGAGGAAGAAGGCAAAGAAGTCTTCTACTGATGGAACCTATTTTCACTATGACAAGCAGGGACACTAGAAAAAGAACTGCAAGTTATATCTTGCTAGTCTAAAAGTTGATGTTGATGGAGCATCAAAAGGTTCGTACATGATACAAACTAACTTGTTATTGAGTACTTCAGCTTTTGATTCATGGATATTGGATACTGTATGTGGGTCTCATATATACAAGTCTTTGTAGAGACTACACAAAATTAGAAGCTTGAAGAAAGGTGACTTTGAGTTTTATGGTACGAGTGGTGAAGCCATTCTAGTAGAAGCTGTGGGCACCTATCTATTATTATTACCTTCTGGCAAAATTTTAGAAGTGAAAGACTATTACTATATTCCAAATATTATCAGAAATATTATTTCTATACCCTTATTATTATAACAAGGTTTTTAAATTAATATAAAAAGCAGTGGATGCTCTATTTCTCATTTTGATGAGTTTTTTTGAACTGGTTTATTTGTTAATGGTCTTTTAGTTCTTTCACTTAATAATAAAGTTTTACTTGTTGAAAATAAGAAAAGAAAGAGAGAAGATGTTAATGTCACTTTTCTCTGGCATTGCTGATTGGGTTATATTAGTGAGTCTAGGATAAACAAGTTATATAAAGATAAATTCTTTGAGCCTTATGATTATCAATTATTAGGAACTTATGAATCTTGTCTCATGGATAAAATGACCAAATCTTCATTTATTGGTCATTGAGATAGGGCAACTAAGTTATTAGGGTTAATAAATATAGATGTATTGGACCTATGTCAACTCAAGCTAGAGGAGGATACTCTTATTTCATCACATTTATTGATGATTTATCTAGGTTTAGATATGTGTATTTTGTGAAACATAAATATGAAGCCTTTGATAAATTTAAAAAGTATCAAAATATGATTGAGAAATAAATTGGAAAGAGTATTAAAATTCTTTGATCATACTGAGGAGGAGAATACTTATCTAGTGAGTTTCTTGATCATCTTAAGGACAAAGGCATTCTCTTAGAATGGATACCTTTAGATATACCATAATTAAATGGTATAGTAGAAAGGAGGAATCGTACCTTATTAGATGTGGTAATGTCCATGTTGAGCTTCATTGATTTTCCTATATCCTTCTTAGGTTATGCCCTAGAGACTGCAGCTTATACACTAAATAGAGTACCATCAAAATTAGTAGCTAGCATTCTATATGAATTATAGAAAGGTAAAAGACTAAGTCTAAAATATTTTAAGATTTGGGATTACCCAACTTATGTTAGAAATGTATTTGAACATAAGCTGAGTGCTGGAATGATAAATATAGGTTTATAGGTTATCCTTAAGAAGGTATTGGATACCTCTTTTGTCATCCTATTGAACAAAAGGTTTTTGTCAATAAGCATGCCACATTCTTGAAAAAAGAATTTATCTAAAAAAAAGGCTGTGGGATGATACTTGAACTTAATGAAGTACAAGATCAACCTACTCCTATAGACAATCAACCTCAAATTCCTCAACCACAAGTACCTATTAATAAGGTACCACCATAACACATACCTCCTCGCTGTACGTCAAAGAGAGTGCAGGATGCACCTCTCATATATAGTTTTGTCATTAGTAATGATAATGAAGCCAACACCATTCAAGATGATGATTCTTAATCCATACGAAAGCTATTAAGAGTAAAAACTCTCACAAATGGCTTGATGCCATGAGATATGAAATAGACTCTATGAAAACCAACCAGGTTTGGACCTTGGTTAATCCACCTAAGAAAGTAAATCCAATAGGGTGCAAATAGGTCTTTAAAATCAAGATTGGAGCAGATGGCTAAGTAGAAACCTACAAAGCTAGGCTAATGGTAAAATGTTTCAAACAAAGACATGAAATTAATTATGATGAAACATTTTCACTAGTAGCTATGCTCAAGTCCATTAGAATTTTGCTTGCCATAGCTGTATACTATGATTATGAAATATGGTAAATGGATATAAAGACTACCTTCCTTAATGGATATCTTGAGGAAGAAGTCTATATATTACAGCTAGAAGGATTTGTCTCAAGTGGAAGACCAAACCAGGTATGCATGCTTAAGAAATCCATTTATGGATTAAAGCAAGAATCGAGGAGTTGGTGTTGGTTCTTCGAACAGGATCGCCGCAAGCAAGTCAAGGTTCAAAGCCTGACGTAGTGGAAGGTAACATATAAAATAATTTTATATTTAAGCATGCAGTTTATAAATAAATCTAACTTATTTATAATAAATTCTTAAACATGCTGGAATTAATCGAATATAATTCAGATCTGAATATAAAATTATTTTGAACGAGAAATACATACCTGGATTGCTATCCTGGCTTGCTTTAAAAACTATGCAGATCCAGATCTAAATCGAATACTAGATTCTCAGGATTTTGCTCGAGCCGCACAATCTCCCGGCCTTTGTTGGTATCCACATAGAGCTCGTGTAACCAAATCGTAGAGAGCACCGGAATGCTAGATCCTTACAACCCTCTCATCTTTCTGTAAATCAAGACCTTTCTTCTTCTTGAATGGCTTTTATCTTGTGAATCGGAGTCATAAGATCTTGGACCTCTCTCTTTTGATTTTCTCTTTTAATCTCTCTTTTCTTTTTTTTCTTTTTTATTCAGATTTTGAAGACCTTCTATAAGGTTTTTGGATGAAAAGAAAGGTAAAGAAGAAGAGGAATAACAATACTATATGTTATGATGATTTTCTCCTCAACTATACGCTCCTTAAATAACCCATGCTTAATAATAGAGTCTAGCCACTTATTATTCCAAGATTATTATGGATCTTAATTAGGATTAAGATAAGAGAGAGTCCTAATTAAATCTATAATTAATTAGATAGAGTTTTGGTAGAGAAGGTTACTTAAAGCAGGACTCTTCCTTCATATTTGTGCCATAAAGTTTTCAAGCAAAAATCCTCCTTACCTCAAGTATTTTGCACCACAATTTTTTACTGGATTAAGGTGCATCCCATCTAGATTAAAATTAGATAAAAGTTTTAAATTAATCCATATTCTATAGGATAGAGTTTGGGATGAATTAAGAGTCCCAAAATAGAAGGCCTCTTCTCTTCTTGCACCAACTTATTCCTTGCCACACAAAATATTATGCCATTCTCATTTTTGGTATGTGGAGAGGAGAGAGAGTCCCAATCAAATGGGACTCTGAGTTATAGGTCCAATTAAAATGGTTTGATAGTCAAATCGAAGCCAATTTCAAGCCCGATCGAATCTATTTTGAAAAGGCTATTGACCTAATTCAATTAGAATTAGTTAACCGAGTCAAATTCAAATAACTAATCCAATTAGAATCAAATTAATTAAATTAAATCTGATTTAATTCAATTAATGACTATTTCTTAATTTAATTAGGTCAAAGATAAATTATAACACTTATAATTAGGTCCAAATGTACTAAAATTGGTAGGTGCCAAATTTAGCAACATTTTGATTTGCTGATTGGTTAGTTGAGCTCCTAATATGTGTGATCCCTCAGGTCCTACCCTGTCAGGTAATGAGATATGCTATAATCTCTATTATATATCATCGAAACTCTTTTCGAAAGACTGAAATAATTTCAGCTCAATCCTAATTAGCATCATTGATCCATAAACGATCCTAATGGGCTCTCACAATCTACTAGTGATACTTAGCAATATGTAGCGGCAACCTAGCAGGATAAGATTGGAACCCCTAGGTGTAGTTATCATATGATTTGGTTTCTCTATCAAAAATTTCGACATGATGCAGATCACGAAAACTCGTCAAAACCATCAGTCATATGCTTAACTTAATCGACTCGAGTCCGAATGTGATACTAATGAAAACACCTTTTCATTATCACTCTGCTATGGCCATAGACTTATGGACTCAGTCTTATTGAGTTGCATAGGATTATTCCTTACTACTAAGACTGATAGATTCTTAAAAATATACACCCTACTCCAACAATAAACTTTCTGTAGTCAATGAATATCGCAAGGTCCTGAATGGATAGGAACCATGTTTATGTGCTGTCAAACTATAGAAACCTTACTGTGAGTAGCTGAAATTCCTAGGCCAGAGAACTATTCACACAACTACATCATCAAGAAGTTATTGACGAGTGAGTAGTCATCCGTATAACTTTTTATACTTGGTCATACTCAGTGATGGGGACCGAGAGTATTTTAGTTTATTTTATTTGAGTCCATTAGTCCTGGTGGACCTGGTCAACAGTGGGCCTTTGTCTTGGACTGGAGCTCTCTCTTGTATAAAAAGTGAACTCATACTAGACTCGTACTGGTGTACATGACTCAATGTATTGGACTAGGTTGAGGGTTGAGACAAATCAACTAACCTCAACTTATTACAGGACTCAATTCTAGTTGATTATAAAACTTTGACACATGGCTAGGTAAATCAAATAGGGCCCAGTAATCTGTGTCTGATCCTAGTGCCCTAACCAATTCTCCCAGGGTGGGAGGAACTCGATCTCGTCGAGTGTGGAATAACTTGGCTCTCATAGTGCTCGAGTAGGTTTGGGTTAAGGCGCTGTAGATCCTCACGGGTGATCCATGAGTCCTCAGATTCTGGCCGACCTTGCTACCGGATGAAATACCTCTGATAGCCTCTATCTTGGGTACCGATAGCTTGATTATCCAGGATTCTCTCAATCTTTTCCTCACTATTTGGCCAATTGGTTGGTGGATACTCTGGGGTAGGCTCACTCTCAAGGGAAGGGATAGGTCCAAAAGGCTTGCTGGGAATCGCTGCTGTCTCTCTATACTCTATAAGATTTGAGATGTTGAAGGTGGAACTAATGCCTAAGTCGGGTGATAACTCAAGCACATAGGCATTGGGTCCAACTCTCTTTATTATCTTAAATGGGTCAGCTCCACAAGCATGAAATTTCTTTACGGTCCCTGGAGGGAACCGTTCATGCCTAAGCCTGATCATCACAAAATCTCCTGCAAAAAATTCTTTAGCTCTCTTTCGAGAATTAGCCAAGTTCTTATATAGTTCATTACTTATGTTCAGCTCTTGACTAATTTCATGATGCATATACTATGCAGAGGTTAGTATAGGTGCAAACATATAGATTGAATCTGTGGACTCACATTCAGATGTTGTTTCATTACGTACACCTATTTCTTTTGGTTGTTCTTCAGGAATTTGACGTACCCTAATCCATCTGGACTCTGATACCAAATTGACCAGATTTGATCAAATAACCCAAACCAATAACCAGGCAAACAATAGGATTGACCAATTTGCCACTAGATTCAACCAAGTAGACCAATGATTTGACCAGGAAACCACCAGGATTGATCCATTAAATGACAAAGTAGGAACCCTAGGCAAGACCCATAGAGCTGAACCCCAGGAACCCATTGTCCATAGGAATCAGCCTAGTACCAATCAGCTTTCCCCTAGTAAACCTGAACCCTATAGGATCAATACTCCTAGCTTTGAGCCTAATATTAGTCAGGTATCTTTTCTCCTATGAATACAAATTAAAGTTATTTTGATTTGAGTTTTGAATTTTTCTCCGGATTTGAGTGGGTGTGATGCCCTGGTTCCTTGTTCTTGAGTGCAAGCCCTAATCCCTTGGTAACTTCTACGCTCGCCAGCGATCCTGCGCTTCCTGTCCTACATCAATTTGGTATCAAAGCTAGGTTTAGGATAGTTGTTATCCACTTTGCATTCACAAACCCTAATTTTAGCATTCTATCCACTATATTAGGCATCTGTTTTGCATCTAATTTTGACCATCTAGGAATTTTATTTTTCTTTAAAATTTGCATGCATTGTTCTTTGTCAAGTCCTCTATTTTAAAAAAAACTTAATTAATTTTATAGAAAACCTAAATCATAAAAACTTAGCATATTAGAAACCCTAATAGAATCCTGATGATTTCTGCAGTAGTCCAAAGACCCTAGGATTTGAATTAACATATGAATTTTGTTCTGCATGAAATTTGGTAGGCATCGTCATCACCGTCCATCCTCTGTTCCAAAATTTTTTTGATTTTTTTTTGTCAGGATCTATGTCAAACTTTGCATCGGCTGAAACCCTAATTCTCTGATTTCTGCTATATTCTGCATCTTGACTCAACCTAACCTAATCAACTTCCACACACCCCAATCCCAAGCCAAACTTTGTTTGCTAACCCCAATTAACTTGAACCTAACCTGACACATCATAAAATAATTAAAAATATATTTTATTTTTTTTGATTGTTTTTAGATTATAGCAGGATCATCGATTGCCATCATTTTTAACCTAATCTTAAGGGCAACTCTATATCTCAAATCAGGGCAGGATTTCATCACCTGTCCTAGGCCCAAAACAACCATCATCATACTAACCCAAGCCTAATTAAAATCAATTAGACCTAATTTGCCCCAGTGGGCTAGGAGACATCAACAGGTCGGGTCCGAGTTATGTGGGCCAACTAATGCATTTAATCTTTTAGCTATTACTGAAAGCTGGTGTCTAAGGCTGAGGGTCCAGAGTCAAATGACCTAAGTGGTGTTGTGATTTTTAATTAGGTCCCTGCGAAAGCAAGGGGGGCCTCCCACACTCCCACCCCCTACCTGGTCAGTGGAAGGATTAGCTATTGGATTAGGTGTAAGTTGAGCTGATCCACCCAGTTTCTAGCTCTAGGTCTAGGAAACCCTAGATTATACTAGCTTTTCTCTCTCTTTTGCATGCTTGGCTGCACCATCTCATTCTGACTGATTGTTTGATTGCATGACCACTAGATTAGGAACCCAATACTAGAAGTCAAAACCCCAACCCAATTCAACCATGGAGTCCAGTCTTGAAGCACTCATAAGAACCATGAATGAACAATCGAATCATAAACTTGACCAAACCAATACCTAGATGACCCAATTGACCCAATCCCAAAACCAAATGAACCATAGATTCGACCAAATAGACCAAAGATTTGACCAAACAACCCAAACCAATAACCAGGGAAACCATAAGATTAACTAATTAGCCACTAGATTTGACCAAGTAGACCAACGATTTGACCAGGCAACCACCAGGATTGATCCATTAGATGACCAAGTAGGAACCCTAGGCAAGACCCATAGAGCTGAACCCTAGGAACCCATAGTCCATAGGAATCAACCCAGTTCCAATCAGCTTTCCCCTAGTAAACCTGAACCCTATAGGATCAATACCCCTAGCTTTGAGCCTAATATTAGTCAAGTATCTTTCTCCTATGAATACAAATTAAAGTTATTTTGATCTAAGTTTGGAGTTTTTCTCCGGATTGGAGTGAGTGTGACATCTTGGTTCCTTGTTCTTGAGTGCAAGCCCTAATCCCCTGGTGACTTCTATGCTCGCCAGCGATCCCGCGCTTCCTGTCCCACATCACTCAATAGCATTGATTTCTATCAACTACCTGCACTCTCACTCTAGTGTCACCACACTATAGATCAGAGACTCATCTCCTCATAAAGGAAAGTGATTTGTGCACCGATCTTAACAGATCAATCACCATCCTCATGATATTCTAATGATCGGGAGCTTTTAGGAGTTAACCTATAAAGACACATGCCTCGGATTCTCAACTCTTGAGAATATGCGTCATTGACCATTAACTCCATGGACGATTCATAAACATACCAATATGAATGAAGTAAATGCCCTTTTTATTAATAAAAAAAATTAAGTACAAAATTCATGCCCTAAAAATATAATGTGCTAAACCAACTTGGCTTTTAGGGCATACATCTAACAATCTTGCACTTGCATTAAAGCCAATTGGCTACATATCTAAGTCCCATCAGCTCAAGATGGGCTTCAATCTTTTGCTGGCTCAATGGCTTGGTCAGTGGATCCACCACATTGTCCGTGGAGTCTACTCTTCACACCTCAATATACTTTTTCTCGAGATAGTCGCGTACATATGAAATAGCCACTCGATATGCTTAGACTTCTTGTGAGACCTGGGCTCCTTTGCAAGAGCTATTGCACCATTATTGTTACAATATATGGGGATGGCATCAGATGGCATCACTTCGAGCTTTGCAATAAACTTTTTGTACCAGAAGGCTTCTTTTACAGTTTCTAAGGTAGCGATGTACTCTACTTCTATTATTGAATCAGCTATAATAGGATGCTTGGAACTTTTCCAACTAGTTGCTCCACCATTGCACAAAAACATAGACCTTGATGTAGACCTTCTATCTTCAAGATCAGATATGAAGTCTGAATCTATTTATCCCTTTATTCATAATTCTAAATTTCCTCCAAAGACTAAGAACAAATCTTTAGTCCTTCTCAAGTACTTAAGAATATTCTTTACAACTATCTAGTGCTCTTCACTTTGATTCGATTGATACCTGCTCGTGACACTCACAGCAAGGGCTATATCAGGTGAGTATACAACATGGCATACATAAGGCTTCCAATTGCTGAAGCATATGGGATCTTGCTCATGCATTGAATCTCTTCAAGTGTGTTAGGACACATTTTCTTGGAGAAATTAATACCATGCTGAAGAGGTAAAAATCTTCTTCTAGAGTTCTCATACTGAACCTTTTCAGCACTTCCTTTATGTATATTTTTTATGAAAGGCCAAGCATCTGATTAGATATATCTTTATAGACTTTAATCTCCAAAATATAAGATGCTTCATCTAAGTCTTTCATAGAGAATTCCTTAGATAACCAATTTTTGATCGAAGTCGACATGGAAATATCATTCCTAATAAGGAGGATGTCATCCATGTACAATACGAGGAATGTCACTGCCCTCCCATTGGCCTTTCTGTAAACACATGGCTCATCCTCATTCTTGATGAAATCAAATTATTTGATTGCATCATTAAAATGAGTATTCCAACTTCGAGAAGCTTGCTTCATCCATAGATTAATCTATGCAGCTTGAAGACTTTTTGATCTACATCACTGGAAGTGAAACACAAAGGCTGCTCCATATAGATATCTTGCTCAAGATATCCATTTAAGAATACAGTTTTCACATCCATCTACCATATCTCATAATCATGATATGCTATAATTGCAAGGATTGTACGGAAGGATTTTAGCATAGCTACTGGTGAAAAGGTATCATGATAGTCAATGCCTTCATGTTGACTATACCCTTTCACCACTAACCTAGTTTTAAAGGTCTCTACCTTACTATCTATACCTATCTTTCTTTTATAGATCCATTTATATCCAATGGATACAATACCCTTTGGTGGATCCACTAAGGACCATACTTGGTTTGAATGCATTGATTTAATTTCTGACTTCATAGCATTCAACTATGTCTTGGAGTCGATGTCTGACATCGCCTCATCATAAGTTTTAGGATCAACCAATCGATCCTTGTCCCCTACTAGGAACATTTTCTTTATATCCTCTATAAGCATATCTAAGTACCTTTCAGGAGGATTGGAGACTCTAGTAGACCTACGAGGTGGAAGAGCATTTATCTCAATTGGTTGACTGGGTTCGATCTGATCTCCAACTGGCTGCTCTTCAGAGACTTTCTCATCGAGCTCAATTAGCCTCCCACTACCACCTTCCTGAATAAACTATTTCTCCAAGAATGTGGCATGCCTACTCACAATCACATTGTGATCTTCTAGAAGGTAAAAGTAGTATCCCAAGGTTTCTTTAGGATATCCTATGAACCGAGCTTTCATAGATCTAGATTTCAACTTATCCACCATTAGTCTTTTGACATAGACTGGACATCCCCAAATCTTGAAATGAGCAAGACTTGGTTTCTTACCATGCCATATCTCATATATGTGGTAGGAACGGATTTAGATGGAACCCTATTTAAAATGTAAATTGAAGTTTGTAGGGCATATCCCAAAAGAAATAAAGGCAAATAGTGAAGCTCAACATGGATCGGACCATATCTAATAGGGTCCTATTTCTCCTCTCAGATATCCTGTTGAGTGGAGACATACCAAATAGAGTCCATTATGAGACTATGCCATTGTCCTTAAGATAACCTAAAAATTTTCCACTAAGGTATTCACCTTCCCGATCTGATTGGAGAACCTTAAGGATTTTACCTGTTTGTTTTTCTACCTCATGTCTGAATTTCTTGAACTTTTCAAAGGCTTCAAATTTGTGCCTCATAAGAAACACATAACCACACCGCGAATAATCATCGATAAAAGTTATGAAGTAGTAAAAACCTTCCCAAGACTGTGATGTGGGTGAAGATGAAAATCACCTACACCTAGCATACAACATGCAAGAAAATAGGGTAGAAGGATATGCATTTTAAAATAATTTTTAAAGCATGCACAGTGGAAGGCTCGGTAGATAGATTTAAACGATCTACCGATTTGCCCATAATAGGAACTAGCATAATGACCTAGCATGCATATAACATCAAAAGCAAGAGAATATATATAAAAGTACCATACATTTATACCTCTTAGAGAAGCAGTGGAAGTGCTATGAGAAAGAAGAGGGTGCTCGAGCCACACATGTGTCTGGCCTCTACAGAAAATCCACACCTGGGCTCGACTCTGATCAACTCCCTCGGAGTGCTAGCTCTTCGGGATCTTTGACTGATCTTCTTCTTCCAGGAAGACTAAGAGGAGAGTAGGAACCCCTTCCCAAAATCTCTCTTCCCAAAACCTAGCTAGAGTGCTAGGTTATTCACACCCAATCCAAAAATCTCTCACAGCCCTTCTCTATTTCCTCTCTAGTATGTTGTAACTTGTAACCTCTGCAGCCTATACAATGACCCTCATTTATAGGTGCAGCCAAGGGAAGGAGAAAGAGGAAGGAGAAGAGATGAGGCGAGAGAATGGGAGAGAGGATCAAGGCCATAGCAAATGGGTCTAACCCATTAAGGTAAGAATGACTTTCATAACATAAAGCCTTGGAGCCAAAACTGGTTTGAATTCAAAATTCAAACTAGGTCAAAACCTATCCAAAAACCTTCCACAAAATCCTTCCAGAATTTCTGTTCATCACAGGAAGTGTCGACATCCAAAATTTGCCAAGTGTCGATACTTCGCCAAGTGTCGACACCTACAAAATTCTAAGTGTCAACACTTGGAACAAAGTCAATCATATTGACTTTTGGTGATGACAAACAATTCCCATCGTCGATTAGCCATAAGATCAGATAGAAATCCTCTATGGTGTGTGACCCCATAGGTTCTAACACTAAGCCGATAGCACTGAAACATTTCTAGTACCAGTCAAAGTCCTCATCTACCAATGATACCCGACATCCGGATAGGTCGAAGATACAGAGCACCATACAAGAACCTCTGGCATATGGTTGTCGCATAATTCATCCCTTGACCTCATAATGCTCAGGATGACCTAGGGTTAGACTGCCAATCCTAATTTAGTTTATTCAAATCATGTCTCAACCTCACAAGTTCTGTGACTCTTCACAAGAACTATCCTGGCCAAGGCTTTGCTAAATTGAGACATAGTGAGTCATTCACTCCAAACTATTTGGAGAGATCAATTCCATCTTGATCCACCACCGCTCCTCAAGTACTTAACTATACGCAAAACCTTCTGTCATTGGATTAAAAATCCAGGCAGTCCGATACCAAAGTAAAGTGAGTTACTTGCAAGCTACCATGGTGACCTCAGGTCTGAGGGACACATATATCCATATCCCTTCATGAGCAACCCTTGGCAGAAGGGAGCTCCGTAGATGGTCACATTCAGTGAAATGTCACACATTTCACTTGCATGTTACACCAGTGTCTCCACACTCCTTGGTTAAGAGGACAATCAACAAATGTGACATACAACAACCTACACTTGATATATCATCATCCTATAATAATGTATCATTTGGTTATGAACCAGTTTAAGAACTACATGATATATCCTCTCTATATCAAACAATATAGTTCTAAGGACCCCATCATACAAGAGTTCATTTCAAGAAAATATAAATATGATGAACAACCAAAAATAACTTTTATTTATTAAAGAATTCATATACAAAATACAAGATAGCACAATCGTCTACAGCCTAGATGATTGGCTTTGGGACATAATTCCCGACAACTCTCACTTGGACTAAAGCCAATCAGTACAGAATCTCATTCCCATTTTCCATTTACAATAGTCAAACTCTTGAACTCTGATGGCTTTAGTGAAGGGGTCAGCTAGGTTTTCCTTTCCATCGATCTTCAGAAGGTCAATGTCACCTTGTTCCAGGATCTCTCGTACAAGGTGATAGCACTGCAGAATATGCTTTGTACGGTGATGAGACTTCGGCTCTTTGGCTTGAGCAATGGCTCCAGTGTTGTCACAATACACCAGAACAGGACCATCAAGGGAAGGTGCCACTCCCAGCTCGCTAAGGAACTTCCACAATCACACATCTTCCTTCGCTGTATCTGATGCTGCAATGTACTCTGCTTCGCATACTTAGTCCGCCATAATAGGCTGCTTGGAACTTTTCCAGCAAACAGCTCCTCCATTCAGGGTAAAGATAAATCTTGATACACTCTTGCTATCATCCTTATCTAAACTGGAAACTGGAGTCAGTATACCCCACAAGTTTCAAGTCAGATTCTCCATATATTAGCCATTGGTCCTTAGTATTTGGTAAATACTTAAGGATGGTCTTTACCACTTTTTAATGAGCTTCACCTGGGTCAGACTGGTATCTGCTCACTATGCCTAATGAGTATGCCATGTCTGGTGTAGTACACGTCATGGCATACATGATAGAATCCACTGTCGAAGCATATGGGATTCTACTCATGTGCTCTCTCTCCTCATGAGTTGTCGCAAAATTCTTTTTGGAAAGATCAATCCCAGTGCCTATCAGGAGATAGCCCTTCTTGAAGTTTTTCATGCTGAACCGTTTCAGCACGGTGTTGATGTACATAGACTGGGACAATCCCAAAAGCCACTTAGGTCTATTTCTATAGATCTTCATACCTAGTATGTAAGAGGCTTCATCCAAATCCTTCATAGAGAACTGAGATGATAACCAGACCTTTATTCCTTGCAGTGCTGTGAGGTCATTTTCGATTAAGAGAATGTCATCCACATACAGCACAAGAAATACAATCACAGAACCATTAGCCCATTTGTAAATGCAAGGCTTTTCTCTGTTCCTAACGAAGCCATTTGACTTGATACACTTATCAAATTGCATGTTCCAACTCCTTAATGCTTGCTTCAATCCATAGATGGACTTTTGAAGCCTGTACACCTTTGACTCATCTGTGGATATGAACCCTTCAGGTTGTATCATATACACCTCTTCCAGCTCAGCATTCAAGAAAGATGTTTGGACATCCATTTGCCAGATTTCATAGTCAAAGAGCACTGCTAAAGCAAGCATAATCCGAATAGATTTGAGCATTGCCACAGGAGAGAACGTTTTGTCATAGTCAATACCATAACGTTGACCGTACCCCTTGGCAACCAGATGGGCTTTATAGGTATCTACTTGTCCGTCTATGTCCCTTTTTCTTTTGAAAATCCATTTGCACCCAATGGATTTTATCCCTTTAGGTGGATCAACCAATGTCTATACATTGTTGATCTCCATGGACTCCATTTCGGATTTCATGGCTCCAAGCCATTTCTTAGAGTCAGACCTCTGCAATGCATCCATATAGGTGATCTGATTCTCATTGTTCTCATCGAGTTCAATGGGATCACCGTCTCGGACCAAGAAACCATAGTATCTGTCTGGTCAGCTCGGTACTCTACTGGATCTCCTTAATGGTTCCTGAGTGGGCTTAGGGTGTGATGTAATCACAGCCGGTTCTATGTTGTCTCTTAAATATGTCCGTTCTTCTACTTGTTGAACTTTACTAAGTTCAATCTTAGTGGCTACAGTTCCTTCACCAAAGAACTCATTTTTCAAAAAGATAGCCCTAAGACTGACGAACAACTTTTGTTCCTCAGCTAAGTAGAAGTAATACCCCTTAGACTCATTTAGATACCTAACAAATAGGCACCAGTCAGACCTAGGTCCAAGTTTATCCGTTTTCAAATGTTTTACATAAGCTGAGCACCTTCAAACCCGAAGGTGTGATAGTGTCGGCTTACATCAAGTCCATATCTCATATGGTGTTTTACTAACGAACTTACTTGGAGCCCTATTCAGAAGGTAACAGATTGATTCTATAGCATATCCCTAAAAGGATATCAGCAGAGAAGCAAAGCCCATCATGGATCGAACCATGTCTAACAGGGTTTGATTTCTCCTCTCAGACACTCCATTTAACTGGGGTGTCCCTGGAGGTGTCCACTGAGAGAGAATCCCATTCTCCTCAAGATATATCATAAACTTGCCAAAAAGGTATTCACCATCTCAATCGGATCGAAGGGTTTTGATATACTTTCTAGTTTGTTTTTCTACTTCATTACGATATCGTTTGACAATTTCAAATGATTCAGATTTATGTCTCATCAAGAAGACATAACCATACCTCGAAAGGTCATCTGTAAAAGTAATGAAATAACCATACCTACCCCTGGCACTAACATTCATAGGTCCGCATATATCAGTATGTATCAAACTTAGAATCTCTTTGGCTCGTTCACATTTTCCAGTAAAAGGTGATTTAGTCATTTTTCCAAGAAGACAGGACTCACAAGTTGGAAGTAAACTATCTTCACTAAAATTGAGGTGATCCTCAGTTTTCAACCTGTTTATCCTGTTCCTGTTAATATGACCTAGCCTACAATGCCATAGGTATGCTTCATTGACATTATCAATCCTAGGGCGTTTGCTAGACGTGTACATTATATTAACAGGTTGCGATAGTACATAAATGCCATCACGCATCTGTCCATTCAAAAGTACAGAACCATTCAAAATGATTTTGCAAATGTCATTCTTTATTAATAGTTCATAACCATACATGGCCAACTGGCATACAAAAATGATATTCAAAATGATAGAAGGACAAAAATGACATTTGTTCAAAATGACAGTACAGGACTCGAAAACAAATTTAAGGACTCCCAATGCCAGAACTGGAACTCGGCTTCCATTTCCCATGTTCAAGAACCTCTCACCATCCTTGAATCTTCTACTAACTTGAATTCCCTACAAAGAATTGTAAAAGTGAATTGGACTTCCTGTATCCAATACCCAATTAGCAATATCGCAAATAGAGAAACTACAAGGTGTTATCATATAAATACCTTGTCCAGGACCATCTTATAGCTTTCTCTTCTTGGACATGTTCGGGTCAAGGGATGCAATATAAAGAGGATAGTTCCTCTTCCAATGACCTCGCTTCTTGCAGAAGAAGCACTCTGCCTGGCTTTGATCAGCCTTCACTTTCTTGGCCTGACTGGGCCCAGAAGCACTAAGCACCTTTTTTCCTTTATTATTTTTCTTCTTCCCTTTCTTAAGGGACAATGCCCTCCTGAAGAACCTCCCACTAGATCACCACCCCTTTATTCAACTGGTGGTCTTTCTCATAAGTCTGTAGTAACTCCAACAGCCATGGTAGTTGACTATAGGCTTATTCATTCGGTAATGATCGAGAAAGTCTAGATAGGAAGAGGGGAGAGAATTCAAAATCATATCGTTTCCAAGTTGTTCATGTAAGGGACAGCTGAGCTTGCCCAGGTGCTCAATCATCTTGATCATGTACAGTACATGATTAGTGACTGAGGCACCATCACGCATCTGCACGTTGTAGATAGCACAGGAGACCCTGTACCTTTCAACATCATCTGGTGTCCCAAAATACTCCTTTAACCTTTGAAGGATTTCTTCCAACTGGGCTTCCTCGAATTTGCGACTGAACTCGTCATTTATCGTAGCCAACATTATGCACCGGACAGTGGTCCTGTCAAAGAGCCACTTCTGATAAGTGTCTATAACTGAACCCTAAACATTGGCAGTAGAGATCTCAGGTGCTGGATCCGATATCACATACAGGATCTGTTTATACTATAGGACAATTTTGAGCCTTCAATACCACCTATTGAAGTTGGGTCCATTGAGCTTCTCGTTGTCGAGAAGAGACCGGAGTGACAGGTTGGAAGACATCTGAAAGGAAAATCAAAACTAATTAGTGTATATGAATTGTTAACCTAAAGACATAGACTTTAGTCTAAAGGTCCCTCCCACTATTTTGCATAGATTGGTAGCCTCTACCATCAATCCGAGGAATTACTTTAATTCCCTAGTGGGTACTAGAGTCCAATAGACAACACATGAGCTCGACTTTGGCTGGCCCACCCATGCATGTTTAAAGGTAGGTTCTTTAACCGATTACTTCTCCAAGTAACCTCTAGTAATTGGGTTTTGCCCCAATGAGCACTTCAATCGGCCTTTGGGTCTCCTATTGAAGTTCCCGATTAGGTCCAACTATTAACATGACAAAATTCAATGCTTCTAACTAACGAATGGTCAAGCTCGACTTTGGCCGGCCCACCTGACCACCATTAAGAGAGTTGCACTGAGCCATCATATTAAGAACAACAATTCCAATAGCCCGATAAACACTCGATCTTTGGATCTGCCGATGAACACCGAACTATTGGACACATTACTATCCCACTTAATGGAAGGCTAGGACTTGGTTATCCATATAACTTTATCCTTTTAAGGACCTAATGATTTAGAGGGTTTTTAAATAATGTGACAAATAAAGAGATGAGAAGACATGGATCAACCTCCCACTGACCAAATCAGCAATCTAGGAGGGTTACACATAACAAATGATCCATAGGCACCTAAAATCAGTCAAGACTGATTAACCTTGAGTGACAAGGGTTAACACGAGTCAATGAGCTATCTAATCAATCCTAATTGACCACACTGGCCAGGTAAGTGAGATCATGGGTTGGGTTCCGCTATTAACCATCTTGCCTTAGACACCAACAGAGTTGGTCAGGTAAGAGGTAGCCCCAAAGAACCATGATCACAATGCCAAACTTACCTTGACACCAATCAGTTCATCAGACTCGATTAGACTAGCCTAAAGACTCGGACTTTCCACTGAGTCACAAATTAGGTCCATTTAGATTATGGACTAATCAATCTAACTATTAGATAGATCTAGAGAAGAAGTCCTAACTCTCAATATTTGATTAGATTAGTTCTCTAATTAGTCCAATGCATCTAAACTTAGGTCTAACCCAATTAAGGACCTAATAGAAGCTAACCCATGACCCTTAAGGCTTATTGAAATGACTTAAAATCTTTTGAATCATATTCTTAGAGTTCTTAGTCATTCTTAATACTTAATTAAGTTCAATAGTCTCAAATAAATTAAAATAATTTTAATTTATCATATAAAATAATTTTACAACAAATCAAAATTTGAATTCACTGTATTTCAAATATTTTCATCCCAAGTGTCGACACTTCAGGAGCAAGTATCGACTCAAGGCCTGAGACAGGAAAAAGAAAATAGAACGATCTATTTTCTAGACATGCTCATGTGTCGACACTTCAAGGTCAAGTGTCGACACTTCAAGGGAAAGTATCGACACTTCAACCTGTCTTAGAAGAAACTAGATCTCAGAAAATTTTTCCATGAGTCAACACTTCAAAGGCCAAGTGTCGACTCACAGCCTGAGATAATGAAAAAACAGTGATTTCAAATCTAATGTTTCTCCAAACATTCAATCAAAACAGATCAAAACAATCATTTTAGATCTTATCTAAAGTTGTTTTATGATCATGTCATTAGATTAAAACATTTTTAACCTATAATTTTCTTTCTTCTTATTTTTCTTTTCAAGAGTCAATCACAGCGGCACCCCTATACACCATAGGAGATCCCATTAAATGGGAAGAGAGAGTCTTGCAGCCTACTTCTCTCCTATGACCGGACGGCCATAGTGAAGCACTCAATCCAAGTACTTAAGAAAGAAAGGTGATGTTATTAGCATGCTAGCATCATTATACTACAAAAAGGAACCTATTGCTCTGATACCATTGAAGGTGAAAAGCACCTACACCTAGCATACAATATGCAAGAAAATAGGGCAGAAGGATATGCTTTTTAAAATAATTTTTAAAGCATGCACAGCGGAAGGCTCAGTAGATAGATCTAAACGATCTACCAATCTGCCCACAACAGAAACCAGCATAATGACCTAGCATGCATATAACATCAAAAGCAAGAGAAAATATATAAAATTACCATACCTTTATACCTCTGAGAGAAGCAATGGAAGTGCTGTGAGAAGGAAGAGGGTGCTCGAGCCACACATGTGTCTGGCCTCTACAGGAAATCCATACCTCAGCTCGACTCTGATCAACTCTCTTGGAGTGCTAGCTTTTCAGGATCCTTGGCCGATCTTCTTCTTCTAGAAAGACTAAGAGGAGAGCAGGAACCCCTTCCAAAAACCTCTATTTTCAAGACCTAGCTAGAGTGCTAGGTTATTCACACCCAATCCCAAAATCTCTATTCCCAAGACCTAGCTAGAGTGCTAGGTTACTTACACCCAATCCCAAAACCTCTCACAGCCCTTCTCTATTTCCTCTCTAGTAGTGTTGTAACTTGTAACCTCTGCAGCCTATACAATGACCCTCATTTATAGGTGCAGCCAAGAGAAGGA
Source organism: Areca catechu (assembly GCA_021397845.1). Lineage (NCBI taxonomy): Eukaryota > Viridiplantae > Streptophyta > Magnoliopsida > Arecales > Arecaceae > Areca > Areca catechu. The sequence continues at coordinate 57,773,375 of CM038047.1, read as the reverse complement.
GAAAGAGGAAGGAGAAGAGAAGAGGGGAGTGAATGGGGGAGAGGATCAAGGCCATACCAAATTGATGGGGATCCAGCCGCCGTCCAGGTATTTTTTTCATTTTTCTCAATTTTCTTGTATTTTTTTTATTTTTCCTATTCTCGCTATTCCACCTTTCCCCACTATTCCTATTTTATCCCAAATTTATCCCCAACTTATTCCTACCTTATTCCATCTTCTTTTCGTGATTTTTAAAAACCTCCTAAACCCTAGCCCACTGCCCAGCCACCCCCAGATCTGGGTTGCCCGACCCACGGTCGCCCCCGTCGGCATGCCCGCCAGTGCTCGCCGGCCCCGCCCTTGCCAGAAAAGCCACCGTCCGCCGGCTCATGACCGTGGAAGCCGAAGAGACGGCCATGGGAAGACCAACCATTGCCCATGATCACCACCGCCGCCTGCCGCCACCAGCCTGCTGCCGGCCGCCCGCCCACTGTCTACCGGCTCTTGCCCGCCGTTGGGGGGCCCTGCTAGCGCCCAGGGCCCCACGGCCCATGGGAAGACAAACGGATGCGTCCATCCATGTGACACGTCTATCCGTGTGACACCGTCGCCAACCGCTGCCATCGTCGCCAATAGCCTGCCGTCGTCGTCGTCGTCGCCGTCGCCCGCTTGCTGCCATCCCACCGTCCCGTCGTTCGCTAGCTAAGTCCCAGCCACCGGAGCTCCTCACCGACGCTCGGGGCCCCACGACCGTGGGAAGGTGAAACGGCATGCCCTGGGCATGCCGTGCCACCCCTGTGCCGCCGCCTCGCCTGTAGCCCACCGCCCGCCATCATGTCGCTCACCATCCACCGGCCCCATCCACCGCCCGCTTCCCGACCGCTGGCCGTCCGCCGGTTGCTGCCGGAGATGATTCCCTTCCCCTTTGCATGGCCACGAGTAGAGTCTGCATGAATTTTGGAGTAGTCCAGTTTTTAGAGCAGCATGCTCTTCAGAGCACTTCATCAAGCCAACATGCTTTTCAGAGTAGATCAGCACCAATATTGATGTAGCATGGATTTTGATGTAGTTTATTTTCCTTTTTTTGGGTTGCTTGTAGGCTAAGTAAGTGAGGGGTTTGGTTTTTCTATAGAAAGGCCCCCTCTCCCCCTTTAATAATTGGAGTTGATATGAAATTATTGGTTTAGCCACTGGTTCTAGTTCTAATTCTAGGCTGAGGCCCATTTGTCTTTGTTCCTTACTGTATGCATTATGGGTTCGATGAGGGGTGTGAAGCCCTAGTTATCCCCTTCCCATCTTTTTATCCCTTCATGTCCTTTGAGAGTCACCCTAGCGGGATGCCTTTGCTGTGCTATTGAGGATAGCTGGTGCTTTGATCCTCGGGAGGGTAGCTGTATGCTTTAATCCCTCGAGAAGATAGCTGGTGCTTTGATCCCTCGGGAGGGTAGCTGTATGCTATGACCCCTTATTTTCTGTGTGTGTTTCCTCGTTAAAGTGAGTCCCAGGGCCATGAGTTCCAATTCCCAGTCCCCCATCTCCATCCTTCCTTCGCCACCTCCACCAAGAAAATTGAAAACAAAAGAGGTCAGTTATTTTAGGATTTTAGTTTCAGTGTCATCCTAGTCCCGGGAGACTTCTTAGCCCTCCCACGGTCCTAGTTTGTTTAGGTATTTTTTTTCTTTTTCAAATAATCCAGGGTACATCGAGTCTGCGTCCCTCATCAATTTGGTATCAGAGCGAGTTATGGATTAGGGTGTGCTCCATTTTTCGAACTCGATGGAGTCGTTTTCTTCATGGTCGAGGAGAATGATGGGGATCCAACCTCTGTCTGGGTATTTTTTCCATTTTTCTCAATTTTTTTGCATTTTTTTATTTTTCCTATTCCTGCTATTCCACCTATCCCCACTATTCCCATTTGATCCCAAACTTATCCCCACCTTATTCCTGCCTTATTCCATCTTCTTCCCGTGATTTTTAAAAACCTCCCAAACCCTAGCCCACTGACCCGCTGCCCCTAGATTTGGGTTGCCCGACCCTCGGTCACCCCGGCTGGCATGCCCGTCGGTGCTCGCCGGCCTCGCCCGCACCAGAAAAGCCACCATCCGTCGGCTCACGACCGTGGAAGCCGAAAAGATGGCCATGGGAAAACCAACCATCACCCACGATCGTCGCCGCCGCCTGTTGCCATCGGCCTGTTGCCGGCCGCCTGCTACCATCGGCCTGCTACTGGCCGCCCGCCCACCATCCGCTGGCTCTCGCCCGGCCACCGGGGGGCCCTCGCTGGTGCCCAGGGCCCCATGGCCCGTCGGAAGATGAACGGATGCGTTCATCCATGTGCCGCCACCGCCCACCACCTACCACCATCGCCGCCGCCCGCTTGCAGTCGTCCCGCCGTCCCGCAGTCCGCCAACCAAGGCCTGGCTGCCGGAGGTCCTTGCCGGCGCTCGGGGCCCCATGACCATGGGAAGATGAAACGACACGCCCTGGGCATGCCGTACCACCCCTGTGCCGCCACCCCACTTATAGCCCGCTGCCCGCCATCCATCGCTCGCCATCTGCCAGCCCCATCCACCGTCCGTCGCTCGCCGTCCGCCACCCGCTTCCCGGTCACCGGCCATCCATCGGTTGCCACCGGAGATGGTTCCCTTCCCCTGTGCATGGCCACGAGTAGAGTCTGGATGGATTTTGGAGTAGTCCAATTTTTAGAGCAACACGCTCTTCAAAGCACTTCATCAAGCCAACACACTTTTCAGAGCAGATCAGCACCAATATTGATATAGCATGGATTTTCATGTAGTTTATTTTCTTTTTTTTGGATTGCTTGTAGGCTAAGTGAGAGGTTTGGTTTCTCTATATAAAGGCCCCCTCCCCCCTTGTAATAATTGGAGTTGATATAAAATTTTTGGTTTAGCCACTGGTTCTAGTTCTAGTTCTGGGATGAGGCCTGTTTGTTTTCGTTCTCTACTGTGTGCATTATGGGTTCGGTGAGGGGTGTGAAGCCCTAGTTATCCCCTTCCCATCTTCTTATCCCTTCATGTCCTTTGAGAGTCACCCTAGCAGGATGCCTTTGCAGTGCTATTGAGGATAGCTGGTGCTTTGATCCCTCGGGAGGGTAGATGTATGCTTTGATCCCTCGGGAAGATAGCTGGAGCTTTAATCTCTCGGGAGGGTAGCTGTATGCTTTGATCCCTCGGGAAGATAGCTGGTGCTTTGATCCCTCGAGAAGATAGCTATGTGCTTTGATCCCTCGGGAGGGTAGCTGTATGCTTTGATCCTTCGGAAAGATAGCTGGTGCTTTAATCCCTTAGGAGGGTAGCTGTATGCTATAACCCCTGATTTTCTATGTGCGTCTCCCTATTAGAGTGAGTCCCAGGGCCATGAGTCCCAGTTCCCAGTCCCCCATCTCCATCCTTCCTTCGCCACCTCCACCAAGAAAATTGAAAACAAAAGAGGTCAGCTATTTTAGGATTTTAGTTTCAGTGTCACCCTAGTCCCGGGAGGCTTCTTAGCCCTCCCACGGTCCTAGTTTGTTTAGGTATTTTTTTTTCTTTTCCAAATAATCAAAGGTACATCGAGTCTGTGTCCTGCATCATAAATGGGTCTAACCCATTAAGGTAAGTATGACTTTCATACCATAAATCCTTGGAGCCAAAACTGGTTTGAATTCGAAATTCAAACTAGGTTAAAACCTGTTTAAAAACCTTCCACGAAATCCTTCAAGAATTTTTGTTCATCACAGGAAGTCTCGACACCCGAAAATTGCCAAATGTCGACACTTCACCAAGTGTCGACACCTGCAAAATTCCAAGTGTTGATACTTAGAATAAAGTCAATCATATTGACTTATGGTGACGACAAACGATTCCCCAACGTCGATTAGCCACAAGATCAGATAGAAATCCTCTATTGTGTGTGACCCCATAGGTTCGAACACTAAGTCGGTAGCACTGGAATATTTCCAGTACCAGTCAAAGTCCTTATCTAGCAATGATACCCGACGTCCAGATAGGTTGAAGATGCAGAGCACCACACAAGAACCTCTGGCATATGGTTGTCGCATAATTCATTCCTTTGATCTCACAATGCTCAGGATGACCTAGGGTTAGACTGCTAATCCTAATTTAGTTTATCCAGATCATGTCTTAACCTCACAATTTCTGTGACTCTTCATAAGAACTACCCTGGCCAAGGCTTGGCTGAATTGAGACATAGTGAGTCATTCACTCCAAACTATTTGGAGAGATCAATTCTATCTTGATCTACCACCGCTCTTCAAGTACTTGAATATAACCAGAAACCTTCTATCACTGGATTAGAAATCAAGGTAGTCCGGCACCAAAGTATAGTGAGTTGCTTGCAAGCTGCCATGGTGACCTCAGGTCTGGGGAACACATATATCCATATCCCTTCGCGAGCAATCCTTTGGCAGAAGGGAGCTCCGCAGATGGTCACGTTCAGTGAAATATCACACATTTCACTTGCATGTCACACTAGTATCTCTACACTCCTTGGTTAAGAGGACAACCAACAAATGTGACATATAACAACCTACACTTGATACATCGTCGTCCTATAACAATGTATCATTTGGTTGTGAACCAGTTTAAGAACTACTTGATATATCCTCTCTATATCAAACAATGTAGTTCTAAGGACCCCATCATACAAGAGTTCATTTCAGGAAAATGTAAATATGATGAACAGCCAAAAATAACTTTTATTTATTAAAGAACTCATATACAAAATATAAGATAGCACAACCATCTACAGCCTAGATGATTGGTTTTGGGACACAATTCCCAATAGCGGGATGACTTTAAGATTGCAGGAAAATAGTAAACTAATTTTTTTATTTTTTTAGAGTTTAATTTGTAGGCTATATTCTTGAAATTAAGTAAAGACTAGCAAGGAAACTAGCAATGCAAAGAATCATCATGCAAGTGTGCTCATGCAAAATAATAAAAGTAACAAGACCCGAGAATTGAGAAATTTCTGGCTTAGGATATTTAACTTCAATCAAATCAGATAATAAGAGAAGGGAAGGTTTCTTACCAGTCAGTGATTGAAAACTTTGCAGTGGAAATGATCACTCACTATGATTGGAGCCTGTTAGAAGAAGCTTTAGTTCCTTGAATCAGATGGCTGATCTGAATCTGGTCAGAAGGCAAGGAAAGCCTCCTCTAGGAAGGTGAAACATCTTGGGGATCCTATAAGCATCAGGGGCCAGTCAAAATGCAATTAAATAAAAGAATGAAAACTAGGGTTTAGAAGGAAACAAAATTAAGTTTAGGTGTGGGTGTCTTGGGGAAAAAGAAGTTGCTTGACTGGGGCAGCATCTAGGGCATCTTCCTCTAGACATGGTTGATCTCCCAGGATGCAGATGGAAGCTAGGGCAATAGGGTTTTGGCCAAGGGATACAAGGAGAGCACTCAAGAATAAAAACCAAACACAAGAACAAGACAATGTCTCAGAATTTCAGCAAATTGTATTCATAAGAGAAAATTGCTTACAAGAGGGGGAGGGGTGGGGTATTTATAGAGTTTCCTTGTCCACTCCTAACTAGGGTTACATATAGGTTAACAAGTCTTTTCCTAATTAGATTGCATGTCCTTTCCTATCTAGGTTAGAATTATAAATTTTAAAAGAACTAGGAATCTTAACTAGGTTAGACTAGTCTTCTCCTTCTCACTTAAGGACACCTCCCTTTGAGCTTTGACTTGGTCAACCCTTCAAGGATGCCTAGGGGGGTGTGTTGGGCTTCTAGGAGCAGCAAGGGCCGGCCCAAAGGGGCTTGGGTGCATGGGCTTGGGCCTCTGAAAGCTGGGATGGCCTGGTAGCTTGGTAGTAGGAATATTCCCTGGTATCTTTCTTCTTAAGGGCTTGGGCTTGGCGCCTGGGATTGGTTTCTTTGGGCTAGGATGCAAATGGGCCTCTGGAATAATGGATGCCCTGGTCTGAGAATATACTCTGGCATCTGAAAGGGAATCTGGGCATTTGAAGGGCATCTGGAAGGAATCAAGATTTCTGGAAGGCATCTTGGTTCTTGTGGTGTCATACAAAATTCAATAATCTAATATTGTGGCCTTTGACTCTGGATGTGACCTGGTGGAACTTTAAAATAGGTAACATCCTCTGTTGTACAAAATTTGGACTTATACTGGACTCATGGCTAAAGTACAGGACTCAAAACTAGACTAAGGTTGAGGGTTGAGATAAATCAACTAACCTCAACTTTTTTTACAGGACTCAATCTTAATTGATTACAAAATTTCCAAAACTTTGACACATGACTAAGTAAACTAAATAGGACCCAGTAATCTATGTCTAATCTTGGTGCCCCCACCAGACTGCACATCAAATGGGCCACACACATCAGTGTGTACTAGGGCAAGTAATTATGTGGCCCTCTCTCCATGTCCTACAAAGGTAACTTGATCATTTTTTCTTGAAGACATGGCTCACAAAGTAGATATGATTCAGAATTAACTAAACCTAGGATCCCAATCCTTTCCAGTTTGTTAATCCTGTCCTCTCCAATATGATCGAGCCTAAGATGCCACATATATTTATCATTTAGGTTATCCCTAGTGCATTTATGTCCTATGGCATTCACATTAATTTGCTCGTTAATATTCATAGATGCATCGGCATGCAAATGATAGAGACTATATTGACCCTAGGATTGATTTTGATAATTACAAAACATTGATGCATGATATGTTACTAATTATCTTTGCAAAGATTATTTTTTTATAGAGTTTCGTAGATTTAGAAGATGTTTGAAGTGGTTTGGAAGATGTTAGAAGAAGTTTGGAGACTTTTGGAAGCCTTTTGGACAAAGTTCACTCAAGCCGACTCGCTAAGAATTCGAGCCGACTCTTCTAGAGTGGCTGAAATTGAGTTCTGAATAAAGCTGACTCCAGAATGGCAAAACTATAATTATTTCAAAAATCCGAGCTGACTCGACTGAGAAGGGCTGACTAGATTGAGTGAAGGTTTTGGAGTATTGAGAATTCGAGCTGACTCGAATGACTATTCCAGAACAGCAATGGCTAGTTGCAAAAATTATTTTTCTTCATTCTAACAGTTCTACACGATCATATTTCATTTTTCAAGGCACTCCAATGGTCCAAACAACCTGGGAATGCTTCTAAAACTTATATATGATGGATCAAAGTGAAGAGAAGAGACATAGAAGAAGAAAAGGAGAAAAAGCGAGAGCTTCAATGTTCAAATTCAAGAGAGGGTTCTTCACTCCCTATCACAACTCTTGAAGCTTTTTTTGAAGAAAGAGGAGAGCTTAGAATAGCTACATTCAATGGACTAAAGTTGCAACCATTCACTCTCAAGGAGTTTGTATTTTGTGTTGCATTGTTTGCTTATTTGTTTTCCTTGTTTTTGTTTTGGATTTTTGGTGAGCTCGTAAAAACCATGTTTGGGTTCTTGGTAATCCTGGTATAAAAATCAAGTGTTGGTTCTTGGTAAGCCCAATGTAAAACCAAGAGTGGGTTTTTAGTGAGCTTGTGAAAATCAAAGTTTGGGTTCTTGGTGATCCCGGTGTAAAACCAAGATTGGGTTTTGGTTTGTAAGCCTGATATAAAACAAACAGACTGTATTCCATTGTGAATATAGTAAAAATCCCAAGTGATACCTTGGATAGTGGACGTAGGAGCAGGGTTGCTTCGAACCACTATAAATTATGGTGTTTGTGATTGCATTGCTTGTGCTTATTTATTTGCTTCTGCATTCAACTCTTGATACACTTCACTCACCACTAAAAGATTTTTAGAGGGTACATATTTGTTTAAAAGTTTTTTAATCCAATTCACCCCCCTCTTGGGTTGGCCACCTGGACAACAACTAGTATCAGAGCCATGTCTCTGTGCCTCTAGTTTAACAACTAGGAGTAAAGATTGATGGCTACCCAAATGAGCACACATCTTTCCAAAGGGCAATATTCTACATGACCACCACTTTTTATCAGCACGAACTATAGCTATTGGAAAGCATGCATGAAAATTTATATTCAAGCTATAGATTTTAAATTATAAAAAATTATCTTAAGAAAACCTCCCACTCCCATGATAAATGTTGATGGCATAAACATTCCAAAATCGGAGTTGGACTGGAATGCTTATGAAATGCAAATGGGAGAGTTGAATGCAAGAGCAATGTACCTCTTGTATTGTGCTTTAAGTGCAAATGAGTTTAACCGGATTTCTACTTACACCTTCATAAAAGAAATCTGGGATAAACTTGAAATCACTCATGAAGGCATAACACAAGTTAGAAACTCCAAGATCAATATGCTCATGCATGATTATGAAATGTTTAAAATGGAACCTCATGAATCTATTTCTGAAATGTTTTCGAGGTTTACTAACATTACTGATGATTTGAGAAGTTTTGGTAGAATGTATTCTAATGCAGATATGGTTCAAAAGATTTTTTGATCTTTGCCAAGAATTTGGGATCCTAAAGTAACTGCAATTCAAGAGGTAAAGAATCTAAACAATCTACCATTAGAAGAGCTTTTTGGATTACTTATCACTCATGAACTCACCTTGAAGCATCGGAGTGAAGAAGAGAAAAAGAAAAGGAAAGCAAGAGCACTCAAGGCGGCTACTAAAGAAATTGAAGAAGAGTTCACCAATTCATCATCTGAAGAGGAGCTAGATGAAGATGACTTGGACCTTGTTATAAAAAAATTAGGAAATTTATGGAAAAGGGCAAATTCAAAGATAAAGAAAAAAGGTATATGGCTAAGGGGAAGACATACAAAGAGAAAGAATAGAAAAAGAGGCATTGGCAGCCACTTGGAGTGACAGTGAAGATTCAAGCTCAAGTGAAAATGAAGAGCAATCAAAAACTGCCAACACTTGCTTTACGGTTCTTCAAAATGAGGTAAATTCTCTACCTAACTCAAAATTTATATTTGATGATCTTAATAATGCTTTTCATGATTTAATTCTGAATATAAAAAGTTAGGAACCAAGCATCAAATCTTAAAACAATCATATGATATGCTTCAAAATGAAAAAAAATGATGCTTTGGAAAAATATCATGTTTTGCAAATTGAATTAAATTCTATTTCTGAAAATTACAAAACTCTTCAAAAAGAAAAGATTGAATATCTTGAAAAGAATGAAGTATTACGTGAAGAAAATCAATGGTTGCAAAAAGAAGATGAGAAACTCAAGCTTTTAGTTGATAAATTGACTTTAAGTTCAAATAAGCTTGAGTTATTATTAAACAATCAAAGATTTTCAAGTAATAGAGTTAAAATTATTTGTAATTCAAATTCCAATCTTGTTGAAAAAAGATTTCAGCTCAAAATGAAATTCAAAAATCTAATGTTATTTATTTTTGTTGGAAAAGAGTTGGGCATAAAGCTTATCTTTGTAATTTCAGAAAGAAAAAGATAAATGATGCAAAGAAAGTTTGGTTCCAAAAGGAACCGCATGTACTAACTCCAATGGACCCAAAAAGATTTGGGTACCAAAAATCCACTTAGCTATTTTGCAGGTTTGTCTTGCAACCCATCATAAGAAAAAGAAGATTACAATGATAAAGTGGCTGTGCAAGGCATGAAGTAGGGTGGAAGAGCAAGTCTTCATCCTAAAGTTAGGTCAAGTTAACTAATGTTTTGTAGAAATAATGACAAATGGAAGATTATTCATATTGGTATAATTTACTCAAACCCTTTCTTACTTTTTGATATATGTAATCCTAGTCATTTACTTAAAGCAATTTGCTATATTTATTATATTTGATGCTTCAAGATAAGTTAAATGTCAACTATGCAAAAGTTACTAGTATTCTTGATCATGTAAAATTCATTGAACTTTAACTTGAAACATTTTGAATGTTTGAGGTATGTTTGATATTCAAGTCTTGTGGTAATGAACCATAAAATCAAGATTTCTAGCTTACTCTAGCACAGATAATTTGAGATATGCTAGCATACTTAATGTTTTAAATTGATCATGAGTATAGACTGATTTTGATGATTTTTATAAACTCATGACTTTAATTCTTCTATTGATTTTTATTTATTTTTATTGATATCATGTTTTACATTAGTCTCTTGCATGAATGCTTAGAATGAATGTGAAAGAGAGAGAAGTGTATATGTTAGATAAAATAAGAATTAAGAATCATGATACCCCCAACAATTAGTATTTGTAACAATTGATATCATAAAGAAAGGGGAGAAAAAGAGAAATTATTAAACAAGAATATGAAGGAAATAAAAAGAAGGTGAAATTAGAAATTATCTCAAAACATCCTAATATTCTTGTGGTATTATAAAATCATTTATTAGTATCCCCTTAAAGAATGGTTAAGAATACTTTTTATTGATGTCAAAAAGGGGGAAAGATATAAGGTGTCATAAAAAAGAACATTTAAACAGGGAGATTGATAAATTAAGGAGGAGTTTATTGCTTATATGATACTTGTTAATTTATTTGAAATACAATCTTTTATAAAGTTAATTTTGTGCTAAAATTCTTTTTCATGCCCAATATTTTGTCATCATCAAAAAGGGAAAGATTGTTGACCTTAGGATTGATTTTGATGATTACAAAACATTGATGCATGATATGTTACTAATTATCTTTATAAAGATTTTTTTTATAGAGTATCATAGGTTTAAAAGATGTTTGAAGTGGTTTTGAAGATGTTATAAGAACTTTGGAGACTTTTGGAAGCCTTTTGGACAAAGTTCACTCGAGCCGACTCACTGAGAATTCAAGCCGACACTTTCAGAGTGGCTGAAATTAAGTTCTAAATAAAGCTGACTCCAGAATGGAAAAATTGTAATTATTTCAAAAATTCGAGCCGACTTGACCAGAGTAAAGGTTTTGGAGTACTGATTCATCCGAGCCGACTCGAATGACTATTCTAGAACAGCAACGGCTGGCTGCAGAAATTATTTTTCTTCATTTCAATAGTTCCAAATGGTCATATTTTATTTTCCAAGGCACTCCAACAGTCCAAACAACCTGGGAACACATCTAAAACTTATATCTAATGGATCAAAGTGAAAAGAAGAGACATAGAAGAAGAAAAGGAGAAAAAGAGAGAGCTTCAATGTTCAAATTCAAGGGAGGGTTCTTCACTTCCTATCTTAACTCTTGAAGCTTTATTTGAAGAAAGAGGAGAGCTTAGGAGAGTTACATTCAATGGGCTAAAGCTGTAACCATCCACTCTCAAGGAGTTTGTATTTTGTGTTGCATTATTTACTTGTTTATTTTCCTTGTTTTTGTTTTAATCCTGGTGTAAAAATCAAGTGTTGGGTTCTTGGTAAGCCCGGGGTAAAACTAAGAGTGGGTTTTTGGTGAGCCCGTGAAAACCAAAGTTGGGTTCTTGGTGATCCTGGTGTAAAACTAAGATTGGGTTATGGTTTGTAAGCCCGGTATAAAACAAACCGACTGTATTCCAATGTGAATATAGTGAAAATTCCAACTAGTACCTTGGATAGTGGACGTAGGAGCTGGGTTGCTTCGAACCACTATAAATTATGGTGTTTGTGATTGCTTTGCTTGTGCTTATTTATTTACTTCGGAATTCAACTCTAAATACACTTCACCCCCCTCTTGGGTTAGCCACCTGGGCAATAGACTGTCAATTAGAATAGCTTTTGCAATTAATTTATTTTTTAAATAAATATTACAAAAGTCTTTATTGAATATAAATTCAAATCCTTTCTGTGCTAGCACAGAGATAAAAATTAAATTTCTACTAGCTACAGGCACAAAATAATAGTCACTAAGTACTAATCTAAACCCTAAAGTTAACGCAAGAGAATATGATCCAATGGCTTGTGCAACAACTTTTGCTCCATTTTTAACACATAGGATCATCTCACCTTCTCTCAGGGTTCTACTTCTTTCCAAACCCTGCACTGAAGTACATATATGAGCACTAGAGCTAGAGTCCAAAACCCAACTAGAAGTAGATAAAATCGTTAGGTTAGATTCAATAATGAGTATGGACTTACTTCAGAAGTGCATCCGCCTTTTGTTTCTTTAAGCTTTCCAGGTAGAGTGAATAATTTTTTTTCTAGTGGCCATCTGTATTACGGTGGAAACATTTTCCTTTGCTGACCTTGGCTTTCTTGGAAGGGTCCTTCTTTTTCTGCTTGTTTTCCTTCTGCTTCTTTGCAAGTTTCTTCTTCTTCCAAGTAGACTTTCTTTTGGAGGAAGCCTGCTCCACAGAGAAAATAGAGCCCCTTGAACTCTTCAAGGTCCCCTCATTGCTTACCAACATATTCAATAATTCAGGTAGGGTATAATTCAACTTGTTCATATTATAATTCATATGAACTGAGCATATGAACTAGTCAAGGACTGGAGGATCAAATCCACCTGAAGCTCCTTGTGAATAGGAATGTCCCAGCTTCTCAAGCTATTCTATGTCCTTAATCATTGTTAAACAATGATCATGGGTAGACTGCCCTTCATGCATCTTGTTGTTGAAAATCCTTTTCGACACCTCGAAGCATGCAATACGACTTTATTCACCATACAACTCTTGCATTTGAGTCAAAATTGATTTAGCAGTTAGCATGTCCTCATGTTGGCTTTGTAATTCATTTGACATTGAGGCCAATATGTAACACCTAACCTTATTATCATCATCCATCCATTTTTCAAATATAGTCATCTGACGGGCATTTGGATGGTCAGGTAAAACAGGGTGTTCTTGGTCAAGCACATAGGCCAACTTCTTAGAACTTAAAATAATTTTGACGTTCCTTAACCAGTCTTTGAAATTAAGGCCTATAAGTTGGTTTGTCTCTAAAATGCGGGCTAAGGGATTTGAAGCAGACATAGTTAACTGCAAGAGTAGAAGATTCTAATTAGATACTTTATACTTAATTATAAAAATTATTCTAGGATCTTTAAGAAATAATTTTAGAACATTTTAGAACTCCCACTATTTTTTTTGGATCTCTCACACTCTCCCATGGAGATGAGGAAATCCTAATGCGACTCTAGGTTTCTAGTAGGTGCTATGATCCCATCGATGTGCGGCACCTCACCATGCCCGGTTATTGGTAACACGCTATACCAATAAGTGGATAACCCTTGTCTAATATATCTAAAACAAGTTGTAGCAACTTGGTCTCTAAATCATGAAGCCTCAACGTGACCGTTTATTGGCCCAATCATTAGTTAAGTCAGACCCACCATTATGCTAGACAAAGCCATCATTGAGTCCCTTAACGTGACCATTTATTAGGCCCAACTCTATCAGTGCCTAGCTACATCGCATGCTTAATAGGGTGGTTATGTTTTCCCGATGCAACTAAACCACTGTAACTAGTCGAGAATAATCAACACCAGTAGGACACCCGCATACCTATAATGGTGGAAGACTTTAGACTTAATATTTATGGGGAGATTAGGTTCGGGTCTCTTCTAAATTGATCAGTCAAATCATATCTGACCAATTGATTAAGTCAGCACAATCGCATGTCTGACTTAAAATAGCTGGCATGGGTGAACTCAAATTAAAAGTGACCCTTTTGAAAGCTTAATCAACCAAATTGGCCAAGTCAATTTTGCCATATACCCTCTTTCTGCCAACCAAGTTGAGTTGGTTAGGAAAGAGTTAGCCCCAATAAAAACCATGATGGAAACTTTCCTTAGACATCAATTGGTTGATAAGATTCAATTAGGTCAATCTAGTGATTTGGGCTCATCACTAAGCCAAATTAGGTCTTAACTTATCGATTCATAATTATGAATCTATCTGACCAGACTATATCTAAAGTCAATTTTGAGCACACTTGACTTAACCCTAATCATCATTTGATTAGGTTAAGTCACTTGCTCAAAATTGAATTAGGATTACTAGTTGATCTAATCAAGCCCTACAATCTCTAGACCTAATTTGTTCAACCCAAACCCTCATGCACCTAATTTAAGTTTCTAATTTCAAATCAATTTTAAATTAGGTTCAAGTGCATGATATTTAATGGCTTATGATCTTGAATCAAATTTAAGACCTAAACCTTTGTTAGTGCATCATATGCATCAACATTTTAGATCATATGATTAAACTACTTCTACTGTAATAAACTAGATTTAAAACATACTTAATAACACATCATATATGTAATTAAGATCATAAATCGATCAAAATCCTTTTGAAAACTTTTTTTCAAAATAGGTTTGCATCAAAGTAGGACAACTTTTGCACTATAGGGGATAAACCCTATAGCAGGACAACCTTATAATCAGCATAAATTTGATGAAATCACAATCTAACTTTCAGATCTGAAAATGTTTCAGATCTAATCCTAATCCATGCATGTTAAAGAAAGGGAGAACTGTGGCTCTGATACTACTGTTAGTTCTCCGAACAGGATCGTTGCAAGCAAGTCAGGGTTTAAAGCCTGATGCAGTGGAAGATAACATATAAAATAATTTTATATTTAAGCATGCAGTTTATAAAATAAATCTAACTTATTTATAATAAATTCTTAAATATATTGAAATTAATTGAATATAATTTAGATATGAATATAAAATTATTCTGAATGAGAAATATATACTTGGATCACTATCTAGGCTTGCTTTAAAAACTATGCCAATCTGGATCTAAACCGAATACCAGATTCTCGGGATTTTGGACGAGACGCGCAATTGCTCGGCCTCTACTGGTATCCACACAAAACTCGTGTAACCAAATCATAGAGAGCACCGGACTGCTAGATCCTTGCAACCCTGTTGCCCAGAAATGGAGCCCAAGAGGGGGGGTGAATTGGGTCTTTTAAAAAATTAACACAATAAAATGAAGGTCCAGTGGTGCTTGTGAGCAATAAAAAATTTGATGCAAGATGATAGCAATAATTAAAGAGTATGAGAGGAAAAGAGCAATCACACACAAATACAAAGTTTATAGTGGTTCGGTGCAAACCTAGCACCTAAATCCACTCCCCAAGCCACCCTTGGAATTCCACTATAATCCACACCAGATTATAGTTGACTTGTTTTTCACAAGGCTCACAAGTCAAAACCTAAGTTGGTTTTGTCACCTAGGCTTACCAACAAACCTAAATACTTGTTTTGTCTTTGGGCTCACAAGTTAACCCTAGTTGGTTTTGTCCCTTTGGCTCACCAACAAACCACAATAACCTTCTTTCAAGACACCCTTGAAAGCAAGGTCAAATTACAATTAAAACAGATATGAAATTTAAAAGCTACAACAAACTCTCTTTAAGAGTAGATTGGAATCTTTGAAGCTCAAAAGGATGCTTTGTCTTCACTCTTCTTCAAGGTGCCTCTTTTTGGAATGAAGTAAGGATGAGCTAGTAGGCTTTTCAGTGGAATCAAGCTAGAAAAGACTTTTTGATTTGAAGTTTGGAGAGAATATTGGCTTTATGGCTTTTGAGTGGACTTGAATGCTCTTGAATAGACTTCTCTTCACTTCTCTCTTGCTTTCTCTTACTTTAAAATGAGGTTGGTGGATCTTAAATACACCAAAAACCTTCTAAAAATGGTTTGTGACCGTTGGAGCATTGGAAATAGCCGTTTGGAGCTTAAAAACCAAGTTCTGCAAGCCAGAAAAATAGATCCGATAGAGCTGTCAGGCTACAAGTGTCGACACTTGGTTATCAGGTGTCGACACTTGGCTGTCAGGTGTCGACACTTAATTTCTGAGTGTCGATACTTGAACATACAAGTGTCGACACTTGATGCACAGGTGTCGACACTTGACACAAAAATCCTCAAAACAACAAAGTTCTGTATTTTCAAAAATCTCAGGCCTTGAGTCGACACTTGGAACCTAAGTGTCGACACTTGGTGTCGACACTTGAAATATAGGTGTCGACACTTGGCATGCCAAGGATTTTTATCCATGCCAAATGCTGAAGTGTCGACACTTTACTGTCCAGGTGTCGACACTTGAGACTGAAAACATCCAGATTCAAGTGTAAATGCCTCAAAAACAAAAATAAAATTCATGAATACATAAACACATAATAGTTAAACAATTATATACCCTTTTTCAATGAAGAGGATGCCCGGATATGTGAGAATTGCTCCATGCCATTACGTGCCATACACCATAAGTTTTTGGAATTTTGAGGTGCTTTCTTCCTGAAAACTCACAACTTGAAATCCTCATTAGAATACAATATGCACTCAATGTTTTGTTATTCATCAAAATCACTGGGTGGAGCCAACAATCTCCCCCTTTTTGATGATGACAAAACCTTGAGAAAAAGAGGCAATATAGTTCAAACTTTAACCATTTAATTTATAAATATGAATTTTAGTCACAATAGAGGCAAAAACTTTATAGATAGGAGGAAACAATCTCCCCTTTAATTAGATGGTAAACTTCAAAGATTCTTGCAAGGTGAAATCAATATAATCAATACAATACACCTTTTTCTCAATAAAATCAAAATCAATACTTGTTCTCCCCCTTTTTGTCAATCATAAGAAAGGGGAATAACCTCCCCCTCACAATGAGCATGGATACAAAAAGATAATAGAGAAACAAATAACATAGATATCAGAGCTGAAATTATGCTAATATCAAAGAGTATCATAGTTAAAATATACCATTATAAAGAGTATCAGAGCCAAAGAATAGTAAACTGAAGCACAAAATCTTCAAGATAACAGAGTACTGAACAGAAACACACATATATATAAGATAAATTTTCAGTACAAAAGAGCTGAAACATACATATATCATCAGAGTCAAAATAAGTATCAAACATGTAGCAAATAGACATCTGTGAGGCTAATCCTTTTCAGATGGAACATCAAGACTGAAAGGAGCACTGATCCTAGATCTGGTGGCTAATGCCCTAGGAGGTGCTAAAGCTCTAAGACTCCTAGTGCGGCCGGCATGACCAAAGGCGGGTACAACCCTAGAAGATCTAGTAGAAGGAGGTGAAAGATGATCAGCTGGCGTAATAAGATCCGGTGTGAAGTCAACCAAGGCAGTAGTAGGAGCTGGTGTAGTAGGAGGATCTTGACTGACCACCTCATAAGCATCGGCACCGCCCACACTGTCGCTGTCACTGCCCACTACCTCTGTAGCTTTGTCAACATCCTGATCACCACCCTCAGCATAATCAGCATGGTCGCTCTGGTGATCGTCGCCATCATCATCATCATCGTCATCATCGTCAGATCGAGCAAGTGCAGGTGCTGCAGGAGGTATAAATGATCTCAACGGACTCTCAATGCGAGTAAATCCCTCCTCCATGGATCTGCGAATCTCAGCATGCTCCGAGGTAGTATGTGCTCGTAGAAGCTCGACCTCGCTACGCAGCTGAGTCACCTCACCTCTGATCTCTGAGAACTGTGCTCTGGCATGCTTCTCAAAAGATAGTCCTGTAGATGGTGGTGGAGGAGCTGAAGTGTCAGAGATAGGTGCTCTGCCTGTGTCGATGGTACATCTACTGAAGGAAGAACTGCTGGCTCAGATGGTCCAGCCTCAGCCTCTCGGATCTCGTCCTCCTCATCTGGCTCCTGGCCAGACTCTCTACAAGCCCATCGACCTCCAACTATCCTGTATCCCATCCGGTGCAATGACCTCTCATCGTACACATCCGTGTGCAGTATCTCCTTAGGGATCTCCCCCTCCAATGATACTCCACAAGCTCTGAAAAGTCAGGTCAGTGCCATGCCGTATGGCAAACAGTGTCGGCGCTGAGTGGCAACATCATACATCTGTGACAGCATTAGAGTGGGTAAATCTATCTGTCTCCTCTCAATCAGACTGGTCATCACCATCAGCTCCCTCTCGGTGATGAAATCGAATCTGCCAGTCTTCGGTAGTAGGATCCGTGCAGTAATATGGTGCAGCAGGCGCATCTCTAATGATAACTGGTTCGCGGTAACCACTGAAATACCGCGAACATCCTCTCGCTCAAGGATGCACCTGAATGCCGCCTCTCTATCATCTACAGAAAAGGCACAGACTCCTCTCCGGGGTATCTCCCATACACGGCTCAGAAGCTCATCAGTCAAAGAGATCTGAATACCCCTGACGGATGTCGTCCATAATAGTCGTCGATAGTCCAGTGCACCGTAGAACTCCCTCACTAGGTGAGGATAATATCTCTCCTGCATGGTGCAGAAGGGTACTAGTCCTGCATCTGTGAGTATCTCCCTAATACCAAAGTGGTGCCTGTCGAAGCACTGCAAATCAACTCTCCTCCCTGAAGCTACAGACTTCCCTGCCATCCTCTCTACAGGGGGGGAGCTCGGTGTGGCTGTACTGCTCGGCTGTGCAGGATCAAATCTGGCCTTCGATCTCCTCTCAGTACCATGACTGGGCCTCGCCCTAACTGCAAGTCTCTTCCTAGGACCCATTATAGCCAACTAACCAGGAAGAAGAAAGAAAGGTTTACAACAAGGGACTGGCCATAGGTTGAGATTAGAAACAAAAGGTTCAGATAGGTTTCGAAAACCAGAATCAACAAAGTTTGAAAAATATATTTTGATCAAATGACAAATTTTTGAGCAAAATTTGTAGGAAAATTTTTTGTTAGGTAGAACACATTTGAATCTTTGGAAAAATAATTTTTGTAAGGTCTAAAGATAAAAACATGTGGGATTTGGATCTAAACACTTAGGGTTTTAGCAAATAGGCGAAAATGTCACAAAATGTATTACGAAAAACCTTTCCAAATAGTCAATAAATAGATTTAGTAAACTTAATTTAGATGAAAACCCAATTTATTTTGCCCAAAATTAATGAAACAGTGATTTTTGCGAAAAAAGGGTGAAAAACGGTCAAAAGATGAGGGAAATCTGAGAAAAACAAATCTAAAACATTATTCCCTCAAATGGAGTTTTAGAAATTCATTAAAACATGCAAAAATCTGGTTAGATTCAAGAAAAATATTTGGAAAACCCAAAACACGGTTGTTTGGTTCGAAAACAACAAAATTAAAAAACAAAGAAAAATAAAACGAAATTAGAAAGGAGAAATACCTGATTTGTGAAGGATTGAGGGGTGAAAGGATGGATTTGGACAGAGGGGACCATTGTTCCAAGAAATCAGGGGGAAGAAGATTTCAAAAAAACCATCGTTCGGTCCGATTAAAAGATTCGCAAGTGTCGACACTTCGGATTTGTCAAGTGTCGACACTTGGTCAGGTGTCGACACTTGACACTTTCCAAGTGTCGACACTTGGCCAAAAAATTCGAGAAAATCTGGAAAAAATAGGAAAAACTTTGACAAAGTTTTGGGGTTTTAAACAATAGGTTTTAAGCTTTAGGATTTAGATAAAAAAGATACTAAGAGAGTTCTAGGAGAATGGATCAATGACACCTAACTCTCTTCTAATCAGACAGAACCTATCCTCACTCAAAGGCTTTGTAAACACATCAGCTAACTGATCATTAGTACAAACAAAATCAAGAATTACATTAGAGTTTTGTACATGATCTCTTATGAAATGATGTCTTATTTCAATGTGTTTACTTCTTGAATGTTGCACAGGAATTTTAGATAGGTTGATTGCACTAGTATTGTCACATCTTATGGGTGTCTTAGTTAGTTTAATGCCAAAATCTTCGAGTTGTTGTTTGATCTAGAGGATTTGAGTACAACAGCTCCCAGCTACTATATATTCGGCTTCCGCAGTAGATAGAGCAACTGAGTTCTGTTTCTTGCTACTCCAGGAGATTAAATTTACTCCAAGAAACTGACAGGTTCTACTAGTACTTTTACGATCAAGTTTACACCCAGCAAAGTTAGCATCAGAATAAGCAATTAAATCAAATGAAGAATCTCTAGAGTACCATAAACCAATTTCAATAGAGCCAGATAGATATCTAAGTATGCGTTTAACAGCCAAAAGATGAGACTCTTTAGGATTAGACTGATATCTAGCACAAATACAGACACTAAACATGATATCTGGCCTACTGGCAGTAAGATATAACAATGAACCAATCATGCCACGATATAATTTTTGGTCTATAGGCTTACCTGATTCGTCCTTGTCAAGTCTACATATAGAGCTCATAGGGGTACCTAATGGCTTAGTGTTCTCCATCCCAAACTTCTTGAGTAATTCTCTTGTATATTTTATTTGGTTGATGAAGATCCCCTCTTTGGTTTGCCTTATCTGGAGTCCGAGGAAGAAATTCAGTTCTCCCATCATGCTCATCTCGAACTCACCCTGCATTAATCTTGCAAAATCTTGATAAAGAGATTCATTAGTAGTACCAAATATTATATCATCAACATAGATTTGTACTACTAAGAGATCATCATTCTTTTTCTTTAAAAACAAAGTTTTATCTACATTACCTCTAGTAAAATCATTTTTCAGCAAAAAGGAGCTTAAACGATCATACCATGCTCTTGGAGCTTGTTTTAATCCATATAAAGCTTTATGAAGTTTATAAACATGATTTGGAAATTTAGAACTTTCAAAACCAGGGGGTTGTTCAACATAAACTTCTTCTTCAATTAATCCATTTAAAAAGGCACTTTTAACATCCATTTTATATAGTTTAAATTTCATGAAACAAGAAAAAGCCAACAATAGCCTAATTGCCTCAAGTCTAGCCACAGGAGCAAAGGTTTCATCAAAATCTATCCCTTCCTCCTGATTGTATCCTTTGGCAACTAGTCTAGCTTTATTTCTAATTACTATTCCATTTTCATCAAGTTTATTTCGAAAAACCCATTTTGTGCCAATAATTGATGTGTTTGAAGGCCTATCCACTAGTGTCCAAACATTATTCCTTTTAAATTGATTAAGTTCATCTTGCATAGCATTTATCCAATTACTATCATATTCAGCTTCCTCAATAGTTTTAGGTTCAATTTGAGACACAAAAGCTAAGTAATCATAAATATTTCTAAGAGATGATCGAGTACTTACACCTTTAGATGGATCACCTATAATTAGTTCTTTTGGGTGTCCATGAGCATACCTCCATTCTTTTGGTAATGATCAACAGTTGATGTATTTTCATCACCTTGTGCTTGATCTCCGTCAGTGTTTTGATCTTCATTCTGTTCCTTGGTAAGTCCTTCATTGTTGTTTATTTCTTCAGTTTTCTTGCTACCTGATTCATCAAAAAGTACATCTTCTTTTCTTGAAGATTTTTGGTTAGTTTCATCAAATACCACATGAATGTCAACAACAAATGTCCTTCTGTTGAAAACCCTGTATGCCTTACTAAATGTGGAGTAGCCTAGAAAGACTCCCTCATCTGATTTGGCATCAAATTTACTTAGATTATCTTTACCATTGTTTAAGATGAAACAACGGCATCCAAAAACATGAAAATAACGGATTGAAGGTTTTCTATCCTTCCAAAGCTCATAAGGGGTTTTCTTTAAAATCGGTCGAATTAAAACTCGATTTAAAATATAGCATGCAGTATTTATGGCTTCCGTCCAAAAGTATCTAGGTAAATCATTTTCACAAAGCATGGTGCGTGCCATTTCTTCAAGAGTTCTATTTTTTCTTTCTACTACCCCATTTTGTTGAGGTGTCCTAGGTGCAGAAAAATTGTGATGAATTCCATTTTCAATATAGAATTTATTAAAATTGGCATTTTCAAATTCAGTTCCATGATCACTTCTTAAAGATATTACTGAAACACCTTTTTCATTTAAAGCTATTTTGTGAAATCTAATAAATCCAGAAAACGTTTCATCTTTATGTGCTAAAAACATGATCCAAGTAAAACGTGAGAAATCATCTACAATGACTAGACCAAACTTCTTACCTCCCAAACTAGATGTTCTAGTAGGCCCAAAGAGGTCCATATGAAGCAATTCCAAAGGTCTAGATGTAGAGATTACTCCTTTTGGTTTGAAAGAAGATTTTGTTTGTTTTCTAAGTTGACATGCACTACAAATCTTATCTTTTTCAAAATTGAGTTTAGGCAAATCTTTTACTAAATTCTTTTTGCTAAGTTTTGAAATTAAATGCATGCTTGCATGTCCTAGTCTACGATGCCAAAGCCAACTAGTTTCATCGATCTTGGCTTCCATTGCCACTAGACATTGACCTTTCTGAATAGGGAGATCATCAAGATCAACCATATAAATATTGCCATGCCTATGACCGATGAACTTAATGCCATTATCATCTAGACTAGAAACAATGCACAAAGAAGATTCAAAAACAACTTTAAAATTTTTGTCACAAAATTGACTAATGCTAAGCAAGTTATGTTTTAATCCATCAACATATAAAACATTATCAATATAAGAGATAGGGTGATATGGATTTTACCAATACCGATTATTTTGCCCTTTCCATTATCACCAAAAGTTACATTGCCACCATTTTGATATGTGAGTGATGAGAACTGCTCCACATCTCCTGTCATATGCCTTGAGCAACCGCTATCAAGGTACCACATTCTTTTCTTGTTGGTTGCAAGGCATACCTACAATAAAGATCAAGTGGAGACTTTAGGTACCCAAGCCATCTTAGATCCTTTTTGGTTAGTGGCATTGGTTCCTTTTGGAACCCAAACTTTCTTAGTGTTATTTAATTTTCTTTTGTTGCACATATAAGATTTATGTCCTTTAATACCGCAAGTATAGCATGTAATGGATGAAGATGCAGGCACAAAGAAATTTTTAAAGAGTTTCTGTTTCTTATGAGTTCTGAATCCTAATCCAGCTTTGTCAAATATTGCTCTTTGGTTATTTAATAGTAAATTTAATTTTTCAGAACTATAAGTAAATTTTTCAACAAAAGGTTTTAGTTTTTCGATTTCTTCTTTATATCTTTTATTTTCTATTAAAATTTCTTTGCTTTGTCTTGACAATTTTTCATTTGAAAGTAAGTTACTTTTCTTATCAAATATATCCTTTTCTTTTTCAAGAACCATAATCTTATCATTTAAATTTTTATTTTGTATTAGAAGGTATTCATTTTTATTTGAAAGGTTGTTGTTTGTTTTAGCTAGTTCCAGATTTTGCTTCTTTAATTCTTTATGTTTTGACTTTAATTTTTGAAATTCTATGACTAGTTCATCAAAAATCTCATGAAGCTCATCAAAAGTTAATTCATTTTCGGTTTCAGAACATATCTCTTCTTGATCGGCCATTAGACAGAAATTTGCTACTTCTTGCTGTTCTTCCTCAGAGCTAGAGTCTTCACTTTCACTCCAGGTTGCCATCATGGCTTTCTTTCTCAGCTTTCTTCTGCTTTTCTTTAACAAGGGGCAGTCTACCTTGAAATGCCCGGGTTTCTTACACTCAAAACATGTGGGCTGCTCCTCATTCTTTTTCTTGTCTTTTTCCTTACTCGGTTCACCTTTCAGAGGTTTCTTTTTGTAGTTGAACTTTTTCTTCCTCATAAACCTTCTAAATTTCCTTGCTAACATAGCCGTTTCATCTTCTTCGTCATCCTCTTCAGAGTCTTCGCTTGAGTCCTCTCTAGTAGTAGATTTGAACGCGATCATCTTCTTCTTTTTATCCACCTCTCCGTTCTTTTGTTTGAGGGATAGCTCATAAGTCATCAAGGAACCCAACAGTTGTTCTAGTGGGAGAGTGTTGACATCTTTTGCTTCTTCAATTGCAGTGACCTTTGCATCCCATGAAGCTAGTAGAAACCTGAGAAGTTTATTCACAAGTTCACCGTTAGAAATTATTTTTCCTAGACTTCTCATGCCATTCACAATGTTTGTGAACCTAGTATACATCTCACTGATAGACTCAGTAGGTTCCATTTTAGACATTTCATATGTGTGAATTAGCATGTTAACCTTGGTGGTTTTTACTTGGTGTGTACCCTCATGGGTAACCTCAAGTGTATCCCAAATCTCCTTTGCGGAGAGACAGTTTGATATTCTATTAAACTCACTAGGATCAAGAGAGTAAAATAAAAGGTTCATTGCCTTAGCATTAAGCTCAATTTGCTTAATGTCATTCTCATCCCAATCATCTTTCATTTTTGGAGTGAGAATGCCATTAATCATCATTGTAGGCTGATGAGGACCTTTTACAATTGTTCTCCATAAATTATAATCAAGAGCTTGTATAAATATGCGCATGCGTGTCTTCCAGTATGTGTAATTTGTGCCATTAAAAAGTGGGGGTCGGTTTGAAGCTTGACCTTCAACAATATCCATGCCTATTGGGGCTGCCATGATCTTTTACTCAAGATCCTTGGACCTACAAGAGAGTACCGGTGCTCTGATACCACTTGTTGCCCAGAAATGGAGCCCAAGAGGGGGGGGTGAATTGGGTCTTTTAAAAAATTAACACAATAAAATGAAGGTCCAGTGGTGCTTGTGAGCAATAAAAAATTTGATGCAAGATGATAGCAATAATTAAAGAGTATGAGAGGAAAAGAGCAATCACACACAAACACAAAGTTTATAGTGGTTCGGTGCAAACCTAGCACCTACATCCACTCCCAAGCCATCCTTGGGAATTTCACTATAATCCACACCAGATTACAGTTGACTTGTTTTTCACAAGGCTCACAAGTCAAAACCTAAGTTGGTTTTGTCACCTAAGCTTACCAATAAACCTAAATACTTGTTTTATCTTTGGGCTCACAAGTTAACCCTAGTTGGTTTTGTCCCTTTGGCTCACCAACAAACCAAAATAACCTTCTTTCAAGACACCCTTGAAAGCAAGGTCAAATCACAATTAAAACAGATATGAAATTTAAAAGCTACAACAAACTCTCTTCAAGAGTAGATTGGAATCTTTGAAGCTCAAAAGGATTCTTTGTCTTCACTCTTCTTCAAGGTGCCTCTTTTTGGAATGAAGTAAGGATGAGCTAGTAGGCTTTTCAGTGGAATCAAGCTAGAAGAGACTTTTTGATTTGAAGTTTGGAGAGAATATTGGCTTTATGGCTTTTGAGTGGACTTGAATGCTCTTGAATAGACTTCTCTTCACTTCTCTCTTGCTTTCTCTTACTTTAAAATGAGGTTGGTGGAGCTTAAATACATCAAAAACCTTCTAAAAATGGTTTGTGACCGTTGGAGCATTGGAAATAGCCGTTTGGAGCTTAAAACCAAGTTCTGCAAGCCAGAAAAATATATCCGTTAGAGCTGTCAGGCTGCAAGTGTCGACACTTGGCTGTCAGGTGTCAACACTTGGCTGTCAGGTGTTGACACTTGATTTCTGGGTGTCGACACTTGAACATACAAGTGTCGACATTTGATGCACAGGTGTCGACACTTGACACAAAAATCTCAAAACAACAAAGTTCTGTATTTTCAAAAATCTCAGGCCTTGAGTTGATACTTGGAACCTAAGTGTCGACACTTGGAACCTAAGTGTCAACACTTGGTGTCGACACTTGAATATAGGTGTCGACACTTGGCGTGCCAAGGATTTTTGTCCGTGCCAAATGCTGAAGTGTCGACACTTTACTGTCCAGGTGTCGACACTTGAGACTGAAAACATCCAGATTCAAGTATAAATGCCTCGAAAATAAAAATAAAATTCATGAATACATAAACACATAATAGTTAAACAATTATATACCCTTTTTCAATGAAGAGGATGCCCGGATATGTGAGAATTGCTCCGTGCCATTACGTGCCATACACCATAAGTTTTTGGAATTTTGAGGTGCTTTCTTCCTGAAAACTCACAACTTGAAATCCTCATTAGAATACAATATGCACTCAATGTTTTGTTATTCATCAAAATCACTGGGTGGAGCCAACAAACCCTCTCCTCTTTTAGGAAATCAAGACCTTTCTTCTTCTTGAATGGCTTTTATCTTGTGAATCGAAGTCACAAGATCTTGGACTTCTCTCTTTTGATTTTCTCTTTTAATCTCTCTTTTCCTTTTTTTATTTTTTTTTTCAGATTTTTAAGACCTTCTCTAAGGTTTTTGATGAAAAGAAAGGTAAAAAAGAAGAGGAGTAACGATACTATATGTTACGATGATTTTTTCCTCAACTATACGCTCCTTAAATAACCCACGCTTAATAATAGAGTTCAGCCACTTATTATTCTGAGATTATTATGGATCTTAATTAGGATTAGGATAAGAGAGAGTCATAATTAAATCCATTATTAATTTGATAGAGTTTTGATGGAGAAAGTTACTTAAAGCGGAAGGACTCTTCCTTCATATTTGCGCCACAAAGTTTTCATGCAAAAATCCTCCACTCCTCAAGTGTTTTGTACCATATTTTTTACTAGATTAAGGTGGGTCCCATCTAGATTAACATTAGATAAAAGTCCTAAACTAATCCATATTCTATGGGATAGAGTTTAGGATGAATTAAGAGTCCCAAAATAGAAGGACTCTTCTCTTCTTGCGCCAACTTATTTCTTGCTACACAAAATATTGCACCATTCTCATTTTTGGCATATGGAGAGGAGAGAGAGTTCCAGTCAAATGGGACTCTGAGTTATCGATCTAATTAAAATGATTTGATAGTCAAATCGAAGCCAATTTCAAGCCCGATCAAACCTATTTTGAAAAGGCTATTGACCTAATTCAATTAGGATTAGTTAACCGAGTCAAATTCAAATAACTAACCAAATTATAACCAAATTAATTAAATTAAATCTGATTTAATTCAATTAATGATTGATCCTTAACTTAATTAGGTCAAATATAAATTGTAACACTTACAATTAGATCCAAATGTACTAAAATTGGTAGGTGCTAAATTTAGCAAAATTTTGATTTGTTGATTAGTTAGTTGAGCTCCTAATATGTGTGACCCCTCAGGTCCTACCCTGTCTGGTAATGAGATATGCTATAATCTCTATTATACATCATCGAAACTCTTTTCGATGGGCTAAAATAATTTCAGCTCAACCCTAATTAGGATCGTCGATCCATAAACAATCCTAATGGTCTCTCCAATCCACTAGTGACACCTAGTAGTATGTAGTGGCAACCCAGCAAGATAAGCTTGGAATCCCTAGGTATAGTTATTGTGTGATTCGATTTCTCTATCAAAAATCCTGATATGATGCAGGTCACGGAAACGCATCAAACCCATCAGTTATATGCTTAACTTAATCAACTCGAGTCTGAATGTGATACTAATGAAAATATCTTTTTGTTATCACTCTGCTATGGCCATAGACTTATGGACTTAGTCTCACTAAGTTGCATAGGATTATTCCTTACTACTAAGGTTGATAGATCCTTACAAGTATACACCCTACTCCGATAATAAACTTACTGCAGTCAACGAACACCGCAAGGTCCTGAATGGATAGGAACCATGTTTATGTGCTGTTAAGCTATAGTAACCTTACTATGAGTAGCTGAGACACTCTAGGTCAAAGAACTATTCACATAACTACAGCATCAAAAAGTTATTGACAAGTGAGTAGTTATCCATATAACTTCCTGTACTTGGTCATGCTCAGTACCATTGATTTCTATCAACTACCTGCACTCTCACTCCAATGTCACCATATTGTAGATTAGAGACTCGTCTACCCATAAAGGGAAGTGATTTGTGCACCAATCTTAATGGATCAATCACCGTCCTCGTGATATTCCAATGATTGGGAGTTTTTAGGAGTTAACCTATAAAGATACATGCCTCAGATTCTCAACTCTTGAGAATATATGTCATTGTCCATTAACTCCATGGATGATTCATAGACACACCATTATGAATGAAGTAAATGCACTTTTTATTAATGAGAAAAATTAAGTACAAAATTCATGCTCTAGAAATATAATGTGTCAAACCAACTTAGCTTTTAGGGCATACTCTAATAGTTGGAACATTCAATTTGATAAAACAATTAAGAAATTTGGTTTCTTCAAAAATATAGTGAACCATGTGTATATAAGAAGACAAATGGAAGTACCATTGTCTTCTTAATATTGTATGTTGATGACAATCATGTATACCATGTTATATACCAGGCCTGACATTGCTTATGCTTTAGGCATAGCAAGCAGATTCTAGGCTGATCCAAGGGAAGATCATTGGAAAGCTATGAAAAACATTCTTAAGTACTTTAGAAGAATTAAAGATATTTTTTTAATATATGGAGAATTAGATTTAAAACTAGAAGGCTATATTGATTCTAGTGTTCAATGAGATATAGATGATAGTAAATCCATATTAGGATATATCTTTACTTTGTATGAAGGTACAGTGAGTTGGAAATGTACCAAGTAGCAAATTATAGCTGACTCAGTTACTAAGATAGAATAACATAGCTACTAGTGAAGCCAACTAAGAAAGCTGTCTAGATGAAGAAATTCATCTCATAATTGGATGAAGTTCCTATGATACGATAACTAGTGTCACTTTATTATGATAACACTAGAGCTATTGCACAAGCTAAGGAACCAAGGTCTCACCAAAAATCCAAGCATACCTTAAGGCACTTTCATCTCATTCATGAAATCATTGAAAGACAAGACATGATTTTAGAATGAGTAGATACAAAGAATAATATAGCATATCCATTCACTAAGACCCTTCCTCAACAGTAATTTGATCACCATTTAGATTGTACGAGAATTAAATACAAGAGCGATTAGCTTTAGTGCAAGTGGAAGATTGAAAGAATAGTACTTTAAAAGCCAATCATATTTTATATAAAATAGGGTTTGTCTATAATATTCTCCTGACTCAAGTATGATATTAATAAAAGACATTTTGTTTTATCATATGCTATGTTTTATACTTTATTATCTTAAGATTATGATGAACCCCATAAATTAGGACAATATTTCAGGGTTATGATGGAGATCATAATAGTGAGATCTTAGATCTTATAAATTCTAATCTAAAATATTTCTAGTCATAGGATCATCAAGTTGGGGATCGATATTTTTAGAAAGACTGGCATATCCTATATATGCTCGATGGAGAGAGTAGTTGGTCTCATGACCACTTGTATAGGGACACTAATACAAGGATATGGGTGCTCTCAGGATATAAGTTCATGGAATTGATATGTCATGAGAACATCTTACAGAAATCTTATATACTTGTCAAAAGATAATTCTTGTAGTGGAAGTTGTATAAGTAATCCTTAGACTTGAGATCACCATGGTATCTGATGTAGCACATTCACTGATGTGGAGCCCCCACTGGCGTTCATCCTGGTAAGAGATCTTCCACTTATCACGATGGCCAAACAAAGAGCCAAGGCGAGCCCTCCTACCGAGGTTAGCTCCCAGCCAGGGTCCTGCTCATAGGGCCAGCCCTCCGTCTGAGGCCAGCTCTCGATCGGGGTCATGCTCATGCCACCAAGGTGAGCCCTCCTGCCGAAGTCAGCTCCTAGCCGGGGTCATGCTCATAGGGCAAGCTTTCCGTCTGAGGCCAGCTCTTGGCCGGGGTCATGCTCATGTTGCCAAGGTGAGCTTTCTTGCCAAGGTCAGCATTCCTACCAATGTCAACCCTAGTCGGGGTTGTGCTCATAGGATGAGCCCTTCTTCTGAGGCCAGTTCTCGACCGGGGTCGTACTCATATTGCCAAGGTGCACCCTCCTATCGAGGTCAGCTCCCAACCAGGGTCGTGCTCATAGGGCAAGCCCTCCATCTAAGGCCAGCTCCCGGTCGGGGTTATGCTCATGCTTTCAAGGTGAGCCCTCTTGCTGAGGTCAGCTCCTGCCCAAGGTCGTGCTCATAGGGCGAGCCCTCCGTCTGAGGCCAGCTCCTGGCCAGGGTCATACTCATGCTGCCAAGACGAGCCCTCCTGCCAAGATTAGCTCCTAGCCGGGATCGTGCTTATAGGGCAAGCTCTCTGTCTGAGGCCAGCTCTTGACTGGGGTCCTGCTCATGCTTGCAGGGGCAGGGCTCTCGAAGTGAGCCCCTTCCCTGCCTTGCAGAGGACCGAATTCTCGCTAGCGACAAAGGTGGGAAGGATTAACATAAATTCAAACTATGGTGAGGGGGTCCCCATCCACTTGCAGCCTCTAGGAGGAGACGCACACCCTGTCATTAATTCAAGCTCTGTAATGTGCCACCCGCGTGCTCTATGCAAGGTGTGCTTCTCCAAGCCCCCGACCCTGTAGCATACCGCCATGTCGACAATCGTGCAACCGGGGGTCTCAACCCTCGTAACACAAAACCTGAACCTCCCCCAAGAGGAGTATTCCATTAAGGCCACAGGCCCTGCGATGCTTCGATGGTCCCTCTAGGAATAGAAACATCCCATTATGGCTCAGGGCTCAGCGGCACGATGCCCGCCCCTCCCACAGGGGCTGCACCACCAAGGGGATAAGGTCTGTGCCACGCCGGCGAACACCCCTAATGAAAGGATCTTCTTCAAAGGACCGATCCAAAGAGGGAAGCAAGGCAGACAATAGAGAGCCTGAGGCAAACACCAAGGCCAGAAAGAGATGACAGGTTAATCCCAGCTCCCTGTGAATCACCTGTGAATAAGCCCTAAAATCCTAATTTTAATCGAGTCCTGTATATACAAACCCCAATCTTAATTGAGTCCTGTATATACAAGCCTAGTCAATTTGATTTTTGTTTTGACTTATTATGCCTTAGTAATTTGATCAAATTGGGTAAGGTTAGTTTCAATTGAGTCCCTTAATTAGTTAATTAGTTCCAATTGAGTCTTGTAATGAGGAGGTTTAAGCTCGAATCAAGAATGCAAGCCAAGAAGGACCCAATTCATAGTGCCACATCATCTTAGATGCCTTCACCCAATGCCATGTCATCATTGTCACATCATCATCTTGCCATGTCATCTTGCCATATCACCATCCTTGTCACATGCTATGGTCAGCCACAAAGGAATCAATAAGGGTGCCAATTCAAGAAGCCAAGTTCAAGGGGTTTCATGCTACAAGAATCTAAGAATTCAAGGAGTTCAACAACTTCAAAGTTCCTTATTATCCAAATTCAAGAATTCATTATGGATGTCCAACCAAATACTCATCTTGGCAGCCCATCATCAATTCAAACCAAGGAATAAAGGAGTCTTGTCACCCATCTTGTTTCAAGTATTATCGCCCACTTCAATCCAAGAGTTGTCGCCCAAGTGAATGAAGCCAACAAGAATCAAACACCAAGAACCATGACGCCAATAGGGAATTCAAAAGATGGTTGATGCCCAAGGGAAGCCAATTCCATGCAGTTCCAACAAGAACTCAAGAGGTTGAAACCCTTACTCTTTTAGCTTGTAATCCATGAGGGTCTATAAATACCCCTCAAAACCTCCCCTTGTAATCAATGAATTTTTGCTGAAATAAAGTTGAGGTTTTTCTCTTCAATCCTTTGTTGTGACAGCATCGAACTCCGTGAGGGAGCAGATGTGAGGTCCTTGGTGCGAGGCCTAGTTATCCAACATTCATCCATCAAGAAACCCTAAAGCCACCATCTTCCTTCTCATCTCCCTTTCTTCCCATCTTTTTCACCTTCCACACCATCTAACTTCTTTCTTTTGACTGATTCCAGGTGATCAAGATCTGAAATGAAGGACTTTCTTGCTTTGGAACCAACAATGTTGCAGATCGAAACCCGAAGATTGATAATCTTAAAGTTCTGCCACGAATCCTAGAGTGCTGAAATCGATATACATCAAGAGTGCTTCAAATCCTTGTTGGTAAGCAAAACCCCTCCTCAACTCTTTAGCTCTTATTCTTGAAAGCGATAATTTTAGTTTGGATGATTTCTTAATCAT
Source organism: Areca catechu (assembly GCA_021397845.1). Lineage (NCBI taxonomy): Eukaryota > Viridiplantae > Streptophyta > Magnoliopsida > Arecales > Arecaceae > Areca > Areca catechu. Next base: position 57,741,818 of record CM038047.1, on the reverse strand, counting down.
CAGGTCCTATTTTGTTGATCAGTTTTGTGATTCTACATTACTGGTATCGAACTAGTTACCTAGTTGATTTTATCTAGGTTCTTTGAGTTCCTTATTATGAGATTTGCTGAACTAATTGGTCATTGCTCTTATCTAAAAAAAGCTTTAGGATTAATAGAATTAGGTTTGCATATCTCATCCCGTATCATCTTTTGGTATCAGAGCAAGTTAAACTAGGGTTAATTGCTAGTTCTTAAAATTTAAGCATGTTGAAATCTGCATACTAGTCTAAACCTAGGTCTGAATTTTTATCAAAACCCTGCTATTTTTTGTTTATTTTTGCATCCATCCATCGTATATTTAGTCCCCTTAAGTTCTTCAATTTTCTGGAACTTTTCAGATCTCAAAAAAATAGAAAAAAAATCTGCAAAAGAAAACCCTAAAAAAATTACCTTGCTGAAATTTCTGCAACACTAAACTAGGACTGAAATTTAGTTTACAATAAAACCTTCAAACCCTAATTTTCTTTGCATTTAATTTTTGATATTAATCTATATTACATCTTCCATCTGCATATAAAAAAATTATTTTATTTTCTATTTGGATGAGATGGTGAGACCCCTTTTTCAAACTTCAACCGACTGATTGGTGCATCCCTCCATTATGCCGGCCAGCAGGGTTTGGACATGTGTCGACCCCTACTGGCTCGGACACTTCGGCCCTAGAGCATCTCATCGGGAAATGGAAGGGTGTCACTTTGAATTGGCATTTTTGCTGGTGTGGCACCCTCGGGTTGGCACAGGCACAATCCATGAATCATTGAAAAATATGGCCTTTAATGACTCGAGTGTGGCAGTCCTCCATGTCAGCAATATCATTACTCTCTTCACCCAAAACTCCAAGGGACCATCATGCATTTTGGGGCTCAAGAGTGGAGGGCATTTGATGCGGCAGGCCACTGACATGGCACCCACGAAGGCATGCGACATGGCAAGCAATTGACTTAGCACCCATGTAGGCTCTAGCTAGGCATCAAGGTGGCAGAAAGCGCCACCCGACCCAGCTAAGGTCGAGCTCCCAATCAAAGTTGAGCTCCCGGCTAAGGTTGAGCTCCTAATCAAGGTCGAGCTCCCGTCCGAAGCGGAGCTCCCATTCAAAGCAAAGCTCCCAGCAGGGGTCGAGCTCCTGACCGAGGTCAAGCTCCTGTCCGGGGTCAAGTTCCCACCCGAGAAGGTCCCTAAGAATGGGGAGGCACATCCCCAACCATGACTGAAGGAGTGGTCGGAAGCAAGGTACGATTCTTAGAAGACAGAAATAGAGGGAATTCGAATCACAACACAAAGGCCCCACGACACTTCTCCCAGATTGTTCGCAACTCTTGAGGGTGATGCATGTCCTGCCGAAGGCTCCAGTTCCTATGGCATGCCACCCGCATGTTCTGTGTAATGCATGCTCTACCAGGCTCTAGGCCTTACTGCACATCACTCGCAACCTTTGCAGAGTGCGTGTCCCGCTAGGGTTCCAATTCTCGTGGCACGCTGCTTATGTCTCCTCCAAGAAGAGTATCCTGTCAAGGCTTTAGGCCCTGCAGCATGCCAATAGTATCTGGTGTGGACACCAGGGACAGAAAGAAATGATAGGTTAATCCCTGTTGCCCAGATATGGTGCCCAAGAGGGGGGGTGAATTGGGTCCTTTTTGTATTTTTAAAATAAAGCAATATATGTGCTATCAAATTCAAATGTGAAGAGTGATAGTGCTCAAGTAATTGTGCAACAGAAGCAATGAAAGATAACTACAATTAAAGAGTAATAGAGAGTAAAGCAATGCAAACACACAAGACGTATAGTGGTTCGGTGCACCTAGCACCTACATCCACTCCCCAAGCTCCACTTGGGAATTTTCACTATAATCTTCTCTAGATTACAGCCGACTTGTTTTACGAGGCTCACAAGTCAAAACCTTACACACTTGTTTTAGCTTCGGGCTTGCAAGCAACCCTAGTTGGTTTTAACAATTGGCTCACCAACAAACCTCCCACACTTGTTTTGGCTTCGGGCTTACAAGCAACCCTAGTTGGTTTTAACAATTGGCTCACCAACAAACCTCACACACTTGTTTTGGCTTCGGGCTTACAAGCAACCCTAGTTGGTTTTAACAATTGGCTCACCAACAAACCTCACACTAGTTTCAAATTTCCTTGAAACTAGGCTAGCATAAATAGAATATGAATACAATGAATAAAAACAAGACAAACTCCTTTTTGAGCAAAAGTAATTCGATGTAGCTCTTGTTGGAGACTCTTCAAGCCTTTCTCTTTGAATCTTGGACCTCACTAATTGCCAAAGACTTGAAAGTTGGATTCCTCAAAGATGGAAAGCTTTTGGCTAAGGAATCTCTTGGATTTCTCACTCTATTTGGCTTAGGATTGATTGAAGGCTTTGTACTTTCACTCTCTTCTTTTTCACTCTGTCTCCTTTCCTTTTTTGAAGTTAGGTGGAGGTTAAATACTTCATTCAAGCTGAAACAACTCCACAAGACCGTTAGAATAAAAAATATGGCTGTTTATGGCCGTTAGAAATCAAATCAAAAGTTCAGAAAAAACTAGCCGTTATGCCATGAGTCGACCTCATGAGTCGACCTCCAGTTTATCTTAGGCAAAAATCCAGAAAACCATAGTTCTGCCCAGTTTGATTTCTCAGACGATGAGTCGACCTCTGGTGTCGACCTCTGGATAGGTGTTGACCTCTGGTGTCGACCTCTAAAGCGTGCCACTGAAATTTTGCTGTGCCGGCCTTGCTGAACTTTTCTTTTCTTCATGAGTCGACCTCTGGTGGTCGACCTCTGGCAAGGTGTCGACCTCTGGTCTGAAATTTTCTGAAACTCTAGAGAGGTGCGTGCCATGCTTGAGTTTCTCTAGGACTTTGTTTCTTTTGTCAATTACTTCTTAATATGAAGGTCCAATATGAGAAATTTGATCTTGTTTAAGGTAGAAGATCTCTTTCCCAAATCAAGCAAGCTTGGTTTCATCATTGTACTCTTGATACTCTTTTTGAATAACCTAAGTCCTGAAACTTTATCTTGAAATGAAACATTAGTCCAAACATATACTCAACCTTTTGTTAATCATCAAAACTAAGGAGCCAAAGCCAATAATCTCCCCCTTTTTGATGATGACAAAACCTTGAGTATATATGCAATTAAGTTCAAAAGCAAAATATAGCATTAAAAAATTTTCAAAGAAACCTCACATATATGAGTATATCATAAAAATTTACTTTTCATCTATATCCCTTTTTTGTGAAAACATTCTCATGAGTCAAAAAGTTAAGAACCATACAAGCTTTAGTCATAAGAATCATATATACTTTACTCATAAGAACCATATATACATACTATATATACATACTCTACTCCCCCTTTTGTCAAGAATCAAAAAGTCCATTTTTTGTAGTGAGGGATATACTAAAAAAATTATGTTCCATTGCAATGAAATACTTAGTTGCATAAAATACATGCTCCCCCTCAATTTGTGCATTCGATATAACAAAGACATTCTAACTTGAGGGTTTAAAAAGATAAGTATATAAATGAATATCACAATATTAGACAGTAAAGTATCTCAATGTAGATAAGTATATAAATGAATGTATTCAGTTACAAAATTGCTTACATAGTAAGCACAAAACACTGATACATCAGAACATACAAAGCAAACTAGTATCATACAAATCTATGAGGCTACTCCTTATCAGAAGGTATATCAAAAGAGATAGGAGCCGAGATCCTAGATGAGGATTTTGGAGTCCTATGAGTGAGACTCCGAGTCCTCAGAGAGGGACCAGACCTAGGGGTAGTCCTACGAGATCTATAGGTCCGAGGAAAAGACTCCACAGGTGTCCTCACAGAAGTAGTAGCAGAAGGAGCAGATGGATCAGTATGCTGAGTAGACTAAGCTGGAGTGTGCCTGCTGATAAGCTCATAAGCAATGGGATCATCAATATCTGTCTCTATATGCTCATCTCTATCATCCGGAATCCCTGTAATAGTCTCAAAAAGTGACTCAGTAATCTCAGTATCTACTGGCACATCTGTAGCTGGAGGATCAGTATTGGGAAGATCAGTAAAGGAGGATCAGCAGAAGGGGGAATCTCTGGAATCGGATCGGCAGGTGGAATATCAAAGCTACCTGCTCCAGGCTGATCTCCATCACTGTCACTGTATCCACTGGAGTCATCATCATCATCATCAGAATGTGGAGGAGGTACTGTCGGATCTACAGTCCCTGGTGGCAATGCTAATCTCAGTAGGCTGAGGATCTGTCGGAATCCTGCATCTACACTAGCTGAGAGAGCTCCAATGCGCATATCTGTGTGGATCCGCAGACCATGTATCTCCTGTCGTACACCAGCAATCTCTGTCCGGACCTCTGAAATGTGATCAGTCACTCTCTGCTCAAAGTCCGATGTGCTCGCTGTAGTCCTCTATGGTGTAGCAGTAGTAGGAGGTGCTTGAGCTGATGAGGGTGGTGGCGTGAATGGCTCAGGCTCCGCAGTCTCTGACTCTGGTGCTGGACGAGGAGGTGTACCATGATCAGTAGGCTCTGAAGGCCCTGCCTCAGCTGCTCAAATCTCCTCCTCCTCATCTGGCTCCTGGCCAGACTCACGTCGTACCCAACAATCACCGATCAGTCGAAATCCCATCCTATGCAGGGATTTCTCTCCATATGTATCAGTATGCTGTAGCTGACTGAAAGGTATACCATCAAATGATACTCCATACTCCCTGAATAACTATGTCAGCCCCATGCCATATGGCTGAACTAGTCTCCTATGAGATGCTGCCTCACCCATCTGCTGAAGCATGATCCTGGGAAGGTTGATGGGAGTCCACTGTCTCAGGGACACCATCAACACTAGCTCACGCTCAGTGATAAAGTCGAACCTCCCACTCTTTGGAATCAAGATACGGGCGATGATATGATGCAGCACTCTCATCTTCAGTGAAAGCTGGTTAGCGGCTACTATGGAAATGCCGCTAACATCCTCGCGCTTTAGGATACATCTGAAGGCGCGCTCTCTGTCGCTGATAGAAGTGGCGGCTATGCCATGAAGTGGAATCCTCCAAACATGACTGATGACCTCCGGTGTCACTGGAATCTCGATCCCACGAACAGTAGCTGACCATCCAATGCCATCAGTGGCCATGGATGCATAGAACTCCCTGATGAGGTCTAGGTAGAATCTCTCAGTCATCGTGCAGAAGTGAACCAGACCTGCATCTCTCAGTACATCTCCTATAAAAAAGTGATGCTGATCCCAGAAAGGTATATCTACACGTCTCCCGCTCGTAATGCTCTTCCGTACTAAGCTGGCTGGCACTGGTGAAGGTGGTTCTGGGGACGGCTCACGCTCATGTCTGACCTTTCTTCGTCGCTCAGTACTACCTTGGCCTTGTTCCATTCTCCTTTTCCTTACTGCCAAGTGCTTCCTTGGACCCATATGGATGGAAGAGGGTAATTTCGGGAGAAGTAGGATAATGCAGTGCTAGGAAAAAGAAGAATCAAGAGTTTGGAGAGAGAAAAGGAATGAAGGAATCATGAAAAGGTAAGTAAGGGTTTGTGAAACTGAAAACTAGGAGCAAATAGAGGAAATGCATGAAATGGAGGGAAGAAATGAGTGTTTCCAATCAAAAAACAACCGACAATTGAGGGTAAATAGAGACAAAACCTACGGTTGCCCAAAAACGAGGAACACGGTGAAAACCGGTTCGATCCAAGAGAAACCGTGAGGAGAAGAGAAGTTTACCCAAAAAGAGGAGGGAGAGGGTTGGAAATCGACTGTTTAAACCTTAGGAACGTTGGAGGGGAACCACACGAAGGAGAAAAGGAAAGAAATGGAGAAAAAGAGGCTTGCGGACGGGTTTTAAAAAGACATTTTCCGTCCAAGTGTCGACCTCTCAAAAATTTCAGGGGTCGACCCCAAGTGTCGACCTCCGAAAACTTAAGTGTCGACCTCCAAAAATAAATAGTCAAAAATAAAATTTGGTAAAATAAAAAAAAATTGATAAAATTTAGAATGATAAGCTTTAAATATATTTGAGAGTTTATAAATCATTTTTGAGGAATTTTGATGGAAATTGAAGAGTTTCAAGCAAAAGGATCAATGACTCCCAATTCTCTTCTGATCATAAAAAATCTATCTTCATTCAATGGTTTTGTGAATATATCAGCCAATTGAAGATCAGTACAAATAAATTCTAACAACACATTAGAGTTTTGAACGTGATCTCTTATGAAGTGATGTCTTATTTCAATATGTTTGCTTCTAAAATGTTATACAGGATTTTTCGTTAAATTGATTATACTAGTATTATCACATCTTATGGGTGTCTTAGTTAGTTTGATGCCAAAGTCCTCGAGTTGTTGTTTGATCCATAGAATCTGAGCACAACAGCTTCCAGCTACTATATATTCGGCTTCCACCATAGATAGAGCAACCGAATTCTGTTTCTTGCTGCTCCATGAAATCAAATTAACTCCTAGGAATTGACAAGTTCCACTAGTACTTTTACGATCAAGTTTACACCAAGCAAAATCAGCATCAGAATATGCAATTAATTCATATGATGACTCTTTAGAGTACCAAAGACCAATTTCAATTGACCCAGATAAGTATCTAAATATACGTTTTACAGCTAAGAGATGTGATTCTTTAGGAGCAGACTGAAAACGTGCACACATACAAACACTAAACATTATATCTGGTCTACTGGCAGTTAGATATAGCAATGAACCAATCATGCCTCTATATAATTTTGGTCTACTGATTTACCACATTCATCTTTGTCTAATTTACATGAAGAGCTCATAAGGGTACCTATTGGTTTGGTAGTCTCCATCCCAAACTTTTTCAATATTTTCCTTGTGTACTTGGCTTGGTTGATGGAGATCCCCTCTTTGGTTTGCTTAATTTGGAGTCCGAGGAAGAAGTTGAGTTCTCCCATCATGCTCATCTCGAACTCACTCTGCATTAACTTTGCAAACTCTTGACAAAGACATTCGTTAGTAGCACCAAAAATAATATCATCTACATAGATTTGTACTACTAAGAGATCATCATTTTTCTTTTTCAAAAATAATGTATTATCTACATTACCTCTAGAAAAATCATTCTTCATCAAAAATGAACTTAATCTATCATACCAAGATCTAGGAGCTTGCTTTAAACCATACAATGCTTTATGCAATTTAAAAACATGGTTAGGAAATTCGTGATTTTCAAAACCAGGAGGTTGTTCAACATAAACTTCCTCTTCGATAAATCCATTTAAAAAGGCCCTTTTAACATCCATTTGAAATAACTTGAAATCTATAAAACAAGCAAAAGCAAGTAAAAGTCTAGTTGCTTCCAACCTAGCAACAGGAGCAAAGGTTTCATCAAAGTCAATCCCTTCTTCCTGGTTGTAGCCTTTAGCAATAGGTCTAGCTTTGTTTCTAGTTACAATACCATGTTCATCAAGTTTATTTCTAAAAACCCATTTTGTGCCAATTACAGAAACATTAGGGGGTCTTTCAGTTAAAGTCCAAACATTATTTCTTTTAAATTGATTTAGTTCATCTTGCATGGCATTAATCCAGTTACAATCTTTTTCAGCTTCTTCAATTGACTTAGGCTCTATCTGAGATACAAAAGCTAAATAATCACAAACATTTCTAATAGAAGAGCGTGTACTTACTCCCTTTGACGGATCACCAATTATTAGCTCTTTGGGGTGTCCGTGTGCATACCTCCACTCTTTAGGTAAAGGTTTTGGTGAAGTTGCATTGATCTCTTGAGTTTGATCTTCATTTTCTTGATCATCATCTCCTTTGGGCTCATCTTCATTGATTGTCAATTGTTCAAGCTTCTTTGTACCTGTTTCATCATCAATAGAATCTTCTTTTCTAGAAGATTTTTCGTTAGTTTCATTAAACACTACATGAATTGATTCTTCAACTAGAAGAGTTCTTCTGTTGAAGACCCTGTATGCCTTGCTAGAAGTAGAGTATCCTAAGAAGATACCCTCATCTGACTTGGCATCAAATTTACTGATATTGTCTTTGCCATTGTTTAATATGAAACAGCGGCAACCAAATACACGAAAATATTTAAGATTAGGTTTTCAATTTTTCCAAAGTTCATATGGTGTTTTCTTCAAAATAGGTCGAATTAAAACACGATTTAAAATATAACAGGAAGTATTAATGGCTTCTGCCCAAAAATATCTAGGTAAATCATTTTCGCAAAGCATTGTGCGTGCCATTTCTTCAAGAGTCCTGTTTTTTCTTTCTACCACCCCATTTTGTTGAGGTGTCCTAGGTGCAGAAAAATTATAACTAATGCCATTATCATTACAAAAAGCTTCAAAATCATGATTGTCAAATTCAATTCCATGATCACTATGCAAAGAAATAATAGTGAGATCTTTTTCGTTTGAAACCCTTTTATGAAATTTAACAAAAGCTGAAAACGTTTCATCTTTATGAGCTAAAAACATTACCCAAGTAAATCGTGAGTAATTATCTACAATTACTAGCCCATATTTTTTACCTCCCAAACTAGTTGTTCTGGTTGGTCCAAAGAGGTCCATATGCAATAATTCAAGGGGTCTAGTAGTAGATACTACTTCTTTAGGTTTGAAAGTAGATTTAGTTTGTTTTCCAAATTGACATGCAGCACAAATCTTATCTTTTTCAAATGTGAGTTTTGGCAATTCTTTTATAAGATTCTTTTTGCTTAATTTTGAAATCAACTGCATACTAGCATGCCCTAGCCTACGATGCCAAAGCCAACTAGTTTCACTTGCCTTGGCTTCCCTAGCCACTAGGCATTGACCACTTTCCATGGCTTGATCATCAAGATCAACCATGTAAATGTTTCCATGCCTATAACCAGTGAACTTGATGCCATCGACATCTAGACTAGATACCATGCACAAAGATGATTCAAAAATTACTTTAAAATCCTTATCACAAAACTGACTAATGCTAAAAAGATTATGCTTCATGCCATCCACAAATAATACATTATCTACATAAGCATTAGGGGTGATAAGGATTTTACCAATTCCGACGATTTTGCCTTTTCCATTATCACCAAAAGTAACGTTTCCACCATCTATAGCTACTAGTGATGAGAATTGCTTCACATCCCCAGTCATGTGCCTTGAGCAACCACTGTCCAGATACCACATTCTTCTTTTATTTTTGGTTGCAAGACACACCTGCAGAAATTGATCAAGTTGAAGCTTTAGGTACCCAAGTCATCTTGGGTCCTTTAGGGTTAGTCAAATTGGTTCCTTTTAGAACCCAAATCTTTCCAAAGGTACTTAATTTTCTTCTATTATAAATATATGATTTATGTCCTAACTTACCACATGCATAGTAGGTAATATTAGAAGATGCAGGTATGAAAAAGTTCTTGTAAAGTTTTTGCTGATTCTGTGGCTTAAATCCAAGTCCAGCTTTGTTAAAAACTGCATGTTGACTGTTTAAAAGCATACTTAATTTTTCTGAACTATAAGTAAACTTTTCTACAAAAGGTTTTACTTTTTCTAACTCTTCTTTATAATTCTTGTTTTGAAGCAACAGTTCTTTGTTTTGTTTTTCAATTTTCTCATTAGTTTCAAAACTTCTATTATTTTTCAAAGAATCCTTTTCTTTTAAAAGATTGTCCTTATCATTTTTCAAGGTATTTACATGTTCAGTTAATTTCTTGTTTTCTTGAATTAAATCTTCAATTTCAGTTGAAAACTTGTCTGAATTTTTGGTAAGCTCTTGATTTAGCTTTCTTAATTTCTTATTTTTCAGTTTTAGTTTTTCATATTCCATAACTAAATCATCAAAAGCATCATGTAATTCATTAAAAGTAAATTCAATTTCAGGTTCAGAATTTACCTCATCATCTTCATTGGCCATGAAACACAGGTTGGCAATTACCTGCTGCTCTTCATCGCTGCTGGAGTCCTCACTCTCACTCCAGGTAGCCATCATGGCTTTCTTTCTCAACATCTTTCGACTCTTTTTAAGCAAAGGGCAATCCATTTTATAATGTCCAGGCTTCTTGCACTCGAAGCAGATGGGTGGATCCCTTTCTTTTTCTTTCTCTTTATCTTTATTGTGATCACCTTTTTGTGGCCTTTTCTTGTAGAAGCCCTTCTTCTTTCTCATGAATCTTTTGAATTTTCTTGTAATAAGGGCTGTCTCATCATCATCAGCTTCTTCTTCTGATTCATCACTTGACTCTTCCTTTGTAGTGGACTTGAAGGCTATGGCTTTCTTTTTCTTGTCATTGTCCACTGTCTTCTGCTTTAGTGAAAGCTCATAAGTCATCAGTGATCCAAGAAGCTGCTCAAGAGGTAGAATATTGACATCTTTGGCTTCTTCTATGGCTGTTACTTTCGCATCCCATGAAGCTGGAAGAGACCTGAGAAGTTTGTTAACCAATTCACCATTAGATATAATTTTTCCCAAACTCCTCATACCATTTACTATATTAGTAAATCTAGTATACATTTCGTTAATACTTTCAGTTGGTTCCATCCTGAATATCTCATATGTATGAATGAGCATGTTCACCTTTGTGGTCTTCACTTGGTGTGTACCCTCATGGGTAACCTCAAGTATATCCCAAATTTCTTTGGCGGAAATACAATTTGATATTCTGTTAAATTCACTTGGGTCAAGTGCACAGAATAGCAAATTCATTGTCTTTGCATTTAACTGCTTGTTTGATGTCATTGTCATCCCATTCTTCTTCAGATTTTGGGGTGATAATGCCATTAACCAAGTGAGTGGGCTGATGAGGCCCTTTAGTAATTACTCTCCATATATGATAATCTACAGCTTGTAAATAAATACGCATACGAGTTTTTCAGTATGTGTAGTTTGTGCCATTAAAGAAAGGAGGGTGATTTGATGCTTGACCTTCAACTACACCCATTCCAATTGGGGCGGCCATGATCTTTCACTCAAGATCGTTGGACCTACAAGAGAGTACCGGTGCTCTGATACCACTTGTTGCCCAGATATGGTGCCTAGGAGGGGGAGTGAATTGGGTCCTTTTTGTATTTTTAAAATAAAGCAATATATGTGCTATCAAATTCAAATATGAAGAGTGATAGTGCTCAAGTAATTGTGCAACGGAAGCAATGAAAGATAACTACAATTAAAGAGCAATAGAGAGTAAAGCAATGCAAACACACAAGACGTATAGTGGTTCGGTGCACCTAGCACCTACATCCACTCCCCAAGCTCCACTTGGGAATTTTCACTATAATCTTCTCTAGATTAAAGCCGACTTGTTTTATGAGGCTCACAAGTCAAAACCTTATACACTTGTTTTGGCTTCAGGCTTACAAGCAACCCTAGTTGGTTTTAACAATTAGCTCACCAACAAACCTCACACACTTGTTTTGGCTTCGGGCTTACAAGCAACCCTAATTGGTTTTATAATTGGCTCACCAACAAACCTCACACACTTGTTTTGGCTTCGGGCTTACAAGCAACCCTAGTTGGTTTTAACAATTGGCTCACCAACAAACCTCACACTAGTTTCAAATTTCCTTGAAACTAGGCTAGCACAAATAGAATATGAATACAATGAATAAAAACAAGACAAACTCCTTTTTGAGCAAAAGTAATTCGATGTAGCTCTTGTTGGAGACTCTTCAAGCCTTTCTCTTGGAATCTTGGACCTCACTAAATGCCAAAGACTTGAAAGTTGGATTCCTCAAAGATGGAAAGCTTTTGGCTAAGGAATCTCTTAGATTTCTCACTCTATTTGGCTTAGGATTGATTGAAGGCTTTGTACTTTCACTCTCTTCTTTTTCACTCTATCTCCTTTCCTTTTTGAAGTTAGGTGAAGGTTAAATACTTCATTCAAGCTGAAACAACTCCACAAGACCGTTAGAATAAAAAATATGGCCGTTTATGGCCGTTAGAAATCAAATCAAAAGTTCAGAAAAACTAGCCGTTATGCCATGAGTCGACCTCATGAGTCGACCTCTGGATCAAGTGTCGACCTCATGAGTCGACCTCCAGTTTATCTTAGGCAAAAATCTAGAAAACCATAGTTCTGCCCAGTTTGATTTCTCAGGCGATGAGTCGACCTCTGGTGTCGACCTCTGGACAGGTGTTGACTTCTGGTGTCGACCTCTGAAGCGTGCCACTGAAATTTTGCCGTGCCGGCCTTGCTGAACTTTTCTTTTCTTCATGAGTCGACCTCTGGTGGTCGACCTCTGGCAAGGTGTCAACCTCTGGTCTGAAATTTTCTGAAACTCTAGAGAGGTGCATGCCATACTTGAGTTTCTCTAGGCCTTTGTTTCTTTTGTCAATTACTTCTTAATATGAAGGTCCAATATGAGAAATTTGATCTTGTTTAAGGTAGAAGAGCTCTTTCCCAAATCAAGCAAGCTTGGTTTCATCATTGTACTCTTGATACTCTTTTTGAATAACCTAAGTCCTGAAACTTTATCTTGAAATGAAACATTAGTCCAAACATATACTCAACCTTTTGTTAATCATCAAAACTAAGGAGCCAAAGCCAACAATCCCACATCCCTGTGGATCACTTATGAATAAAGCCCTAAACCCCAATCCCAAAGTCACTTGTAAATAAGCCCTAAGCCCCAATTTTAAAATCTTAATTTCAATATGGGGCTTAGTCATTTTTAAATTCTATTATTTTAGCCTAGTTGGATTCAGCCCCAAACCCTATTTACCATGTTGAGTCAATATTTAATTTTTTCTTTGTGAGATTATGCCTTTTGATCAATTTGATCAAGTTGGGTTCAGAGTTAGCCCCTTTAATTATTTAGTTGATTTAGTCCTGTAATTAGTTTTTTTAATTGAGTCCTATAATACAAGAGGGGACTCAATTCAAGACACCATATACCAATTCAAGACACCATGTGCCAACCCAAATCAAGACATCATGTGCCAACCCAAGACATCATGTGCCAACCCAACTCAAGACATGTGCTAACTAATTCTTGGCGCCACATGACAAATCATCAAGGCACCACCTCATCACATGCCACATCATCAAGTCTTGGATGCCCAAGCCACCTCACATTCCACATCATCCTCACATGGTCGGCCATATGAATTCAAGATTGGAAGCCAATGCCCAAGAAATACTGCCACCCTTCTTATTGTCACCCATTTAAAATACATCCAAGGTGTTGCTGATTTTAAGAGGAGTAACAAGGAAGGACTCTACATCTCATTTAGTGCCTCATCCTATCCTTTCTTGGTTGCCCAAATTGGAGAGGTTTGAATTGTAGGGGAAGCCTATCATGAAGAGTCCAAGGGAGTGCCATCAACTTTCAAATTTCAATCCCATGGAGATCAAATTGAAGTCCAAGAAGATTGATGCCAAGATGGAGGAAGATTGGATGCCTCTTCTCATGAATTGTCGTCCACTCCCATTTGAATTTAAGAGGACCAAAATCAAGAGAAGGATTGATGCCAATTTTGAGGAGTCGGTGAAGATAAGAGAGACACCTCACCTCACCTCATCTCATCTTAATTTTGTCACCAATATTTCATATGGAGCACCACACTTCTTTCTTGTTGCCCACTTGGATAAAGCCTACCACTTGATGTCGCCCAAGTGAATGAAGCCCAATTTCAAGAATTCCAAGATGCTAGAAGAGGATCCAGAGATCTTTGATGCCCAAGGGAAGCCAGTTCATGGAGTTTCTTGCCCTTACTCAACTTGTATATGGCCTATAAATATCCCATCAGACCACTTGTATTGAATTAATAATATTTTTATGAAATAAAGTGAGAGCTTTCTCTTAATTCCTTTGCTATGATAGCATCAAGGGGTGTGAGGTCCTAATTTACCTTTATTCTTCAGAACATCGAGGGGTGTGAGGCCCTTGTTATCCATCTATCCAACCATCCATCAGAAATCATAGCCACCACCTTCAAGCTTTCTTCTCTTCCTCTTTTAATTTTCTTCTTTCTTCCATGCCTTCCTAACTTGACTTTTTATGAGTGTTTCAGGTTATCAAGATCTGAAGTAAAGGTTCTCCTTGCTTTGGAACCGAGTTCGTTGCAGATCGGAGCCCGAAGAATGATAATCTTGAAGTCCTGCCACGAAATCCTAGAGTGCCGAACCAGATCCACTTATTGAGCACTGCAAATCATCATTGGTAATTCTAAAACTCTTCCTTTCTCTTTAGTTTTGATTCATTGAAAGTAAGAGCCCTAGTTATGGTGATTTCTTAATTACCAAATCCTGAATCTTAATTAGTTTTTCTTGATTTATATTATGGGTAGCGTAACTAGTTGACTAGTTTTGTTTCATTAATTACTTTGAGTTTGATTTTTCAATAATTACAGAAATTAATCTCTGTTTAATCTCAGATAATTAATCATCTAATCAGTATGTTTAAGTTTGCATCTACTGTCCTGCATTAATTGGTATTAGAGCAGGTTAAACTATGGTTTAATTGTTCTTTGCTAAAATTTCTGCACATCTAGTTTTAGGCTGAAATTAAATTGCATAAAACCTATATAAGAAAATACAAAAAAATAATAATTAATTTACTATTAATCCTCTACTAGTCTAGCATCTAATCATAGAAAAAAATCAAAAAAAATTTATATTATTTTTCTGGTGGAAGGAAATCATGCCTCCTAAGCGGGTATACGAAAGTATACTATCACGACCCATGAAAGTAATGAGCTATGGCCAGACGTGATACCCTGATATCAAAAATCTAAAAACTGATTAGATCTGAAATTCAATCTTGAAAAAAAAATGTTGTTATTTACTGTTTTAGTTTCATTGCATGTTAGGGTTTCATATTGTATGCATACATTGTTAATTCAACTTAAGGTCACTTCTACTATCTCATATCAGGGCAGGATTTCATCACCTGTCCTAGATCCAAAACAATCACCTTTGCATCAAACCTAAGCCTAATTAAAATTGATTAAAAACCTAAAGTAGCTTAGAGACACCACCAAGGTCAGGTTCTAAGTATTGTGTGAAAGCTAGTACACCCACTCCTTTAATTATCTCTTGAATCTGGTGTCTAAGGCTAGAAATCCAGAGGCAAACGCCCTAAGTGGACTCTTGATTTTTAATTAGGATCCTGTAAAAGTAGGGGGAGCCTCCCACGACCCCACCTCTTACCAGGCTAGTGGACAGGATAATTGTTGAATTGGTTGTAATTTAAGCTGACCCATTCTACTTGAGCTCTAGGTCTAGGAGACCCTAATTTGATTTTGTGTTTCTGCATTGCATGGCCACTAGATCAGGGACACCATATCAGTAGTCTCACCCAAACCCAACCCAACTTGACCATGGAGTCTAACCTTGAAATCTTTCTGAGATCCATGACTGAACAATGTGCCCAAATGAACAATAGGTTTGACCGACTAGATGAACGGTTAGGAATCCTAGAAAGAACCCCTGTGACCCGTAGTAAGCCTAAACTTAAGACCCCATGTCCTACACCTCCCAACCCTAAGAGAGCTCCACACCCTGACCCAATCTGGGATCTTAGTTCGATGAGATCCAATTATGATTTCATAGACCAGGATGAGAGAGCCACTAGAAATTTTAGGCTAGAAGCACCTACTTTTAGTGGTGATCTTGATCTTGAGGATTATCTTGATTGGGAAGAAGGTATGGATCTGTATTTTGAGAGGGAACTAATGTATAAGAAAAGAAAGTTTAAGTTTGCTAGGCTTAAGTTAGTTTTCCAGGCTAGAATCTATTGGGATAAGGTTGAAAGAATGACTAGAAATAGAGGAGAAATCCAAATAGCTACCTAGAGAGCCATGAAGAGCAAACTTAGGGAAAAGTACCTTCCTGCACCCTACCATCCCAGATCCTACGAACCCAGATCCTCTAAGCTCATGTCCTATGAACTTAAGGAACCCATAACCCATAGATCCAAGCCCATGTTCTATGACCCAAGGAACCCATAACCCCTAGGTATCAGCCTAATACCAGTCAGGTTTTCCTTAGTTAACCTGAACCCCATAGGATTAGTAACCCTAGATTTGAGCCCAGTTGATGAGGGACAAGATTCTAACATGATGCATGTAGATGAATGACATGAGAAAGATAAATTTTAGATTAAAATAAATAATGATTTTTTTAGATTTTTAATTGATTTATTCTCGAAAAGAAACTAGACTAGGTTAGGGTTTCATGTGATGGTTAGATTCCTATCCACATGCAAGAAACTATCAAAGAGATAAAAAAACTAAGGATCCTAGGGTTAAGAAACACCTATAGGACATGCTCTAAACTTCAATAAAATAGAAAAAGTGAGATAGAAAAGGTTCTACATACCTAGCAATGATTTTCTTGATGCTGAAAAAGAGATCGCTCTACTCAGATCGGTGCCTGGATGATCGAGTCACTTTTCCATGGATCTGTCAACTTTTTATCATATTGGTTTGGGGCAAAGAAGACCTCATCCAGAGGGCATGGCACTGGAGGGGTCCTGCAAACGTCAAAGGTTAGTTACGTAGAAGAAGGGAAACATATGAAATAGGAAGAAAAGATGAAGGGTGGAAGAGAAGTTGCAAGGGGCTGGCGGCTTTAGATGAGGCTTAGGCATCTGGATCTAGAGAGGGCAACATGGAGTGGAGAGATATGGGGGGCAGTTAGGGTTTAGTGGGATGAAAACTAGCTACTGATAACTAGGACCTCACACCCCTCGATGTTCCGAAGAACAAAGGCAAATAGGTCTCACACCCACTCCTCTTGGAGGAAACAAAATAATGTAGAAAAAAACTCTTAATTTCATTCATGAAAATTATTCATACAAGAGGGGAGGGGGTGGGTATTTATAGGCTCACCCAGGGCCCTTTCCTTGTTAAAGTGGAATTACAAGTTTTTATGGGACAAGGAGTACAAGGTTTGAGTAGAATTAGGAGACTAAAGTCTTGGTAGAACTTGAATATTGAACTCCCTATAGAACTTGGACATTGACTCCTCTTGGGCTTGGGCTACTTGACTCCTTGCTGGGTTGGGATGAAATCCTCTTGGACTGGGTCAAAGGCCTTGGGCATCTTGGACTGGGTCAAAGCTTGGGTGCCAACTGCTGTGGGCCAGGGAGGGTGCCAACATGTTGTGGGCTTGGACTGGGGCACCATCCCTCTTGGTCCTAGGGGCTGGGGCGACATGAAAGGGGCCTGGGGTGCCAATGCTGGTGAACATGACTGGGGGCCTAGGTGCATGAGCTGGTGGTGGGGACACCAGGATCGGACACAAATCCCTAGATCCCATATGATTTACTAATTAGGATTTTTTTTAGAACCTTAGTCATGTATCACAATTTTGTAAGCAAGTAAGATTGAGCATGTAATAAGTTAAGACTAGTAGATTTGTCTCAACCTAGTATAGTCTATTGAGTCCTGTATTTAAGTATGAGTCTAGTGAGAGTCTAGTTTTTGTACAAAAGGAGAGGATACCCTATTTTGGAGTTCCACCAGGCCTCACCGGGGAGCCAGAGGCATTTACATCAGCTTATGGGATCTTGTTTGACACCCTAGAGCCCTAGATACCCTCCTGATGCTCTCCAGATGCCTTGATTCCCTCCAGATGCCATTCCAGATGCCAGATTCCCTCCAGATACTTTAGAATATGCCAGATGCCAGGCGCCCCATGATTCTAGGAATATGCCAGCACCCCAGGCCTAGAGATTCCAAGTCTAGGAGTCAAGCCCATGAGCCCCAGAACCAAGATTTCAAGGAATATGCTGATACCAGGGCACCCCAGCTTCCAGGGCCCAAGCCCATGCACCAATCCAAAGGAGGATGCCCCTTGCTATCCTAAAGTGAAGCCCAACTCCATATTGGCTACCAAGCCCAAAGAGAGCACTTGGACCAAGTCAAATGCGGAGAGAAATCCAAGTAGAATAAGGAGAACTAGTTTTATTTTCATTCAAAGTGTATTCTCTTAGTCTTAAGCAAACTTGTAATCCCTCTCCCTCTCAACTTTGTAATCCTATCCTAACTAGGAGAGGACTTGGGGAACATCTATAAATATCCCACCCCTCCCCCTCTTGAAAGCAACTTTTATCTCATGAATTAAATCTTTACTAAAATTTTGGTTTAAGAACTTGTGTTCTTGTGTTGGTGTTGGAGTTTTTGTATTTCTTTGGTTACTTTGTGTGCCCTAATCATCCTTGCTGCCCTAGCTCCTTTCATGCCCAAGCTTACTTCCATCCAAGCCTTCACACGTCCAAAGGAAGAGTGCCCTAGAACACCCCAAGCAAAGAGCAACATCCTTCTTCAAGCCACCCATATCCAAACCCTGATTTCAGATTTCTAATAACCCTAATCTCCTTTTATTATTTTGTTGTTGCTATTTTGATTGACCCCTGATGCTTGTAGGATTCCCGAGGTGTTTCACCTCCCTAGAGAAGGCTTTCCTTGCCTCCAGGACTGTCCAAATCAGTCATCAAATTCAAGGAAACCGATCTTCATCATCCAGGCTCCAATCAGAGTGTTGTGTGATTTCTTCATCGGAAGTTCTTCAAATCTCTGACTGGTAAGAAACCTTCCCCACTCTTAATTTTTGATTTGATTGAAGATAACTATCCTAAGACGGAATTTTTCAATTCTCAGGTCTTGTCTTTCATTATCTTGCATGAGTTATTTTGCGATACTATGATTCTTTGCATTGCTGAATATCCTGCTAGTTCTTATTTTATTTGGAAATTTAACCTACAAAACTAAATTATAAAAATCATAAAAAAATTAGTGTACTATTTCTCCTGCATCTTTAGCAATCTTAGAGTCATCCCATATCAGCTAGGGTTTGATGGTTCTCCTCTTGAACTTGATTTGAATGAAAATTACAGGACTCAATTATAAACAAAAGGACTCAACTCAATGGACTAAGTGAACTCAATTGATTCACTTTTATTACATAGACTCAATCAGCTCAACTTGACTGGACTGGAATAAAAAAGGACTTCACTTGACTTAGTGAACCCAACTGGCTCACTTTATTATAGGACTCAAGTGAGTAAATACACTCACTGAACTCACTTGACTTAATACAAAATTTGACCAACACATGAATTAAAATTGGAACCTTGAATCCTGGTTTGCTCCTGATGTTCCTACATCAATTCTTCCAGGTGGGAGGAACTCGACCTTATCAAGTAAAGGTCGATCTAGTTGTGGTACTGCTCTAATGGATCTGGGTTGAGGTGCTGCAGATCCTCTTGAGTGATCCACGAACCTCAGATCTTGGTTGACCTTACCAACAAACCAAGTGACATGGTAGCCTTTGATCCAGGTACTAATAGCTTGGTCATCCAAAATATGCTCAATCAATTCCTCACATAGGCTAATTTGATAGTGGATACTCAGGGTTAGGTTCATTCTTAAAAAAAGGGTCAAGCTCAATAGGCTCATTGGATATCATTGCTGGATCCCTATACTCAACTAAGTCTAAGACATTGAAGGTTGAGCTTAATGCCTAATTCAGGTGATAACTTAGGCACTAGGTCCAACATTCTTTATCACTTTGATGATCCAGCTCACAGGTATGTAGCCTAATCATCACAAGATTTTCCTAGCAAACTCTTGGACTCTTTCCGAAAATTAACCATGTTTTTATAAAATCATTGCTTACATTAATATTATGCCCAATTCCTTATGCGAATCTCAAATCATGCAATGCAAAAACTCATAACACCTAATACAGGAAAATGACTCATGCCAACACTTATTGATATGCAGACTCAATTAAACCCTAAACTACAACTGTGGATTACCCCTTCGGTCAGGTGGGTACATGTAGATGAGAACTTGGCATGCACTCCTAATAGATGCCATAGGGTCCTCCAAAAATAAGATGCAAACATGGCATGTGTAATAAATGTATGCAACATGCTAACTTCTATAAAATGCAATCTAATAGTTAGAGAAACATGATAAGCTTTAGGAAAGGATAGAAATAAGAGGTGATTTAGGATTAATCTGGTAGGATGGAAAGTAAGAAGGAGATTTGGGATTGATTGGATAGAATATGATACAGGAAGGGGTGTCAGGGATTAGTCCTAGACTAATGAGGTTGACCTTATGGGTTGAGATATATCAACAGGGTTTGCCTGATGGAATAATGGGTTATTAATTTTAGGGAAGAGGTCTTCAATGGGAATTAAAGGGGTGACTTCATCCTGATGGTACTAGGTTAAATAAGCCAAATTCTCAATAATCTCTTTTGGCTCTTGAATTTCAGGACTGGCTTTATAATCGAGCTCTCTTCTAAAGTCTCCTCAAGTAGAGTTGTAATCGCAGGATCATGGTTCTCTTCCTCTAACTGTTCTTCACTACAGTTTGGGTGTGGTCAGGGTCAACTAACTTTGGGTTGGCTTCAGTCTCGGTATGGTCAAGGTTAGCTAATTCTAGGTTGACTTTAGTCTAGGTATGGTCTGGGTCACTAATCCTGAGTCAGCTATAGGTATCTTCTCTTTGGGTTCTCCTATGTGTATGGACTGGATTGGGAATTGGCTAGCATAATGTCCCATCTTATGACATCAAAAATAGGTATTCGGGTTTGGACTCGGGTTCCTCTAGGTTTCAGTTGCCTTATCCTTGTCTTCCCTACGGGCTAGTAGGGTACTAGGGCCGGGTCAGGTTGGATTAGGGTTGGGCTGGCTTGGATAGGCTTGGCTAGGACCTAGTCTTGGGTTAGGGGCACTAGTTCTAATAGGCTCAGGTCGATTAAGGGGTACCTGATTAATACTCGGCTTGCACTCAGGGATTGTAGGGGTGGGTTGACTAAGGGGAAGTGGACTAATACAAGGCTCATATCTAGGGGTACTAATCTTATGGGTTTTAGGCCAACTAAGGGTCATGGGTTTTTTAGGCTCATAGGACATGGATACATAGGATCTGGGTTTAGAGGATCTGGGTGCATAGGAACTAGGTTCATAGGATCTGGGTACATAGGATCTGGATTCATAGGATCTGGCTATTTGGTAGGCTTGCTCAAGATTATTGACCTTCCTCAAAAACAGCTCTCTCTGGATGTCTTTACGAAAGCCAGCCCTAAACCTAGATAGGGTCACTGATTCAGACTCATCTAAGCAATACCTTATGGCACACTCACCAAACTTGGCTATGAATTTCGACATGGACTTACTTCCTTGACTTAATCTCTACCATTGGTCTAAAAGTCTCTGTCGGTAGGATGGGGAACTATTTTTTCCTTAAGTTTCAGCTTCATGCCATCCAGGAATCTATGGAGCTTTGTTTTCATTGTTTGATTAGGCGCTCTAAGTCTTCCCAGTATAACCTAGCATGGCTGGTTAACCTTAGTTTGGCAAATTTACACTTCATGTCCTCAATCATCTCACACCATTCATTTTGTTCCATTTTTCCTTCCTAATCTATGTAGGTCTTACGATCTAGGGTGCCATCGAATGTGGGTGCTTCTGGCCTGAAGTTCCTAGTGGCTCTCTCATCCTAGTCTATGAACTCATAATTAGGTCTCCTATGTTGGACTCCCATATTGGGTCATGATGTGGGGGTCTCTTAGGGTTGGGCTCTAAATATGGGTCATGGTATGGGGTCCTCCTAGGGTTGGGCTCCAAGTATGGGTCAGAGTGTTGGGCTCTCCTAGGGTTGGGCTCCAAGTATGGGTCATGGTGTGGGGTCTCCTAGGATTGGGCTCAGCACGGGTCCTCCTGGTCCATTCCAGGCTTTCAAGATGATCATCTAATTGGTCAAACTTGTGGTCCATTTGGTCAAACCATTCAGTTATGGTCTTCATTAAAGCCTCAAGGGTGGGTTCCATGACTGAACTTGGTTTGAGGAGAGACTACATGGTGTGGGGTCTCCTAGGATTGGGCTCAGCACGAGTCCTCCTGGTCCATTCTAGGCTTTCAAGATGATCATCTAATTGGTCAAACTTTTGGTCTATTTGGTCAAACCGTTCAGTTATGGTCTTCATTAAAGCCTCAAGGGTGGGTTCCATGACTGAACTTGGTTTGAGGAGAGACTACTAGTTGGGCTCCTAATCTAATTGTCATGCAAACACACACATATCAACTCTAAGGTCAGACTGGGTTAGGGTGAGACTGATGGGGTTAGACATAATTTGACTATGGTTTGCTAGACCTAGAGTCAACGTAGAGTGGGTCAACTCAACTTACATCTAACTCAACACTTAATCCTTTCACTGGCTAGGTAAGAGGTAGAGAGGTGGGAGGCTCACCCTGCTTGTCATAGGGTCCTAATTAAAAACCACCAGTCCGCTTAGAGCGTTTACCTCTGGACCTCTAGCCTTAGACACCAGTTTCCAGTAATAAGTGAAGGGTTGAATGCACTAGTTTTCCCAGTAGACTCGAACTCGACCTGTTAGTATCCCTAATTGGTTTCTACTTAGTTTTAATTAAGTCTTGGTTCTGATACATGGTGGTTGTTTTGGGCTCAGGACAGGTGATGAAATCCTACCCTGATCTGACAAAGTAAAATTGTCCTTAAGATTAGTTTTAGGTATGATGTACACACATACCCCTGATGCAATCTAAAAATCAAAAACAGAGATAAATTTTTTTTTTTTCTTTTTATGAGATGGAAACTTAATTCCAAGTTGGTTAGCAATCGATCAAAGTTGGCTTGGGTTGGGTGGGTTTTGGTAGTTGATTAGGTTTAGTCAAGTCAAATATGCAGAATTAGCAGAAATTGAAGTTTTGGGTTCTATTTTGATGCAGAGGTTTAGCATGGCTTTCAGAGCAGAAAAATATAAAAAAATACAGAAATAGAAGGTTTAATGTAAAGTTAATTGATACCAAATTTCATGCAAAGAAAAATATTTTTGATGATGCACAGACCTAGGGTTTCAAACTAGATGCAGGATTTTAGAAAAATAGATTTCTGGTTAAGGTTTTTTTGGGATGCATAAACTAGATGCAGGAATTTTAGAAAAAATAGATTTCTGGTTAAGGTTTTTTTGGGATGCATATTTTAATTTTTTTTCTATCTGTAAAAATAACAAAAATGCATAAAAAATAGAGGACTCAATATAGATGACATGATGCAAATTTCAGAGAAAAACAGTATGAAATTGATGGAAAACTAGATCTAAATTCAGACTACTAGTGTAGGTTCAGCATGCAGAAATTTTTGTTAGGGCTTTTTCTCATGTAGGTTTCACCTTGTTTTCGAATCAGAAAAATTCTATGAAAATTATAGAAAATAGATTATTAAACAGAGATTAATTATTATAAAAAAAGAAAAAAATTATTTTAATGGGGAAACAGCCCTATGTTTAGACAGTTATGTAGATTTTAGGATGCAGAAATTTTATCTATGATGCAAGAACATGCCCTAATCCTGCTCTGATACCAAAATTGATGAGGGACGGATTCTAACATGATGCATGCAATGAATGACATGAGAAAGATAAAATTTAGATTAAAATAAACAATGATTTTTTAGATTTTTATTAATTTATTCCCGAAAAAAACTAGACTAGGTTAGGGTTTCGTGTGATAGTTAGAATCCTATTCACATGCAAGAAACTATCCAAGAGATAAAAAAATAAGGATCTTAGGGTTGAGAAACACCTATAGGACATGCTCTAAACTTTAATAAAAAAGAAAAAGTGAGATAAGAAAGGTTCTACATACCTAGCAATAATTTTCTTGATGCCGGGAAGAGATCGCTCTGCTCAGATCGATGCCTGGATAATCGAGTCACTTTCTCATGGATCTGTCAACTTTTTATCAGATTAGTTTGGGGCAAAGAAGACCTCATTTGGAGGGCGTGGCACTGGAGGGGTCCTGCAAACATCAAAGGTTAGTTACATAGAAGAAGGAAAAATATGAAATAGGAAGAAAAGATGAAGGAAGGGTGGAAGAGAAGTTACCGGGGCTGGCGGCCTTGGATGAGGCTTGGGCGTCTGGATCTGGAAAGGTGGCCTGTAGTGGAGAGATGTGGAGGGCGGCTAGGGTTTAGTAGGGTGAAAACTAGCTAATGATAACTAGGGCCTCACACCCCTCGATGTTCCGAAGAATAAAGGCAAACGGGTCTCACACCCACTCCACTTGGAGGAAACAAAGCAATGTAGAAAAAAACTCTTAATTTCATTCAAGAAAAATTATTCATACAAGAGGGGAGGGGTGGGTATTTATAGGCTCACCCAGGGCCCTTTCCCTGTCAAAGTGGAATTACAAGTTTGTATGGGACAAGGAGTACAGGGTTTGAGTAGAATTAGGAGACTAAAGTCTTGGTAGAACTTGAATATTGAACTCCCTGTAGAACTTGGACATTGACTCCTCTTGGGCTTGGGCTACTTAACTCCTTGCTGGGCTAGAATGAAATCCTCTTGGACTGGGTCAAAGGCCTTGGGCATCTTAAACTGGGTCAAAGCTTGGGCGCCCACTATAGTGGGCCTGAGAGGGGCGCCAACTTCTTGTGGGCTTGGACTAGGGTGCTCCCTCTTGGGCCTAGGGCCTGGGGTGTTGATACTTAGGGATCCTGGGGCGTCAATGCTGGTGAACATGACCGGGGGCCTAGGCTCATGAGCTAGGGTCTGATGGTTCTCCTTTTGAACTTGATTTGAATGAAAATTACATGACTTAATTATAAACAAAAGGACTCAACTCAATGGACTAAGTGAACTCAATTGGACTCAATTGATTCACTTCTATTACATAGACTCAGTCAACTCAACTTGATTGGACTGGAACATAAAAGGACTTCACTTGACTTAGTGAACCCAACTGGCTCACTTTATTACAGAACTTAAGTGAGCAAATGGACTCACTGAACTCACTTGACCTAATATAAAATTGACCAACACGTGAATTAGAAATTAGAACCTTGAAATCTTGGTACGCTCCTGATGTTCCTATATCACCAGTATTAGCCTACTATCCCTTAGCCGACCTACCCCTACTACCCCAATTGTTCACGAGGATAACATTGAAGAAGAAGTTTATGAAGCTGAGGAAAACTTGGTGAAGAATTTGAAAGAGAAGAGGAAACACCTATGGCAGACCCAGAGTAGCTGACCCAAAAATGCCCTGACTAGAGCTGTACTGGAATAAAGCGAGAGCTTTCTCTAATTCCTTTACTGTGATAGCATCGAGGGTGTGAGGCCCTAATTTGCATTTGTTCTTCAGAATATCGAGGGGTGTAAGGCCCTAGTTATCCATCTATCCAACCATCCATCAAATCCCTAGCCGCCACCTTCAAGCTTTCTTCTCTTCCTCCTCTTTTAATTTTCTTCTTCCTTCCATGCCTTCCTAACTTGACTTTTTGTGAGTGTTTCAGGTGATCAAGATCTGAAGTAAAGATTCTCCTTGCTTTGGAACCGAGTTCATTGCAGATCATAGCTTGAAGAACAATAACCTGAAGTCCTGCCATGAAATCCTAGAGTGTTAAACCAGATCCACTTCAAGAGCGCTGCAAATCACCGTTGGTAATTCTAAAACTCTTCCTTTCTCTTTAATTCTAATTTTTTGAAAGTAGGAACCCTAGTTTACGGTGATTTCCCAATCACCAAATCCTGAATATTATTAGTTTTGCTTGATTTACATTGCGGGTAGCATAACTAGTTGCTAGTTGTGTTTCATCAATTACTTTGAGTCTGATTTTTCAATAATTATAGTAATTAATATCTATTAATTTTAGATAATTAATCATCTAATAAGTAGGTTTAAGTGTGCATCTTCCGTCCCGCATCAGTATCCCCCAAAAAAGGAAGTGCTTGACCATGGCTCGGGGCTCCATGGCATGGTGCTCGTAACCTCCACGAAAGATTGCTCCACTAAGGGACAAGCTCTGCAGCACACCGATGAATGCCCCTAATAGGAGGACCTCCCTTCTAGAGACCAGTTCATGGAGGGTTCTAGCAAACAAAAACCCCTTCCAAAGGGGTACCAGGAAAGAGATGTCCCAATGAGGCTCTAGACCTGGTCTGGCCTGACTACTTCCTCCCCTACTACCCCAATTGTTCACGAGGATAACATTGAAGAAGAAGTTTATGAACTGAGGAAAACTTGGTGGAAGAATTTGAAAGAGAAGAGGAAACACCTATGGCAGACCCAGAGTAGCTGACCCAAAAAATGCCCTGACTAGAGCTGTACTGGAATAAAGCGAGAGCTTTCTCTTAATTCCTTTACTGTGATAGAATCGAGGGGGTGAGGCCCTAATTTGCATTTGTCTTCTTCAGATATCGAGGGGTGTAAGGCCCTAGTTATCCATCTATCCAACCATCCATCAAATCCCTAGCCGCCACCTTCAAGCTTTCTTCTCTTCCTCCTCTTTTAATTTTCTTCTTCCTTCCATGCCTTCCTAACTTGACTTTTTGTGAGTGTTTCAGGTGATCAAGATCTGAAGTAAAGATTCTCCTTGCTTTGGAACCGAGTTCATTGCAGATCATAGCTTGAAGAACAATAACCTTGAAGTCCTGCCATGAAATCCTAGAGTGTTAACCAGATCCACTTCAAGAGCGCTGCAAAATCACCGTTGGTAATTCTAAACTCTCCTTTCTCTTTAATTCTAATTTTTGAAAGTAGGAACCCTAGTTTACGGTGATTTCCCAATCACCAAATCCTGAATATTAATTAGTTTTGCTTGATTTACATTGCGGGTAGCATAACTAGTTGACTAGTTGTTTCATCAATTACTTGAGTCTGATTTTTCAATAATTAGTAATTAATATCTATTTAATTTTAGATAATAATCATAATAAGTAGGTTTAAGTGTGCATCTTCCGTCCCGCATCAGTATCCCCCAAAAAAGGAAGTGCTTGACCATGGTCGGGGCTCCATGGCATGGTGCTCGTAACCTCCACGAAAGATTGCTCCACTAAGGGGACAAGCTCTAAGCACACCGATGAATGCCCCTAATAGGAGGCCTCCTTCTAGAGACCAGTTCATGGAGGGTTCTAGCAAACAAAAACCCCTTCCAAAGGGGGTGGGGGTAGGAAAGAGATGTCCCAATGAGGCTCTAGACCTGGTCTGGCCTGACTACTTCCTATATAATGGAAAGAGGAACCTCCAACAAGGAGGGAGGATGGTAAGAGAGAACAAGGGCAAGGGGACCGTAAAGAGAACCTCCTCGTACTTTAGTTTCTTGTTCTTTTCTTTTCATCTTACTTCCTCCTTTATGCAGGGGCATCTCGAGCCTCTACTACTAAGGATCTGTTCTCCTTGATCGTCCCACTAATTTGACCGTTAAAATTTCTCTACCGGGATTTCCAGTGTTGACTCCATTAATTGATTTTGATGATAAGCAAAATGGTTAAGTATAAGTTGATGACTAATGATTTGCTTTCAGTGTGTTTTTATTGAAAAGGTGCTTACAAATTTGAAGAAGCTCAATTATTTTGAAGAAGCCAAGTTTGAATGAAAAGATTGCTTAAAAAAGACTTGGACATTCAAGAGATGGTTGATTGGATGGCTAAGTTAAATGGAAATATGTTTCAGCTAAAGTTTAAGCCTTTCTGTGAAGTTTTCAAAGAAGTGTTGACTCGAAGTGTCGACACATGGAGATGAAGTGTCGACTCAGGACGGTGCGCAGCAATGTTTCAAATGGCACAGATGAAGTATCAACACATGGACCTGAAGTGTTGACTCAAAGTGTTGATACATGGATCAATACATCGTCTAAGACTTTCAAGCCACAGAACTTGCAGAAGTTGAAGGAATAGCTGAAGTGTTGACACTGGAAGCAAGGTGTCGATTCAAGGTGTCGACTCAACTGAAAGTATCGACACATCTGAGATTTTCAGAGAATCTGAATGAAGCAATTTGAACTAGGTGTCGACTCAAGAAGATCAAGTGTTGACCTAATGTGTCGACACATAGCCTGAAGTGTCAACACATGAAGTTCTGGCAATGGCTAGTTTTTCAAACATAGAACTCGCCCAAATTGCCCACTAATGGCTAGTTTTTAGTGCATACTTATGAGATGTTCCAAATGGAACTTAATGAATCAATCACTGATATGTACACAAGATTCACAAATATTGTTAATGGTATAAGAAGTCTTGGAAAAGTCATGTCTAATGCTGATCTTGTAAATAAAATTCTCAGGTCACTTCCAACATCATGGAATTCGAAGGTGACCACAATTCAAGAAGCCAAGAACGTTGACAAGTTACCTCTTGAGCAGCTAGTTGGATTGCTCATGACAATGAGCTCAATCTGAAACAAAAATCAATAGGACATGGATAAGAAAGTCAGAAGGGATTGCTTTAGTCAAACATCCAAGAAAATCCTCAGTAGATGTTCGAAGATGAAGAAGAAGAAGGTGAAGAAGCCCTCCTTGCATAAAAGTTTAGAAGATTCATGAATAGAAGGAAATTTTCTTATAAAAGAAATATCAATCCAAAGAAAAAGGAAAAGAAAAAGAGAAAGAAAAAGAAAAGAAAAAGGAGAAGGAAGTACCTATATGCTTCGAGTGCAGGAAGCTGGAACACTACAAGTTTGATTGTCCTTTCCTTAAGAAATCTAGAAAGAAATTAAGGAAGAAAGCCATGATGGCCACTTGGAGTGACAGCGAAGACTTCAGTTCTGAAGAAGAGCAGAACCGAAGTTGCAAATATCTGCTTAATGGTACATCAAGATAGTGATGAGGTAAGTTATGATACTGAAATTGATTTTACATTTGATGAACTTAGGAATGCCTTTGAAGAACTTATGCATGATTACAAACTAATTTCATCTGAAAATAAGAAATTGAAAAAGCATGCAAATAGTTTCTCTTTTGAAAACAATTCTTTAATAAATGATGTTAGTATTTTGAAATCTAAATTAGATGTTTTAGAAAAGAAAAATAATGCTTTATCTATGAAAAATGAAGTTTTGAAAAGATCTAAAAATGTTATTTCAAATAATGATCTTTTAAAGAAAAACAAGGATTTAGAACATGAAAATGTCAAGTACAAAAATGAACTTAAAAAGATAAACCTTTTGTTAAGAAATTCACTTACAGTTCAGAAAAGTTAAACCTATTTTTGAACAATCAAAGAGCAGTATTTAATAAGGCAAGATTAGGATATAAACCATAGAAGCAACAAAAGTATTTCAAAAACTTTTTTGTACCTGCATCATCTAGCATTACTTGTTTTACTTGCAAAAGGTTAGGTCATAAATCATTTCAATGTAATTTGAGAAAAACTAATTCTTTTGATAAAGTGTGAGTTCCAAAAGGAACCATTTTGAATGCTAACCCTAAAGGACCCAAGTTGCTTGGGTACTTAAAAACAAAGCTTGATTTTATTGCAGGTGTGTCTTGCAACCAAGGAGAACAAAAGACTTTAGTATCTTGACAGTGGTTGCTCAAGGCACATGATTAGTGATGCGAAGCAATTCACTTCCCTTGAAGCTTTGAATGGAAGGAGTGTGACTTTCGGTGATAATGGTAAAGAAAAAATTATTGGTATTGGTAAGGTTCACATAACTCCTTCTAGTAGTATTAATAATGTACTTTTAGTCAATCGTTTGAAACATAATTTTTTAAGCATTAGTCAGTTTTGCGATAAATATTTTCAAGTAGTTTTTAAATCATAATATTGCATGATTGCTAGTTCGAATATAAATGGAGTACAATTCATTGGAAAAAGGCATGAAAATATTTATTTGGTAGACCTAGATGATCTTTGCCTAATGGAGAATGCCTTGTTGTAATGAATTCTACTAAAGATGAGACTAGTTGGCTATGGCATAGAAAATTAGGGCATGCTAGTATGTATCTTATTTCAAAAGTTTGTAAAAGAATTTAGTTAGAGATTTACCTGAACTTTGTTTTGAAAAAGATAGATTTACCAAGCATGTCAATTTGGTAAACAAGTCAAAACTTCTTTCAAACCAAAAGGATTTGTAACTACTAGTAGGCCACTTGAACTACTTCATATGGATCTCTTTGGACCAACTAGAACATCAAGTCTAGGAGGCAAAAGATATGGATTAGTCATTGTGGATGATTTTTCAAGATTTACATAGGTTTTCTTTTTGGCACAAAAAGATGAATCATTTTCAACTTTCATAAAGTTTTATCGAAAAGTTTCAAACGAAAAAGATGTTTCAGTTGTTTGCATTCGTAGTGATCATGGAACTAAATTTGAAAATCAAGATTCAAAAACTTTTGCAATGAAAAAGAAATAGAACAATTTTTTTGCATCTAAGACACCTCAGCAGAATAGGGTAGTAAAAAGAACAAATCGTACTTTGAAAGAAATGGCATGCACTATGCTTTGTGAAAATGATTTGCCAAGATATTTTTGGGCTGAAGCTATTAATACAGCCTGTTATATTTTAAATCGAGTTTTAATCCATCATATTTTAAAGAAAACTCCATATGAACTTTGGAACCAAAGAAAACCAACTTTGAAATATTTTCGAGTTTTGGTTGTAAATATTTTATTTTGAATAATGGAAAAGATCATCTTGGAAAGTTCGATGCCAAGTCTGATGAAGGTATCTTCTTAGGATACTCTACATCAAGCAGAGCATACATAGTTTTTAATAAACGAACTTTGGTTGTAGAAGAGTCAGTACATATTGTCTTTGAAGAACTACTAACAAATATTCCAAAAAAGAGAATATATCTGATGAATGTGCATGTGCTGACAAGCTTCAGAAGCTGACATTGAATGATCAACCTCAACCAAATGAAGATGATCAAGACAAGAATGAAAAAAATGACACTCCAAAGCATCAAGATCTACCTAAGGAGTGGAGGTATGCTCATGGACATCCTAAGAAATTAACCTTAGGTGATCCATTTAAAGGGATAAGAACTCAAGCCTCAATTAGAAATGAATGTGATTATATAGTATTTGTATCTCAAGTAGAACCTAAATATTTTGAAGAAGCTGAAAAAGACTCTAATTGGATCAATGCTATGCAAGAAGAACTAATTCAATTTTATAGAAATAATGTTTGGACACTTATAGAAAGACCATCTAATATTTTAATTATTGGCACTAAATGGGTATTTAGGAATAAATTAGATGAAAATGGTATTGTTATTAGAAATAAAGCTAGGCTAGTTGCTAAAGGTTACAATCAGGAGGAAGGGATTGATTTTGATAAAACTTTTGCTTCTGTTGCTAGACTTGAAGCAATTAGACTATTATTAGCATTTACCTATTTTATGAATTTTAAATTATTTCAAATAGATGATAAGAGTGCTTTCTTAAATAGATTTATAACTGAAAAGGTTTTTGTTGAACAACCACTTGGATTTGAAAATCATGCACATCCATATCATGTTTTTAAATTATACAAAGTACTTTATGGATTAAAGCAAGCACCTCGAGCATGGTATGATAGACTCAGCAAATTTCTGATTGAAAATAAATTTTCTAGAAAAAATATTGATAAAATACTATTTTTGAAAAAGAAAGATAATGATTTATTAGTAGTACAAATATATGTTGATGATATCATTTTCGGTGCTACTAATGAAATTTTTTGTCAAGAGTTTGCTAAGCTAATGTAGGGTGAGTTCGAGATAAGCATGATGGCAGAACTCAATTTCTTTCCCGGACTCCAGATCAAGCAAACTACAGATGGTATCTTCATCAACCAAGCTAAGAATATAAGAGAAATTATTAAGAAGTTTGGAATGGAGACTACTAAACCAATAGGTACGCCTATGAGCCCTTTTTGTAAACTTGATAAAAATGAACATGGTAAATCAGTAGATCAAAAGTTATACAGAGATATGATTGGCTCTTTATTGTATCTAACTGCTAGTAGACCAGATATAATGTTTAGTATTTGCATGTGTGCTAGATATCAGTCTGAACCTAAAGAATCATATCTTGTGGCTGTTAAGCGCATTATTAGATATCTATATGGTCTATTGATATTGGTTTATGGTATTCTAGAAATTTATCTGCTAAATTGATTGGATATTCTGATGCGGATTTTGCTAGTTGTAAATTGGATCAAAAGAGTACTAGTAGAACTTGCCAATTTCTTGGAGTTAACTTAATCTAATGATTTAGCAAGAAACAAACTTCAATTACACTATCCATAGCTGAGGCTGAGTATATTATCGCAGGAAGTTGTTGTACTTAAATCTTGTGGATTAAGCAACAACTTGAAGACTTTGGAATCAAGTTGGCTAGTATGCCTATTAAATATGATAATACCAGTGCTATTTGCTTGACTAAAAATCATGTTCAATATTCTAGGAGTAAACATATTGAAATTAGACATCATTTTATTAGGGATCATGTAGAAAACAATAATGTTTTGCTTGAATTTATTAGTACTGAATTTTAATTAGCTGATATTTTGACTAAACCTCTTCTGGAAGATCGATTCTGTATGATTAGAAGAGAGCTCAGGATCATCAATCCATTTGATTAAATTTTTCCTATATTTTGACTTAAACTAGATCAATTTGACCTTAATCATGATAAATCTTACTCAATCATTGTTGATTTCACTCTAAAATTATCACATTTTAATTGATTTTGATATGCCATTGAAATTCTTGAATTTTTGGTTTTCAAGTTGATGTGTCGACACATCGATGTGTCGACACCTAAATGTGTCGACACATGCATGAGCAGACACATGAACGACAGCGGATTGAGAATAAAGGAGTTTTCGAACCGTTTTTCTCCCCATTTCTTTTCTCCTTCGAGCCGACACAAGCTTTCAAGGTACCTTCACTGTTCCCATTCTCGGTTACAAGATTTTAGCCGTTGTTTCTTTGAATTGGATACTCGGTAGCCAATTTTTTGGTTGGATTTCTCCTAGGTTTTGATTTCTAAACCCTAGAAACCCTAGTTTTCAACCAAAACCTTGCCCAATCCTTCAATCTAAGCAATGGGACCTCGCAAGCAAGTTGTCCATCGACCTCGTCAGTCAAACCAAGAAGAAGAGTGAAGGACGAAGGCCCGACATGAGTTTAGAACTACAGATCTGCCCGCACGACCATTGTTTGTTCCATCCAGCTGGATGAGCTCGAAGACTGTAGTTGGAGGATGTCAAGTGGATTTTTTATTTGTCGACCAGCAGCATTTTTGAATTAGAGAGTGGATTCGTCAGGCTGGTCTGACTAATTCTATTCACTCAGTGAGAGATATTACCCCGGGTTGATGCAAGAGTTTTATGGATCACTCACTTGTGGGACAGATGGTTGGTTAGCACAGGTCAGAGGACGGGATATCCTTGTTACTTCAGAGATTCTGAGCAGAGTATGGGATATACTAATGACAGGATCTGTTGTTAACAGTTTGATGGATTGAGTCAATGGACTTCAGTGCATCTTTGAGCCTGACATTCTACCAGAGGGAACCACTGTGCCAGCATCTAGATTATCTACAGAGATGAGACTACTGCATCACATCGTCGCCCGGATACTTCTACCGAAGATCGAACATTTTGACTATATCATTGAGCGAGAGTTGCTCGTGATGGTCTCTTTGGTTCAGCGCATGCCCGTATGCATTCCAGTTCTTATGGTACATCAGATTATGGAGGCGTCGACTAGCCAGTGACTTTGCCTTCCCTATGGGACTGATAGTATTATTTAGGGAGTATAGCGTCAGCTTTAAGAATGAGCCCTACCGTACATTGCTTCATACCGATGTGTACGACATCAAATCATTACATCAGATGGGCTATCACTTGTTCCGAGGCCAGTGGACTCATAGGATATCAGGTCAGGCCGAGGACAGAGCTAATGATGATGATGCGGCAGAGGAGGAGCGCATCCTCTCCGGTGAGGTAGGACCCAGTGAGACTCAGCCTGAGATGGCAGTGCAGCCAGTCAGTATGATCCTTCTACTTCTGCACAGCCTCAGCCAGCACAGACAGAGACTCCAGGCACTTTAGATAGCTTACTGGATAGAGTCAGATGCATCAAGATTGACGTATTTATCATGAGGCAGCGTCTTGACTGTTTCATAGCTGAGACGAGAGAGAGCCATATTGGACATAGTGATGGCATCTCAGCTATACTTTTTGTACTGTCTAGATCTTCAGCGAGTACTCCGATTGCAGATACTGCTCCTACACCTGCTCATGTACCTGCTCCTGCACCAACTGATGATATTGATACTGGTGTAGATACTACTGTTGGAGATGGTGATACAGTTATTGGAGATATTGGAGATGATGATGGAGACGACTAGGAGACTGACTCAGATCGATTTGATTTCATAGATCTTACTTTAGAGACAGTAGTGGAGGTGATGGCTGACTTAATACAATCAGTAGTATTGATTGTATGTTTCTGATTATTGTATGACTCTGATGCTTTCTGTATGTTTTAGTTCTTGCTGATGACTCAGCAAATTTTTGTACTGAAAACTTCTCTTATCTATTATATATTTCAGTTTAGTGCTTATTATTTATGTTTGAGTGGTTAAATTTACCTTCTTCAGCTCTGATTCTCTTTGGATCTTTTTGGTTCTGATACCTATCACATTTGATACTCTACCATCCTTTTGTCTCCATGCTCATTGTGAGAGGGAGGTTATTCCCCTTTCTAATGATTGACAAAAAGGGGGAGTAATAGTATTGATTGTATAGATGCATAAATTGTTGTGGTTCCATCTTGTGAGAACCTTTGAAACTTTGAAATTTGTTTTAATTAGAAATATCCAATTGAGGGGGAGATTGATTCTTCCTAACTATGAAGATTATGCCTCATATGGACTTACATTCATATTCATGAATTATAACAGTTGAAGTTTGAAATGTAATGCTATTTTACTCAAGATTTTGTCATCATCAAAAAGGGGGAGATTGTTGGCTCCACCCAGTGATTTTGATGAATAACAAAACATTGAGCGCATATTGTATACTAATATGCATTTCAAGTTATGAGTTTTCAGAAAGAAAGCACCTCAAAATCTCAAAAACTTATATTTCATAGCACGTCATGGCACGGAGCATCTCTCGCAAATCTAGACATCCTCTTCATGAAAAAAGGGCATCTACATATTTAATTATTATATGTTTATGATTCATTTAAGTTTCAAAATTTATATTTATATTTTTGGGGTAATTTACACTTGAATCTGAGCTTTTCAGTCTCAAGTGTCGATACCTGGAAAGTCAAGTGTCGACACTTCAGCATTTGGCACGAACAAAAATGCTTGGCACGCCAAGTATCGACACCCAGAACTCAGTGTCTACACCAAGTGTCGACACTTAGATTTCCAAGTGTCGACTCAAGGCCTGAGAATTTTGAAAACACAGAACTTTATCATTTGAGGATTTTTGTGTCAAGTGTCGACACCTGTGCATCAAGTATCGACGCCTAGAGATCAAGTGTCGACACCTGACAGCCAAGTGTCGACACTTGAAGCCTGACAGCTCTAATGGATCTATTTTTCTGACTTGCAGAACTTGCTTTTCAAGCTCCAAACGGCTATATTCGAGGTTCCAACGGTCACAAACTATTTTTTGGAAGGTTCTTGATGTATTTAACCTCCACCAATCTCATTCTAAAAAAGAAGAAGTGCATTGAAGTGTATTCTAAGTCTTTTCAAAAGCCAAAAAGTCCATATTCTCTCAAGTACTTCATATCAAAAGCCTTTTATAGTTTGATTCTTTGAAAAAGCCTACAAGCTCATCCTTACATCATTCCAAAAGAGGCACCTTGAAGGATATTCCAAGGAAGAGTCAAGACAAAGCATCAACTTGAGCTTCAAAGATTCCATTCTACTCTTGAAGAGAGTTTGTTTTAGTTTTAAAATTGTATATCTGTTTTTATATTGTGATTTGACCTTGCTTTCAAGGGTGACTTGAAAGAAGGTTGTTGTGGTTTGTTGGTGAGCCAAAGGGATAAAACTAACTAGGGTTAACTTGTAAGCCCGAAGACAAAACAAGTGGTAAGGTTTGTTGGTAAGCCTAGGTGACAAAACAAACTTAGGTTTTGACTTGTGAGCCTTGTGAAAAACAAGTCAGCTGTAATCTTATTTGGATTATAGTGAAATTCCCAAGGATGGCTTGGGGAGTGGATGTAGGTGCTAGGTTTGAACCGAACCACTATAAACATTGTGTTTGTGTGTGATTGCCCTCTTCCTCTCTTGCTATTTGATTATTGCTACTCACTTATTGTTTTCACTGCTTTCAATCTCTTGCATTGAATTTATCATTATTCACAAGCACCACTAGTCCTTCACATTATTGTTTTAAATTTTTTTTTCAAAAAAGACCCAATTCACCCCTCCTCTTGGGCTCCATTTCTGGGCAATAATAACAAAAAGGGGGAGTAGTTATGTAATGAGATTTAAGTATAAAGGAGTATAAAAATAGAATAATGAAACCAATGCAATATATATTTGTGTTATATTTGTAATATGCAAGGGATAGACAGATTTTTGAAATCCTGAATTGAAAATTGTTTATAAAATTTCTTAAGAAAGGGGGAGCTTTACTTTATTTTCATTTAGAAATCCTTTCAAAATGAATTTCATCTTAAAACCCCTCTATAAATGTTTGAAAAAAGTTTCTTACAAATTATGTTATGGATCATCGATTCAGGGGGAGCTTAGTTGTTTAAAATTTTTTTGTAGAGTATCATGATACATGTTTTCTATGCTTTAAATGTATCCCAAAGCTCTGATACTCTCTATCTTTATAACAAGCTCTGGCACAATTACTTTTGTTCTGAATTGCCATATCATTAATCCAAGTAATGTTGATACACTTAATGCTTTCAGTATTATGCACCTTGATGATTTCTTTTAAAAGCTTTGTTTTAAAGCAATTTATACTTAAGGGTTTTGTCATCATCAAAAAGAGGAAGATTGTTGACTCCATTAATTGATTTTGATGATAAGCAAAATGGTTAACTATAAGTTGATGACTAATGATTTGCTTTGAGTGTGTTTTTATTGAAAAGGTACTTACAAATTTGAAGAAGCTCAATTATTTTGAAGAAGCCAAGTTTGAATGAAAAGATTGCTCAAAGAAGACTTAGAAACTCAAGAGATGATTGATTGGATGGCTAAGTTAAATAAAAATATGTTTCAGCTAAAGTTCAGGCTTTTCTATGAAGTTTTCAAAGAAGTGTCGACTCAAAGTGTCGACACATGACATGAAGTGTCGATACATGGAGATGAAGTATCGACTCAGACCGGTATGCAACAATGTTTCAAATGGTACAGATGAAGTGTCAACATATGGACCTGAAGTATCGACTCAAAATATCGACACATGGATCAACACATCGCATAAGACTTTTAAGCCACAGAACTTGCAGAAGTTGAAGGAACAGCTGAAGTGTCGACACATGGAAGCAAGGTGTCGACTCAAGGTGTCGACATAACTGAGGAAGTGTCGACACATCTAAGATTTTCAAAGAATTAGAATGAAGCAATTTGAACTAGGTGTCGACTCAAGAAGATCAAGTGTCGACCATATGTATCGACTCACAGCCTGAAATGTCGACACATGAAGTTTTGACAACAGTAACGGCTAGTTTTTCAAATGCAGAACTTGTCCAAATTGCCCCCCAACGGTTAGTTTTTCAAGTCTAACAGCTAGAAATCGATTTTGAGGCCTTGGGAAGGTATTTATATGCTCAAAACCAAATCAAAATACATGATATTGAAGACCATTAAAGAGTTTTGAGAAGAGAGAAGAAAAGTGAGCTTTAACTCCTATTTATTGAAGTTTCAACCACTCTCAAGCTAAAGGAAGCCTCCAAGTATTCAAAAGCTTTCAAGAGAATTGAAGATCATCCATTCTTGGGCATTCAAGAGACTTCTACAAGTTGAAAGCAACTCTACATCGAGCTACAAAGAGATATCCGCTTTGTTTTAGAAAGCTTACATTGGTTCTTTACTTTTAAACCATATTTCTTATAAGGGTTCTTGGTTAGCCTATTGTAAAACCAAGTGAGGTAATTGGTGAGCCTTGAAAAAGTAATTAGGTTGGTGGTTAGCCCGCAAAACCACTAAAGTTCTTGGTTAGCCCGGAAAACTAAGGGAGGTTGTTGGTTGGCCTTGTAAAAATCAATTAGGTTCTTGGTTAGCCCGTAAAACCAAGTAAGGTTTTAACTTGTTGGCCTTGTGAAAACAAGTTGGGTTTTTTATTAGTGAGCCCGCAAAACTAATCAATTGTAATCGGTGTGATTATAGTGAATTTCCAAGGGGATCTTGGAGAGTTGATGTAGGTGCTTGATATCTCTCTCCTTGCTCTTTACTTATTGCTCTTTATTTCCGCTGCACTTTTATTTTAGAGCATTACAATTGAATTGATAGTACCTTGCTAATATATTTACTGAATTCGATTTCATTACTTAGTATCAAGTAATATTAAGTTTCAATTTTTAGAGACCCAATTCATCCCCCCTCTTAGATTGCTTACTGGGCAACACCCAGCCTGCGTCTCCTCTTTTTTATAGGATCTACTGGCCACGAGGTCAAGAGAAAGGAGGACCCAACACCTTCAGGGAGACCGGTGATACTTGTCAAATTCATCAAAATTAATTACTATTTTACTAATTCTTGGAATATTTCTTGCAGTATTAGTGAGTCCAGGTCGAACCCTAGAGACTGAATGTGATAATCAAATTTAATAACTAGACGGGGGGGGGGTGTTTGAATAATTATGAAATCAACTAACTAATTATGCAAATAAGGAAAAACTTTAATTAAATTTAGATTTGTTTCATATTCAATTTAAGTTTGATTCAAGGGATTTTTGCACTAGTTAGCAGATTGATCATCGGTATATAAACATATTATTTTTTCTGTGAATACTTAGCCGATAACTTATCTAGGAGCTAAATAAATCTAATCGTCCCTACATTCATTAATTCAAGTCGAGCGTCCAAATTAAATTCTTACCAATGAATCAATTGATATTAAGCAATCCTTATGCATTCATTGATAGCATTACATACTAGGATAAAGCTAAGGATGAACAACAATTAGACAAGCATAAATTAGTTAATTTATTTTATGTTTTCGTTTTAGATAGAGATGAAAACTGGGATCATAATCAATTTGTCTAAATACTACTTTAACCAAGTTGCATAATAATTATGGATTACGAACTTAATTTAGTAATCAATCATGTAGACAATCAATTAATAAGCCTCTTAATCAATTAAACTACATAATAAATCAACAATAAAAATTAGAAAACATAGATATCTAGCAAAAAATAATATTAAATTAATATTATAATTTCACAATCATGCTAACATAGCTAGATGTTTCTTGAATCAAAACAAAAAATTACACAATCATTGAGAAAAGAAATAACATGAAATTGATTTGATTTTCTTCCTGCAAAACGTCTTTGAAAAATTCCACTGTTGCTGCTGGTTTTATGCTGCTCTGCACCGAACTCCTTCCCTGCAACAAAATAAATCTTTTCATGTTTTCTTCTTCCTCTCTCGATGTTGGGCGACGGGCATTTACTTATAATAGCTGAGAAGTTAGATGAGTGTTGGTGTTCTTCGGTTCTCCGTCTTCGTTCCCGTGACCAACATAACCACCGATTCTTTGGTGTTATCCCGAACCTCTCGGTGTTATCCTGCATCTAAGATCGAAGGCGTGATCCTAATGCTCCATCGGACATCCAGGATCGATCTACTCCCTTGGACATTGAATCTCCCGACAATGTGCTGCAGCGACAAGTGGTGATGGGAAGAACTGGGACGGAGAATAGAGGATGGGCTTAGTTCGGCAATGTGGAAGACGGTGATGAAGAAGTGCAGCAATTGGTGCTCAGCTAGGAGAAAGAAGAGGCTTTTCTGGTGACTTGGCAGTGGTGAGGACGATCGAGCATAGGTTGAGGACGGTGGAGCAGGGACAGTGCCGGCGACATTGGACTTGACCGTGAAGGAACTACACGGATGATGGGCGAATCTGGTGGAGCCTTGGCCATCAATATCTTCTACAGCCATTGGAATGATGCTCGGCGGTGAAGATGACCTGTGGCGGCAACAAGAGGAGGAAGATGGCGATGGTGGCGATGAAAAGAAAACCAGCAATGCAGCGACATCAAGAGCAACTCTTGGGATTTTTTCGGCCATTAACGGCTTCTCCGGCCGTGAGGACATTCCCGGCGAGAAGAGAAGGAGCTCCGGTGGTTTTCCCGGCGAATTTGTGGCTTCGTTTGGCCTGTGGTCCATGGATCTGTTTCGTGGACCAACAGCGATGGAGGTTATGGGTTGTTGCTTCATGGACCAATCGGGGGTGCTTTAATTTCCGTGGTATTTCATGGATAATTTATTCAAAATTTTATTTCCAGCTCAATTAAAGTCCAATTCACATGCCGTTTACGCCATTGGAAAGCTTAAGATGTCCTCTACAACTGGATTGAAGACCATTTCTTCCAATTCTGACTTTAAAAATTATCAAATTAAAATCTGCGAGAAATCAAAGGGACGAATTTAAATAATGCTGAAAATTATTCCTCAAATATAAACTTATGCATTAATCATTACAGTAAGAAAATAAATATATCAAATAGATTAAATATAAGAAAAAATAAAATATATAATTATGTCCCTATCAAATTCTCCCATACTTAACTTTTGCATGTCCTCAAGCAACTAGCTATACAATTAACTAAATACACTAAGACAACTCATAATTCACTAAATTCCTCTAATAATACCTTACAGATATTATATACCATAAGTCTTAAACAGAATCAAGAATTCAAATACCATAACACAATATGAATTAAATATACTTAACAAATTTAAACTGAAAAAAATAAGAAATCTTCATTCAAAAAGTAATTAACAAGTTTGGTAAACACTCATAGGCCACTCTAATTCACTCAAGTGTTTAAAGGATAGAAAAAGAATTTCACTCAAATTCAATTCAAACCAAATCATTACCATAGGCTTGCTTGCTTATCTAATCTCCATCACTTGTATCACTTGTCACACTTAGATCCAATGGTCTTTAATCAGGGTTGTAATGGGGCTTAGGTTTAAGGTAGGAATAAAAAGGGATATTGAGGTTAAAACCCAAGAAACTAATAGAGACATAAATTGAGTAAATCAAGATATTAAATGCTCCAACATTCAACCCTTCTAGTTTCTTCTTCTCATTTGCTGCATAGACTGAAAATGTTTCATGATGAAAAAGCATATGTCTGTATACATTGCACAATTGATAAGACATGTAGATTTTTTGAACTGAACTCCCTGCCAGAGGTCTTAGTGATACATTGGTCTCCGCATGCATTTGTGATCTTCTCCATTATCTCACCAATCATAACTTTCTATTTTTCTTCTTTTCTTTTTTTTCTCTTTTTTTTTGTTTTTTATTTTTTTTTCTAGCAAAAAGACATTGAAACATGGCAAGAACATTTTACTCCCATTACATTTCATTTTTTTCAAAAGAGAGGTACAGCAATCAACAGTAGCTCTCCCACACTTATTCAATACACATTTTTGTCTCAAACTCCATCAAACAAATCTTAATGCTCTACTAGCTCTTGAGGTAGGTAAAATACAAGGATGATAAATTGGCTCAAGGCTCATAAATATGGGCTTCAATTCAACAAAAGAGTTTAAAAGCTCAAAGTGGGTTTACTAAAGTTAATTGATTCAAGGTTGGCCATTTAAGCTAAGTGATGAAAATCCTATATGCCATTGTCATTTCGATGTGTACATGTGAATTTAGTAACCTTGACTAGCATTTACAAGCAAGTTTTAGAGTAACATAGTATAAATGAACACACTCATAATAGAAATATATATATGTATTGGTTCAAAAGCTCACCCAAACATGTTTTTGGTCTACCAAAACAAGTTAATACAATTCAAAATTGGGCTCAAGTCAACTTTTAGCCTAAATATGCAAGTTATTCATTCAATTATGTTATGACACTCTTATCTTAATTTAGTCTAAGTTTATAGCACATAAATCCATAGATATCATTGGGAAACATCTTAAAAACACTCAAATATTTTTTATTTTTTAATTTTTTTTAACTCTCAATGCAAATTTCTAAATGCAAAGAAAATATGAAAATATATTTAATGCCTATAAATATAAATAGAGAAGGGATAAATAAAGCAAATCTAATCATGGCCAGTTGGTGATGGGAAAGAGGGATTCTTTTTTTCCACTTCGTAAGGAGAGGGTGTGAGACCCAATTCCAGGACATAATGTAAGGTCATGTCTAGTTATCCCCTTTCCATTCCATCTTCTTTATCCCCTCGTGACCTTTGAGATTCATCCTAGCACCTCCAAGTATCGAGAAGGATGAGTCCCAAAGTTTATGAGATCCAGATCTCTATCCTTCATCCCCACTATTCCTTCGCCATCTCTAAAAAAAAATATCAAAAAAAAATGGTACCATAATCTAGGTGACTTCTAGGCTCACCAACAGTTCACCCATCTATCCCCACTATCCTTCTCTCCTACTAGCCCTGGTGAGTCCCTCCACTTCCCTGTCACTGATCCCCTCATCTCTGATCCCAATTCCATCCAATCCCGCCGGCAACTCCCGAATCATCCCAGACCCCGTTCTCTCTTCCCTGTTCATCAACCTAGCCTTCCGCCGTTTCAGCCAACATCACCTTCTCTTCGTACCATTCTGCCCACCCACAGAAGCCCTTCCCTGCAAATCGATGCCCCGACACCGTTGGAGCCCTTTGTGCAGCAAATCCTTCATCCACCGACACCAACTGAGCTCGCCGATGCCCGTCCCACCCCTGCTGCCACGGTGACCGCCTTCCCTACACCGGATCACCGCCCTCACTGTTATGCCGGTCGTCTATGCCCATGCCGCCAGCCACCTCCCATCACAACGACCTCGGACGCCATCTCCACAATCATCGGAGAGCCCCAGAGCAACATTCCCCCCATGACTTGCCCCTCAGCCACCCGCGCTACCTCATGGCTACTAATACGGGACTGTACGCTCTGATACCAAGACCAATGTCGGACCGTTGATCGTTAAGAAACGATCTCTAGATTAGGGTGTCCAATTTAATTAAATTAAATCTAATTAAATAAAAATAACCAGCAATCAATTGGGTCAGGTTATCAAAATGGATCTCACCCGAAAACACGGAACCTCACGAAATTTGGAAGAGGGAGATCATCCTGAAGTCGTCCAAAATCCGGACCAGTAGTTCACGGGCGAGGTGGATATGAAGCATCGGACCTGGAATACCAAAAAAAAACAAATAATTTATCAATCCCAATCAAATAAAAAAATTAATTTAACCTCAGTGCTTCGAGATCTGTGTCTAATTCTAATCCTCTCTGAAAACTGTGCTTGTCTTTGAAACTGCTTTGAGATCCGTGAGGCTTTGGGATCCGTGCAGCTTTGAGTTCCGTGCGGGTCTTCTGCAGAATACCTTCTTCTCCGTGAACCGAAGCGGAGAAAAGAGGACTCGCGGGGA
This sequence comes from Areca catechu, assembly GCA_021397845.1. Lineage (NCBI taxonomy): Eukaryota > Viridiplantae > Streptophyta > Magnoliopsida > Arecales > Arecaceae > Areca > Areca catechu. The sequence continues at coordinate 57,698,478 of CM038047.1, read as the reverse complement.
GAAATTCTGACCAGAAGTCAACGGTGTCGGCGTTGGGCGGCGACGGCGGAACGGACGGCGGTGGAGCCGGCTGGCGACGGCAATAGGAAGGGCTTCGTCGGTGGCACAGGAAGGAGTTCCGGTGGAGGGCTTCACGGGAGGGGTGCTCGGCTGCAGCGTCGGCTTGCACGGGCGGAGGAGATGGACCGGCAACGGTCGTGCGGTGGCCATGAAGGGCACAGCAATAGGGAGGAGAGGCGGATGGCCGAGGCGGTGAGGCGTCGCAGGGGCAAGGGGATCCGGCTACTTGGGGAGCAGGAAAGAGGTCCCGTTGAAGGCGTTGTGGGTCGCCTTGAGCCGTGAATCTTCGGGTTCGGCGACTGGCGACAGAGGAAGCCTGTGGAGTGACGTCACCGACGACGGGAGGCGACTCGTGGGAGGTCTACGGTGGAGGCGGTTGTCGAGCTGGGGTGGTTCCTCCCTTGGATTCGATGAGGGAGCTTGCTCGGTGGAGATGGGAGTTGTTGGATGGATGGACGGTGATCGTGGGTGGAGGCGGTAGCCAGCTTGGTTGAGAAGATGGCCGATGGCAAATGGGTCACGGACAGTTAGCAGCAGTGGGGAGAATAAGAAGAACAGAGAAAGAGAATAAGAGGGAGAGAGGAATCCGAGAAGAGATCAGAGAAGAAGAGAGAGAAGGGGAAGAAGAAGAGAACCGGGTAGAAGAAGTAGCACTAGGAAGAAAAGGGGGGAGGAGTCGGGATATACCCTGTTGTTTTCTCAAAATATTCATTCGCTCTTTTATTCGATGATAAAAGCTTCTTAAATAAACTAAGATAACAACCGATAAAACTAAATCCCTAAAAATCTCAAAGTAATCGGAACGACTAAGGTATTCCGATAACTCTAAAAGAAATAAAAAAAATCTGATCTCCGATATCTCCCAAATCCCACGTACACCCATAAAATAATAAAATAATAAAATAATAAGGAAAAAACACATCAAGATCCGTGCTGGGCTAGCATCGAGATCTGGGCTGGCTGTTGGGTCTGAACTGGCTGGATCTGAACTGGCTCAATGTCCCCATCATTTCCCCTGTGGCGTGGAGAACTCGACTCCGTCGAGTCAGGCTGGAGGTGCTCAAATAGATTTGGATCAATGTTCTGCAGCTCCTCTTCAGTAATCTAGGAGTCCTCTGACTTCGGTCTGCCTCGCCAGTGAACCAGGTAGCGATAGCAATTTTGACTCCTTGAAGACTTGATCTTCTCGTCCAAAATTCGTTCAATCACATCATGTTTTCCTCTCTTTTGGAAAGGTGGACTCTTAAGAGGAGGGTCACTCTCAAAGAATGCAGGCTCAAATACATCACCAGGTGTCAATGCTGGTTCTTTATATTCAATTAGATCCAAATTATTAATCAAATTAACTCCTAATTATTTTTCAGCTCTAACCTCATGGTCTTGTTCTTCGTAGGCATCGGCTAATCCTGGGTCAGCAGTGTAAACTTCTTCTTCAAGGACATCACCTAGATCTTCTTGTTCTTCAAGTGTCCCTATATACAAGGTTCTAGACGGACATTGGCTAGCTACATGACCTATCCTATTACATCTAAAGCAGTGGATCTTAGAGCTACTTTCACGGGAAGTTTCTCCTATAATCCCTTTTCCTTTGTCATCTCTCGGGGGTCAACTACCAGGGGTCTGACTAATGTTAGGTTGTGGACCAGTCGGGGCTAGGTTCATGCTAGGCCTTGGACCTAAAATTCCTGGTTTAGAAAGTTTAGATCTACGAGTGATAGACATTTGCTGAAATCTTTTATAGTCTTGAGCTAATTGATATGCTTGCTCTAGACTATAAACTTCTCTAAAAAATAATTCCTTTTGGATGTCCACTCTCAGACTAGCTCTAAATCGGGATAAAGTGACAGATGGGTCTTCACGCACATTACATCGCATAAGGTATTCATCAAATTTATCGATGTAATCATTTACAAGTCCAGTTCCTTGGGTCAACCTTTGCCATTGGTCCAAAAATTGCTGTTGATAAGATGCAGGAAGATACTTCTCTCAAAGCTTATCCTTCATCTCATTCCATGTTCCAACGGGGTCCTGTCTCCTATGAATGGCTAACCTCTGGACATTATGCCAATATAGCTTTGCTTGACCTAACAATCTCATTTGGGCAAACCTAACTTTTCTATCCTCAGACATATCATACCAGGAGAAGTAATGGTCCATATCAGCTTCCCAGTCAATATATTCTTTGGGGTCCAGGCGACCTACAAAACTTGGGGTGTCAACCTTAACACTCCTCATGATTCGTTCATCTTGATCAATTGGGTTGTGATAAGGCCTAAGTGTTGGATGATTACCTGGATAATCATGTCGATTCCTAGGATCAGGTCGAAGGATTTGAGTACGACCACCATCATAATCTAGGTAGTCATTTCAGTCTCTAGGGTCTCTAGGATCTGTAACTCTAGGATCTATAACTCTTGATGAAGAGTTCCTAATAGGATAATTGGTGTTCACTAGTTGTTCCTCTTCAAGAGTTAATACCCTGGCATCTAAAGATCCTAACTTGCTGTCAATTTTTTCGAGTCTATCCATGATTACTTGAAGGGCAGCTTCTAAACTGGTATCCATTTTGTTATCTAAGGAAGAATGTTCTGATTGATACTTGATTCCTGACCTAATTGTCATGCAAAATTGAAATTGACCCTAACCTAACCTATTGCTCTGATACCAATTTGATGCGGGACTGTACGCTCTGATACCAAGATCAGTGTCGGACCGTTGATCGTTAAAAAACGATCTCTAGATTAGGGTGTCCAATTTAATTAAATTAAATCTAATTAAATAAAATAACCAGCAATCAATTGGGTCAGGTTATCAAAATGGATCTCACCCGAAAACATGGAACCTTACAAAATTTGGAAGAGGGAGATCATCCTGAAGTCGTCCAAAATCCGGACCAGTAGTTCACGAGCGAGGTGGATCTGAAGCATCAGACCTGGAATACCAAAAAAATAAATAAATAATTTATCAATCCCAATCAAATAAAAAAATTAATTTAACCTCAGTGCTTCGAGATCTGTGTCTAATTCTAATTCTCTCTGAAAATTGTGCTTGTCTTTGAAACTGCTTTGAGATCCGTGAGGCTTTGGGATTCGTGCAGCTTTGAGTTCCATGCAGGTCTTCTGCAGAATACATTCTTCTCCGTGAACCGAAGCGGAGAATAGAGGACTCGCGGGGAGAAATTCTGATCGGAAGTCAACGGTGTCGGCGTTGGGCGGCGACGGTGGAGTCGGCTGGCGACGGCAATAGGAAGGGCTTCGCCGGCGGCACAGGAAGGAGTTCCGGCGGAGGGCTTCATGGGAGGGGTGCTCGGCTGCAGCATCAGCTTGCACGAGCGGAGGAGACGGACCAGCAACGGTCGTGCGGTGGCCGTGAAGGGCACAGCAACAGGGAGGAGAGGCGGACGGCCGAGGCGGTGAGGCGTCACAGGGGCAAGGGGATCCGGCTACTTGGGGAGCAGGAAAGAGGTCCCGTTGAAGGCGTTGCGGGTCGCCTTGAGCCGTGAATCTTCGGGTTCGGCGACTGGCGACAGAGGAAGCCTGCAGAGTGACGTCACCGGCGACGGGAGGCGACTCGTGGGAGGTCTATGGCGGAGGCGGTTGTCGAGCTGGGGTGGTTCCTCCCTTGGATTCGATGAGGGAGCTTGCTCGGTGGAGATGGGAGTTGTTGGATGGATGGACGGTGATCGTGGATGGAGGCGGTGGCCAGCTTGGTTGAGAAGATGGCCGATGGCAAATGGGTCACGGACAGTTAGCAGCAGTGGGGAGAATAAGAAGAACAGAGAAAGAGAATAAGAGGGAGAGAGGAATCCGAGAAGAGATCAGAGAAGAAGAGAGAGAAGGGGAAGAAGAAGAGAACCGGGTAGAAGAAGTAGCACTAGGAAGAAGAGGGGGGAGGAGTCGGGATATACCTTGTTGTTTTCTCAAAATATTCATTCGCTCTTTTATTCGATGATAAAAGCTTCTTAAATAAACTAAGATAACAACCGATAAAACTAAATCCCTAAAAATCTCAAAGTAATCGGAACGACTAAGGTATTCCGATAACTCTAAAAGAAATAAAAAAAATCTGATCTCCGATATCTCCCGAATCCCACGTACACCCATAAAATAATAAAATAATAAAATAATAAGGAAAAAATACATCAACATTCGTGCTGGTCTAGCACCGAGATCTGGGCTGGCTGCTGGGTCTGAACTGGCTGGATCTGAACTGGCTCAATGTCCCCATCAGCCACCAATGACGCACCTCAGCCCCGACTTGCCCCTCAGCCCCTGCTATCGCCGACCAACCTCGTTGACCAACTCCTTCGCTCCCAAGTCGGTTCTCTAAACTCCCCTCCCGAATCTCCTGGACTCTTATTTTTCGCAAATAATTGATTATTTTGCCCTCAAGTGTCATGTGGATTTCTGAGAAGTTTGGAAGGTAGAGAATGGTGAATGTGATGAAATTTCTAGCATTTTTGTTGCTTCTTCTTCTTGCTTTCAATTGGGAATCTCTCTTTGTGCTGTTTGAATCTGTTACAGATGATGAGATTTCGGCATTGCAAGCTTTCAAGAGGGCCATATATGATGACCCTCTGTCGAGATTATCGGATTGGAATATCCAAAATGGAAATCCATGTAGCTGGTTCGGCATCTCATGCTTGGATTCTTGCGTGGTTGCGTTAAACCTTTCCTATTCATCATTGAAAGGATTCTTCACTCCGTAGCCTTGCTCTCTAAATTCTTTGCAGAAACTAGTTTTGAGTAACAATTCTTTTCATGGATTGATAGCTAAACAACTTAGTATGTTGAAAAGCCTTACTGAGTTAGATTTGAGTTTCAATCAACTATCTGGACCGATTCCTTCTGAGATTGGAAAGTTGAATAGAATTGTGAAAATAATATTCAATCTAATGGGTTGATTGGTACTTTGCCCCCTGAGCTTGGTAAGCTGGTGAGGCTTGTTCAGCTACTGTTAGACAGAAACAAGCTTAATGGAGACATTCCTGGAAGCAGCAATTTAAACAAGTCTGTCTCGTATGCTAATGGCACTGGCTTATGTCAACTGCGTCAGCTAGAAGTTGCAGACTTTTCATACAACTTTTTTGTTGGAAAAATACCCATATGCTTGAAGTATCTTCCCAGAATAAGCTTCCAAGGAAACTGCCTCCAAGCTGAAGATTCCATCTCACAACACACTGCTCGATAATGTAGCTCTGCAAATGACACATACAACAGTTCCTATGAGGGGAAAACAAACAAAAAGCCACGGGAACCTGTGTAGCTTCGGAGATTCGATCTATCATTAATGATGAAAAGATGAAAACTGAGAAGGATAGGCAAGGTATTCTGAAGGTTCTTTCAAAGATTTCTAAAGCGTGCAAGAGCTCTTTGAAGAATGAATATGCCGATTTCAAGTTCGTGTTGCTGATTTATTCTTTGCACGGATTTCAAAGTGCACGGTTCTCAAAGCTATACCACTCTCAAAGCTATACCATTTTCAAAACGGCCCTCTTTTGATTGGATGCGGTTCACTAGAGTCCCTGCTGATCCATACTCGATGGAGTCGAGTTTTCCCCACCTCAGGAAAATGATGGGAACATCACCAGCACGGATACCGGAGCAAGCACGAATCTTGGAGCACACGAATCTCGGAGCATATCCATAATAAATTTAGGATTTATCTTTTATTTGAAATTTGAATTAGGATTTGGTTGGTTAGGATTGAGATATGGATAAGCTTATCTTATCCTATCTTGTGTTTGAATTTGAATCATCTCTATCTTTTTATCTGTATTCAAATTCAAATGAGGGTTGGACAGGTCTATAAAATAACCCTCAGTCCTTTGTAAAAAATAGTTTTTGGAGAAAAAAATTTGAGTTTTTAGAAGAGTGATTCTTCTTGCCTTCGCCTTCGGGCATGGGCGTGGGGCCCTAGTTATCCCCCTTTCCAACCCATTTTCTTTAACCCCTCATGACCTTTGAGATTCAACCTAGCACCTCCAAATATCGAGGAGGGTGTAATGCCTTAGAGGTGAGAGGACTCTTTGTTAGGGTGAGTCCCAAAGTCCATGAAATTCAAATTCCTGTCTTCTATCCCCACTGTTCCTTCGCCATCCCAAAAAAAAAAAAAATCAAAAAAAAAATGGTACCCTAATCTAGGTGACTTCTAGGCTCACCAACAGTCCACCCATCTGTCCCCCATCAATTGGCCTCCCTTGGGTTACCTCCCAAGCAGCGCATTTGTTTAACGTCATTAGCCCGACATTGCAGCTCTCCTCAATCTGAATAAACCGGATCCTTCAGTTGCACTTCATGATTGTATGCTCCTTAAAACCTTCATAAAATGGTTTGAGTCTATGTCCATTCACCTTGAACACTTTGTTAGTTTCGAAGCTCTACACTTTAACTGCACCATAAGGAAGCATATTAGTAACTTTAAAAGGGCCAATCTAACGAGAACGTAATTTACCAAGCATTAGTTTAAATCATGAATTATGAAGCAAAACTTTTTGTCCACCACAAATTGCTTCCTAACAATCATTTTATCATGAAATGCCTTTGTCTTATCTTTGTAAATTCTTGAATTCTCATATGCTTCAAGTCTTAACTCCTCCAATTCTTGCAATTGCAACCTTCTTTATACACCAGCTTTATCCATATCCATGTTGCAACTCTTCACCACCCAATAAACCTTGTGTTCCAGCTCGACAGGAAGATGACATGCCTTACCAAAGATCAACCTATATGGAGACATCCCAATAGGTGTCTTATATACTGTTCTGTATGCCCATGATGCATCATCAAGTCTGAGGCTCCAATCTTTTCTATTTGGCTTTACTGTCTTTTCCAAAATGGACTTAACTTCTCTATTAGATATCTCAGCTTGACCATTTGTTTGAGGGTGATAAGCTGTAGATGTTTTATGAAAAATACCATATTTTTTCAATAAAGCTTCTACCGCTCGATTGCAAAAATGAGTTCCTTGATCACTAATCATTGCTCTTGGTATGCCAAACCTGTAAAAAATGTTGGACCTGATAAAACCTATAACAGTTTTGGAATTGTCAGTTTTGGTTTCCTTTGTTTCCACCCATTTTGAAACATAATTTACTGCAAGCAATATATAAACAAAACCAAAAGATAAAGGAAATGGACCCATAAAATCAATACCCACACATCAAGGATTTCACATACCAGTATAGGAGTTTGTATCATCTCATTTCTATGGGTTAACCTTCCAATCCTTTGACACTATTCATAAGTTTTGCAAAATACATAAGAGTCATGAAATAGTGTAGGCCAATAAAAACCACTATCTAACACTTTCCAAGCCGTTCTCTTAGGTCCAAAGTGACATCCACAAGCATAAGCATGACAAAAGGCGAGGATGGACTGGACTTCAGAATCAGGTACACATCTCCTAATAATCTGATCTAAACAATATCTCAATAAGTATGGATCATCCCAAATATAATATTTTGCTTCACTCTTGATTTTATCTTTTTTAGCTCTACTTATGTCATTAGGTAGGACCTTACTTACCAAATAATTTATCAAATCAGCATACCAAGGAGCCTTATCTTGCAGAGCAAATAATTGCTCATCAGGAAAGAATTCTTGCAATGGTTCAGGATTCTCTTTTCTTACTAGTCTACTCAAATGATCAGCAACTAGATTCTCAGCTCCCTTCTTGTCTTTGATTTCCAAATCAAATTCCTGTAGAAGAAGAATCCATCTGATCAGCCTAGGCTTCGACTCCTTCTTTGCCAAGAGATGTTTCAAAGCTGCATGGTCAGAAAATACAATAACTTTAGAACCAAGCAAGTATGATCAAAATTTATTTAATGCAAACACAATAGCCAAAAGCTCTTTTTTAATTGTAGAATAATTGCACTGAGATGAGTTGAGTGTTCTAGATGCATAATGAATCACATGAGGTCGATTACCAACTCGTTGCCCTAAAACGGCTCCTACTGCATAATTACTGGCATCACACATTACCTCAAATGGTAAAGTCCAATTAGGGGGTTGAATTATTGGTGCTGTGGTCAATGCAGATTTTAACTTATCAAAAGCTTCCTTGCATTCTTGGCCAAACTCAAAGGGTACCTCTTTTTGCAACAATCTAGATAACGGTAGGGCAATCTTTGAAAAGTTCTTGATAAATCTTCTATAAAAACCTGCATGGCCAAGAAATGAATGCACTTCCTGCACATTTATGGGATAAGATAAATTCATAATTAAATCAATCTTAGCCTTATCTACCTCAATACCTTTACATGAAACAACGTGACCTAAGACACTTCTTTGTTCTACCATAAAATGATATTTTTCAAAATTCAACACAAGGTTTGTCTCAATGCAACGTTCAAGAACACGAGATAGATTATCCAAACAAGTATCAAAAGAGTCACCATACACAGTAAAATCATCCATGAATACTTCAATGCAATTTACTATTAAATCTGAAAAAATACTTACCATGCATCTTTAAAATGTTCCTGGTGCATTACAAAGTCCAAAGGACATCCTTCTAAATGCAAAAGTTCCAAATGGGCATGTAAATGTTGTTTTTTCTTGATCCTCAGGTGCTATCACAATTTGATTATAGCCAGAATATCCATCAAAAAAATAGTAATGAGACTCACCTGCCAACCGTTCAAGCATCTAATCAATGAATGGTAGAGGAAAATGATCCTTCCTTCTCATTAGGTTTAGCTTTTGGTAATCTATGCACACACGCCACCCATTCTGAATTCTTGTTGGAATAAGCTCATTATTTTGATTCCTGACCACTGTGACTCTAGACTTCTTTGGCATAACTTGAACTGGACTTACCCATCGGCTATCTGAAATTGGATAGATGACTCCTACATCTAATAGCTTCAAAAACTCCTTTTTTACCACCTCCATCACCATAGGGTTTAGTCTCCTATGAGATTCTCAGCTTAGTTTGGCATCATCTTCCAACAAAATTCGATGCATGCACGTTGATGGGCTTATACCTTTGATATCTACTATAGTCCATCCAATGGCTATTTTGTGGCCTCTTAGTACTCTCATAAGCCTCTCTTCTTGCATTAAGGTCAAATCCTTTGTGATGATAACTGGTAATATCTTATCATTTCCCAAATAAGCGTACTTTAGATGATCAGGAAGAGGTTTCAAATCTAAATTTGGTGCCTGCACCATAGAAGGTAACAAATTTGAGTAGACAAGTGGTAAATCAATTTTACAAATATCATACCTTTTCAGAACCAAAAGCAAGGACTGCAATGCCATAATCATCTCTTCAACTTCAGGACTTAGTTGCTTTGGTAGATAAAACTCCCTCAATCCTTGACTAAGCACCACCTCCAACTCATCCATATATGTCAATTCAAATGCCTCCTGTGCAAACATATCTACCATGTCAATAGAAAATACAGATTGGTTATCGCTAGGATATCTCATTGCCTACAAAATATTAAATTTTACAATCTCCCCATCAAATTCCATGGTAAGGGTACCATCATAAACATCAATCTTTGTTCTTGCTGTCTTGAGAAATGGCCTTCCTAATAAAATTAGAGCAGGATTTGGAGAGGTATTGATTTCTATATTCAAAATATAGAAATCAATAGGAAAAATTAACTTATTTACCTATACCAAAACATCCTTAACTATCCCTTCAGGGTATGCATTAGAATGATTAGCTAACTGGATAATTACACCTGTTTCTTTTAATGGATCCAAATTCAGAGATGCATAAATTGAATATGGCATAACATTTATGGATGCACCTAAATCTAGCATGGCATGTTCAAACTTAGTATTACCAATCACACATGGAATTGTAAATGTACCTGAATCCTTGCATTTTGGAGGTAACTTATGTTGAATCATTGCAGACACATTTTCCCCCACACTGATTTTCTCATTACCTTTTGGCTTCCTTTTCACAATACATAACTCTTTTAGAAATTTTGCATACATTGGGACTTGCTTGATTGCATCTAATAAAAGAATATTTACTTCTACCTTCCGAAAAGTCTTAAAGATTTCCCTTTCTTGATCTTCCTTCTTAAATTTAGATAACCTGCTAGGAAAAGGAAAAGGAACAGAATTAGTAGAATTATGTACAACAGCTTGAGATTTTTCCTTGGATAGCATTGAATTTTGTCTCTTTCTCCACTTGATCTTTCTTAGCCACTTCTAAAAGTTTATGAGCGGAAGCTTCAATTTCTTTTCCACTTCGTAGTGTAATAGCACTTGCATTCTCACATGGATTTATGATTGTTTGAGAAGGCAATTTTTCAGAGTCTTTAGCCTCAAGCTTGCTCATTGATGTTGCTAGCTGACTAATTTGCTTCTCCAAGTTTTGAATGATGTTTCTTGTTTCATGTTGAAATTGTTGTGTTGGTTGCCAGCATCTTAACAATCTCATCAAGTGATATATTTGGACTTTGATCTACTTGCTGCCTAACTTGGAATGGAGGTTGGTACCGATTCTGAGTAGCTTGATTTCCATAGCTCAAATTGGGGTGATCTCTCCATCCAGGGTTGTACGAGTTGGAATATGGATCATATCTACGCTGAGGTTGCCCTGGAAAGCTACCTATGACATTTGCTTGTTGGACTGGTTCTCCCTCTTGCAAAGTTGGACACATATCCGTAGCATGACTCGTAACTGAGCAAATACCGCATGCCTAGACTTGCTGCTTATTTCCTACAACAAATTAATGCATAAGAGAGGTTAGTTCTACTACTATGTACTTACCTCATTCGCTCTCTTAAGTATATGATCTGTTCTTATCCCAAATTGTTGAGGATTCACTGCCATGTTGGAAATCAAATTCTTTGTAGCCTCCAGCATTAGATTTACCAAAGCACCTCCACTAGCAGCATCAATCATACTCCTGTCCATTGGTATCAAACCTTCATAAAAATATTGAATTAAAAGCTAATCACCAATTTGATGATGAGGGCAGCTAGCACATAATCTCTTAAATCGCTCCCAATATTCATACAACGTTTCTCCACTATTCTGCCAAATACCACATATCTCTTTCCTTATGTTGGCAGCTCTGGATGCAGGAAAATATTTCTCCAAAAATAACAACTTCATTTCATTCCACGAATCAATAGAACGAGATGGAAGGTAGTACAACCAGTCTTTAGCAAGTCTGCTAAAAAAAATGAAAAAGCTCACAGTTTGATTTGTTCTTCTAAATATCCTTGCGGTTTCATGCTTGAACACACCACATGAAATTCTTTCGAGTGCTTGTGTGGATCCTCTCCTGCAAGACCACGAAAAATAGGTAATAAATGTATTAATCCTGATTTCAATTCAAATGCAGCATCTAAAGTAGGGTACTCAATGCACAAAGGTTGTTGATTTAAATCAGGCGCAGCCAACTCCTTTAGAGTTCTGTTATTTGCAGCCATGACTTCCTCTATTTCTGAACCACTGTCAGAATCTAATTCAAGAGCTATGTTGATGCCCAATGAAGACACAAGTGCTCTCTTAGATGTTGAAGTTCACTCTGTCGAAGTTTGCCTAGCTTCTCTCCTTAATCTATGCAAAGTTCTTTCAATTTCTGGATCAAATTTTAATTCACCCGAATGAGAGGTTCGAGTCATAAACCATAAACTAGCAGGAATTACCACCAAAGTGCTTACTTAAGACCCGTAAACCACAAATAATTTGATTAGAAAAAATTCAGTCCCTGGCAACGACATCAAAATTTTGATGCTTGTCGAATTTACCAAAATTAATTACTGTTTCACTAATTCTTGTAATATTTCTTGCAATATTAGTGAGTCCAGGTCGAACCCTAGAGACTGAATGTGATAATCAAATTTAATAACTAGACGGGGGGTTTTAAATAATTATGAAATCAACTAACTAATTATGCAAATAAGAAAAAACTTTAATTAAATTTAGATTTGTTTCATATTCAATTTAAGTTCGATTCAAGGGGTGTTTGCGCTAGTTAGCAGATTGATCATTGGTATATAAACATATTATTCTTTTTCTGAATACTTAGCTGATAACTTACCTAGGAGCTAGATAAATCTAATCATTTCTATATTCATTAATTCAAGTCAAGCACCCAAATTAAATTCTTATCAATGGACCAATTGGTATTAACCAATCCTCATGCATTCATTGATAGCATTACATACTATGATGAAGCTAATGATGAACAATAATTAGACAAGCATAAATTGTTTAATTCATTCTATGTTTCTTTTTTAGACAGAGATGAAAACTGGGATCATAATTACTTTGCCTGAGTACTATTCTAACAAAGTTGCCTAACAATTATGGATTACGAACTTAGTTTAGTAATCAATCATGTAGACAATCAATTAATAGACTTCTTAATCAATTAAACTACATAATAAATCAATAATAAAAATTAAAAAATAAAGATATCTAGCAAAAAAATAATATTAAATTAATATCATAATCTTATAATTATGCTAACATATCTAGATATTCCTTGAATCGAAACAAAACATTACTGAGAAAGGAAATAACATAAAATTGATTTGATTTCCTTCCCTCCTGCAAAGACTGGTTTCTACTGCTCTGCACCGAAGTCCTTCCCTGCAACAAAATAAATCTTTTCCTGTTTTCTTCTTCCTCTCTCGATATTGGGCGACGGGCATTTACTTATAGCTGAGAAGTTAGATGCATCGACGTAAAGGAGATCAGTGTTGGTCTTCTTCGGTTCTCCATCTTCGTTCCCGTGACCAACACAACCACCGATTCTTTGGTGTTATCCCGAACCTCTCGGTGTTATCCTGCATCTAAGATCGAAGGCATGATCCTCATGCTCCTTCGGACATCCAGGATCGATCTACTCCCTTGGACATTGAATCTCCCGACAACGTGCTGCAGCGACAAGTGGTGATGGGAAGAACTGGGACGGAGAACAGAGGACGGGCTTAGTTCGGCAATGTGGAAGACGGTGATGAAGAAGTGCAGCAATTGGTGCTCGGCTAGGAGAAAGAAGAGGTTTTTCCGGTGACTTGGCAATGGTGAGTACGATCGAGCATAGGTGGAAGACGGTGGAGCAGGGACAGTGCCGGCGACATTGGACTTGGCCGTGAAGGAACTACACGGATGATGGGCGAATCTGGTGGAGCCTTAGCCATCAATATCTTCTCCGGCCACTGGAATGATGCTCGACGGTGAAGACGACCTGCTGCGGCAACAAGAGGAGGAAGACGGCGACGATGGCGGTGAAAGGAAAACCAGCAATGCAGCGACATCAAAGCAGCTCTTGGGATTTTTCCGGCCATTAACGACTTCTCCGGCTGTGAGGACATTCCTGGCAAGAAGGGAAGGAGCTCCGACGGTTTTCTCGACGAATTCATGGTTTCGTTTGGCCTGTGGTCCACGGATCTATTCCGTGGACCAACAGCAATGGAGGTTATGGACCGGGCTGTTGCTTCATGGACCAATCAGGGCACTTTAATTTCCATGCTATTTCATGGATAATTTTTTCAAAATTCTATTTCCAGTTTAATTAAAGTCCAATTCACATGCCATTTAAGCCGTTGGAAAGCTTAAGATGTCTTCTACAACTTTATTGAAGACCATTTCTTCCAATTCTGAACCTAAAAATTATCAAAAATCTGTGAAAAATTAAAGAGATGAAATTAAATAATGCTAAAAATTAATTCTCAAACATAAATTTATACATTAATCATCACAGTGAAAAAATAAATATATCAAATAGACTAAATATAAGGAAAAATAAAATATATAATTATGTCCTTATCAACCGGCCTATCTAAACCATAGCGATCTAGGCAGCAACAGTAGATACATTAAGATTGATAAAAATTTTAAAACGCTGGAACCTAAAAAAATTAGTTGAATTATTGATTAAAAATCTTGCTAACATAAAGAGCTCGACTTGTAGAATCTAACGGATCAAATGATATATGAATCAAAGTTCAAATGGATTTAGAATCAAGAAAAGAACAAAATAATCAAGTTATACATAAATTTGAAAGCAGTTGGTCCATGATGGACTGACCACCTGGTCTACAAAAAGAAGTGAGGTCCACCCGTATCCATGTTTTGCAATCCCTGGCTTTAAGCAATGGACCATGAAGGGATTCGGGCCACCACACCATCGTCCAATCATCGCTCCTCCCTGTTCCAACCTCTCCATCACCACCGGGCCTCCTTCCTCATCGCCCTCCCGCTTAAGACACTGTCGTCCATCAACCAAGATTTGCCCCTCACCATCATTCACTGCCATCTCCTCCACTCAATCTGCCATAAACACTGATGTCATCCTTTCCATTCTGGCCATCCCTCCCGAGCTGCTGTTTTGCTCATTGCTCGCTGCATTCTCCTTCCTCACCGTCCTTCCCCTCATTGCTGGCCATCATCTTCTCCTTAAGCCACCAGATGCACCACCACCTCCCCATCCTAATCTACCTCTCTGCCATCATCGAGAGCTACCGCTACCTTCTTCATTAGTCCGGTCATCTTCTCCCACCACCAGCCGCTCCTCCCCAACACTATTGCTAATCATCTTCCCTACCACCTTCTTTACTTAGTCTTTCCAAGATATGCTCGCCATGCCTCCTTGCTGCTGACGCCACACTCCATCACCCAAGCCGCTTCTCTTATCCTAAGCCAAGATCCGGTCGCCCCCTACCACAGCCTTCGGTGGAGATAAGTTTGATTTAGAGAGGGGGTCCCAAGCATGTCTCGGTCACGATTCATGACCATCCAATAAATCCTAACCATTCAAAGTAGCTAATTAGATGGCTAAAATTAATTACAACATAATTTGAGCTCGTTGGATTTAATTTTAGTGGTTGGATCATCATCCGATGTCCAAAATAATTTTAAGAGTTTGAGAAGGAGTCTAATTTCAGTCCTGATTCAACCTTCTCCAAGCTCTATTTAAAGGTTCCCTAGACTATAAAATAAATCATCTTGGAGAGAGAGTATAGTACAAGGTAGAGGGTTTAACTTTGGGTTACGAGTTGGTCTCTAAGAGTGAGATTTTTTAAAGAAAAGTTCTGCCCCTACACCATCTTCAAGCTTATTCTATCTCCAAGATCAATATCCAAAGTAAAGAAGAAAATGAAACCCAGTTCGCTCCATAAATTATAATGGAAGAAGGTGAAGTGATATCAACCAACTTCCTAGTAAGGCAATGGCAAATGAACTTCAGATATTTTGTTACCACTTTTCTTTATTTATTTAATTATTATTTTCTTGTAATTAGATTTTAATTAATATAAAATTTATTTTTATATAATTTAAATTCCTGTCTTCTACTTTTCTCGCAAGTAGATGCTAAGATCTAACTAATAGATTGAACATATCCGAGTTTAAATTATTATTCTTTTATATATTTTTTTAATTTTATTTTTTGACTCAAAATATTATTTTTTTTATAAACATCAAAGATTTTAAATTATTCGAAGCACTGCCTTTTCCATGGATTTGACCCAACTCATTCTTCTATGTGTTTTCAGTTTTTTTTAAAATTAGTTAATTAAACTGATAGCCATGTTATCTTAACAACAATATCATGTCTTATCATTAATAGAAAATTCAAAAGTTATTTTAAAATCTTTATCATAAAATTGACTAATACCAAATAAATTATGTTTCAATCTATCTACAAGCAAAATATTTTATATGTAAATAAAGGGGGTGATACAAAATTTATCAATTTCAATGATTTTGTCCTTTTCATTATCACTAAAAGTCATATTACCTCTATTCAATGCTTCTAAAGATGTGAATTACTTCATATCTTTGGTTATATATCTTGAACAACTACTATTACTGTACCATAATTTTTTTAACTCCTTAGTTGCAATACATATCTATAAAATAATTCAAGTAGAGACTTTAGGTATCCAAGCCATCTTGGATCTTTTAGAGTTAGTAGATGTGGTTCCTTTTAAAATCCAAACTTTTTTATATTATTTATCTTCCTATGATCACACAAACAAGCCTTATATCTTAATTTACCACAACAATGACAAATAATACTAGAGGATGCAGGGACAAAAAAAATTAAAATATTTTTGTTGTTTATATCCCAAATTGACTTTGTTAAAAATAGCACGTTGACTATTTACAAGCATATTAAATTTTTCAGAACTATAAGTAAACTTTTCAACAAAAGGTTTGACTTTATCAAGTTCTTTTTTTATGTTTTTGTTTTCTTTGTTTAAGGCTTCATTTTCTTTTAAAAGCTTTTCATTCATTAATGCTAACTTTTATTTTTTCAAATCCTTATTTTTTTGAGTTAAACTTTCATTTACTTTTATTAATTCTTTCTTTTCATTAGTTAAGGTAAGTTTATGATCCTTCAATTCTTGATTTTCTTGAGTTAAGATATTAGTAACTTTTGATAGTTTTTCATTTATACTAGATAACTCAAGAATTATTTCCTCATTTTTTTTTGTTTTTAACTTTTAGTTTTAAAAATCATTCATAAGTTTAGCAAAGGCATCTTGTAATTCTTCAAATGTAAATCACTTTCAATTTCAAACCTTATCTCTTCCTCATTGATCATGAAGCATAGATTTATAACCTCTTATATCTCTTTATTGGAGCTAGAATCCTTGCTCTCACTCATGTTGCCATCATTGTTTTCTTCTTATATTTTCTTTTAACTTTCTTGAGAAGGGGATAGTCCATCTTGTAGTGACCTAGTTTCTTGCATTTGAAGCATAAAGGTTGCTCCTTCTCTTTTTTTTTTTTTTTTCTCCTTACTTTGCTTCCCTTTTTAAGGCATTTTCTTGTAGCTATACTTCTTTTTGCTCATAAACTTTATGAATTTCTTTGACACAAGGGGCGTTTCATCATCTTCATCTTCCTCATCCAAGTTTTCAATAGATTCTTCATTGATGGTTGTAGACTTGAGGGCAATAGCCTTCTTTTTTTTCTTATTTTTGGCAATCTTTTACTTCAAGGACAACTCATAGGTCATGAGTAAACTTAGGAGTTCTTCAATAGGAAGTGTATCAACATATTTGACCTCTTGTATGACAATACCTTCACATCCTATGAAGTAGGAAGAAACTTGAAAATTTTGTTCACAAGTTTAGCATTAGAAATAGGCTTGTCCAAACTTCTCAAACCATTTATAATATTAGTAAACCCAATGTACATTTCAGTTATAGTTTCACTAAGTTCCATTCTAAACATTTCATAGGTATAAACAAGCATATTTATCTTAGTATTTTTTACTAGATGAGTACCCTCATGGGTAACTTCAAGTATATTCCAAATTTCATTGATTGAAGAATAAGTGAAAATTTTATTGAACTTATTAAGATCTAAAGCATAGTAAAGTAGTTCATAGCCTTAGCATTTAATTTGGTTTATTTTATATCATTCTCATCCCAATCTTCCTCTAATTTGGGAATGGCAATTAATACCATCTACCATGATAGTTGGTTCATGAGGTTCATAACAATTTTTCAAAAGTTATAGTCTATGGCTTTATATAAATATGCATACGTATTTTTCAATATGTATAGTTTATTCTATTGAATAAAGATTGATAGTTTGAAGCTTGTCTCTTGGCAATACAAGCACCAAATTGGGTTGCCATTTATCTTTGACTCAAGATCATTGGATCAAATTTACTGAGTACCAAGTTTTGATATCACTTGTTGTCTAGTGAAGCAACCCAAGAGGGGAATGAATTAGGTTTTTCAAAATTTCTAGCAAATATATGCTGAATTTGAAAAGCAATGAAGTGATTGTATTGCAATATATGTATATAAATTATAGCTATATGCAATGCTTAAAATGAAAAGAGAATGAGAAAAGCAAAGTACACAAATATAAGATTTTTTAATGGTTCGGTACACTCCTAGCACCTACATCCACTTTTCAAGAATTCCTTGAAAATTTTACTATAATTTCTTAAGATTATAGCCAATTTATTTTCAAAGCTCACAAATCAAATACTTATTGGTTTTCTCCGTTAGGCTTCAATACAACCTTAAATTAAGCCAACCATAAGCTTGCAATCCAATTCAAAGTCTTAAAAGGACCTATCTCCAGTTTCAATCCTCTTGAAACTAATTATAACCAAAACTAAAGTACAAAAGGATGAAAGCCAAAAAGATCTCTAAAGAGCAAAAAGAATGTCAGTAAGCTCCTGGAAGATTCTTTGAGTTGTTTTCTTCAATGAAAAGTCTCTAATGATTAAAATGATTATTAGTTATTATGAACTGAAGCCATACTCTTTAAGAATAAAGGCTTTTCTTTTTGGAAGTTAGCTATTAGAAGATCTCTCGGAAGCTCTTTAACTTTCAATTGGATTTTCTTGCATCATCAATGAGTTTGGTGAGGTATAAATATACTCAAAGTCTTCAAAAATCCGTTTATGACAGTTGGAGAGTAAGAACTAGCTTTTGATATAATGTCTAACTTTTTATAGTTTTGAAAATATAGCCATTACTATACTATTAAACCTGTAAGTATCGAAATTTCAACCTATGAGTCAACAGCTTAAGTCGATACTTGAAATCTAGGTGTTGACACTTTGATTGTTCTGAAAAATACTGCTCTTTGAAATCATCCTATGATATTGATATATGAGTCATGAGTCGATCCTTAAATCAACACTTTGAGTTAATACTTGGAGTCCAAGTGTCAATACTTGAGTCTGTGCTAAAAATCTAGCTTTCTGTTATTTTCAATGGCTTCAATACTTGGTTCATGAGTTAACTTATGAGTCTATACCTTGAGTTGATGCTTGAATAGTAAATGTTGATACTTAAGCATGCCAACTGAAACTTTATATACCACTGCATTTTCTTTTCTGGATCTTTTCTGAAGGTCGACCTTAAGATCCCTGAATTGACACTTGAGTTGTGCCACTTAAAAAATATGTATCAAACTCTAATTTTTGAAACTTTGACAATATTTCTTCCATTCCATCCTTCAAACATCCAATAATTTATGATTTTCTTGATTTTTTTACTTTTGAAGATATCCTAAAAACATAGAATTTACTTATCTTAAGGTTAATCATTTTAGTTCATCATTTATAAGTTTAAAGGGTACTTAAAATATTAATTTCACAACTCTAACAAAATATTAGTACATCATATATACTCAAACATTTTGTTATTCATCAAAATCAAGATCGGAGTCAATAAATATAGCAAAGATCCGATCACACCTTGATAGAGCTTTTGATCATTGTTATTATCATTTTTATCTTTATCAAGTCTACATGTGGAACTCATTGGTGTGCCAATCTCCTTTGTAGTTTCCATCCTAAGCTTCTTGAATAATTTCTTGATATACTTAGTTTGGTTGATAAAAATACCTTCTTTTCTTTGTTTGATTTGAAGTCCATGGAAGAAAGTCAGTTCACCTTATCATACTTATTTCAAATTCTCCCTACATAAACTTAGTAAATTCTTGACAAAGTTTCTCATTAGTTGCATTAAAAATGATATCATCTATATATATTTGTGATGTGGGATGAACATGCTAGGGATGAACATAAAGAGATTTCAGATTATGTGAGCAAGGATTTTCAGATTTTATATTGATTATGTTCCCAAAAAGAGAAAGAATAAATTAAGATGAGTTATGTAAAGATCAAAAGCAACTATCAGTAGATTAAAGCCTAACAAGGAGATAGAGAAATAGGATCCTAGGGTTGAGAAACCACTAATTTAGAACATGCTCATATTTAATAAAACAAAACTAAGGAGAAGGAAAAGGTTTGCATACTGGGCAATGATGTTCTATCTCTAGAAGATGGGGTAGCACAACACTCTGGATTAGTGCCTGGAAGAAGATGTTTTCCCGTGGATCGACCGGCTTTCTATCAGATGGTTGCGAGGGTAAGGAAGACCTTCTCCAAGGAATGTGGCACTGGAGGGATCCTACAAACACCAAGGGTTAGGGATGTAGAAGATAGGAAAAATAGCAAATGGAAGAGAAAAGTCAGGAGGGGTGTTGGAGTATGTTGGCGGCCCGATTTGTGGAGGACGCCTGGATTCTTGGAGGGGTGACCTGGTGGAGGTCTTGGTGGCCTGGTGAAGGACACCTGGATGCCTGGGAGGTGGCGGCCAGGAGCAGGGATGCTTTGGAGTTGGTGGCCAGGGGTTGAGAGATGAGAAGTGGCGGCCTAGGGTTTATGAAGATGATGGTGGGCATCCTTGGGGAAGATGGAAGATGAAGATGTTTGGCGGTTAGGGCTAGAAGGGAATTAGGGTTTGGTAGGTTGATTGGTTTTGGACCTCACTCCCTCTCTCTCACGAAGTGTCAATGCATAAAGGCATAGAAATTAATGAAAAGAACTCAATTTCATTCATTCAAAAACTTATGTTACAAGAGGGAGGAGGGGGGTATTTATAGATTCATCCAGTCCTTTTCCTATCAAAGTTGGAGTACAATTCTTGTCAAAGTTGGAGTACAAAGTTTGAGTGGGACAAGGAGACTTGACTCCTGGTTGGACTGGGAGGCTTGCTTCCTGGTTGAATTGGGGCATCAACTCCTTGTTGGACTTGGAAAGGCTTGGCTCCTCTTGGGCTTGGGATGCTAGATCCTTATTAGGCTGGGAGGGGTTGTCAACTGCTATGGGCCTAGGAAGGGGCGCTAGTTGCTTGTGGGCTTGGGAGGGGGCACCAACTGCTTGTGGGCCTGGGAGGGGGCACCAGCTTTTTGTGGACCTAGGCTAGGGTGCCAATTCTTGTGGACTTGAGAGGCTCCCTTAATTGTGGGCTTAGGCAGCATGAATGGGGCCCAAGCACATGGCTGGGGGGCTTAAGCAGGGGCCCCAGGCATATAAGCTGGGGTGGCTTGTGTGGGGGTCTGGTGACTCTCCTCTTGAGCTTGACTTGAATGAAAAATTACAGGACTCACTTGACTGAACTAATACAAGTGGACTTAATTAACTTAACTTTATTACAGGACTTAATTGACTTGACAAACTCAATTGACTAACTTTATTACAGGACTCAATTGACTTGATTGATGGACTTTATAGGACTCAAAAGTCTAATCAAAAACTATAATGGGCCCAGTAATCTCTGTCTGACCCTGGTGCCCGCACCAATTCTCCCGGGGTGGGAGGAACTCGACCCTGTCGAGTAAGGGTCAATCCGGCTCAGGTACTACTCCAACATGTCTGGGTTAAGGTGTTGTAGAATCCTCTCGAGTGATCCACGAGTCCTCATATTTTGGTCGACCTTGTCAACGAACCAAGTAATGTTTATAGCCTTTGTTCCAGGTACTAATGGCTTGGTCGTCCAAGATACACTCAATCCTTTCTCCTTTCTCAGGCCAATTTGCTGGTGGACACTCAGGGATGGGTTCGCTCTCAAGAATAGGGCAGGTCCAAAAGGCTCACTGGGTATCATTGCTGGCTCCCTACACTCAACTAGGTCTGGGATATTGAAGGTTGAGCTAATGCCAAATTTGGGTGGTAACTCGAACACGTAGACATTAGGTCCAACTTTCTTTATCACTTTGAAGGGTCCAGCTCCACGGGCATGTAACTTCTTCACGATCCCTGGAGGAAATCACTTAGGCTTAAGCCTAATCATTACATAATCTCCCTCAGCAAACTCTTTGACTCTTTTCGAGAATTAGCCAAGTTTTTATAAATATCATTGCTCACATTAATCTTATGGCTAATCTCCTAATGTAGTCTCTAACATGCTAAGGAAATGACTCATACTAACACCAAGGGTCGACTATGCATTCCTATCAAAAGAAATTTATTAAGTCTTCAACCATAACTTTGTGCTTGACCCTTGGTTGGTGGGTGACATGCAGATGAAAATTTTACATGGACTTATAATAAATGCCATAATGTCTTCCAAAAATAGGTAGCAAACCTAACATGCTTAAAGGACTGATGCAACCTATTAACCTCAACAAAGTGTAACCGAGTGGCTCTAGAAGCATTGGAAGCCTTAGGGTAGGGTAGGAAATAAGAAAAGGATTCATCGACTAGTTCTTGACTCATGGGGATGACCTTAAGGTTTGGGCATTGATGTACAGGCAGCAAAAGGTCCACCTTATGGAAGGATAAGTAGATAATTTTAGGCAAGGAATCTTTAACCAGGACTACAGAAGTGAATTCCTCCTGAGGATACTGAATTGAAGGAACCAAGTCCTCACTAATTTCTTCTTGTTCTTGAATTTCAGGACTAGGCTCTATAATATGATTCTCTTCTAGGGTTTCCTTAGGGACAGCTTCAATCTGGGTATTTTCCTAGTCAACTAATTCTAGGTATGTCCTACATACTTTCTCTTCAATATCAACCTTGTGTATAGATGGGGTAGTAGGGATAGGTCGGCTAAGGGGAACTTGACTAGTACTTGAGTTATATCTAGGGGTAGTAATCCTATTGGATTCGAGTTGATGGGTTATGGGTCCCCTCTACTCATAGAATATGAGTTCGGATCGAAGGGTTATGGGTCCCCTCTGCTCACAGAACATGGGTTCGGATTGATGGGTTATGGGTTTCTTGTGCCCAAGGATATGGGTAGGTACCTTTTCCTAAGTTTTCTCTTCATGGCTCTCCAGGTAGCTATGGGAATGTCCCCTCTTTGTCTAGTAATTCTTTCAACACTATCCCAGTATATTCTAGCCTGGCAAACTAACTTGAGTTTAGTAAACTTAAACTAACTCTCTTCAATCATTTCATCCCTCTCAAAATACTGGTCCATGTCTCCTTCCCAATCAATGTAAGCCTTAGGATCAAGACTGCTACCAAAAGTAGGTGCCTCGAACCTAATGTTCCTAATGGCTCTCTCATCCTAGTCCATGAAATCATGATTGGGTCTCCTCTGATTAAGCTTCCATATTGGGTCATGGCATGGGGCTTTCCTAGGGTTGGGAGGTGGGGGACATGGTATCTCAAGTTCAGGCTCATTGTGGGTCTCTCTAGTTATGTTTCTTTAATCGGTTGAACCTATTGTTTAGTTGGGCGCTCGATTGGGCAAGTTGTTCAGTAATGGTCTTCAGTAACATTTCAATGTCAGGTTCCATGGTTAGACTGGGTTAGGGTTGAGACTGATGGAATTGGACTCCTGATCTAGTGGTCATGCAACAAGCACTCACATCATTCTAGAATTTTGCTAGACCTAGCAGCTCAAGTAGAATGGTCAGCTCAACTTACTACCAATTCAACAAATACCCTTTCCACTGGCCATATAAGAGGTGGAAGTGTGGGAGGCTCTCCTAACTCTCTCAGGGTCCTAATTAAGTAACCACAGCTCCACTTAGAGCATTTGCCTCTAGAACTCTAGTCTAGACACCAGTTTCAAGAAATAATTGAAGGATTGAGTGCACAAGCTTTCTCACAATACCACGAACTGGACCTGTTGGTGTCCCTAGCTCAATTAGGTTGCTACTCTATTTTAATTAGGCTTGGGTTCGATGTAGGGTAGTTGTTTTGGGCCAGGGAGAGGTGATGAAATCCTTCCCTTATTTGACAGAGTAAAATTGCCCTTGGATGAGTTCAATTATGCATGCACACACATGAAGGATGCAACATGAAACTAAAATTCAGAGAAATATACAGAAAATAAAAATTTTGTTTTGCTTTTTTTTTTTTGTAAGCAGATGGAAGATTTAATGAAAATTAATAACAGTTAATTAAGTACAAAGAAACTAGGTTTTGAAGGGTTTTAATGCAAATAAATTTCAGCCATAATCTAATCAAGCAGAAATTTCAACGAGGAGACTTTAGGGTTCATGTAGAGTTTTTTTTGTATTTTCTATGTTTTTGCAGATCTGAAAATTAAAGAAAAATTGCACAAATAAAGATGATTAATTAGGTGAGTGATGGATGCAAAGTTTGATGCTAATCTAATAGTTCTTTAATAAAAATAGTGCTAGGTTTAGACTACTATGCAAAAATTTTTTGGTTGTTTTTGTTTAAAGAAGTAAGCATGAACATGTCCTATCCTAAGCTCTGATGCCAAAATTGATGCGGGATGAACATGCTAGGGATGAACATAAAGAGATTTCAGATTGTGAGCAAGGATTTTCAGATTTTATGTTGATTATGTTCCCGAAAAAAGCAAGAATAAATTAAGATGAGTTATGTAAAGATCAAAAGCAACTACCCGTAGATTAAAACCTAACAAAGAGATAGAGAAACAAGATCCCATCATTGAGAAACCACTAATTTAGAACATGCTCAGATTCAATAAAACAAAACTAAAGAGAAGGAAAAGGTTTGCATACCAGGCAATGATGTTCTATCTCTCGAAGATGGGGTCGCACAATACTCTAGATTAGCACCTGGAAGAAGAAGCCATTTTTTTGTGGATCCATCGACTTTCTATCAGATGGTTTCGGGGTCAAGGAAGACCTCTTCCAAGGACCGTGGCATTAGAGGGATTCTGCAAACACCAAGGGTTAGGAATGTAGAAGATAGAAAAAATAGCAAATGGAAGAGAAAAGTCAGGAGGGGCACTGGAGTATGTTGGCGGCCTGATTTATTGAGGATGCCTGGATTCTTGGAGGGGTGGCCAGGTGGAGGTCTTGGTGGCCTGGTGAAGGACACCTGGATCCCTGGGAGGTGGTGGCCAGGAGCTGGGATGCTTTGGAGTTGGCGGCCAGGGGTTGAGAAATGAGAGGTGGTGGCCTAGGGTTTATGAAGATGATGGTGGGCATCCTTGAGGAAGATGGAAGATGAAGATGGTTGGCGGCTAGGGCTAGAAGGAAACTAGGATTTGGTAGGTTGATTGGTTTTGGTCCTCACACCCTTTCCCTCACAGAGCATCAATGCACAAAGGCACATAAATAAAAGAAAAGAACTCAATTCATTCATTTAATAACTTCTATTACAAGAGGGAGGAGGGGGTATTTATGGATTCACCCAGTCCTTTCCCAGACAAAGTTTGAGTACAATTCTTGTCAAAGTTGGAGTACAATGTTTGGGTGGGACAAGGAGACTTGACTCCTGGTTGGACTGGGAGGCTTGCTTCCTGGTTGAACTAGGGCATCAACTCCTTATTGGACTTGGAAAGACTTGGCTCCTCTTGGGTTTGGGATGCCAGATCCTTGTTGGGCTGGGAGGGGGCGCCAACTGCTATGCGCCTGGGAAAGGGTGCTAGTTGCTTGTGGGCTTGGGAGGGGGTGCCAACTGCTTATGGGCCTGGGAGGGGGTGCCAGCTTCTTGTGGACTTGGGCTAGGAAGCCAATTCTTGTGGACTTGGGCGGCGCCCTTCCTTGTGGGCTTGGGCGGCATGAATGGGGCCCAGGCGCATGGCAGGGGGGCTTGAGCAGGGGCCTAGGAACATGAGCTAGGGTGGCTTGAGTGGGGGTTTGGTGACTCTCCTCTTGAGCTTGACTTGAATGAAAAATTACATGACTCACTTGACTGGCCTGAAACAAGTGGACTCAATTGACTTAACTTTATTACAGGACTCAATTGACTTCACGAACTCAATTGACTAACTTTATTACATGACTCAATTGACTTAATTGATGGACTCTACAGGACTCAAAAGTCTAATCAGAAATCCATAATGGGCCTAATAATCTCTGTTTGATCCTGGTGCCCACACCAATTTGCATAACCAGTATAGTATCTTCTTTGCTCTTTATGAATAGAGTTGTGTCTAACTCTTGTAAAATTATTTTCAAGTAAAAATTTATTAAGTCTTTTACACCAAGTTCTAGGTACGTGTTTTAAATCATATAAGATTTTATTTAATTTGAAAACATGATTTGAAAAAGTGTGATTTTTATATCTAGATGGTTGCTTTACAAATTTTTTTTGAAATATATTCATTTAAGAAAGTACTTTTCATATCCATTTAAAAAAATTAAAGTCCATATAACATAACATGCAAATGCAAGTGGTAACCTTATAACTTCTAGTCTTACTACAGGTCCATATGTTTCATCAAAAAAATCTATTCTATTTTCTTGGTTATATCCTTTAGCTATTAATCTTGCTATATTTATAACTATATTTCTTTTTTTATCTAATAAAGACCTATTTCGTACCAATAACAAGATGTTCTTTAGGTCTACTGACTAATATCTATATATTATTTCTTTCAAAATGATTTAACTTTTCTTGCATAGCCATCATTCAATTAGGATCATTTTTAGTTTCTTCTATGCAATTAGGTTCAATTTGAGAGACAAAAACTAGATAATCAAATGCATTTTTAAAAAATGATCTAGTTCTAACACTTTATGATGGATCACTTATTATGAGATCTTTAGGATTATGTGTATACTTCAACTCCTTTGGCAAATCACCATATTTTTTATTATTGCTTACCTCTTTTCTTTCTTTATTTAGCTTATCTTTCAAGCTTGGCTCCTTCATTTCTTTATTCATTATTCCTATATCATCATCAACAAACTTTCTTTTCTTGAAGGTGAGAGGTTAGTTTCATCAAAAATCTTATGTATAAATTCTTCAACAACTAAAGTTCTGTTATTGAAGACTCTATAAATTTTACTAGATATAAAATATCCTAGAAAGATATCCTCATCAAATTTAGCATCAAACTTTTCTAAATTATCTTTTTCATTGCTTAAAATAAAATATTTAATAATCAAAAATATGAAAATAATTTATATTTGGTTTTCTATTATTCCAAAACTCATAGAAGGTTTTCTTCAAAATAGGATAGAATAAAACATGATTTAAAATATAGCAAGTAGTACTAATAGCTTTAGTCTAAAAATACTTTGGAAGATTGCCTTTATACAACATGGTTCGGGCCATCTCTTCTAAGATTCTATTTTTTTCCTCAATAACACCATTTTTCTATGATATTCTTGGTGTTAAAAAGTTATGTTCAATCTATTTTTATTACAAAATTCTTTAAAGTTTTGAAATTTAAATTTTGTGTCATGGTCACTATGGATTGAAATAATTGGTATTTTTCTTGATTCAATCATTTTATAAAATTTTAGAAAAATAGCAAAAGCTTTTATTCTTGTAAGCCAAAAATAAAATACATATGAATCTTGAAAATTTATCTACTATTATAAGTTTATATTTCTTTCCTCCTAAGCTTGTGGTCCTAGTAGGTCTAAAAAGGTTTACATAAATTAATTCTAAAGGTCTTAAAATTGAAATAATATTTTTATGTTTGAAAGATCCTCTAGTTTATTTTTCATATTGGCAAGTATTACACATGATCTTTTTCAAAATTTAGTTTGGGTAAGCCTTTAACAAGAACTTTTGAAATTAATTTTGAAATATTATTCATACTAGCACATCCTAATCTATGATGTCAAAGTCAACTAGGTTTTTTGATCCTAGCATTCATAAAAACTAGATTTATACTACTTTTTATGGCCAAATCATTTAAATCTACTATTTAAATATTACTAAGTCTATATCTATTGAATTTGACACTTGTATCAAGAAAACTAGTGACTATGCCCATAGAAGATTCAAAAGTAACCTTAAAACCCTTATCACATAATTGATTAATATTCAATAAATTGTATTTCAAGTAATCTACTAGCAGATCATTTTCAATATAAGTTAAAGGAGTAATTTTGATTTTATCAATTTTGATGATTTTTCCTTTACCATCATCTCTAAATGTTACAACACTTCCTTCTTTTATTTCATGGATAAAGAATTGATCTTTATCATCCATCATACGCTTTGAATAGCTACTATCCAAAAACCATCTTCGTTTAGATCTATTAGCTACAAGATATTTTTGTAAAATAGGCAAGTAATGTTTTTAGATATCCAATCTTTCTTGGATCCTTTAGGATTAATAGTAATGGTTCCTATGGAAACCCAAATCTTTTTAACTTTATTTTCATTTCTTCTTCTTAAATTGCATGTATAAACTTTGTGTCCAACCTTTTTATAGCAATAACAAATCACATTTGAATTTTGATAGGTAGTAGGGGCTGAAAAATGGTTTGCTAAAAATCTCTAGTTATAAGAAGAATTAAATCTAATTCCAGCTTTATCAAATGCTCATGTTTTATTTTTTTGGAATCAATTCAATTTTGTTGAAAATAAGAGTTAACTTATCAACCAAAGGTTTCAATCTTTGAACCTCATTTTGCAAAGTTTCATTCTCTTGTTTTAAAGCCTTATTCTTTTACAAACTTTCATCTTTTTATTTTTTTTTAAACTTTGTTTCTTTGAAGAATTTTATCTATCTCTTTTTGTAAATCTTTATTTTTTTTACATACTTTCATCTTTTTTTTAGTTAAAGAGTCATTTTCTTGTTTAAGTATTTTATTTTTTTATCAAGCATTTTAAATTTACCTAGCAAATCATAAAATGCAGTATGTAATTCATCAAATGTAAATTATAAGTTAGGTTCAGAATTTACCTCATCTTCCAAAGCTATATGGCAGAGATATTATCTATCTTCCCTTCTTCTTCATTAGAGCTTATATCCTTGCTGTTGCTCTATATAGCAACCATTGCTTTCTTCTTTTTGTTTTTCTTAAATAACTTCTTTAATGTAGGATAATCAAACCTATGCCCTGGCTTCTTACACTCATAATAGATTGGCTGATCTTTGTCCTTATCTCTCTTTCTCCTCCTTTTTGACTCCCCCTTAGCCAAGTTTCTTCTTCTATACTTAGATCTTCTTTTGTCCATAAATCTTCTAAATTTTTTTATAACTAGGGCTATATCTTCATCTCCAATCTCTTCTTTGGATTAAGGATCTTCTTCTTCTTTAGCAATTGATTTGAGGGCAATAGTCTTCTTCTTTCTTCCCTCCTCCTCATTATATATGTTGCTTCATTGCCAGCTGATGAGACATCAAGGATTCAAGAAGCTCTTCAAGTGGTAGATTGTTGAGGTCCTTTGCTTCTTGGATTGCTATGACTTTTGCTTCCCAGCTTCTTGGCAATGATCAAAGAACTTTTCTTATAAGGTCACTATTGGAATATGACCTGCCAAGACTTTTAAGATCATTAATTATATCAGTAAAATATATAAATATTTCAATTATAGTCTTAATGAGTTTCATATTAAATACTTTATAGTTATATATAAGTATGTTAATTCTTAATTCTTTGACTTGATTAGTACCTTCATGAGTCACTTCAAATCTATTCCAAATTTTCTTTACAAAATTATAAGTAAAAATTTGATTAATTCATTTGGGTTAAAAGCATAATACAACACATTCATTATTTTTACATTCAATTCAACCATTTTCATGTCATGCTCATCCCAATAATCTTTTGCTTTTGGAATATCAAAACCATTAATTTTTGCAATGGATGTATGTGGTCCTTTGATTATCACTTCCATAATTGATAATCTAGTGCTTGAATATATATTCTCATGCATGTCTTCCAATATACATAATTTGTGCCTCTAGAAAATGATGATCTATTGCTAGATTACACTTCGACAAGTAAACTACTCATATGGATTGTCATGATCTTTTTATCTTGATCATGAGATCAATGGTACTAAGAACGTGGCTCTGATACCACTCAATACCCAGACCGACAACCTAAGAGGGGAGTTGGATTAGGTTTTAAAAAATTTAGCAAGTATGTACTCTTTAAAAAAGTTTATACTAGTGAGCCAAATATTATGTGAACTAAGATGCAAAGATAGAGAAATCAGAAGGATACACATAAACATAAAGAATTTATAGTGGTTTGGTGTACTTCCAGTACCTATATCTACTTTCCAAGGTCTACTTAGAATTTTTACTATGTTCTCTCAAGAATATAGCTAGATTATTTTTTAAGGCTCATAATCCAAAATCTAATACATATTTAATTTAATGTGGGTTCACAAATAAATCCAATTAGCTTTCATAGACCAGTCAATCAAAACCTAAACAAACAATCTCCAAGTTTCAGATCCCATTGAAACTTATAACAAGAAAACAAAAACCAAAAGGTCTAACGAAAAACAAACTCCAAATGAGTAGGTTGTTACTATTGAAGCTTGAATTGAAGTAGCTTGAATGCTTCAATAATTGTTCTTTAATGCTCTTTTGGTTACTCACTAATTATTTCAAGAGAGTTCATTGGAAAGTAGTTTGAGTCTCTTAAGTTTTCAATGATAGCTTTCACTTTTCTTAATATTCCCTTATTCTCTTAATGATTGTCAATGAATGTGTTAATTTCTGAGTTTAATCCTTATTTTTATATATCTTCTCATAAATTATCATTGATTTAGAGGCTCTTTTAGCCATTACCAACTATTAGAAATCGAAAAATAGCCATTGGAATCATGTTTTCATGAAATCTAGAAGTCTATAGAACTAGCCATTAAAGTACTATTAGAGACCATGAGTTAGCTCATATGGTCAAGAGTCGACTCACCTGAAGAAATTTCAAAAATTTGGCCTTCTATATCTTTGAGAAAGTTAGCTCTTTTACTTCAGGAGTTAGCTCTTCTATCTGTTCTAGAAAAATTATTTTTTTGTATCACTAAAATAGTCAGCTCGCCTATTTAAGAGTCAACTAATCTGAGTATTATGAAAATTCAACCTTCTATGTTTTCTGAGAGAGTTGGCTCTTGCTTACAGGAGTCGGCTAATCCACTTGAGATAAAAAATTATTCATCTATTTGCATTGAGAGAGTCCTCTTTCTTTCACAGGAGTTGATTCACCTGCATGCCAATCATTTGTACCATTTTCAAATCATGCTGGAGTCAGCTCTAACTTATGTGGATCAACTCTTCTTTTCAAACATGGATTCTAACATACTATCCTCTTCAATTTATGTTCTTTTGAGCTCATGAAACTTTTCAAAGTCTATGAATCAATCTCTAAATATAATTTCTATCCATAAAAATATTCTTAAACATATTGAAAGATATTAGTATACTTTTCATGCTCCAATATTTTGTAATCATCAAAATCATTTCTGGAGTCAACGGGAACTTAGTGAGTTAGGACTTGGAGGTGGGTTGGAAAATAGTGGTAACTCAAAGAGGTGACAATTAGTTGGGATAAGGGAGTGGCACATCCTTAGCTACAGCAGGCTCTAACTAGCATACAAAGTTTATAAGAGATGGGGGATAGGAATCAGGGTCCAAATACCATGTTCTCAATAAGGATGATGGTATTCTATTGAAGATTTTAGAGGATGAGGTCCAAGGTGATAATGAGAACCACTAGGTAGTTATGGAGAAGGATATATATGATAAAGGGATGGAAGCAACCCATGATGAGGATATGGGGTTGCTGATTTGCTAAGTGGGGGCCTCTCAAAAAACTAAGAGAAGTAGGTTTCCCAAATATGGTTCAAGCCCAGATTCCAAATTAAGGGCTAGCCCATACCATATGAAATTGGGAAATTAGTGGATAGGTGCAAGGAGGCTCACTCTATGCATATCTATGTCAACCAGTAAGACTAGCTTCAATAGGGGGACCCACATGCCAAAGACCATATCTTCTCCTTGTAACTTGGTGGTGGACTTCACCCTTCTAAAATTCTTAGGGGAGAAAACCATTGGCATAGAGGAGTTGGCCCATGTGAGGGTTGTTGAGATGGTGCTTATATGGCGAGGATTATGGATGATAAAGCAGGAAAGGAAGAGATGATTATGCACAAAGGTGGCAATATCAATGGCCCCACCCTTCTTAATCTAGATCCCTCGGATAGCATACCAAGTATTATTCAAGGGCATCAAGCTTTGGGTACTAAGTTGGGCAAAGTTCATCAAGCTATGGGTAGTGAGGACAACATTCAAGAAAAAAGCCTTAAAGAAGGTAATCTCCTATGTTCCATCTATTTTTTCATGAAAATGCTTGTTTGGAATCACTGAAGGGCCTCAAAGCCTTCATTCTAGGCAAACTTCAAGAAATTGTATGATGTACATTAGTTTGATGTGTGCATAGTTCTGGAAACTTTGTTGGAGAGCCCTTCGATTGATAGTGTACATGAAAGATTAGGATATCACTGGCAAATCAAAGAAGTAAGCTCTCATGGCCTTTCTAGAGCAGTGATTACTTTATGGTGGAGAAGCTTGGGGATAGTTGATTTTGTTTCTATGTTGAATCAATGTATATATGGTGTTTTCTCCTATTTTGATAAGTTGTGTGGTTTTTGCAGGTGTTTGTCTTGCAGGTGTTTATACTTCTACAAATGGAGTGGTGAGAAGAAAGCATCGAGCAAAACTTAGTAAAGTGAATCAATTTGGTTTTTCAATGGTCATTAATGGGCACTTTAACTATATTTTGAGTGAAGAAAAGTGAGCTACCTTTTCAAAACAATTGGGAGAGCAAAGATTTCTTTGACTTCATCCATAATGAAGGTTTGATTGATTTAGGATTCTTTGGATCATAGTTTGCTTGGTGCAACAACAAAAATGGCCTAGATAGAATTAGAAAACGTATTGACAAAGTACTAGAAAATGATTTTTGGCTCACAATATATCTTAAGGTATCGATTACTCATGTGACGAGGTCTAGCTCAGATCACTATCCTATTTTGATCTCTTTGGAGATGTGTGAGGTGGCCCAACTCCATTTCACTTTGAGAATTTCTAGTTACTCAATAGAGATTCTTGGAGTGTTGTTCGAAAAGTTTGGAATTCTCATTCTACAGGATCCTAGATGTTTAAAGTCTCGAATAAATTGAGGAACACCAAGTATGCCTTGAAACACAAGAATAGAACAAAAGTTGGAGACATCAACATCCGAATTGGAAACTTTAGAACTGCAGCTACAATACTTTTAGTAGAAGGAGGTTGATGAGAGGGGATTTTCCAGTGATGATCTAAATACTATAAGAAAAGTTTTGGTGGAATATAATAGAATTTTAAAATAATAGGAATTACTATAGTACCAAAAATCTTGATTGTAGTGGATTGGTGATGGTGATAGGAGCAGGAAATTCTTTTATTGCTTAGTCATTAACAAAAGAAGAACCAATAGGATTAATCAAATCTTTGATGTTGAGGACAATACTTTGGATACTGAGGATGAAATTAGAGAGAAAATTTAGGAACATTTCATGAGTCGTTGGTGTTCTTCCTCTACTACAACCCAACCAACTCTTCCTTTGCCTTGATGTATTCTCACTGATAATGATGATCAAAGCACTCTTTGTAAGGATGTTAATGATTAGAAAATCCTTATGGCCTTGAGATTGATGGCCTTTGATAAGGCTCCTAATCCTGATGGTTTTCCTCCTAGCTTCTTTAAGGAATATTGAAATATTATTGGCTAAGACATCTATAAAGCTATCAAGGAGTTCTTTATGACATGTCGTATGTTAGAGGCTTAGAAAACCACCTTCTTGGTGCTTATTCTAAAGTATCTAAATTCATCTAAGCCATCCCAATATAGATACATTAGTCTTTGTAACACCATTTATAAGTTAATATTAGAAATTATTACTCTTCAAGTCCAGAATGTGATCAACAAGCTAATCTTAAAAGAGTAGGCTACCTTTATATAAGAGAGGAATATTTTTGATAATGCAATGATAGCTCAAGAAGTCATCATTCCTTGAACAAATAAAAGTTAAAGAGTCTATTGATGACCTTTAAACTGGATACAGAAAGAGCTTATGACAGAGCACATTAGAATTACTTGAAACCCCTTCATCTCTATTGGGAATCCTAATTGCTCTCTCATAAAATCTTTATATTGCAAGAAATACCAGGGAGAAAGCAAAACCTTAAAACCCTATCATAAAACCTCAAATAATTTTAGGAAAAATATGGTATATAAAAAGTATCAAAAGTATTAAGGAAGGAGGAGACAAAGGGAAGGAGAAAAAATTACAAAAATAAAGAGAACAATGGAGGTGTTGGGCAACACGGAGATCTCTTAAATTAATGAAAAAATGAGATATAAGATGTTGCCCACAATGAGGTGGGTAAAACATAAACTAGGATGACCAATTTAGTCTCAATCATTCCCTTATTATGCATTTCTTATTTAATCTCTATTCATCCACATGATGGCATGTCATATTTATGATGGCATTGTAATGCAAAAATAGTAATTCAGTAAATTAGAGAAGAATAAACAAAGAAATAAGAAGTGGAGAGTGATGTACATCAACGTGAATAGCATGGCCAAAACAATGACCAGTGATATAATAAACAAAGATTATATGATTCCGCTTCTCATCATTTCCAACCTTTTGCTTATTCACCCAGTAAAAAGAAGATGCCATTCAGTGATGAGAGAAAAAGCTATAAAATAAAGATGATTAGAAGTATGAGATGCAACCAATCTCCTAATTGAACTTTAATTTATATACTATAAAAGGATCTATTTCCTATAATCTTTAATACATACTAATATAAAGTTTCAAATCTTTATCAAATTATTATAGTACAATAAAAGAGGATATTTCTCCTACAATCTCTAACATATATTTTATAAAAAATTAATAAGTGTTGATAAATGAAGATACTTATCTTCCTTGAATGAGGTTTTTCAAGTGCATATGTTTTGGAAGGAGGGAGAATTTAAAGTGATAAAACTAAAACTCTTATTGTAAAAGTAGCACCCATGTAATTGGGAAAAAAAAGTTCTTTTGGCTCCTTCTTGAGTCCCCAATAAAGTTGAATCTTAGTTGTATTCTTTGGAAGAAAGATTTACCTTCCTTTAAATTCATCTACCATTAGATCATTCATTGCTTATTTTAAGATCCATGGAAGTGGTGAATGATAGAATTTGGAGAGCTTTGAGAATTGTCCAAAATGATCAAATGATTAATAGCCATTATGGAAGATGACTCCATGCAAATAATTGTATTCCAGTAAAGTTACAACCAATGCTAGCAATCCACCATGCCTACCAATATACAACTTGATTATTTTTCTGATGTTCATGAGTAGCCAACAAGTCCAATAAAGTCATATGTAAAACATTATGAATAATGAGAAGATATAGGATGTTATCTTTAATTAGTGCTCTTTAAAGTTTACATAGAAAATAACCATAGAAAAGTTGCCCTTGATCCAAAGATCAAGAGCTCCATAAAAAACAAAAGTAGCCAAGACAACCTTTTAAAAAACATGGAATTTTGCTATATGACCGGAATAATGACTAAAATGAAAGCCTCTCTCAAAAGGCATTGCCCATGTAGTCTCTAATTATAGTTTATAGGGTACTATGTGGATACAGGAGTCGCTACCTAGCTTAAGGTGAGCCAAGAAACCAAAGAAAATATAATTTTAGAGTCAGATCTAGGTTAGTGATAAGTAAAAACCCCATGGTTGAAGTCCAATACTCCTTCTTAAGGGAGGTTCTAAAGGCAAATAAGTAATCCATTTTAAGAGTAAATTTCATCTATGATAAAATAGAGAAGGAAAAAAAAGAGAGAGGGTGAGGAGCGAGATTCAGCACCTAATGCCCTTATCGATGCTTATTTTCTTGGTTTTTGACATTCTAACTATGAAAGGAGGTTACATTTCTTGAGGTTAGATGGAGATAAAAAAACATGGGAAGGGATGAAGGTATAAAGCTTGTGGATAAAATCTTTCATACAATTAACTGTTGGATTAGATAGTATTGCATCCATATTCGAAGGCCTGATAATAGAGCACAGATAGATGTTGGTTCAGACCCCATGTATCAATCAATAATATTTTACTTTATCTCATGTTTGATGTGTCACCTAGTTTTTGAAGCTTGCGTTATAAAACAAGGATAATTAGGATGGGGCAAAGAGAGAGATGGCTAGGGAAGAGGAGGTGTTTTTTAGGGATGCTTCTCCATCACCATAGAGGTCAACCTTCGAGTGTACATCTTGGATAAATAAAGGGAAAAGTCCATTGATTGAGGTCTCTCATGGTGTGGAGGATAGGAGGCAACCATTTGTTGTTAGACAAAAGATAAAGGAGGACTCCTCTGGATCTAAAGAGGTTGACAGAAGCACTTATTGGTCATGAGCTTCTATAGAAAGGGTTAGGGGAATCAACCAATATTAAGATAAGATTTTAAGTTAGGGATGGAACAACTTCACTCACACTTCAAGAGAGTGGTGAAGTTTAGACCTACATACATTTAGGAATCTAGGGAGGCTTGGGGATTTGCCTTAATTGGCAGAACCCTTAGAGAAGTTTAGGATTGAATTTCATGGAGACCCCTCTAAGGGAGAGATAGAAATTAAATAGGGAGTTTGAGATATTCACAATAGGGGTAAATCATTTAATTTTATTTTCTAGTCAAAGGAAGATCTATATAAGGTGAATACAAAAAATGCCTTGGATTATAGGTAGCCAAGTTCTTGCTCTAGAACCTTGGCGGCCAAACTTTAAAGCCTCTAATAATTCTATCTTAAGAGCTACGATTTGGATAAGGATGGAAGAGCTACCAGTAGAATTATGGCCAAAGAAACACATTATTGAAATTGCAGTGATGGCTAGGAAGCCCCTATGGTTAGACAACTAGATAGAAAATTTAAAACTTTTGAGTTTTGCAAGAGTTTGTGTTTTGGTCAACCTCAAAAAGCCATTAGTCCATAGCACTGACATCCAAATTGATGAGAATGAGTCTCCAGTGTAGTAAACTTTCACTTATGAAGGTATCCTAATATTCTGTTACACTTGTGACAAGGTACGTAAATCATGGTGCAATTGACCAAGCTTTCAAGAAATCTAATCAAAAGGTGGCTATAGTAGAAGGAAACATATGAAACCTTAGTTTTTTGTCCTGACAAGTAGCATCCAAGTTGTTGGAGACGGTTTTTCAGTAAAACAATCTCCAAAAGGATGATTATTCTGGAGATGGGTTTTTAGTGAAGCAATCCCCAAAAGGATGGTTATTTGGTCCTTGGTTGGCCTCATCGGATGTTCAAAGGAAAGGTTTTAGGAGATTCAATGGTGTGAGAAAGACAACTACTGAGTTAACTTAGACTAGTGAATGGAAAGGGGACTGCACAACAGAGAGAAACTTAGTGAATCATGACCTGAAGGTAGGT
The DNA here is from genome assembly GCA_021397845.1 of Areca catechu. Classification (NCBI taxonomy): domain Eukaryota; kingdom Viridiplantae; phylum Streptophyta; class Magnoliopsida; order Arecales; family Arecaceae; genus Areca; species Areca catechu. Next base: position 57,661,570 of record CM038047.1, on the reverse strand, counting down.
TGGAAAATTGTGGTAACTTGGAGAGGTGATAGTTAGTTGGGACAAGGGAGTGGCACATCTTCAACTATTACAGGTACCGATCGGTGCATAGAGCTCACAAGAGGTGGGGGATCAGAATGAGGGTCCAAATACCATGTGCTCAATAAGGATGATGATATTCTATTGGAGATGTTAGAGGATTGGGCCCAAGGTGACAATGAGGACACTAGGAGGTTATGGAGGAAGATACACACAATAAAGGGATGGAAGTAACCCATGATGAGTAAATGGAGTTGCCAATTTGCCAAGTAGGGGCCTCTCAAAAAAAAATAAGAGAAATAAATCTCCTAAGCATGGTTCAAGCCTAGAATGTCTAAGCCCATATTCTAAGTTAAGGGCCAACCCATATAGAATGAAAATAGGAAATTATGGATGGTTCCAGGGAGGCTCACTCTAGGCACATCTACATTGACCAGTAAAGCTAGTTTCAACAAGGATTTCAACAAGGAAACCAACATGCCAAAAACCACACCTTCTCCTAACTTGGTGGGAGCTTTGCCCCTTTAAATTCTTTCGAGGGGAATACCAAGGGCATAGAGGAGTTGACCCATGTAAGGGTCGTTGAGATGTTGCTTACTACAGCAAGGGCTATCGATGTTGAAGAAGGAAAGGGAGAGAGGATTATGTACAAAGGTGGCAATGGCCCTGCACTTCTCAATCTAGATCCCTTGGATAGCATACCAAGCACTATTCAAGGACATCAAGCTTAGATTACATTTAGTAGCTGGAAATCTATCCAAATTAATAGCAATTTAAAGAAACCCTACTACATTATTGCATTTGATAAGATTTCTTGATAGCAATCCAGATTACTTAGTAATCTGGATTGCCTTTCATAAGGCAATCTGAATTATCTTTGAAAAGCATGGCATCCACATTATCACCTTTTAGGTATTTTTTTTGGATAATATTATCCTTTCCTTCTTCCTTTTTCTTTCCTTTTGCACCCCTTGGTGACCCCTCATCCCCCATGGACAGTATCCCCCTTGCCGCCTGTTGATCGATGTAGAAGAGGTCGTGGCAGAGGCATAGGAGGCTTGCGAGGAGGGAGTTGCCATCATAGGGGCTTGCTGGGGAGGGGGTCACCATTGCGGGGGCTCACTGGGGAGGGGGTCGCCATCATCAAGGCTCACGGGGGAGGGGGTCGCCATCTCCAAAGCTCGCAAAGATCAGAAAGCTATGATCAGGGCTCATAGGAGGGGATCACCATCGTCGAAGCTCACAAGGAAGGGAAAGTGTTGTCTCTGGTCTTGATTTTGATGATTGATAAAATACTTAAGTATATATGAGTACTAATTATATTTTTAAGCATGTTGATCAGATTTTAGTACTCATCTATGTTAAATGAAGAAATACATGTTTTCAGTTGAAGAAGCCATGAAATTTTAAGTTATAGATCTTGGAACATATATTGAAGACCTTGAAGGACTCAAATATTAAATTTGGATAAGTTTTGGTACTGGTCAAGTCAAGTGTCGACACTTGGAAGTGTCGATACTTGAAGTGTCAACTCACAGAAAGCTTGGGCAAATACGTAAAAAGAATTTTCAACTAGCATGCTGAAGTGTCGACTCATGGTCAGCCAAGTGTCGACTTAAGTGTCAACTCATGAATAGTGAAGTGTCGACTCAAGGCCTGAGACCAAACAAAAAATAGAATGAGCTGATTTCAAGGTTTTGGTCAAGTGTTGACTCACTATTCCAAGTGTCGACTCAAAGTGTTAATTCATCAGATGAAGTATTGGCTCACCAGTGCAGAATAGGAGACTTCAGAAGATATTTTTTGGTCAAGTGTCGACTCATTATTCCAAGTGTCAACCCTAAATGTCGACTCATGATCTAAAGTGTCGACACCTGAACGGACGACAGCTCTACAACGGCTAGTTTTCTGAAGAGCAGAACTTCTCCAAAATATGTGTAATGGTTAGTTTTTCCTCTCCAACAGTCTCTAATGATCATTTAAGGTTTGGAGAGATATATAATCAACACAAATCAAATAAGAAGGTAATCCCTTGAGAGAAAAATTCCATATGCTTTAAGGATTCATATTTTGAGTGATTTAAGCCTTCAAGCTTCCAAGTTTTAAAGAGAGCATCCAAAGTTCACATCCTCAAGTATCATTCAAGGCTTCAACAAATTGAAATAAGCTTCTTCAACATCATCCAAGAGCTTCAAAGAGATATTTGCTTTATTTTAGAAAGCTTTTATTGTACTCTTTCATATTGTTCTTACATTATTTACTCAAGGTTGTTGGTGAGCCTTTGTGAAAAACCAACTTGAGGTAGTTGGTTAGCCTTTGTATCAAAACCAACGAGATTGTTGGTGAGCCCATAAAACCAACAAGGTTTTTGGTTAGCCCGGAAAACCAAGAGATTTTGACTTGTGAGCTCGAAAAAATGAGTTAGATTTTGATTAGTGAACCAGGAAAACTAATTGATTGTAATCTTGGTGATTATATTGAAATTTCTAAGAAAAACTTGGAGAGTGGATGTAGGTGCTTTGGAGTGCACCGAACCACTATAAACTTATTGTGTTTGTGTGTTGCTTATTTACTCTTGCATTTACTTTGTTAATTCCATTGCATATTTTTATTAAGCACACAAATATTTTGGCAAAACATAAGTACTTAATTTGAATTGGCACATACTTGTTTTGTTCATCATTAAATAGTTCAAAAGTTTTATAAAACTCAATTCACCCTCCCTCTTGGATTGCATCATCACTGGACAATAATTGGTATCAGAGTCCGGAACCCAAAATCATTGGTATCTAAACTTGGTGCTTTGCAAAGAATCCAACGATTTTGAGTTAAAAGTCATAGCAACCCTTATAGGTATTAGTGTTAGACCAATATTTTTTAATGACACTAATTACACATATTGAAAAATATGCATGCATATTTATATTCAATCTATAGATTATTATCTTTGGAAAATGATTGTTAATGGTCCACATATTCCTTCAATATTGGTTAATTGCATTTCCAATCCAAAACTTGAAGAGGATTGGGATGAAAATGATATTAAGCAATCTGAGCTTAAAGCCAAAGTAATGAACTTGTTTTATTGTACATTGGATCCTAATAAATTTAATAGGATCTCTGCAGGCGAAATAGTGAAGAAAATATGGGACACACTTGAAGTTACTCATGAGGGTATTCTTCAAGTAAAAAGTACTAAAATTAATATGCTTGTTCATTCTTTTGAAATGTTTAAAATGAAATATTATGAATCTATATCTGATGTGTATACTAGATTTATTAATATTATTAATTAAATGAAAAGTCTTGGCAAAGCAATAACTAATGCTGACTTAGTTAATAAAATTCTTAGGTCTTTGCCATCCTCATGGGATCCAATGGTGATGGTGATTCAAGAAGCTAAAAAGATATAGAAACCTTACCTTTAGAGGAGCTCATCGGTTCACTCATGATCTATGAGTTAACTTATGGTAAAAGGAAGTGGATGCTGATGAAAAGAAGAAAATAATCATCTTTAAATCTACTACACAAGATGAGTCTTCAAGTGAGGAGTTGGAAGACAGTGAAGATGAAGATGAGATGGAATTTTTAGCTCATAAATTTCAAAAATTCATAAGAAAAAGGGCCAAAAAGAAATACACAAAGAAGGCAATGATGGCTATATGAAGTGAAAGTGAAGACTCTAGTTCAGAAGAAGAACAAATTCAAAAATTAGCCAATCTTTACTTTATGACAAATGAGATAAGTTCTGAAACCGAAAATGAATTTACTTTTGATGAATTATATGATGCATTTAATGATCTTGTGCATGAATACAAATTGTTAAAATTGAGTACAAGAAATTAAAGAAACATGATAATTCATTCTCTTTTGAAAATAACAATCTTGGAATTAAAAATAAAGAATTAAAAGCCAAGGTTGCTATTTTGCAAAATAAAAAGAATGATTTTTCTAAAGAAAAAAAGATTTTGAAAAAAAAATTGTTGATTTGAAAAATTTATGCAATAAGTTTTCAAATGAAAAAACTAATTTATTCAATGAATTAAAAATTTTAAGAAGATCCAAGATTTTTGAATCAAATGATAAGCTTTTAACCAAAAATAAAAATCTTGAGTTGAAAAACAAGAATTTTTTTGATGCTACTTCTTCCAATATTGCTTGCTTTAAATATGAAAAATTTGGACTCAATGCATGTCCTTGTAGATTAAAAAAAATTTGGATTCCAAAAAAAAACATATTTACTAACCCTAAAGGATCCAAGAAAGTTTGGGTACAAAAATTGTCCACTTAGTATATTTTACAAGAATGTCTTACAGCCCAATGAAAGGAAAATAATTGAATAGTGGCTATACAAGATAACATGAAAAAGTGGACAAGCAACATTTTTGAACAAATGGTAAAGGAAGAATTATACATATTGATAAATTCTAAACATTTCCTTTCATAATTAAAAATATAGTTGAATATTTATTATAAATGTTATATCAATTATTTTGAAAAATTACTTTAAATATTTAATTAGAATCAAGTTTAGACTAATAGTTATTTATTGTGATCATGAACTTTTTGATGTTGATAGATTTCATGCTCTCATGATTAAACTTATGATTATTAGACTTTCACTTGATTTTGATAGTTTTAAACTATTTTAAGTGAAATGTTATAATTTATGTATTTTTATTTTTTTGACATCTATACTTAAGTTAGAAATAATTTGGATCAAGACTAGAACTGGTAATTAAGGATTACATTTAAGAAAGAGGCATGCATATTGATAAATCCTTGCTCCAGTAGCTAGACTTGGTATCATATTACTTTTAGCATCTGTATGGATATCAAATTATTTTAAATAGATTTTAAATCATGCTAAAAGTTTTTAAGTGATCAATCTCTTGTATTTTGAAAATCATGTATATCTTGAAAATTCAAATCTTTGATTTCAGACTTAGTTTGTATGTTTATATTTCAAAATATCTGAAATTATGATGCTTGTGCTTTCATATTTTATTTTTCAAATGAATGCATATTTTTAAGGAGGAATAACATTTAGGGGGAGCATCTAAAGATTTGTTGTCATTATATCATGTATAATACTTTCAATATTTTCTTGATATCAAGCTTTACTTATATTACTCTGATAGTCCTCCTTGTTTTCAAATCTAATCTTTTGAGGGAAGTTATATTCAATTGGTATCAAAATTTATTTCATTTGTAATATTCAAAAAAAAATGAGAAAGTTATTTCTTACATGTGCTTATCATTTTGTGGTATCATGTTCAATTAGTATCATTTTTAATTAGTATTATGATTAATTGATTTCATTTATTAATTTTGATGATCTACTTGCTATTCTTTCTACCTTCACTCTCATTTTGTATTGCCTTTCATCCTTTTTTATGATAACAAAAAGGGGGAGAAAAATATTAAGTATGAAAAGAAAAAAGATTTGATAAACATAAAAAGTTATATAAGAAATGAAAGAAAGTACAAAAGGAGAGAAGAAAGTAAAATGTTTTAATATTAAGGGAAAATTAGCAGGGGGAGAATGTTTAAAAATTTTCAATGATTTTTGAAAATATTTTTAAAATCATATTTTGAGGGAGAGCTTGATACTCATTGATTTTGAGCTTACATGTTTATCTTATTGTTAATCTTTTTAAGCTTACCCTATCCATATACTTAAGGTTTTGTCATCATCAAAAAGGGAGAGTTTGTTGACTCTGGTCTTGATTTTGATGATCGACAAAATATTTAAATATATATGAGTACTAATTATATTTTTAAGTGTGTTTATCAGATCTTAATACTCATCCATGTTGAATGAAAAAATATATATTTTTAGTTGAAGAAGCCAGAAAATTTCAAGTTATGGACCTTGGAACATATATTGAAATCTTGAAGGACTTAAATATTAAATTTGGACAAGTTTCGGCACTGGTCAAGTCAAGTGTCGACACTTGGAAGTATCGAAACTTGGAAGTGTCGACACTTGGAAGTGTCGACACTTGGAAGTGTCGATACTTGGAAGTGTCGACACTTGGAAGTGTTGACTCATAGAAAGCTTAGGCTGATATGCAGAAAAAAATTTTCAACCGGTACACTGAAGTGCCGACTCATGGTTAGCCAAGTGTCACTCATGAACAGTTAAGTATCGACTCAAGGCCTGAGACCAAACAAAAAATAGAACGAGCTGATTTCAGGATTTTGGTCAAGTGTCGACTCACTGTTCCAAGTATCGATTCAAAGTGTCGACTCAAGTGTCGACTCATGAATAGTGAAGTGTCGACTCAAGGCCTGAGACCAAACAAAAAATAGAACGAGCTGATTTTAAGATTTTGGTCAAGTGTCGACTCACTATTCCAAGTGTCGACTCAAAGTGTCGACTCATCAAATGAAGTGTCGGCTTACCAGTATATAACAGAAGATTTTAGAAGATATTTTTTGGTCAACTATCGACTCACTATTCCAAGTGTCGATCCTAAGTATCGACTTGTAACCTGAAGTGTCGATACTTGAATAGATAATAGCTCTGCAATGGCTAGTTTTCTGAAGAGCAGAACTTTTCCAAAATATGTGTAATAACTAGTTTTTCCTCTCCAACGATCTTTAACTGTCATTTAAGATTTGGAGAGCTATATATGCAACACAAATCAACTGGAGAGATAATCCTTTGAGAGAAAAATTTCATACACTTCAAGGTTCTATTTTGAGTGATTTAAGCTTTCAAGCTTCCAAGTTTCAAAGAGAGCATCCAATGTTCACATCCTCAAGCATCATTCAAGGCTTCAACAAATTGAAGACAAACTTCTTTAATATCATCCAAGAGCTTCAAAGAGATATTTGCTTTATTTTAGAAAGTTTTTATTGTACTCTTTCATATTGTTCTTACATTGTTTACTCAAGGTTGTTGGTGAGCCTTTGTGAAAATCCAACTTGAGATTGTTGGTTAACCTTTATATCAAAACCAATGAGGTTGTTGGTGAACCTGTAAACTAACTAGGTTGTTGGTCATCTCGTAAAACCAACTAGGTTGTTGGTGAGCCCGAAAAACCAACAAGGTTTTTGGTTAGCCCGGAAAACCAAGAAATTTTGACTTATGAGCCCGGAAAAATAAGTTGGGTTTTGATTAGTAAGCCCGAAAAATTAATTGACTGTAATCTTGGTGATTATAGTGAAATTTCCAAGAAAAACTTGGAAGTGGATGTAGGTGCCTTGGAGTGCACCGAACCACTATAAACTTCTTGTATTTGTGTGTTGATTATTTATTCTTGCATTTACTTTGTTAATTTCATTGTATAATTTTATTAAGCATACAAATACTTTGGCAAAACATAAGCACTTAATTTGAATTAGCACATATTTGTTTTGTTCATCATAAATAGTTCAAAATTTTATAAAATCCAATTCACCCCCCTCTTGGGTTCCATCATCACTGGCCAATAGAAAGTCATCGCCAGGGCTTGCGAGGGAGGAGGTCACCGTCGCCAGGGCTCATAGGATTAGGGAAGTCATCATCATGGGGTGGGGGGGTGTTCTCTATCACTAAGGGTGCAAGCTAGGTATAGTCAGGGAAAGATATTATAAAATTTATATATATATTATTTTTAATATTTTTTATTTTATATAAAATATAAAATATATTTTTATATTATATACTTTATAATATAAAATATATTTTTAATAAATATATAAAATATAAAAAACTATATTTTTATAAAATAAAATATATATTTAATTTATGGATAGTTTGAATTTTAATTTTTATATTGTATAATATTACCTACATGTACCAAACATGATAATCCACGTTATCTGTAATCTACATTACTAACAATCTACATTACTGGCAATTAATATTATCTTTCAAGATTGCGTAGCAATGCACCAAATGCAACCTTAGGGTGTTGAGTTGGACAAAATGCATTAGGCTATGGGTGATGAGGATGACATTTGAGACAAAGCCTTAGAGAAGGTAATCTCCTATGTCCCATCTATTTCTTCACAAAAATGCTTGTTTGGAATTGCTGAGAGGCCTCAAAGCCTTCATTCTTACCAAACCACAAGAGATTTTATGATGTACAATAGTTTAATGCGTTTATAGTTCTGGAAACTCAGTTGGAGGGCCCTTCAATTGATAGGGTACATGGAAGATTGGGACATCATTGGTAGATCAAAGCAATTGGCTTTCATGGCCTTTATGGAGGGGTGGTTACTTTGTAGTGGAGGAGCCTACACGGATAGTTGATTTTGTTTGTGTCAAACCGTGTATGTATGGTGTTTGCTCCTATTTTGATAAGTCAGGGATCCTTGTTGGTGTTTATGCTTTTACAAATGGCATGGTGAGAGAAGAGCACTAGGTGGAACTTAATAGAGTGAATCAATTGAGTTTTTTAATGGTCCTTGCTAGGCATTTTAACTATATTTTGAGTGAACAGGAGATGATCGAGGAGCTACCTTTTCAAAACAATTGGAAGAGCAGAGATTTTTCTGACTTTATTCATAATAAAAGCTTGACTGATTTAGGAGTCTCTGGACCTTAGTTTACTTGATGCAATTATAAGAATGGTCCGGCTAAAATTCGAAATTGTATTGATAGAGTATTAGGATGTGTCCTGAGGTATCGGTTACTCATGTGATGAGATTTGGCTCATATCACTATCCTATTTTGATATCTTTGGAGAAGCGTAGAATTGGCCCAACTCTATTTCACTTTAAGAATTTTTGGTTACTAAATAGAGATTCTTGGAATATTGTTAGGAAAGCTTGAAACTCTCACACTACAGGGTCTTGGATGTTTAAAGGCTCTAAGAAATTAAAGAACACCAAGTATGCCTTGAAATATGGGAATAAAATAAAAGTTGGAGGCATCAACATTTTATTGAAAGCTTTAGAACTGCAGCTGCAACACTTTTTTTTTTTGATAAAATAGTGTATTCATTGCACAGACCGAACACAAATATAACAAAGAGAGTCAGCTAATAAAATGTTCCTAAGCTGTATAGGGACGGAGTGTAAATCTGGCCAAAGGACTAAACCCGTGTGCTGACAACAAAAGAGGCAACCCAGTCCGCCGCTGAGTTGGCCTCCCTAAAAATGTGCCTAATGACAAGATCCTAGCAGTCGTGCAGCATAAGCCTGATATCCCTGACCAAAGGATGTGCCGCGGCCTCGGAGGCAGAATGTGTGAGCCAGTGTATAACTGTAGCAGAATCTCCCTCGATAACGAGGCTGTCAAGATGGAGGACCTGCCGAGCATATCTAATCCCAGTCCAAGCCGCATACAACTCCAGAGCCGGAACCGATAGATCCATAAGAGGAATACCCCCCGCCACAAGGAATCCAGATCGGTAGTCCCGAATGACAAAACCAGTGCCCCCCATCCTGCGACGCAGGCTACCATCGAAGCTAACAATGGCCAATGGCGGAGGAGGGGGTTCCCAGGTAACAAAAACCCTCCGGGTCGCTCGGGGAGCGGAAAGGGAATCCTAGATCTCTGCCGGCATCAGTGAAGATCTGCAGAATTCTATAGCAGCATCTCTAGCTCTCTCCATCACTATCCTCGGAGAAGATGTCGTGGCTACAAAGATGTGCTCGTTCCTAGATATCCACATATGATAAGCCAGATAAGCCGTGAAGGATACTTGGATCCTAGGCGCCATCTGCAGCAAAGTATAAAAGATGTCTATAATGTGAAAAGGGTGGGTAGAGGGATTGTAGAGGCCCGCCAAAGCCCAGATCGTCGTCGCATGATAACATAAGATTATGGCATGAGTTTGGGTCTCTGTCTGATCCCTACAAAAAGGACACTTGACCGCAAGCTAGATGCCCCTCGAGACCAGAAACTCACGAGTAGGAAGGCGGTGCCAAGCAAGCTTCCAGATAAAAAGGGAGACCTTAGGGTGCACAGGCAGGGACCAGATCCAATGGTAGCTCCGAGACAACTGAGAGTCCATAGTGGGCCGAGCAATCAGATGAGAGATGGGCACACGAGTAGTAGTGGTGCGACGCCATACTCTGGTATCCGGGCACTAATAAATCGGAAGGGAAATAGAAAGAACTTTGAAGCTGAGAATCTCTCCAAAAGTGGCCAGTACCCGGTCCGTATCCCATCCAGCCCACCCTGGCCGCCTAAGATCAGCAATGGTCATATCAGGTGGAGTAAGGACTGAAATGAAGGTAGGCCACTGATACAGAGGGATGTCCCCGATCTAAGGGTCATATATAAGTCTGATCGATCTGCCATCACCTACTATCCAGGAATGTGAGGGATGATAGTCGGGGCCCTGGCGAGAATCTCGCGCCAAAGAACAAAGGACCTCCTGGTAGGCCGAGGAGTACCCTGGGGATCCATGGGAATATCCCAATATTTGACCCTCAAGAAAGAAGAGCACATAGTATTCGGAGCTAAGAAGAATCTGGCGGCGTGTCTGGTAAGGAAGGCCTCCCTTCTATCCCTAAGAGAGGGAATACCTAACCCGCCACTCTGAACTGGGCGACAAACCATGTCCCACCTCATAAGATGAATTCTCCTACGATCAGCTGAGGAGTCCTAAAGGAAGGAACAAATCATCTACTCGATCTTATAGATAATGGCTTTAGGAATAAAAGCATTGGACATGATATACACTGGAAGAGAGGCCAGGACCGAGCGAATAAGGATGAGTCTACCCATAGCGGAGAGAGATCTAGCCTGCCACCCCGCAATCCTGTCCGTCACAGTCGCCAATAATGGTGCACAGTCAGCCCTAGTGAGCCTAGCTCCAGAAATGGAAATTCCCAGATAGTGGAGAGGGCCCTATCGCTCCTCGATGCCCAACATATGAAGGATCCTGTAGCGGATATCAGAGGCAATCTTAGGGCTGAAATAAACTCTGGATTTTTGGAAGTTGACCTTCTGACTAGATGCATAGCAGTATTGCTCAACAACTCTCCAGAAACCCCTTGCATTAGATAGGGAGGCCCGGCCTAATAATAAACAGTCATCTGCAAAGAATAGGTGAGACACTAGCAAGGCACCCGGGCCAGAAATATAAGGGTGAACTTGGCAATCCCGCACAGCCACCGATAATGCTCTGGAAAAGAAGTCAGCAGTAATAATAAATAAATAAGGGGATAGAGGACAACCTTGTCGAAGCCCATGGCAAGATGAAAAGAATTCGTGGGGGTTCCGTTAATCAAGATAGAGAATGAAGGAGCAGTGATGCAAGCCATGACTTTAGAAATTCAGGCTGGGTGAAAGCTGAAGTCTTGCAAAGCCTTGAATAGAAAGGTCTAGTCGACGCAGTCATAGGCTCTCTCCATATCGAGCTTGATAGCCATAAGATTCTGCCTTTGAGAAGCTCGATGGAGATCATGCATAAATTCCTGGGCTATCAATATATTATCAGTGATGTTACGGCCACCAATGAACACCCCCTATTCAGGACTGATCAGCTTGGAGAGAATCAGCCTCATCCTATTAGCAAGAAGCTTAGCACATACTTTATAAAGAGTATTATAGAGACTAATAGGACGGTAGTGAGCAGGTGTAGTAGGATGCTGCCACTTCGGAATAAGAGCAATAAAGGTCTGCTTCCAGTTGGAGTGCATGGTTGCAGTATTAAAAAAGAGTTGAACTGTAGCAACCAAATCCTTCCTCAGAATATGCCAAAAATGATGAAAGAAAATCGGAGGAAACCCATCTAGGCCAGGCACTTTGTCCTCTGCCAAAGACCACAAAGCATTTTTGACCTCCTCCTCAGACACCTGATATAAAAGTGAATAATTTTGGATAGCAGAAACTAAGGTGTGGGGAGGAACTGTGGAGATGGAAGAAGAAATAGGAGTTGGAACAGTCCACCTGGAAGTGAAGTAGCGGCAGAATGTCCTCTGAATGATAGATTCATCTTCAGTCCAGCCCTCTTGGTCAGAATGAATAGCCCGGATGGTATTGATGTGCCTCCTAATGATGGTGGCATGGTAAAAATAGCAGGTATTCTTGTCTCCCTCCCTCAGCCATTGGGCTCTGGACTTTTGCCTCCAAAGGACTTCCTGGTTTAGAAGAAGTGAATGATGGTGAGCAAGGGAAGACCGAAGGGCCTCGAGATCGACGTCCGCCAAAAAACCTTGGGTGTCCTCCTTTACCTGCAAATCATGAATAATGGCTTCCACAGTCTTAATTTGGTGCATAAGATTACCAACCTCCACCTTGTTCCACCAGAGTAGGCGCCGCTTCAGAAGTTCTAGTCTCCTGGATATCCTGTAAGCCACGTCACCCCGGACAGGCATCCTCCACACCTCCCGGCAATGTCTTTGTCCTTAGGATAAGAAAGCCAAAACTTCTCAAATCTGAAAGGCACGGATCTGGGAGGAAGAGAGTTAATAAAAAGAAGAATAGAGGCATGGTCAGAAGCAATCCTGCTAAGGTGGTGTACTGTATGGTCCGGGAACAGCGAGAGCCACAAAGGGGTGGCATAGTATCTGTCTAGCCTCTCCCACACTCTGGCTTGACCGGAGCGGTTATTGCACCAAGTATGTCGGGGCCCCATGAAGCCTAAGTCCATGAGGCCGTTGTCTTGGATAAACTTGGAGAATTCTCTGGTGCCGGCATCCTGGGTAAAGGGTTTACCGCCATGCTTGTCTTCCTGCTTATCAATAGTATTGAAATCACCAGCTACAACAGTGGGGGTCCCTTGCTCAATTAGAGCAAAGGCTTCTTCCCAAACCACCCTTCTCTCACGGTAAGACATGCTAGCATAAACTCCACAGAGGAGCTAGGAAGGACGGTCTAGTTCAGAGATGACTATGGCAACCATCTGAGAAGATTTATGAAAAATATCAACTTTGGCTGCCATGCAATCCCAACTGACAATAATACCCCTGCCAACCCTGGGAGGGCATAGAATAAAATCCCCAATCTCTAGGCAACTGGCACTTGAGAGTATCCAAACTAGAACTAGACATCCTAGTTTCAAGCAAAACACATATTTGCGGATGATGAAGCTGAAGGTACCTGTGATAAGTAGATAAAAAGGAGGATTTTTTTGCCCCCTTACATTCTAAACCAGGGTTTTCATAGGTACAAAAGTCAAGGCTAAGGCTCGGACCCCTGTCCTACCTCAGTAGTTTCCAAAGGAAGTACAATCTTCTTTTTCTCCTCACCTATCCCCTCCTCCTGTATAAGAACAGTAACTAAGCCTATACCTTTACTGCCAACCCCTTTGAGACCCAGGGCATTTTGGATCCTGTTACAAACTGTGTCATGCTGTCCCTGAACCAATGATCCCCCTTCCGTCAGCTTTGTGGCTTTGGATAAAGGACTCTCAACCTTGATTTTTTTTCCTGGCAGCATGTGACCCTCATGGACCTTTACCTCAACAAGACATCCCTCTCATCCCTGCGACTGCTGAATTTGTATCAAGCCTGATGAAGCCGGTGGCTATGGTGCCAGGATTAGGTGTTGATGCAGCAAAGGATGTAGGCTTCCTTCACCCTAGTGCAGTTCCACTACATTACCAACAGTAGTGAACCCCTTCCCACTATCCTTCTCCTTCAACCTCCCCCCACCTGCTAAGCCCTCCTCCTTCCCCTGTCCCCTCGATCCCCCATAAGGCTCATCGTGGACCCAACACCAGGAAACACCTCTTGCTCCCCCCCGACCTCATCACCCTCTGAGAGATACCCCTTCTGGTCCCCCTTCGAATGATCACCCCTCACCAACCCTTTAGATACCCTTGCCTACCCTCCCCTCCCTCTTTGAGGCCAACTTCCCCTCAACTTTTCGCCATTCCCTCTTCAGCTCCGACTTCCTCACCTCCAGAGCCCCAACCAAAGGACGATGAACCCCAGCACCAACAGGTTGCTCCTTAGCCCCCTCAATAACATACACAGTAGGATCAGTAGGACTAACCTGATCCGCTGAAGGTGTAGCAAGCTTCCTCGTGGCTGAAGAAGAAGACCGGGACTAGCTTATTGTCTGTTTCAGAGAAGCCACCCCGTAGTCCACCATCTGATGATCCCTCAGCGTGTCTTCGGGTGGGAGCAGCTGCATGCAATCAGCGAGCACCGCAAAGAAGTTCCCAATTGCCTCCTTCAGCACTCCCCCACCCTCGGAAGGACCCGAAGCAGCCACCTCCGGCAACTTCCTCCTCGTGACCTTAGAAGGTTCCTGCTACCCTTCAGAATGAGGTGGCGAGGAGGAAGTAGAGGACTGCCAGAAGGACGAGGAATGATTAGGGGATGAGGAAGGTGGATCCGGAGAGGAGGTTAGAGCCTTGCCCCGGTCTGGCAAGGAAGCATTCTTCCCAGGAGCCCCCTCCAGCCCAGAGGGGCGCACTCTGGCCGTGGTCAACCATGGGCCAAACGTGTAGATCTCCTCCTCTGATCCTCTTGCTCCCTAGACCCAACCAGCATCAAAGTCCCGGGGGTTGATAAAGTTTCCTGGGCACAGGCCCGGAGTTGCTTCACGTGGCCTCCCTTGTTCCTCCCGGTAGTGGCAAACCTCCACTGCATGGCCTATCCGTCCACACCGGAAGCAGACAACCGGTAAACTCTCGTAGACAAACTGTTGCCAGAAAGGTGTAGTCCTCCCCTGGATCATCACACCTAACAACAGTGGTTTGGAAGCATCCAACTCCAACCGGACCCAAGCAAAGCCCGTCTTCCTCATGTGGTCCGTGAAGTTGTCCAGCGATAGTGGCTTGCCAGTCTCCCCTACTACCGTCATAATGGCGAACAGCTCTCAGTACTTTAGCGACAGGTCGGGTAGTCTCAACCAGACTACCGTTCGATTAACTGGGCTCTTGCCGGGCAGGAAATCCGATTGCCATGGTGCAAGAGCCATAAGTTGACCAGCAACGTGCCAAGATCCTGCACTTAACACTCGGTTGCACTCCTCCTTCGACCCGAGGCAGAGAACGACATGATCTTCCCCAACAGAGAAAACCTCAGGTTCTGCTAGCAATGAAAGCCTTACCCGGACCTCCTTAGCTATGCTGGCCACCTAGACTCTTCGACCCAGACTCCAGACCATTACGGCAAGGCCCTCCCACTTCCTCCGGGCATCATTGATCAGTGAATCCGGTAGCACCAGGACCTTGCTGAAATTGAGCTGGAGGTGCTCAACTTCCGCCTTCGTCAACTTATAAGAAGACCAAACAGAAGCTTTAGCCGGCCCGTGCACCACATCCACCCAGGAACGACCGGACTCCTCCTTTCCATCAGTGCCAGAAGCTTTTCCTCCTTCACCGAGCTCCGCCATAACCAGCTCAGCACCCCACCAGCAAACCCTAACACTCTTTACCCTGAAACCCACTCAAAACCAGTTGGAACCCTCTCGAAACCCTATGGAGAAGACAGCACGGAAATCGATAGACTCCGACTGCCAAAGCGAACTCAGCTGCAACACTTTCAGCAAAGGAGGCTGATGAGAGGGGATTGTTTGGTGATAATCTAAATACTATGAGAATAGTTTTGGAAAAATACAATAGAATTTTAAATAATAGGAAATACTATGGCACCAAAAATCTAGATTGCAGTGGATTCGTGATGGTGATAGAAGCATAAAATTCTTTTATCGCTCAGTCATTATTAGAAGAACCAATAGAAATAATCAACTTCTTAATATTGAGGACAATACCTTAAATAATGAGGATGAAATTAAAGAGGAAATTTAAAAATTTTTCATAAGCTATTAGTGTTCTTCCTTTGCGACAACCCAACCAACTATTCCATCACCTTGATGTATTCTCACTAATGATGATCAAAGCACTCTTTGTAAGGATGTTGATGATCAGGAAATCCTTATATCCTTAACAACTAAGCCTTTGATTAGACCCGTGGCCCCAATGGTTTCCCTCTCAGCTCCTTCAAGGAATACTGGAAGATTATTGGCCAAGACATTTGTAAAGCTATCAAGTTCTTTACAGCAGGTTATATGCTAGAGACTTGGAAAGCCACCTTCTTGGTGCTCATTCTGAAGTATCTGAATCCATCTAAGTCATCACAATTTAAATCCATTAGCTTTTGTAACACCATAGATATAAGTTAATATAAATAATTATTGCTCTTCGAGTGCTGAATGTGATCAACAAGCTGATCTCAAATGAACAAGTAGCCTTGATACAAAGGAGGAATATTTCTATAATGTCATTATAGCTTAAAAAGTTATCATTCCTTGACCAAAGCAAAGGCAAAGAGTCTGGAAATGACTATTAAATTGAATATGGAAAGAGCCTACAACAAAGCATATTGAAATTACTTGATTGGTGTCCTTCATCACCTTCGACTCCCCGAGTAGATGATTGCTTGGATTGAGGCTTGTATCATTAAACCCTCTGCAATTCTTGTCAAAGGCAAACCAACCAATTTCTTTACTTGCATTGTTAGGCTCTGGCTGCCCATTATTACCTCTCTCTTTATCCTTTGCAATGAAATGTTAACTAGGGCCATCCAAAAGGAGGTTCAGGTAGGGCTTTAGTAGTGCGCTGTGACTTAGCATTCATCCCCGTAGTGCACTATGACTTGATTTCCATGCATTCCCATTTTTTTCCTCAGTCATTTTCTCGAACAACTTCTGGCTCTTCTTTCTTCTCTGTTCTGCATCTTCTTTGTTCTCAATCTTGCTCTCCTTTCTGATTTTGAGCTATTTCCATGATTGTTGTCCAGAGGTCCTCTGCTCTGGACTCCAATGAGGGATCCTAAGGGTGTAGATAGCCGGCCATCTCAAGCTCTAGCCGAAGACAATGTTGATCGAAGTTGGTCCAGGGTGGTTCAGGGGACCTCGTGCTTCCTCCTGGACCTCCCACAAGATAACTATGAAGAGATAGAGTGCTTTTAAGGTTACTTTAGCAAAGTCCTTGAACTTCCAGCTTTCATGATGGATGAAGCAAGGAGCGAGTGGGAAAATGTGGCTCTCATTATCTGAAGCTTGGGCCGGATGGTTCCGGCACAGTTCATGGCCAAGGAGTTTAAGCAATGGCTCTGGTTGGAGGAGGAACCCGAAACCTTCCCTATCATTGACGATCATATCATCCTTCGATTTCGAACGAAGGAGGCATGCGACCAAGCGAGGAACGGCGGCCCCTGGTTTGTAGCTGGTAAGCTACTAGTGGTGCAACCATGGGTACCGGAGTTTGTTCCCGCTTGCTGGCCAGTGCAGAAGATGGTCGTCTGGATGTGGCTCCCTGGGTTGCCTATGGAGTTCTGGAGCCAGTCGGCTATCCTTGCTATGGCAATGAAGGCAGAGAGGCTACTGGATATTGACGAATTCACGGATCACCAGAAGAAGACCGGGTATGCCCGGGTCTGAGTGAAACTTGATGCAGCTAACCCCTTGACTCTAGGCATCCTGATCCAAGATAAAAAGGAACAATTATGGCAACCCTTTGTTTTCGAGAACTTACTAGTAGTTTGCTACCAATGTGGCCAAATCGGGCATGCAGATGATGTCTGCCAGTTTGCTGGTGGAGACCTCTCGGGTGGGAAAGATCAAATCCATATTTCTATTGATAATGTAGTTGTTGTTGAGGGCGAAGTCCTCCCGGATGCGCCGCCATCTTTGGTAAAGGAAGGCTCCTCTGCTGGAACTGAGGATCGACTGGGACTCGGCCCCTAGAAAGTCACTTCTTGGATATGCTAGGCCTAGGTGCTAAAAACTCCGGTGAGTGCTAGGAAGGAACCGGAGAAAACATTGGCCTCCTACCTGGATTCATCTGAACCTCCCTCGTCTTCCCATGGTATAAGCTCTCTAAGGCACACTTCCTCTCCTTCGAATTCTTTGCTGGATTTCGACGGTTGGCAGAAGCCAACCAAAGTTGCCCGCCGTCGATCGCGGGGAACTAGCTTTAGAGATACAGGAGGTGACGAAGCAAGGGGTGGAGCACGGTTCTTAGCACCGGCTCCTCTCGTGGATGGAATGGACCTATGCTTTGGTGAGGAGCAGAGTATGTGAGATACTCCAATAGATGATCCTTTGATCATTTCCCTCAAACGAGCACGTAGCCCACCCAAGGCAAATACCAAGGTGCCCTCCTCTACTCCTTCGAAAGCAACAGTCCAGGTCAGTACCTTAAAACCTTGTATGGATATGGATAGGGTCAGAGGGGAAGAGAAAAGTACTGATCCTCTACTACTGCCGGGGGGGTATCTTAGCAGTGGGTGGAGTGACAAGCATCTAGCTGGTAACACTGAGGTATCAGGAGAGAAACCCTCATGTCTTCCCATCACTGGAGGGATTCCACCAAGCGGGGAATCTAAAGCTAATGATCCGGGAAAGGCTGTAGGGAGTTCTACTTTGGTGAGGGGGGAGGGAATTCTCCTGCAACCACTGCTGCTAGTCGGTAGTTACCAGCTTCCTTTTCTCTTCCCTCCAATCCTGAAGTGAGTGAGGGAGGGTGTGAGGCTGTTCAGGCCAAGGACCATGTTTCCCCAAATACGGGGGGAAAAGGGAAGGCCGTGGTTAGTGGAGGAGGAAATCAGAGCAATTCTTCTATAATGGCTGCTCATCCAACTCCAGGGATTTCTCAGGGACGGTCTCTGGGTGGTGTTCAGGGGAGTTCTACAAGCCAAGATAATCCTCAGCACAAGTCCTTGGGGGTCCTGGGTGAACAAGGGAATGTTAAATTCTCAAGGGATCTCTTTAACTGTGGGCATGCTTCTATAATAGAACACCTAAAGAAAGCCCTGTTTGATGGGGCTTCTGATATGTAATGCTCACCTCTTCCTGGTAGTGACTGTTTTTTTGGTATCTATTACTTACTATTACTTATGAAGATACTTATTTGGAATGCTCGGGGGGCTGCCAAGCCTTCCTTTTTCTCCAATTTTAGAAGGTTGGGGTTTCTGCACCACCTATCCATGTATATTTTTCTTGAAACCAGGTTGGCTGGCTCCTCCTTAGAACGGGTCCAGCACCATTTTCCTCCCACCTGGGGCTTCTATGCTATTCATTCACAGGGGCTATCCAGGGGGATAGCTATTGTTTGGGATTTGGGGGTGGCCACTATTGATGTTTTTCACCAGTCTTCTCAGCACGTGGCTATTGTCGTCACTGAAACAAGTGGACATACTTGGCTCTTGTCTAGGATTTATGCCAGCCCTAACTACTAGGCACGGAGGAACCTCTGGGGGGAATCACTGGCTTAATTGATCAGGACATCCCTGTTGTTGTTGTTGGTGACTTCAATTATGTTTTTCATCCAGAGGACAAGAGAGGAGGTAGGCCATATTTTAAGGATGCTGGGGTCAGAGACTGTCATCAATTCATGCAGCACAATGCTTTAATTGATCCGGGCTTTATCGACCCTTGTTTTACCTGGTGTAACAATCACTCGGGACGAGCGAGGGTCTGGGAGCAAATTGAACAGATCTTGGCCACCACTAGCTGGATCCAGTGGTATCCTACTTTTGTGGTTCGCCACCTCCAGGATTGGGTCGGATCACTGTCCTTTACTCCTTTCTATGGATTCGGTGATCTCTTGTCATCTCCCTTTTAGATTTGAAAAATTCTGGCTCGCCTATCCCCAATCCTAAGAAATTGTGCAGGATGTTTGGAGGATGCTTGTTAGGGAAGATACTAAATACCGCATAACCCATAGACTTGAGCTTCTTAAAAGGAAGCTGAGATGTTGGAACAAGTTGGAGGTGGGGAACATCTTCTCCAAGCTGGAGGTGGTGGAGAGGGACATTCTTCATCTCTAAGAGCGGGAAGCCAGTGAAGGTGGTCTCCAGGACCACGACCTAAGTACCATGTGTAAACATCTTTCCAATTATCACTCCCTGCTTCTTCAACAGGAGATTCTTTGGAGGCAGAAATCCAGAACCTAGTGGATCAAGGAAGGTGATAGGAATACCAGGTTCTTCCACCAGAAAACTACCATTCGAAGGCACACGAACCGTATCAGGTCCCTTCGAACTGATGATGCCCACTAGGTGGAGGATGACCAGGATGTTCGACAGCGGATTATCCACTTCTTTCGGACCAGATGGACAGCTCCTATAACTGACATCCCCACCTTCCGCTCTCCCCCCTCCGACCAGGGTGTCGGACCGGGAGAATTATGCTCTTATCTCCCACTTTTCTGTGGATGAGATCCAGGAGGCTATTTTCTCTATGGTTGAGGATAAAGCCCCTGGGCCGGATGGTTGTTCTTCCTTTTTCTTTTGCAGGTATTGGAATATTATTCGGTTGGAGGAAATTGCTGCCATCTAGGAGTTTTTCTATTCTACCAGGATGCCTGACTCCTGGAAACAAACCTATGTCACTCTTATTCCTAAGAGTAGGGCCGCTTCGGATCCTAGCCACTTAAGGTCCATCAGCCTTTGTAATACTATGTACAAAATCTGTGTTAAACTCATGGTCAACCGGATGAAGCCGATTCTTCCCAGTCTAATCAGTAATGAGCAGGGAGCTTTTCTGGAAGGCCAATCTATCTCTAACAATCTTCTGATTGCATAGGAATTTATGTACGACCTTCGCAGGGCTTCCATTCGACATAGTCCAATGGCTATTAAGGTTGACATGGAGTGGGCATATAATCGTATGCATTGGTCCTTTATTCACAAGGCGCTGATGGACTTCGATTTTCATTCTAGCTTGATCTCTTGGATTCTTGCCTATATTACTGGCCCCTCTTATGCCATTTTGATCAACGATACTCTCTCTGAATTCTTTGTCTCTAATATTGGCCTTCAACAAGGTTGCCCTCTATCACCATACCTATTCATTATTTCTGTTGATGCTTTGTCACGAGCTTTGCGGGTGCCACCTCAAGGATCAGGTCTTCAGCCTTATGTCCCAGCCCTTGAGGCCAACCCCATCTCGCATCTTCTATTTACAGATGATTATCTTCTCCTAGGTAGGGCTTCTATTAGATGTGCTCTGGCTTTCCGCAGGATTCTGGAAGATTATTGTCTTGCTTTAGGACAGAGAGTCAATTGTCATAAATCAGAGATTCATTTCAATCCAAGGACCCCCATCCCAGTTCGTCGTTCCATCTGGGATACCCTCGACATTGTTGACCACGATGGTGTTCTGCATTATCTTGGAGTCCCGGTTACGAGGGGTAGACTGACAAAGGTTGATTGTCAACATCTTATCAAGGACATTCAGGATCATGTGCAGGGCTGGCAGCGAAGGACTCTCTTCTTTATGGGCCGCATCACTCTGATCAGGTCCATTCTTACTTCCTTGTCAGTACATCTATTATCTCATGCTATCCTCCCAAAATCTATGACTCTCAGACTTGATCAAGTTATTCAGGCCTTCCTATGAGAAGCATCTTCTTATAGCACATCCATTCATCTTTTGAGTTGGCGAGTGGTCTGCCAGCCCTGTCGAGATGGTGGCCTCGGCATCCACTCCCTGCTCTCCATTCGAGATGCCATGTTTGCTAGACATATTACCAGGCTTCTGTTGAGTCCGGATAGCTTATGGATGGACATGATGATGCACAGATATGGGCTTTTATATCCTTCTGAGCATCACCAAGTTGGCCATCATTGTTTGCCCATTTGGAGAGCTATGCTTACCGCTGCCCGGATATCACCCCGCACATCACATGGGTTTTAGGCAATGGTACTTGTATCAGCTTTATGTCTGATTCGTGGATTGCGGATATTCCCTTGGCTTGCTAGCCGACCTCATTGCTACGGACATCAGTGACTCTCTGTTTATTCTTGATCTAGTGCTTGCTGATACCCCGCAATGAAATTCTTCGCTGGTTATCTGGGTGTTTGGTGATATTTTGGGTGCTTGGGTATTATTGATACCCTTACCCATTCATGCTTGCACTGATACTCGAATCTAGAGGGCCTCCGCCATTCCCAGAGCATCCACCTCTAAGTTGCTTCCCCTGGTTAGTCATGCCCCTCTGTGGAATCTAGATCTCGGTTGGATATGGTGGATCCCGGTTCATCCTAGGGTGACTACCTTTCTTTGGAAAGTAGCCTGGGGTTGCCTCCCAACTAGAGCTTTATTTTCTTCTAGAGGAGTGCATGTCCCCTCCTACTGTCTAGTTTATTGTTTAGAGGATGAGACGATGGTCCATGTCCTATTCTTATGTCACCGTGCTACCCATATTTGGGACCTAGTTGGCCTCCTTCCTTCCTTGTAGGCTTTGGCTCCTTAGTTTTGATGATTAACAAAAGGTTGAGTATATGTTTGGACTAATGTTTCATTTCAAGATAAAGTTTCAAAACTTAGGTTATTCAAAAAGAGTATCAAGAGTACAATGATGAAACCAAGCTTGCTTGATTTGGGAAAGAGCTCTTCTACCTTAAACAAGATCAAATTTCTCATATTGGACCTTCATATGAAGAAGTAATTGACAAAAGAAACAAAGGTCTAAAGAAACTCAAGCATGGCACGCACCTCTCTAGAGTTTCAGAAAATTTCAGACCAGAGGTCGACACCTTGCCAGAGGTCGACTCATGAAGAAAAGAGAAGTTCAGCAAGGCCAGCATGGAAAAATTTCAGTGGCACGCTTCAAAGGTCGACACCAGAGGTCAATACCTGTCCAGAGGTCGACACCAGAGGTCGACTCATTGCCTGAGAATTCAAACTAGGCAGAACTTTGCTTTTCTAGATTTTTGCCTAAGATAAACTGGAGGTCGACTCATGAGGTCGACACTTGATCCAGAGGTCGACTCATGAGGTCGACTCATGGCATAACGTCTAGTTTTTCTGAACTTTTGATTTGATTTCTAACGGCCATAAACGGCCATATTTTTGATTCTAACGGTCTTGTGGAGTTGTTTCAGCTTGAATGAAGTATTTAACCTCCACCTAACTTCAAAAAGGGCAAGGAGACAAAATAAAAAAGAAGAGAGTGAAAGTACAAAGCCTTCAATCAATCCTAAGCCAAATAGAGTGAAAAATCCAAGAGATTCCTTAGCCAAAAGCTTTCCATCTTTGAGGAATCCAGCTTTCAAGTCTTTGGCATTTAGTGAGGTCCAAGATTCCAAGAGAAAGGCTTGAAGAGTCTCCAACAAGAGCTACATCGAATTACTTTTGCTCAAAAAGGAGTTTATCTTGTTTTATTCATTGTATTCATATTCTATTTGTCCTAGCCTAGTTTCAAGGGAATTTGAAACTAGTGTGAGGTTTGTTGGTGAGCCAATTGTTAAAACCAACTAGGGTTGCTTGTAAGCCCAAAGCCAAAACAAGTGTGTGAGGTTTGTTGGTGAGCCAATTGTTAAAACCAACTAGGGTTGCTTGTAAGCCCGAAGCCAAAACAAGTGTGTAAGGTTTTGACTTGTGAGCCTTGTAAAACAAGTCGGCTGTAATCTAGAGAAGATTATAGTGAAATTCCCAAGTGGAGCTTGGGGAGTGGATGTAGGTGCTAGGTGCACCGAACCACTATACGTCTTGTGTGTTTGCATTGCTTTACTCTCTATTGCTCTTTATTTGTAGTTATCTTTCATTGCTTCCGTTGCACAATTACTTGAACACTATCACTCTTCATATTTGAATTTGATAGCACATATATTGCTTTATTTTAAAAATACAAAAAGGATCCAATTCACCCCCCCTCTTGGGCACCATATCTGGGCAACAAGTGGTATCAGAGCACCGGTACTCTCTTGTAGGTCCAACGATCTTGAGTGAAAGATCATGGCCGCTCCAATTGGAATGGGTGTAGTTGAAAGTCAAGGATCAAATCGCCCTCCTTTCTTTAGTGGCACAAACTACACATACTGGAAAACTCGTATGCGTATTTATTTACAAGCTGTAGATTATCATATATGGAGAGTAATTACTAAAGGGCCTCGTCAGCCCACTCACTTGGTTAATGGCATTATCACTCCAAAATCTGAAGAAGAATGGGATGACAATGACATCAAACAAGCTGAGTTAAATGCAAAGGTGATGAATTTGCTATTCTGTGCACTTGATCCAAGTGAATTTAACAGAATATCAAATTGTACTTCCACCAAAGAAATTTGGGATACACTTGAGGTTACCCATGAGGGTACACACCAAGTGAAGACCACAAAGGTGAACATGCTCATTCATACGTATGAGATGTTCAGGATGGAACCAACTGAAAGTATTAGTGATATGTATACTAGATTTACTAATATAGTAAATGGTATGAGGAGTTTGGAAAAAATTATATCTAATGGTGAACTTGTTAACAAACTTCTCAGGTCTCTTCTGGCTTCATGGGATGCGAAAGTAACAACCATAGAAGAAGCCAAGGATGTCAATACTCTACCTCTTGAGCAGCTTCTTGGATCACTGATGACTTATGAGCTTTCACTAAAGCAGAAGACAGTGGACAATGACAAGAAAAAGAAAGCCATAGCCTTCAAGTCCACTACAAAGGAAGAGTCAAGTGATGAATCAGAAGAAGAAGCTGATGATGATGAGACAACCCTTATTACAAGAAAATTCAAAAGATTCATGAGAAAGAAGAAAGGCTTCTACAAGAAAAGGCCACAAAAAGGTGATTACAATAAAGATAAAGAGAAAGAAAAAGAAAGGGATCCATCCATCTGCTTCGAGTGCAAGAAGCCTGGACATTATAAAACGGATTGCCCTTTGCTTAAAAAGAGTCGAAGGATGTTGAGAAAGAAAGCCATGATGGCTACCTGGAGTGAGAGTGAGGACTCCAGCAGCGATGAAGAGCAGTAGGTAGTCGCCAACCTGTATTTCATGGCCAATGAAGATGATGAGGTAAATTCTGAACCTGAAATTGAATTTACTTTTAATGAATTACATGATGCTTTTGATGATTTAGTTATGGAATATGAAAAACTAAAACTGAAAAATAAGAAATTAAGAAAGCTAAATCAAGAGCTTACCAAAAATTCAGACAAGTTTTCAACTGAAATTGAAGATTTAATTCAAAAAAATAAGAAATTAACTGAACATGTAAAGACCTTGAAAAATAATAAGGACAATCTTTTAAAAGAAAAGGATTCTTTGAAAAATAATAGAAGTTTTGAAACTAATGAGAAAATTGAAAAACAAAACAAAGAACTGTTGCTTCAAAACAAGAATTACAAAGAAGAGTTAGAAAAAGTAAAACCTTTTGTAGAAAAGTTTACTTATAGTTCAGAAAAATTAAGTATGCTTTTAAACAGTCAACATGCAGTTTTTAACAAAGCTGGACTTGGATTTAAGCCACAGAATCAGCAAAAACTTTACAAAAATATTTTCATACCTGCATCTTCTAATATTACCTGCTATGCATGTGGTAAGTTAGGACATAAATCATATAATTGTAATAGAAGAAAATTAAGTACCTTTAGAAAGATTTGGGTTCCAAAATGAACCAATTTGACTAACCCTAAAGGATCCAAGATGACTTGGTACCTAAAGTTTCAACTTGATCAATTTCTGCAGGTGTGTCTTGCAACCAAAAATAAAAGAAGAATGTGGTATCTGGACAGTGGTTGCTCAAGGCACATGACTGGGGATGTGAAGCAATTCTCATCACTAGTAGCTATAGATGGTGGAAACGTTACTTTTGGTGATAATGGAAAAGGTAAAATCGTCAGAATTGGTAAAATCCATATCATCCCTAATGCTTATGTAGATAATGTATTATTTGTTGATGGCTTGAAGCATAATCTTTTCAGCATTAGTCAGTTTTGTGATAAGGATTTTAAAGTAATTTTTGAATCATCTTTGTGCATGGTATCTAGTCTAGATGTCGATGGCATCAAGTTCACTGGTCATAGGCATGGAAACATTTACATGGTTGATCTTGATGATCTAGCCATGGAAAGTGGTCAATGCCTAGTGGCTAGGGAAGCCAAGGCAAGTGAAACTAGTTGGCTTTGGCATCGTAGGCTAGGGCATGCTAGTATGCAGTTGATTTCAAAATTAAGCAAAAAGAATCTTGTAAAAGAATTGCCAAAACTCACATTTGAAAAAGATAAGATTTGTGCTGCATGTCAATTTGGAAAACAAACTAAATCTACTTTCAAACCTAAAGGAGTAGTATCTACTACTATACCCCTTGAATTATTGCATATGGACCTCTTTGGACCAACAGAACAACTAGTTTGGGAGGTAAAAAATATGGGCTAGTAATTGTAGATGATTACTCGCGATTTACTTGGGTAATGTTTTTAGCTCATAAAGATGAAACGTTTTCAGCTTTTGTTAAATTTCATAAAAGGGTTTCAAATGAAAAAGATCTCACTATTGTTTCTTTACGTAGTGATCATGGAACTGAATTTGACAATCATGATTTTGAAGCTTTTTGTAATGATAATGGCATTAGTCATAATTTTTCTGCACCTAGGATACCTCAACAAAATGGGGTGGTAGAAAGAAAAAACAGGACTCTTGAAGAAATGGCACGCACAATGCTTTGCAAAAATGATTTACCTAGATATTTTTGGGCAGAAGCCATTAATACTTCCTGTTACATTTTAAATCATGTTTTAATTTGACCTATTTTGAAGAAAACACCATATGAGCTTTGGAAAAATCGAAAACCTAATCTTAAATATTTTCGTGTATTTGGTTGCCGCTGTTTCATATTAAACAATGGCAAAGACAATATCAGTAAATTTGATGCCAAGTCAGATGAGGGTATCTTCTTAGGATACTTTACTTCTAGCAAGGCATACATGGTCTTCAACAGAAGAACTCTTCTAGTTGAAGAATCAATTCATGTAGTGTTTGATGAATCTAACAAAAAATCTTCTAGAAAAGAAGATTCTATTGATGATGAAACAGGTACAAAGAAGCTTGAACAATTGACAATCAATGAAGATGAGCCCAAAGGAGATGATGATCAAGAAAATGAAGATCAAACTCAAGAGATCAATGCAACTTCACCAAAACCTTTACCTAAAGAGTGGAGGTATGCACACGGACATCCCAAAGAGCTAATAATTGGTGATCCGTCAAAGGGAGTAAGTACACGCTCTTATATTAGAAATGTTTGTGATTATTTAGCTTTTGTATCTCAGATAGAGCCTAAGTCAATTGAAGAAGCTGAAAAAGATTGTAACTAGATTAATGCCATACAAGATGAACTTAATCAATTTAAAAGAAATAATGTTTGGACTTTAACTGAAAGACCCCCTAATGTTTCTGTAATTGGCACAAAATGGGTTTTTAGAAATAAACTTGATGAACATGGTATTGTAACTAGAAACAAAGCTAGACTTGTTGCTAAAGGCTACAACCAGGAAGAAGGGATTGACTTTGATGAAACCTTTGCTCCTGTTGCTAGGCTGGAAGCAATTAGACTTTTACTTGCTTTTGCTTGTTTTATGGATTTCAAGTTATTTCAAATGGATGTTAAAAGTGCCTTTTTAAATGGATTTATTGAAGAGGAAGTTTATGTTGAACAACCTCCTAGTTTTGAAAATCATGAATTTTCTAACCATGTTTTTAAATTGCATAAAGCATTGTATGGTTTAAAGCAAGCTCCTAGAGCTTGGTATGATAGATTAAGTTTATTTTTGATGAAGAATGATTTTTCTAGAGGTAATGTAGATAATACATTGTTTTTGAAAAAGAAAAATGATGAACTCTTAGTAGACAAATCTATGTAGATGATATTATTTTTGGTGCTACTAACGAATGTCTTTGTCAATAGTTTGCAAAGTTAATGCAGAGTGAGTTCGAGATGAGCATGATGGGAGAACTCAACTTCTTTCTCGGACTCCAAATTAAGCAAACCAAAGAGGGGATCTCCATCAACCAAGCCAAGTACACAAGGGAAATATTGAAAAAGTTTGGGATGGAGACTACCAAACCAACAGGTACCCCTATGAGCTCTTCATGTAAATTAGACAAAGATGAATATGGTAAATCTGTAGACCAAAAATTATATAGAGGCATGATTGGTTCATTGCTATATCTAACTGCTAGTAGACCAGATATAATGTTTAGTATTTGTATGTGTGCACGTTTTCAGTCTGCTCCTAAAGAATCACATCTTTTAGCTGTAAAATGTATATTTAGATACTTATCTGGGTCAATTGAAATTGGTCTTTGGTACTCTAGAGAGTCATCATATGAATTGATTGCTTATTCTGATGCTGATTTTGCTGGGTGTAAACTTGATCGTAAAAGTACTAATGGAACTTGTCAATTCCTAGGAGTTAATTTGATTTCATGGAGAAACAGAATTTGGTTGCTCTATCTACGGCGGAAGCCGAATATATAGCAGCTGGAAGCTGTTGTGCTCAGATTCTATGGATCAAACAACAACTCGAGGACTTTGGCATCAAACTAACTAAGACACCCATAAGATGTGATAATACTAGTGCAATCAATTTAACGAAAAATCCTGTACAACATTCAAGAAGCAAACATATTGAAATAAGACATCACTTCATAAGAGATCACGTTCAAAACTCTAATGTGTTGTTAGAATTTATTTGTACTGATTATCAATTGGCTGATATATTCACAAAACCATTGAATGAAGATAGATTTTGTATGATCAGAAGAGAATTGGGAGTCATTGATCCTTTTGCTTGAAACTCTTCAATTTCCATCAAAATTCCTCAAAAATGATTTATAAATTCTCAAATATATTTAAAGCTTATCATTCTAATTTTTATCAATTTTTCAAATTTTACCAAATTTTATTTTTGACTATTTATTTTCGGAGGTCGACACTTGGGGTCGACCCCTGAAATTTTTGAGAGGTCGACACTTGGACGGAAAACGTCTTTTAAAAACCGTCCGCAAGCCTCTTTTTTTCTTCATTTCTTTCCTTTTCTCCTTCATGTGGTCCCCCTCCAACATTCCTAAGGTTTAAACAGTGGATTTCCAACCCTCTCCCTCCTCTTTTTGGGTAAACTTCTCCTCTCCTCACGGTTTCTCTTGGATCGAACCGGTTTTCACCGTGTTCCTCGTTTTTGGGCAACCGTAGGTTTTTGTCTCTATTTACCCTCAATTGTCGGTTGTTTTTCGATTGGAAACACTCATTTCTTCCCTCCATTTCGTGTATTTCCTCTATTTGCTCCTAGTTTTCAGTTTCACAAACCCTCACTTACCTTTTCACGATTTCTTCATTCCTTTTGTCTCTCCAAACTCTTGATTCTTCTTTTTCCTAGCACTGCATTATCCTACTTCTCCCGAAATTACCCTCTTCCATCCATATGGGTCTAAGGAAGCACTTGGTAGTAAGGAAAAGGAGAATAGAACAAGGCCAAGGTAGCACTAAGCGACGAAGAAAGGTCAGACATGAGCGTGAGCCGTCCCTAGAGGCACTTGCACTAGTGCCAGCCAGCTTAGTACGAAAGAGCATTGCGAGCGGGAGACGTGTAGATATACCTTTTTGGGATCAGCATCACTTTTTTATAGGAGATGTACTGAGAGATGCAGGTCTGGTTCACTTCTACACGATGACTGAGAGATTCTACCCAGACCTCATCAGGGAGTTCTATGCATCCATGGCCACTGATGGCATTGGATGGTCAGCTACTGTTCGTGGGATCGAGATTCTAGTGACACCGGAGGTCATCAGTCGTGTTTGGAGGATTCCACTTCATGGCACAGCCACCACTTCTATCAGCGACAGAGAGCGCGCCTTTAGATGTATCCTAGCGCGCGAGGATGTTAGCGGCATTTCCATAGTAGCTGCTAACCAGCTTTCACTGGAGATGAGAGTGCTGCATCATATCATCGCCCGTATCTTGATTCCAAAGAGCGGGAGGTTCGACTTTATCACTGAGCGTGAGCTAGTGTTGATGGTGTCCCTGAGACAGCGGACTCCCATCAACCTTCCCCGGATCATGCTTCAGCAGATGGGTGAGGCAGCATCTCATAGGAGACTAGTTCAGCCATATGGCATGGGGCTGACATAGTTATTCAAGGAGTATGGAGTATCATTTGATGGTATACCTGTCAGTCAGCTGCAGCATACTGATACATATGGAGAGAAATCCCTGCATAGGATGGGATTTCGACTGATTGGTGATCGTTGGGTGCGACGTGAGTCTGGCCAGGAGCCAAATAAGGAGGAGATTCGAGCAGCTAAGCAGGGCCTTCAGAGCCTACTGATCATGGTACACCTCCTCGTCCAGCACCAGAGTCAGAGACTGCGGAGCCTGAGCCATTCACGCCACCACCCTCATCAGCTTCAGCACCTCCAGCTACTGCTACACCATAGAGGACTACAGCGAGTACATCGAACTTTGAGTAGAGAGTGACTGATCACATTTCAGAGGTCCGGACAGAGATTGCTGGTGTACGACAGGAGCTACATAGTCTGCGGATCCACACAGATATGCGCATTGGAGCTCTCTCAGCTAGTGTAGATGCAGGATTCCGACAGATCCTCAGCCTACTGAGATTAGCATTGCCACCAGGGACTGTAGATCCGACAGTACCTCCTCCACATTCTGATGATGATGATGATGATGACTCCAGTGGATACAGTGACAGTGATGGAGATCAGCCTGGAGCAGGTAGCTCTGATGTTCCACCTATCGATCCGATTCCAGAGATTCCCCCTTCTGCTGATCCTCCTTCTACTGATCTTCCCAGTACTGATCTTCCAGCTACAAATGTGCCAGTAGATACCGAGATTACTGAGTCACTTTTTGAGACTATCACAGGGATTCCGGATGATAGAGATGAGCATACAGAGACAGATATTGATGATCTCACTGCTTATGAGCTTGTCAACAGGCACACTCCAGCTCAGTCTACTCAGCATACTGATCCACCTACTCCTTCTGCTACTACTTCTGTTAGGACACCTGTGGAGTCTTTTCCTCGGACCTATAGATCTCGTAGGACTACCCCTAGGTCTGGTCCCTCTCTGAGGACTCGGAGTCTCTCTCATAGGACTCCAAAATCCTCATCTAGGATCTCGGCTCCTATCTCTTTTGATATACCTTCTGATGAGGAGTAGCCTCATAGATTTGTATGATACTATTTTGCTTTGTATGATTTGATGTATCAGTGTTTTGTGCTTACTATGTAAGCAATTTTGTAACTGAATACATTCATTTATATACTTATCTACATTGTGATATTTTACTGTCTGATATTGTGATATTCATTTATATAGTTATCTTTTTAAACCCTCAAGTTAGAATGTCTTTGCTATATCGAATGCACAAATTGAGGGGGAGCATGTATTTTATGCAACTAAGTGTTTTATTGCAATGAAACATAATTTTTTAAGTATATCCTTCACTACAAAAAAATGGACTTTTTGATTCTTGACAAAAAGGGGGAGTAGAGTATGTATATATGGTTCTTATGAGTAAAGTATATATGATTCTTATGACTAAAGATTGTATGGTTCTTAACTTTTTGACTCATGAGAATGTTTTCACAAAAAAGGGATGTAGATGAAAAGTAAATTTTTATGATATACTCATATATGTGAGGTTTCTTTGAAAATTTTTTAATGCTATATTTTGCTTTTGGACTTAATTGCATATATACTCAAGGTTTTGTCATCATCAAAAAGGGGAAGATTGTTGGCTTTGGCTCCTTAGTTTTGATGATTAACAAAAGGTTGAGTATATGTTTGGACTAATGTTTCATTTCAAGATAAAGTTTCAGGACTTAGGTTATTCAAAAAGAGTATTAAGAGTACAATGATGAAACCAAGCTTGCTTGATTTGGGAAAGAGCTCTTCTACCTTAAACAAGATCAAATTTCTCATATTGGACCTTCATATGAAGAAGTAATTGACAAAAGAAACAAAGGTCTAGAGAAACTCAAGCATGGCACGCACCTCTCTAGAGTTTCAGAAAATTTCAGACCAGAAGTCGACCACCAGAGGTCGACACCTTGCCAGAGGTCGACCACCAAAGGTCGACTCATGAAGAAAAGAGAAGTTCAGCAAGGCTGGCACGGCAAAATTTTAGTGGCATGCTTCAGAGGTCGACACCAGAGGTCGACTCATTGCCTGAGAATTCAAACTGGGCAGAACTTTGCTTTTCTGGATTTTTGCCTAAGATAAACTGGAGGTCGACTCATGAGGTCGATACTTGATCCAGAGGTCGACTCATGAGGTCGACTCATGGCATAACGGCTATTTTTTCTGAACTTTTGATTTGATTTCTATCGGCCATAAACGGCCATATTTTTTATTCTAACGGTCTTGTGGAGTTGTTTCAGCTTGAATGAAGTATTTAACCTCCACCTAACTTCAAAAAGGGCAAGGAAACAAAGTGAAAAAGAAGAGAGTGAAAGTACAAAGCCTTCAATCAATCCTAAGCCAAATAGAGTGAAAAATCCAAGAGATTCCTTAGCCAAAAGCTTTCCATCTTTGAGGAATCCAGCTTTCAAGTCTTTGGCATTTAGTGAGGTCCAAGATTCCAAGAGAAAGGCTTGAAGAGTCTCCAACAAGAGCTACATCGAATTACTTTTGCTCAAAAAGGAGTTTGTCTTGTTTTATTCATTGTATTCATATTCTATTTGTCCTAGCCTAGTTTCAAGGGAATTTGAAACTAGTGTGAGGTTTGTTGGTGAGCCAATGTTAAAACCAACTAGGGTTGCTTGTAAGCCCGAAGCCAAAACAAGTGTGTGAGGTTTGTTGGTGAGCCAATTGTTAAAACCAACTAGGGTTGCTTGTAAGCCCGAAGCCAAAACAAGTGTGTGAGGTTTGTTGGTGAGCCAATTATTAAAACTAACTAGGGTTGCTTGTAAGCCCGAAGCCAAAACAAGTGTGTAAGGTTTTGACTTGTGAGCCTTGTAAAACAAGTCGGCTGTAATCTAGAGAAGATTATAGTGAAATTTCCAAGTGGAGCTTGGGGAGTGGATGTAGATGCTAGGTGCACCGAACCACTATACATCTTGTGTGTTTGCATTGCTTTACTCTCTATTGCTCTTTATTTGTAGTTATCTTTCATTGCTTCCGTTGCACAATTACTTGAGTACTATCACTCTTCACATTTGAATTTGATAGCACATATATTGCTTTATTTTAAAAATACAAAAAGGACCCAATTCACCCCCCCTCTTGGGCACCATATCTGGGCAACATTCCTTCAGCTATGTTGCAGACTATATTGATCACTTCCTGGGATTACTTCAGCAGGCCACATCTCAATCTAATGCCACCTTCATGGCTTATATTGCTTATCATATTTGGCATTCCAGGAATGACATTATTTTCAATTCTTCTAATCCTTCTTTAAGGTTGACAGTGGAGACGGCTCGGACTCATGTCATGACTTTAGCATCTCGACTGCGATAGCTTCGGAGATCTGGGGTTGCTACCCACTCCTCGAGCGCCCTATGAGATTTTTACTTCCTGGGAGCCCCCACCTCCGAATCATATCATGGTCAATTTTGATGGGAGTGTCATGGGCATGCATGGAGGAGCCAGTTTTGTTATCTGAGATCCAGGTCTCGGGATTCTCACCATGGGGGGCATCATCTTTATGACCCGTCGGTCCCGAGTGCGGAGTTGCGAGGAGCCTAAGCCGGCATTATCTATGCTCGATAGGTTCTGCATGCAGATCATCTTATTATCCAAGGTGACTCTGCTATAGCAATTGCTTGGATCCAGAAGGCCAGAAGGGTCAGGTTGTTGCATCTTTCCTGCGGGATATTGCTTTTCTGCTCCAGGGATGCTCTTCCTATCTTATATTACACATTTTTTGATAGGCTAACTCGGCAACAAACTGGATAACCTCTTATGTTGCCCACCACTCGAGACAAGTTTTGTGGACTAATCTTGGAGATTCCTCCAGGCTTTTCGAAATATTGTACTTTTAGACTTTCTGGTTGTATTCATGTTAGGTCTTAAATTTGAAGGCAACGGTTATATATATATATATATATATATATATATATATATATATATATATATATATAAATAATAATTAAAAAAAATGAAGAAGAAGAAGAAAAGAAAGGAGGTTCAGGAAGAAGTAATCCAAGGATTCAAGCCAGGCAGAAGTAGCCCTCCGATTAGCCACCTTTTTGCAGACTGTATACTCATTTCCAAGGCTAGGCTAAGAGATTGCAGAGCCTTTTAACAGGTTGTTACTTCTTATTGTGGACAATCTGGTCAAGCAGTCAATCTGACCAAATCCAGTGTCCTGTTTAGCCCAAGGACCCCCTCCCACCCTGTGGCTGAATATACTTCGTGTTTGGATATTAGAAGGGTTGACAGGCTTGATCAGGTGCGCCGCTGAGACACAGTAGGCTTACTACCATGGTGGACAAGCAACGAACCATGGACAGCATCAATAACAAACAACAGGTATGGTAGTGGAAGTTGCTCTCTATGGCTGGAAGGGTTGCTCTTGTGAAAATGGTGCCGTCTTTACCTATTCACATCTTCTCTAATGTAGTGATTCCGAAGACTTTTATCAGTTGATTTGACAGGATACTTAGGAGATTTGTGCGGGGACACATGAATGTTCATAATCCTATTAACACTATTTCCTGGGATTTGATCTGTACCTCTAAAGCCCAAGGCGGAATTGGCATTCCTAATATTGAGAAATGGTAGATTGGTAAACAATGTGGTTGGTTGGCTGGTTTTCATCAGGACTCATTACTTGCCCAGGTGATGAGAGGTAAATATCACTTCAGGGGAGACTGGCAAACTTATAACCTGCTTCGAAATGCTTCACCAAGTTGGAGGATGATCCATAACACTTCCCCGGTGATGTCAAATCATTTCACTTGGTCGATAGGGACAGGTGCTAGTCTTAGTTGGGACACTTTGCTACAATATGGACCCTTGGTTTTGTTCTCGATCTATTGCTTCTATGGCCCTTTGCTACAATATGGACCTGGTTTCAAATCATCCACCAGTCGACTACGGTATCACCATTAATGGTACTTGGGACACTTGATTAATCAGTGTTTGCCACCTTCAATCGTCAACCAGATCTTATCAACTCCATTCACAGGATGTCAGCAAGATGACAAGTTATGATGGGGAAAATGCTTCAATAGCGAGATAAGTTCAAGAAGCCTACTTATCCCAGTTGCAAACGAACCATCCACACCGCAACATGCATGCAAGAGTTTGGAAGGTCAAAGATCACAAGAGGGTGCAACCGTTCCTATGGAAATTACTCTTAAACAAATTGCCTACTACTAGGCTCTTTCTCTCAATGAGGATTCAGGGACTCGCGCTCATCAGTGGTTGATGCAATCGAGAGATTCAAGTCAATTGATCATGTGTTCTACTGCAGCAGTGTCAGATCAATTTGGGATTCATTGTCATCCACCAATGATAAGGTTGCACAACTGTCAGCAGGCCATTCGATTTATTTTATCAACTTCCTGTTCTGTCTGATTGTTGTAGCAAAACTTTTGCAGCTCATCTGTAATGGAGTTTAGGGAAAGAAAGAGATGAAACTTTTTTTTTTTTTTTTCAGTGAAAAAGATGGGGAGAATAAATTCGGTATAGCTACCCTGCAGACCCCTGCTCTACCAGGTAATATTCGATTCAAGATGTTCAGATTTCGTTAGCTTTCTCCATCTATAGATGAGTAGATCAATTTGACATCACTAAGACGCCAGCTAGTAGAACAGCGACAAAAAGGAAGACCTCTCACTCACACCAATGATCATGAGTTCCAAAAAAATTACTAGATTTAATCGAATCATTCACATGATCATATTTCGAATCCATGATCAATTGATAGTGAGACAAGACTTCTACCAACAAGGCTACCGTATTAGCAAGAGATGAAGAAAATTTTAAGAGCATGTAATATGAACTCTTCAAAAGTCTGTTTTTGGTTAAATCTCTTGTGAGTGAGTATCATTAATGGTTAAAGACGAGGAAAATTTAGAGATCTAGCATCCGAGGCAGCCACCTTCTCCATTTGTTTGTAGACCCTTCTCAACAACTGCTTGTCTCTGGACAGTCCTCACAACTAGGCTACATGAAAATTAATTTTGATGGTTCCGTAACCTTAAACGCTGCTGGTGTGAGTTCTCTAATTCGAGACTATGATGGCAGTGTTCTTCTTGCAGCTTCACGGCAGCTGCGGCTGGCATTGACATGGCAATCTCATCCAGGAGGATAGGATACAGCTTGAAGGGGACTCAATGACAGTTATCAGGTGGCTCAATGGCAACGACTCTTTGGGACACCGTATGCTGACTAGTATCAGGCAAATATGCTCTGAGATGACAGAATTTAAAGATGACAATACTTAAATGCTCTCGTACCATCCGAGAAGGAAAAAAACCAGGGGATTATATGCTTGATCTTCCCAGCAGAATTTGTTATGAACTCTCCTCTTCCAGATCTAACGGTGTAAACTCTCCTCTTCTACCCCAAAAAAAAAAAAAAAATCTCAATCTTCCATCAAAATTTAATCATTTTCTTAGAAATTCCATGATATTCATGTTCCAATAATTCTTGAGACCTAACGGGGATTTCACAGATGCTGAGACCTAAAAGAAGTTGGAATCATCAATTTCTTAATGGATTAAGAAGAGTGATTTGGAGTTGTTTTTATTTTTATTAAATCTCTTCAACGCATATGCGGAGGGGAGACTATTGCTTTTATGTCCATGGTCGCTGGTTCAGCATTTGGGAATAACTCAGGGTTGAGAGGTCAGAATTGGACAAGAATCTACGAAATCCAAAACAAAAATTCAGGGATGTTTCAAACTTTTAGACAGTAAAGAAACCAAATATTCATGATGGGGAGATGCAATGTCAAGGTGGCAAAAGACGTTGGAGGGAGTGTGATGGGTCTTGATAAGGGTGAAGTTAAGATGGTCAGTGATATCAGAGGGCAACGGACAAACAGTTTCAGACTGAGTTGTGAGCGTAGTTGACAGGCACGACCATATGGAAAGATGAAAAGAAGAGAAACGTAGAGGAGAAGAGACAAGGAGAGAAGCGGAGAGGGAAACAAACAGGAGCAACAGGGAACAGAACTTCCCTAGTGAATTTCGTAAAGAAGGAGATTGAGATGGTTAGCTCAGTAAATGACTTTGTAGTTCACACGAATGCTTAGGAGGTCGTGATGAGCATCTCATGTTGGAATGGAAAGTGTAAACAAAGATCAAATAGATAATAATCAAATGCTCTATGCTGGGAGGGGCAGCAGGAGGAACCTTGATCAACAACATGGTCACTAGTTAATTGCATTATAGGGTTGGTTGGACAGAACCGTCAACACCTAAGGTTTAAGATGAACAGGCTATTGCTATTGATGAGAAGGTTTTACAGATCTCTTTGTCCATGTATCAAACATGTACAAAACGAACAGCAGCAATATAGCTAGCATGCAGAACTACATCATGGACAATGCATTTTACTAATCCAAATCATTAGTCTTGAACTAAATATTTAAATTATATAGATTGATTTTAGTTAATTTTGGTGCCTGAAGACTACATAAAATCAAACATGGCACCATACAATGATGGGCAGGAGACAACGGCTATTCCAATGGAAAATGAGGAAATCACTACACAAACTCAGCCCTGAACGAAATGGAAGACAAGACCAGAGATTCCCAAGTATAAAAACAATTGGAACAAGAAAGATACAGGCATGCACAATACAAAATGCACAAAGCATTGCATCATCCCTCGGTCACTGATCAAAAGTATAGGTCAGGAATCACAGATAAAAAGTAGAGGCCATGACCGGGACCAGTTTGAAAGAAACAAGAGGAAGGCAGGGGGATGACACCGGTCAGACCTTTCGAAACAACATATCATACTTAAACAATTTTTTCTTCTACTTCTGGGTCTTATATTGTCATTTCTAACTGATATGTCCCTTTGCTGATCTCAAGTTTCTTGTAAAAAAATGTTAGCAGTCATATGTATCATGATGGTTGATGTACTAGTCAACAAGAGATGCTACACTGATGATTCTTTCCCACCATTACTTTAACCATTCTCCAATGGGTTATGCATTAAAGAACCATAACCAACCCAGAAACAAGGGAAATTGATAAAAGGAAGCACGATTTGATACTTGATTTGATAATTACAGTTCTGGAATTAACAAAGCAATATGATGGTATAACTTACATTATTGAAAATACAGGAATCAAATGCTTCAATAAGCTTGGCCACAGCTTTTTGGTAATCCAACTGAAAACTGCTCAGAAAAAATGATTAGAAATGCAAGTTCAGAGAGCAGCAGTCCGGAGGATCATTAAGAAAAATCAAAAGGTCAGTTCCGAAGTGAATCTAAGTACTTGGATTTAAAACCAATCTAGCCTCACCCAACTGAGTGCTACTGCCAGCTGATGGTTAATATACATCAAAAACAAAAGAGAATCTGTACTGTATTTT
The DNA here is from genome assembly GCA_021397845.1 of Areca catechu. Classification (NCBI taxonomy): domain Eukaryota; kingdom Viridiplantae; phylum Streptophyta; class Magnoliopsida; order Arecales; family Arecaceae; genus Areca; species Areca catechu. Next base: position 57,623,382 of record CM038047.1, on the reverse strand, counting down.
AGAAGAAACTACACATCAGAAAGGACAATGACAGGTTCTCTGCAAAACATGAGCTCTCATAAACAAGTTATGTAAACTTAATCAATTTTTCTCAAAAGGTTTATTTTGCATAATTTGGTATACATGGTCCATAAGTTGATCTAGGTGCCCTTCAATTAAATTATATGCCTCCAGGGATTCAGCAGCCCTTGCTGCAATTTTATTGAAAATGCGACACAAAGAACCATAACGTTTTGCTTTAGATGATGTGGAGTCACCAATAAATGCAAATCCACAATTATCTCTCGTGCTCCCAGCCTTAGCATCTTTTCTCCACCGCTTCAAGATGTAACGTTGTGGTAGTTCTTTAATATTAACAATATCAAGCACTTTCAGCACATGACGACATTGAATCCCCATGAACTCAAATTTTTTGCAACTACAAATGAGTGTACCATCTGAAATGTCAACTCGAACAACGCATTCTGTAGAGTCCCCCTCAGCTGCTACCTTGTAGTCTGCTATAGTTCCAAGCTCACCACCAGCATACACCAAACAATCCATAGACATTTCAAATTCCCTTTGAAACAGTTTAAACACTTCAGGCGTATAAACATTTGCAGCTTGCCTTAACATCCTTGTAGGAGGTATGGTCGGGGAAATTTGGCAAGCTTGGAAATCAGCTTGTAATTCCACATGCCTTCGCTCATCTATGGCTTTTTCATAATGCTTTAAAAACTGCAAAAGATCAAGTTCCGGACATAACCACTGTTTTAACTCGGTGCTCAAGCCTTCCTTCTGTAATGTGCTTTTCATGTCTGCACAAAATATATGCCGGCTATATGGCAAGGCCCATTTTTCCCTATCCTCATACAACTTTGCCAGCCATTGATTGTCTTTAAGATCATACTTCTCCAACATTTCTTTCCATGATGATTGAAACTCTTCCTCCTCCTCAATTTCATAGACACACTTGCTAAAATCAAGTGCAAATGTTTTGGAGCCCTGGAAGGCAAAACTCAGATGTTTGGCAGCATTGTGGTAGACGTGCCACATAGAAAAATGACAAACCGTACCTGGCCACACTGCAGCAATTGCATCACTAATTTCTGCAGACTGTTCTATCCAAATTACCTTGGGTTGTTTTCCAGACATAGCTGCCTTTAAGCTCTCAAACAGCCACTTGAAAGATTCAATGGTTTCATTATACAATAATGCAGCACCAAAGAATACCATTTGCATGTGATGATTCACACCAATAAATTGTGCAAATGGCCTACCATAGTTATTTGATCGATATGTAGTGTCAAAACACACCACATCTCCAAAGTAATCATAGTCAATTATAGACTTTCCATCTGCCCAGAAAATGTTTGCCACACGATCTTCCTTATCAAGCTGGACAGCATAAAAAAATGATGGATCATCAATTTGCCTCTCCTGCACATACTGCAATACAGCTCCTGCATCTCCCAGCAATACAACACTTGAACGCTTTGATTGTAAATAATTTTTGTAAGTTTGAGATGGGTGGATAAGATGCTGATTGTCATCAGCATGCCCATTCATAACCTCATCAGCAGCTCTTCGTATCATCCTGGAATCCTCTGCTACAACAACACGATCCTTACTTATTCTCCGCCATTTTATCATGTGAGCTTTGTTTGGTATAACAAGTGGATGGTTATGCTTTGCCTCAAAGTCAGTCACACGGTACTTGCCATTGTTTGTAATTTTAAGGGTCAAGGCTGCAAGGCAACCAGTTCTCTCATATAGCTTTGGGTTCTTTACCTCCCACTCCTCCTTCTTGTTCCCACGAAAGCCCTCTTTGTGGCACACATACACCCTCAATGAGATAACACCAGAAGCTCTTCGATTTAACCGATTCTTCCGAATACTGAATCCTATCCTTTTTGCATAGTTATCATAGAACTGATGCGCTTCCATTTCACTCTCAAACTCCATACCAACCTTCGGCACCCAACTCTCATCAGAACCATCTTTCAGAGGATGATTAGGCTCCAACATTTTTTCCCTCTCAAAAGCCCAATATCTGGTTTTAAACAAGTATAGGCTTAACCTTTTAGAAACCAAATTCCAGCTATCAAATGACAGAAAAAGCTACAAAAAAAAAAAAAAAAAAAATCAACTTTTTCAGTCCCTCCCCCCTCCCCTGTTTTCAGAGAAGAGGCTAGAATGGAAAGGCATAATTCAAGAGAAGGAATCCCACATAACAATAGTCCATATTCCAGCATCTGGTCTTTAACAAGTGAAAAACACACTTTAAAACTAAAGAAAAGAAAAAGGAAAAAAAACTATGAAGATTAAGTCAGAAACATGTCTCTAACTCTCAATCCGAGTATGTGACAAATACACTCCAAATATTTTAGAAAAAGGAAAAGAAAGTTTGCCACAAGAGAGAAAAGAAAGGTAAACTTCGATTTGAGAGCAATCCAGGAAGAAATTTCACATATAAGATATATAAAGCAAAACAAAATACAATTTTTAAGACATCAGATGGATAACACGCTACCTGATACGGCTCCCAAGTCCATCCACCCTTAAAGGCGAGACATTTTCTAGTAAAAGTGGCTCCTCTTCTTCTGAGAGCTAGCAATAGTGAGGAGAGGCAAAGAGAGAGACGAAGGGAACAGGAGGAAAATGGGAAGCCAGAAATGGGGAAATCAGAAACCTTACAACTCCAGTCAGAAGAAATCGTGCCAGAAGACGAAGTAGATGAAAATAGAGCTGTCAATGGATTGGATTCGGGTCGGAACCCAGATATCCAGACCCGGACCCGATCTTAGCTACTAGACCCAGATCCGGACCCGAATACCCAACGGATCTAATTTTGAAGTATCAGAACCGGACCCGAATGGATCCCGAATATCCAGACCTGAACCCGGATCCAAATCCGAAAGGAAGGTACCACCATGGACCCGTAAGAGTGGAAGATTCTATTCTTTTTTTCATTCTCTAATAGTAAGAATGACAATGATAAAGTTGAAACATAGATGAAATACAAGAAGGATTCCACTACTTGTTTTGATTTTTTTTTTTTTTTTTTATTTTTAGCATGGCTAAATCATAGTGCAGCTACATAAGGAGCTTAAAAAGAATAGAGGGGTTATGAATGGAGGAAGACTGAACATAAACTACCACCATGGCAGGGTATGATATTAAGGAAGTTAAAGAGAAATAATGATCTGCAGAGTTGAGGCCTCAAGCAGCCGTGTAATAATATGTTCTTGCAATGCTTGAGAAATGAGAAGCCAAGAGGGTCTTTCGTTTCTAACGTAAAAGGCCAAAAAGAGTCATGATATCAAAGATATTACAGTTTTTTTTTTACTTCAAAAAGAAAAGCTCATAATTATGAGTGTCAGAGATCTTGGATCAACTTAAGAGCTTTACTTCTTGCAAAGATGATATTCATGACAAGCATCTCTCATCCTTGAGTGGGTGTTAAAGCAAGTATTTTGTTTTAAAATAAAAAAAAGGATTTAAAACTTGGTTACCAAAAAAAAAAAAACCTAAAAACTTATTCTCAATTATAAGATTTTCTTTCGTCCCTTCATTCTTTGGTTGAAATTGATGTTTACTGCAATTCAATTTAGGCAATAAAATGTACTAGGGTTCATCGGTAATCCTTTCCGCCAACAACTTTGCTGCCAACAAGATTCATGCCTCTAACCTTCCTATCTGAAGCCTTATCTTTTGCCCAAGCAAGGGATCATTCGGCTTTACGGCACCCTGGTGGGGAAAGGGCAGGGGATAATATCCCATGCAAATTTTTAATGTAAGCATGTGGATTTGCATGGTTTTCATTGCTGAAGTGTGCGGTTTAACTGAGAAAAATTAACAAAGTATTGTCTCATAGCTATGTATTAATAAAAACAAGAACAAATATCTAACCGATTTTGTGGCACTGTGGCAGGGGCACGGATCCGAGGAAGACAAAGCCGCAAAGATGGGAACGATATCGGGACAGGGGCAGCGGCAGCCGGCGGGGGACGATGTTGGTGGCCGGTGGAGCTCGGATCCAAGAAAGGTAGCTGCGGGGGGTCGATGTCGGGGAAGCGCGGCCGGCGGGGCTCGGATCCGACGAAGGCAGCGCTGGAGGATGATGTCGGAGTAACGGCGGCTGGCGGGGCTTGGATCTGAGGAAGGAAGAGCCGGAGGGGTGGGCCGATGTCGGAGCAGCAGCGGCTAGCGAGGGACGATGTCGGAGTCGCGGACGGCCGGACGGGGAGAGGGGTGATGGAGTGACGCCGGACCACCTGTGACGGCCTGATGGGGTGGAGATGGTCGGCGATGGACGCCTATCTGGACTGGAGAGTGGGGGGAGGCGTCGGCCGTCGAGGGGCAGGGAGGACTTGGCCTGCAAAGACGGAGCCCTTAAAGAAGAGTAAGCCAAAATGGAAGCGCTTTGGCGTCCGAATTTAGTTTCTTCGACAAGCGGCGGCCTCTGATTCAAGTGAGACTGCGAATCTTTCCAACCATAGCTGTACCTCACCCCATGGCGTGTATCGAGGACACGTGGGATCTTTTTATTAGGTGTTTACACAGTCGGCATTCTAACCCGAACAGCATAACTTTCCCTCCAATTTTATGTAGCGCTTGCAACTGCAAGTTTTTTTTCTAAAAATAATTTTTTATTATATATTTATCAAAATGGTGCCTTATGGGATATATTTCCCAAAATAAGCGAACTTGAATACGTGAGACTGTAGAAGGGTTGACGTGGAGAAACACACGTTATTAATAAATTATTTTTTATTTCAAAATTTAATTAAAAAATTAATAAAAATTTAAAAATTTAAAAAAATTTAAAAATTTAAAAAAATATAAAAATATAATATTATAATATAATAATAATATATTAAATTATATATTATATATTTAATATAATATATTTGTTGATGCATCGTATCGGTCATGGTGACGGTGGCATTGTATCGAGTATCATCGGTGTAGCACGATGGAATGGGGCATCCATTAAGCAGCAGGGCCGGAGATAACGAGGTGCGAGGGCAGTGGTGTCGATGCGAGCCTGGGCACCCACCTATCTATGCCCCCAAGACCTGATCGTGTAACACGACGGTCTGGTCGTCAGCACGGCACGCAACTTCACCATATACGGTATCCATCGGTGTGGTAAAGTTGACTGCGACTATCGGGATAGCAATCGTCGCTCGATATGTTGGTGGTATTCGGCCTTGTATACGTGCAGCGCCTAGTTGTACCATGGAAGCATTCCCAATGGTCGCACCGTGCAATAGGTCCGACCACCATGGAGGTGCATAGCTCCACCGTACGTGATGCCCGTTGATGTAGCAAGGCTAACGGAAGCCACCGGGATGGTAACTACTACTCAATGTGTCAATGGTATCTAGCCTTGCTTATATGCAACAGCCCGATCGCACCGTGGGGGCTTTCCTGCCGATCACACCGTACGACGGGTCCGACCACTACGGTGGTGCCCGACTCTATTGCATACAGTGCCATGGTCGCAAGCGGTGAAGTCATGCACCGTGCTAGCGGCCAGACCCGTCGCATTGCACAATCAGGTTTTGGGAGCATAAACATGTGGGTGTGTGGGCTCGCGCTGGCATCGCCACCCTCACATCTCATTACTTCCGGCCTCGCTGCTTGATAGATGTCCCATTTCATCGACTGCATCGACAGTACTCGATGCGATGCCACGGCCACCACGACTAATATGGATGCATTAACAAATATACTAGATTAAATATATAATATAAAATTTAATATATTATAATTATTTATTATATTTTAGAATATAAAATATTTATTATAATATAAAATATATTTTAAGTATTATTATAATATCATGTTATTATATTTTTTATTTTTAATTTTTTTTAAATTTTTTTAAAAAATTATTAATTTTTTAAAAAATTATTAATTTTTATTTTTTTATTAAATTTTGAAATGGGAAATCGCTTGTACCACGTCAATCCTTTCTCCCCTTCCACGTATTCTCTTCACCTATTTTGGAAAACATATTCCGTAAGGTACCACTTTGATAATATATAATAAAAATATTATTTTTAAAAAATACTATGTTGCCTATGTGGCTTCCCAAGAGGGGGGGTGAATTAGGATTATAAAAACTTTTCACAATTATATGCACTTTGAAATTCTTTTAGTATTGTGGTGCAATATGTAATGTGGAAGTGATTAAGTAAATGCAATAAGATAAAGTAAGCACCAACATAAACACAAGGAAATTTAGAGTGATTCGGAGTAACCGGCTCCTACGTCCACTATCCAAGGACCACTTGGGATTTCCACTATATCTCCCAATCGGAATACAGTCGGATTGTTTTATCAGGCTCACAATCCAAACCTATACACTTTAGTTTTACCAGAATCACCAAAGAAATCCAACTCCCTTTGGTTTTGAACGGGATCACCAAAGAAACCCTAACACTTGGTTTTAAACCGGGATCACCAAGAACCCAACTTAGGTTTTCACAAGGTTTACCCAAAAACCTTTAACCCTCTCTTAAGACATAGCCCCTTGCTATTCTTAGAGAGAAAACAAAGATAGAGAAAAATAAAAAGCAACTACACAATAAACCGAGTTTGTTTAAATGTTGCCAATGTAGATCAAGATGAAGCCTAGCTTTGAATGCTCTTTAATACTCTTCAAGCTGCTTCATTGCTTCTTCAATGAGTGAATTCAATGATGAAGAGAAGTTGGTGAAGCTTTGAATCCTATTTTGAATGCACTTGAAGTAGGTTGGTGAAAGACTTGAAGACTTTTCAAATTCCTAAGATAAATCAATAATAATCCTTCAAAAAATTGTTTAATCCATCAAAAGTAATCCCTTTTATAGTTTTCCATGAGATATGGCCGTTGTAGGGCCTAGGGATTCATGAAAGAGCTGTTGGAGATCAATTGGAATTCAAAAATCACTTTCAGCAACTAGCCGTTAGAGTGCAGAAAATAATCACTCGAGTCGGCTCGAGATCCATGAGTCAGCTCGAAGTCTCAGACAGCCCAAACAGAATTTCTATGCGAGTCGGCTCTTCAAGCTGGAGTCGGCTCAAACCTTCAATCAATTCAAAATATCAATTTCCTTGAGTTGGCTCTTCAGACTGGAGTCGGCTCGAAGTCTCAGTCACCAACAATTCTAATTCTGGATAAGTCGGCTCTTGGGTCTCGAGTCGGCTCGAGATCTCAGGCTTCAAAAATATTTGTTCTTCCATGAGTCGGCTCTTGGGAGATGAGTTGGCTCGAAGTACTGAAACTCTGAAATTTCTTTATACCATGCCACAAGGAGTCGGCTCTTGCCAAAACTATATTTAATGCTTCAAACTTCTCTAAAATTTTTCAACACTTGAATCAAACAAGAGCTAATCTACACACTCTTATTTTTATAATTTTATAGCTCATTTACAAGATTACATAAGTGAAAGATTAAGGCTTTTTCATTTTAAAGTCCATAAGAGTCTATACACAATTGAATTATCTCTCAACCAATTTGAAAACCAATTAAACTACATATTTTTCCTACAAAAACTTCTCAAGTAATTAAAAAAATTAGTAACATATACATGCTCCAATATTTTGTGATCATCAAAATCATTCCAGGGGTCAACAATCTCCCCTTTTTGATGATGACAAAATACTGGGCATGAACAAGATTTAAAAACACTTTTATAATTACTATGTATCATATTCACATGTATCAAATGATATTTAACATAGTATGTATCAAATTAAATTGAGTATCAAATTATTGAACTGATAAGTATCAATACGATGTATCACAATGTATCATAAAACTGAAAATTATCAACACAATGTATCATATGTATCAATACAATGTATCATCTGTATCATATGTGTATTAAGTATCGAAACAAAATGTATCATCTATGTACTACGTATCGAAACTTCATAAAATTGACTAGTATTTGAAGTAAGTTTCATGAAAACTTAACAAAAATTAACATAAGCTCCCCCTTACTAATGTAATAACATTTCTTCATATTGTCTTTCATATTCTCACTTTCATACACATTTTATTCACATTTTCCTTCATATCTTCACACTTTCATGCACACTCTTCTCTCTTTTCTTTTCTACTCCCCTTTTTTGTCATCAACTAAAAATTATAAAAAAGAGAACATTCATTCACAAAATTGAGTGATACAATACAAAAGTCATATATATATATATATATATATATAAAGTGTCAGTACATGAATGATATAATACAAAAGTGCCTCGGCACGACAAAAATAGTATCACAACAATAAAACATGAAAAATATAAAGTCCTAAAAATATCAAAAGGATGGACTGGGGTCATCATCACCAGGCTCTTCCTCACTAGAGGAGGAACCGACTTCTAAAATGCTTGGAGCAGGCCTAAATTTAGGGAACCTAGGCCTAAGGTCCCTAAGCCTTGTCCTAATAAGTATAGTATATCTAGAGGTTTTGATTTTGGCTTTAACTTTAACTTTGAACTCAGAGAAAATCACAATAGGAGTGGGTCTGGCAGTAGGAGGATCAAAAGACAAGGCTAGAGTGCTGGTGGTAGACAATATCTCTGTGACTGGAGTGTCTCCAACATCGGATCCTGGAATCTCAATATCAGTCTCAGCCTCAGCAGGAGTAGCATTAGAAGGAATGTCACTGAAGTATGCTGCCTGTCCCTGCCCACAATCTGTGCCAATATCTGGTGCTGCTGTAGAAGTAGTAGGTACAGACTGACTAGCTGCTGTAAGCTATTGAAGAATATCCATGATATCCGGAAAGCCTTGGTGCATCTCTGACTGAAGTGCAGATATCCTGGCATCAATCTTGGATATCCCTCTGTGAAGACTCGAGATCTCATCCAGTACATGCTACAATCTATCATCATCACCTGGTCCAATAGCTATCGATCCTCTGACAGGTGATCGAGGAGTAGAAGGAGCTGGCTTTAAGGGTCCAGCCTCGTCAACATGTGTCTCTACCTCTGCACCATGTCCTTGTGCTACCTGAACATCCTCATCTGAGTCATTAGAATGAATCACTAGAAGACCTAAGCTCTTCCTAATCCAGTGTCCCTCAACTATAATAAATCTCATCCAGGTCAAAGACTTTAGGTTGTATTTGTTTATATGCAAAAGTGGTCTGCTGTCCTCTCTATACAAATCAACCTGGGCATTATGAAATAGTAGGGTAAACACCATCCCGAATGGAAGACATGCTCGTGACCTTCGAGCAGCTTCCCTTATTGCGACAACATAATGAATGATAAATTGAGGGCCTCCCCCTCAACCAAGCATCTCATAAAGACTAGGTCTCTTTCACTAACCTAGTCGAATCTCCCCGTCCGGGAAGAAAGATACGGCTAATAATGTTATACAATAATCTCATCTCTAAAGACAGTTGGTTAGCACTGACATGAATAACTTCCTTCACATTTGTTCTTTCCAATACAATTCTTAAAGTCTTTTGCTTGTCCTTCAACACTAGATAGCTCTCACCCTCTTTTGGTATATGAAGAACACTAAACAATTTCTGCTCATTGATTTCTATAAGTTTCCCCTTCACAGTACCTTCAATGTGAAATGCACCCAAAGACATGTTCTCAAAAAATTGTCTAACAAGGTTGGGATAAGTGGAAAGATTAAGCATACAAAAGTCCTTCCAACCTTGACCAATCAACCAATCTCCAATATGCAAGTTTTCTTGTTCTAGAAAATTGAAATCTATGCATCTACCCAAGGTAACTTGCCTATTTTCCATCAATATTACCTACCTTGGTGCCTCTTGTTCTTCTTCACGCTCTGCTTGATGTTCCTCTTCTGGATTTGAAGTATCCAACCTATGCTTTGTCCTTCTTTCCTCCGCCACTGACCGAACGACTCTTCTAGGTTTCTTGGCCACAGCTTTCCTAGGAGCCATCTAGGTTAGATTAGGGTTTTAGAAAGTTGTGGAGGTGTTACAGGAGCTTTTCCTAGGTTAGGGAGAGGAGTCGGCTAAGGAAAAATGAGAAAAGTGGAAATATATAGTGATTTCAAACCTATGAAGCCCTATTTAAAAACCCTCGGCCCGACTCTCGAGTCGGCTCGCCGAAACGCTTGGTGTCTCGAGTCGTCTGGAGCCAAAATTTAGCTCAAAACTCGAAAAAAGATAAAATCAAATTCTATGGGTTTCTTATTGCTAAAATAGATTGTCATAAGCTCTAGAAGGTAATTTGAAATGTCTAGATAATTTTTTCTTATTTTTGAAAAATTAGGTTAAAAACTTTCAGAATGGGTCATATAGACCTAATGTGTCTATAATCTTTTCAAATCTATCTTGACTAAGGGGTTTAGTAAAAATGTCAGCAAGTTGATCTTTAGTAGGTACAAATTCTAATTCAACAATATTATTTAAAATATGATCTCGAATGAAATGATGTCTAATTTCTATATGCTTAGTTCGAGAATGCTGAATTGGATTTTTAGATAAATTAATAGTACTAGTGTTATCACATTTGATAAGAATTTTAGATTGGACAACACCATAATCTTTTAGTTATTGCTTGATCCATAACACTTGAGCACAACAGCTCCCCACAGCCACATATTCTACCTCAGCAGTAGACAGTACTACTGTTGACTCAGTCTTGATTTTGATGATTGACAAAATGTTTAAGTATATATGAGTACTAATTATATTTTAAGTATATTTTTCAGATCTTAGTACTCATCCATGTTGAATGAAGAAATGCTTGTATTTCAATTAAAAAAGTCCTTAAATTAATGAAAAATTAAGTATATGGACTTTGGAATTGATATGGAAGAACTTGAAGAGGTTAAAGTTTCAATTTGAAGAAATATCAGCAAAGTTTCAGCATGGCACAGGCAAGTGTCGACACTTGGAAATGAAGTGTCGATACCTGAGGATCAAGTATCGACACTTGAAGAGTGAAGTGTCGACTCAAGGCCTGAGAACAAGAAAAATACAGAAAATATGAAAAATCAAATTGGCTGTGAATAGTATTCTAGTGTCGACCTACTGTAGCAAGTGTCGACACTTGCAATGTTCAAGTGTCGACACTTACTGTTTAAGTATCGACACTTACTGTTCAAGTATCGACACTTGAATAGTAACGGCTAGTTTTCAAAAGCTGCAAAACTTCTCCAACTTGCTTCAAATGGCCATATCTTCATCCCCAACGGTCATAAACGGTTATCTATGGTTTGGAGAGCTATATAAACATCAAAAATCAAATGGGGAAGTAATCCTTTGGTGAGTTTTTTGAATATTCTTCAAGGATTCAAGAGTTGAGTGATTCAAAGCCTTCAAGCTTCCAAGTTTCAGAGAGAGCATTCAAAGTCTACATCTACAAGCATCAATCAAAGGCTTCATCAACTTGAAGACAAGATCTTCATCAACAATCAAGGACTTCAAAGAGATATTTGCTTTATTTTAGAAAGCTTTTATTGTATTCATTTATACTTGCTCTTACATTGTTTTACTTAAGGTTTTTGGTGAGCCTTGGAAAACCAAAGAGGTTTTTGGTAAGCCTTTGAAAACCAAAGTGGTTGTTGGTGAGCCTTGAAACCAACTAGGATTTTACTTGTGAGCCGAAGCCAAAACAAGTTGTTTAGGTTCTTGGTTATCCCGTAAAACCAAGGGTGGTTGTTGGTGAGCCTTGAAACCAACTAGGGTTTGACTTGTAAGCCTGAAGATAAAACAAGTTGTAAAGGTTGTTGGTGAGCCTAAGTTATAAAACCAAACTTAGTGAAATTCCAAGGGATTCTTGGGGAGTGGATGTAGGTGCTTGGTTGGCACCAAACCACTATAAATCTTTGTATTTGTGTGATTGTTCTCCTTGTGCTTTTATTTTTTTATTTCCGCTGTATTTATTTGAAATACACAAGTACTTGAATTGCATTAGCACATACTTGCTTTAGTTCACACTTTGTAAATAGTACAAAAGTTTTATAAAATTCAATTCACCCCCCCTCTTGGGTTGCCTACCTGAGCCTACAATTGGTATCAGAGCTCGGTGCTCTGATTGAAAATCTAACGATTTTGAGTTAAAGATTATGGCAACCTTGTAGGTATTAGTGTTAGACCACCATTTTTTAATGGCATAAATTACACATTTTGGAAAACTCGCATGCGCATCCATATTCAATCTATTAGTTATCATCTTTGGAAAATCATTGTTAGTGGTCCTCGTATTCCTTCCATTTTGGTTAATGCAATTTCCATTCCAAAGCTCGAAGAGGATTGGAATGAATATGATATTAAACAAATTGAACTTAATGTTAAAGCAATGAACTTGCTTTATTATGCATTGGACTTAAATGAATTTAATAGAGTTTCTACATGTACATCGACGAAGAAAATATGGGACACACTTGAAGTTACTCATGAGGGTACTCTTCAAGTAAAGAACACTAAAATTAATTTGCTTGTACATTCTTTTGAAATTTTTGAAATGATGCATTATGAATCTATATCTGATATGTTTTCAAGATTTATAACTATTATTAATGAATTAAAAAGTCTTAGCAAAATCTATACTAATGCTGATTTGGTGAACAAAATTCTTAGATCCTTGCCAAAATCATGGGATCCAAAGGTGACGGCGATCCAAGAAGCTAAAGATGTAGAACCTTACCTTTGAAGGAGCTTCTCGGTTCACTCATGATCTATGAGTTGAACTTATGGCAAAGGATAGTGGAAACTGATACAGAAAAGAAGATAATGGCTTTCAAAGCCAAAAAGAAATTCAAGGCAATGATGGCAACTTGAAGCGATAACGAAGATTCAAGTACAGATGATGAAGTTGCCCATCTTTGTTTCATGGCAAATGAGAAAAAGGTATGTGCTGAAAATGATTATAATTTCATCTTTGATGAATTACATGATGCATCTAATGATCTTGTGCATGAATAAAAATTGCTAAAAATTGAGCACAAGAAATTAAATAGGCATGTGGATTCATTTTCTCTTGATAACACCAATTTTGTCAATAAAAATAATGATGCCAAGATTGATATTTTGAAAAATGAAAAGAATAATTTCTTTAAAGAAAAAGATTTTTTTTTAAAAAAAGAAAAAATTATTTTGAAAGATTTATGTGATAAAGTTTTGAATAAGAAAAATATTTTGGTTAAGGTAAAGAAGCAAAAACTTTTGAAGTATTTCTCTATTCCCGCTTCTTCTAATTTATTTATAAATGTGGTTTTAATGCTTATCCTTCTAGATTAAGAAAAGTTTGGGTTCCAAAAGGAACCATAATTGCTAATCATAAAGGACCCAAGAAAGTTTGGGTACCAAAAATGTCCACTTAGTTTGTTTTGCAGGAATGTCTTGCAACCCAACTTGAAGAAAGGAAGTTTTTGATAAATGGCTGTACAAGACAATTGAAGATGTGGACAAGCTACATTTTGGACTAAATGGTAAAAGAAGGATTATGTATATTGGTAAATGTTACGGCCGTAATGATGACGTGGTCGGTCTTAGATCCCGTCGGGCGTGATTCGAGCCACGTGGAGGTTTCCGGCCGAGTCAACTGCGGCTCCCACATGTCCGAAGTCGAGCTCGGCCCGTGCTCCCTCGCCCCCTCACCAGGTGGCACCCAGAGACGGTCCCACCTCGGTCGAGGTCGAGCCGGGCCCCTTCGCTCCTTTGCCAGGTGGCCCTAGAGACGGGACCACCTCGGCCGAAGCCGAGCGTCCTTCTGCCGCCCCGCCAGGTGTCCACCCAGGAGGGGTCCACCTCGACCAAGGTCGGCTGCTCTCCCCACTCCCTCGCCAGGTGGCACCCTGAGACGGTCCCACCTCGACCGAGGTCGAGCCGGGCCCCTTCGCTCCTTCGCCAGGTGGCCCCTGGAGACGGGACCACCTCGACCGAAGCCGAGCGTCCTTCTACCGCCTCGCCAGTTGTCCACCCAGGAGGGGTCCACCTCGGCCAAGGTCGGTTGCTCCCCCTCTCCCTCGCCAGGTGGCAGCCTAGGAGGGGTCCACCTCGGCCAAGGTCAGCTCTCTCTGGCATCTTTCTCGTTAGCAAATTCTCTGAGTCTGGGACTCCTTCGGGGGCCCGTCCCAGAGAATCTGTTCCCTCTCGCCGTCTACTAACTTGATCGTCAGAGCTCCCTCGCCGGGATCCCCGGCCAGGGTCTTCTGACCTTGCCTTGCAGGTCCGGTCCAGCTAGGAGGCCCCAGGAGAAGGACGGTCTAGTCGGATCGGCGATTCCGAGGCCACGGACGCGGCGGCGAGATCGGCAACAGATTGGCGCGCCAGGTAGGGGGCAGTACAACACCCCTAGTGGGAGCTAGCTTTCTACAGACAAAGTGCTTTCCGATAATGGTGGTCACTCGTGGGCGCGAGGCATCCACCAGCCGTGTGGGGGAGGTTCCCTCCCCTCAAGGGGCCCACAGCCCGGAGAGGGAGCTCCCAGCTCCCCCTCCTCTTCCGCCACAGCAAACCTCGACGGACTGGCCCCTCGCGGCCATCATCCAACAGCTGCAAACCTTGACCTCGGCGGTCTGGCAGCTACAACACCAGCAGCGCTCCCTGGTCACGCAGCCGCAGCCAGGGACCCCCGCGGCTCGGGCCGCGTGGGTGCCTGCGCTCCATTCAGGGCAGGCCGTCCCACCCGAGGGCAGTCTCCAACCCCCACGGGAGCCACCAAACTCCCGCGAAAAGAAACTACTCCAGTTCGGCGGATCACGAGAGTCGATCCCCGGTCGTTGAAGCCGAGACGGTGCATCGCAGCAAGCGACGCCGAGGCGTGACTTTGCGCCGAGACCAATCGGTGCCCCCTTCACCAGCGGCCTCGTGGAAGATTCCACCGACGAGGCCATCAGGCGCCTGGAGGAGCACGAGTGCAAGTTGGCAGAGTTTGACCGCCGATTTGCCGACCTGCAGAACTCATCCGCGGACCCGGCGGGCTACGACTCCCATCCCCCCTTCTCTGAAGAAATCCAGGTGGAGCCGATTCCGAACCGGTTCCGCATGCCGCAGTGGATCCCTATGACGGAACCACCGACCCTCTAGACCATCTAGAGAGCTATAAGGCTCTCATGAGGGTCCAGGGGGCCACTGACGCCCTTTTGTGCATCACTTTCCCCGCTACCCTCCAGAAGGTCGCTCGAGTCTGGTTCACCCGCCTCGAGCCCGAATCTATTTGCTCCTTCCACCAGTTGGAAGGGAAGTTTGTGGCGCACTTCGATGCTTGTCGGAAGGTGCCAAGAGAGGTGGATAGCCTCTTCTCCATCCGCCAGCAGGACCAGGAGCTGCTCCGAGACTACATCACCTGGTTCAAGACCGCAGCCCTGGAAATCTACAATCTGGACGAGCCCATCGCCATGCTGGCCTTGAAGCGCGGGCTCAAGACGTCCCGCCTGACCTACTCCCTGGACAAAAAGCCCCCTAGGACGTACTCCGAGCTCCTCCTCCGCGCCCACAAGTACATCCGAGCGGAGGAGGCCGACCGCACCCGTCGAGAGCTAGACGGGAAGACTCCGAAGAGGCTGTCCCCGAGGGATGTTCCAGGAGCTCGGAAGCCCGGGCCATCTGTCGACCCTCGCCCGAATGCGAGGTCAAAGGGCGAGGCCATTCTGGAGTGGAGGTTCACCCCTCTCCTCGCCCCCCGAACAAAAATCCTCATGAAATTGAGGGCGAGCACTACCTCCGCCGACCCCCTCCTCAGAATCCAAGAGGTACCCGGGACAAAACAAAGTACTGCCAGTTCCACCGCGAGCACGGCCATGACACAGAGGAGTGTCGCAACCTGAAGCGGGAGATCAAGGAGCTGATCAAGAGGGGCTACCTCAAGAAGTTCGTCAGGAACGAGGTCCCGGCGGAGGGGCAGCCGCTCGCGGCCTTACCCCCAGTTCCTGCAATCGACAACTGCCCGACGGAGAAGCCGATGGCATGATCTCACTTGGGGTCGGGCGGGCGGCAAAGAGAGCCCGGGAGATCGGGAACCCGGAGAATGTACCCCCTTCCGAGAAGGGGAAGGAAAACGAGAATGTAAACAATGATGCCGTGGTGGTCGAGATGACCATCGTGAAGCATCCTGTACACCGAATTATGGTAGATAGTGGAAGCTCGGCTGACGTGCTTTTTTACGATGCTTTCTCTCGAATGAATTTGTCCCATGATCAGCTGAGGCCGGTGCACACCCCCTGGTAGGCTTTACTGGGGACTCGGTGGGGGTCGAAGGGGAGATCACTCTCCCAGTCACTGTTGGATCCCCACCTTGGCAGACGACCATCCTGATGACGTTTACCGTCGTCAAGCTCCCTTTGCCTTACAACGCGATTCTCGGGCGTCCCGGGCTCAACCAACTGGACGCCATGATTTTCACGAAGAGGTTGTTGGTGCAGTTCCCCACGTCTTCCAAGCTCGGGGTGATGAGGGGGATGACCCAGCCGGTCCCGCATTGCCTCCAGACGGTCCCGGGCACCCAGGACGCGGAGCTCGGCCCTGACATTAACGACCTCGACCTAAGGGAGAAGGAACCCAGGGGAGGCCCCGTAGAACACCTGTTGACTTATCCCCTTGGTTCAGACCCGCTGAAGACAGTGCAGGTCGGGGCGCAACTCCCAGAAGAATAACGGACTCGCCTGCTGGAGTTCCTCCGTGCGAACGCGGACGTGTTCGCCTGGTCAGCGGTTGACATACCGGGCATTCCCATTCCCACATTAAGTGGAGGCTGAACGTGGCTCCGAGCCGGTCCGCCAGAAGAAGAGGAGCTTCGCATGGAGAGACAGAGGGCCATCAACGAGGAGGTGGAGAAACTCCTGGCCGCCGGCTTTGTGCGGGAAGTCCAATATCCCAGCTGGCTGGCGAACGTGGTCATGGTAAGGAAGAGCAGTGGTAAGTGGAGGATCTGTGTAGACTACACCGACCTCAACCGAGCTTGCCCGAAGGACAGCTTCCCCCTTCCAAAGATTGACCAGCTGGTCGACACCACCTCGGGGCATCGCCTCCTGTCCTTCATGGACGCCTTCTCCGGATACAACCAGATCCGAATGAACCCGGAGGACGAGGGGCACACCGCCTTCATCACCGATCGCGGAACTTTTTGCTACAGGATGATGCCATTTGGCCTCAAGAATGCCGGGGCCACGTACCAGCGTCTAGTCAACAGAATCTTCAAAGACCATATCGGCTGCAACATGCAGGTGTACGTGGACGATATGCTGGTGATGAGCAAGCCCGATTCGAACCACATGGCTGACCTAGCGGAGACATTCGGCAACCTCCGACGTCATCAGATGAAGCTGAACCCGACGAAGTGCACCTTCGGCATCTCCGCCGGGAAGTTCCTGGGATTCATGGTGACCAGATAGGAATTGAAGCCAACCCGGAAAAGGTCCAGGCCATCCTGGACATGGAGCAGCCCGCCTCCAAGAAGCAAGTGCAGCAACTCACCGGCCGGGTTGCGGCCCTTAGCCATTTTATCTCCAGGTCGGTCGATCGCTGCCGACCCTTTTTCAAGGTGCTGAGGAAGATGAATGACTTTGCCTGGACCGAGGAGTGCCAGGAGGCCTTTGAAGGGCTGAAGAAGACACTCGCATCGTCGCCACTGCTTTCCCGGCCCGAAGAGGGGGAGGAGCTCATCCTCTATCTGGCGGTCACCCCGGAGGCCATCAGTTCGGTCCTGGTTTGGACCGACGACCAAGGAGTCCAGCGGCCGGTGTACTATACCAGCAAACTTCTCCGCGATGTGGAGCTCAGGTATTCTCGGCCCGAGAAGCTCGTTTTTGCGTTAATAATGTCTGCTCAGCGCTTAGGCCCTATTTCCAAGCGCATCCCATCGCTGTCTTGATGGATCAGCCGCTGAAAGCGGTGCTCAGCCGACCCGACACATCGGGGCGATTGGCGAAGTGGGCACTGAAGCTCAGCGAGTTCGACATCACGTACAGGCCAAGGTCGGCCATGAAAGCGCAGGTGCTAGCCGACTTCTTGGTCGAGTGTGCAGGCTTAGGCAAGGAGCCCGAGGAGGGCCCCTCGCACCAGCAGCTGAAAGCGGGCCTCGAGGAGCCCGGAGAGGACACGTGGATCCTCCATGTAGATGGAGCCTCGAACTCTGGCAGGAGCGGAGCCAGACTCATTCTCGCCAACAGCGGTGGGGTCGTCGCCGAATGCGCGCTCCGTTTCCAGTTCGCCGCGACAAACAATCAGGCGGAGTACGAGGCGCTCCTCGCCGGGCTGAGGGTCTCTCGCGAGCTGGGCATGGCTAACCTCAAAGCCTTCACTGACTCCTAGCTCCTGGCGGGACAGGTCTCCGGAGAATATGCCACGCACGACCCTCAAATGGCGAAGTACTTGGAGCTTGTCAAAGCGAGCATGGCCGGTTTCCGGTGCTTCCACATCTTCCACATCCCTCGCAGGGAGAACGCCCGTGCGGACACTCTTTCCTGGCTGGCGACCCTACCAGACTCAATGCTGGGCCCGCTCATGTGGAGCGCCTCAAGGCCCCAAGCTACGAGACCCCAGTAGAGGTCCATCAGGTCAACCGTGAGCCTAGCTGGATGGACAAGTACGTCGAATACATACTAGCGGTACCCTGCCAGAGGACCGTGTAGCGGCCCGCCTCATCAGAAAGAAGGCCGCGCGGTTCGTCCTGATGGATGGGCAATTATATCGAAGATCCTACTCCTACCCCCTCCTTAAATGCCTGGGACCCGCGGAAGCCAGATCTGTGGGAGACACACGTGGGGGGCAGAGCGTTAGCCTACAAAGCCCTCCGTCAGGGCTACTTTTGGGAGACGATGAAGGAGGACGCCGCCGATTTCGTGAAGAAGTGCGATCGATGCCAGCGGCACGCCGTGGTGCAGCGACAGCCCTCCAATCCAATCTCCCAGCTCTCAGCTCCGTGGCCATTCGCCCAATGGGGAATGGACCTTCTGGGCCCATTCCCACCGGCGTCTAGACAGTGGAAATTCCTGATCGTGGCCATCGACTACTTCACGAAGTGGATCGAGGCCGAACCCTTGGCGCGGATCATCGAAGCAAACGTCGCCAAGTTCTTCTGGAAGTCAATCATTTGCCGCTTCGGCCTCCCCCACACCGTGATCACTGATAACGGGCGCCAGTTCGACTGTCAGGAGTTTGAAGAGTTCTGCGGCGACCTCGGCATCCAGCATCGCTTCACCTCGGTGGCGCATCCTCAGACCAATGGAGAAGCCGAGGTCACGAACAGGACCATTTTGCAGGGCCTCTGCACGCGGCTGGACCAGGCCAAGGGCAGATGGGCGGAGGAGCTCCCCAGCATCCTTTAGGCATACCATACCACCCCGAGGACGGTGACCGACGAGACCCCGTTCAACCTCATCTTCAGAGCCGAAGCGGTCATCCCGATTGAGCTCAGCCTACCCACACTGCGTGTGGAGCAATATGACGAGATGGAGAACCCCGCCAGAATGATGCTCAACCTTGACCTTCTTGAAGAGACGAGGGACAAGGCCCGAGTTCGGATGGTGGCGTATAGGCAGCGAGTGGCCAAGTATTACAACTCCCGAGTGCGGCCGAAGTCCTTTCATCCCGGAGATCTGGTCCTCCGGCGTGCTGAAGCTTCTCAGCCACGAGAGTGCGGGAAGCTCTCACCAAATTGGGAAGGCCCGTACCGGGTAGCAGAAGCCCTCTCCCACGACGCCTACTACTTGGAGGAATTGGGAGGGGCCAGGTTCCCCCGGACGTGGAATGCCTTGAATCTAAGGATGTACTATCAGTAATGTAAGGTTCCCCACTCCTGCAATAAAGTTTCTTTGCTTCAAATGCTCTTTCTCACCTCGTAGGAAACCGGTGCATGACTCTGAGTTCGGCACACACGACTGTGGCCGAAGGCCAGAGAAAGCGAGAAGTCCCGGACTTTGGTCTGGAAGGCGGGGCAGAACCCAGTTCGCCCACGCGAGCACGGAGAACAGCTCGACAAGCCGCGCAAGGCTTGAGGAAGCCTGCGGCCCCGGGGTTCAGTCCGGAAGTCCCGGACTTCGGTCTGGAAGGTGGGGCAGAACCCAGTTCGCCCACGCGAGCACGGAGAACAGCTCGGCAAGCCTGCAAGGCTTGAAAAAGCCTGCGGCCCCGGGGTTCAGTCCGGAAGTCCCGGACTTCATCTGGAAGACGGGGCAGAACCTAGTTCGCCCATGCGAGCACGAAGGCAAGCTCAAAGAAGGGCTCGCTCAAGGCCTACTCTGCTGCCATCCGGTCCGGAATGCCCTGGACTTCGATCTGAACGCTGGATGGGACCAGGTCCACCCTCGCCCCAGCACTCCACATCAACATCTCAAAAAAAAAAAAAAAAAAAAGAGAAGAAGGAAAAATGAAAAAGGAAGGCGAGGTCGAGACATGGCCAAACTAGATCTTCATTGATTCAAGAAAGGGAAGTACAAACAGGGAGTCCCGACAGGCCGGGAGTCCCAAAAAAGAAAACAAACAAAAAAAGAAAAAGATGCACAGTTCAGTTTGGCACGGTGGCGGGGTCCTCAGCCGGGGTCGCGCGCTCCACATCCTCACCGTTGGCGGCTGCTGGCTTAGGGGGCTGCTCCAGAGCTTCAGCCGTGTTGCTCACCGGGGCCACAACTTTGACGCCGGCCGCGCCGGAAGCCCTGTCGTCGGGTCCTTGCCTTCTACCTCCGAGCACCACCCCTGAGGTCGAGCTCAGGGTAGAAGGACCCCACTTTTTCCCGGCACACTTGGAACCCCTTCAGGAAGGAGTCCACAGCAGCCTCCCAGACCTTCGAGATGTACTCGTCGGAAGCCCGGAACCTCGGGACGGCTTCCTGTGCCTCCCGCTTCACGGCTTCCAGGAGCCCGTTGACATAGGCACTCCGCTCCTTCGCTGCACTCGCCTCCTGCCTGGCCTCTTCCAACTAGCGCTCCAGCCATTGAGAATGGGCCTGGAGGCGTGCCCTCTCAGCCGCGTCCTCCTCCGCGCGACGCTGGTGGGAGATCCTCTCCTCAGACAGAGAGGACTCCCAGGTCCTTGACGCGCTCCTCGGCGCGCGCCAGGTCTGCCTGGAGGGCCTGGTTGTTCACTCGCAGCTCGACCCCCTTCTCCATGAGGTCTTTGACGTCGGCTGCGAGCTTGCCGAGCTTCTCTTCCTTCTCGGCATCCTTCTTCGCGTACCTTGTGAGGAAGTTCCTCGGCAGAAGCACGTCGTTCCCAATCTGCACAGCAAAAAGATCGGGTTAGTAGAAAGGCTAACCGAGGTCACAAAGGACAAGAAAAGTCCGAGTTCGAACTTACCGTGAAGAGCTGCGGGAGGATCCCGAGTAGGGCGTCGGCGTATTCCCTACCACCTTGAGATCGACGGTCTCGGGAGGTGGAGGCGTACTCCATCACTTTCTCCGCGAGCCCCTTGTCGCGGATTACCGAGCACCGGTTGGTGATCACCGGTGGTGGAGCCATCAGATCGGCTGCGATGGTGACTGACCCTCCAGCAGGAACCGTCGTCGACGGGGCGGCTGAGGTCGTGGCGGCGCCGTCGGCGCTGCAGCAATGATGGGGCCGGCGCGGGGCGGAACTGCTGATGGTGGGGCCCCCTCGTCGGTAGCACCGCCGAGTCTGACGACTGGAGCATCGATGGCCCCACCCTGAGGCAGCCTGGGCGGGGGAGCAGCAGCCACCGGGCTGGGTACGGTCGCCGGCACGACCTCCTGGCTCACCTCGGTGCGAGCCCTCTTCGCCGCAGGCTCATCCACCTCGACGACGTCCCTCTGGGCCGTGCCCTCCAGGAGGTTCTCCAGCGAGAATTTCATGCCTGCAACACAAAGAAAAAAGAGGTCAGTCAGCTCGGCTAAAAAAGAGGAAGAATACAGAGGTCAGGGGAAGACTGAGTCTCACCCGGCTCGCGGATGGGACTGATCCCAGCCTCAAACAAGTTCTGCTCCGAGAGCAGAACCTCGAGCGCCGGGACCACATCGCTCAGGAGCTGGGAGTAGGCCTCTTGGTCCGCCGACTCGACCTGGGAGTTCCGGTTCGGAGACCGATCCGGTTCGCTCCAGGCCCAGTCAACGTCCTCGACCGAGGCAAAAAAGAACCGGTTCTTCTAGCCCTTGATGGAAGAAGGGAGGTCGAACCGGAGACACCTGGGCCGGGCGAGATGTACCACCAGCCATCATCAGTGGAGTACCTCTTCAGGGTAAACAGAGCCCTGAAGAGGGAGAAATGGGCAACGAACCCGTGGAAGTGACAAAAAACAATAAAAGAGAAGATGACCCGGATGGCATTGGGAGCCAACTGGGCCGGGACGAGACGGAAGTGGCTAAGGAAGAAAAGAAAAAGGGATGTAGAGAAAACCGAAGACCCCCGAGAAGGAAGTCCTCGTAGAAGGCTATGCGGCCGGGGCCACTCATGGTGACGCGATCCCCAGGCCGCGGAACAAGCAGACGGATTGACCCCGGGATGCCATAGACCTCCCGGAGCAAAGAAAGGTCACCTTCGGTCATTGTGGAAGCATGACCGGAGGGACCGGTAGAAAGAAGAGTCGGAGGAGAAAGGGAAGAAAGTGGAAGAGCAGAAGCGACGGGAGGAGACCTGACACCCCTGGGGATGCCAATAGTGATACCCCCAGGTTGCAGTTGCCTACGGGTCTCCTCCGGGATCACTTCCTCCTCCGAGGAGGAAGAAGATGGAGTCCTCGGCCGGGACGGACCGGCCTCGTCCGGATTGGAGGAAACATGGCGACGGCGTGCCATGACAAAGAGGAAAGCAAGAAAAATTCATCGGAAGAGAAGAGGAGGACAAAGAAGAAAATGAGGGCACTCACCGAAAATGCACTGTGCGAACGCGGGGCAGTGGAAATTAGCCTGCAGCAAACCGCCCACGGAGCAAGGGAAAAGGCCTCATTCCGGAAAGTCCCCTCCTTTTCAAATCAATCGACAGCCACCGTACCCGTCATTCTGCTCCGGGCCATTGGATGATCGCCGCGTGGACGCACGCCCGACATCGATGCCTCGTTAGCAGGGAAACGACCTCTGCTTCGAAGCGACGCATTTACTGCGGGCGAGTAAGCGACGCGTGGCGGCCTCCTATAGGGCTTCGGGCGCACCGAGAAACGGCGACGAGGATCGTGGCAATTATGATGCAAGATCTTCGCCTCCCCACGTTATATCCGCATTTAATCCCAACGTTCCGTTCCACAGCGCCCCAACGGAATGTTGGATTGGGGGGCAACTGTTACGGCCGTAATGATGACGTGGACGGTCTCAGATCCCGTCGGGCATGATTCGAGCCACGTGGAGGTTTTCGGCCGAGTCAGCTGCGGCTCCCACACGTCCGAAGTCGAGCTCGGCCCGTGCTCCCCCGCCCCCTCGCCAGGTGGCACCCAGAGACGGTCCCACCTCGGCCGAGGTCGAGTCGGGCCCCTTCACTCCTTCGCCAGGTGGCCCCTGGAGACGGGACCACCTCGGCCGAAGCCGAGCGTCCTTCTGCCGCCCCGCCAGGTGTCCACCCAGGAGGGGTCCACCTCGGCCAAGGTCGGCTGCTCCCCCCGCTCCCTCGCCAGGTGGCACCCTGAGACGGTCCCACCTCAGCCGAGGTCGACCGGGCCCCTTCGCTCCTTCGCCAGGTGGCCCCCGGAGACGGGACCACCTCGACCAAAGCCGAGCGTCCTTTTGCCACCTCGCCAGGTGTCCACCCAGGAGGGGTCCACCTCGGCTAAGGTCGGCTGCTCCCCCCGCTCCCTCGCCAGGTGGCACCCTGAGACGGTCCTACCTCGGCCGAGGTCGAGCCGGGCCCCCTGCTCCTTTGCCCGATGGCCCCCGGAGACGGGACCACCTCGGCCGAAGATGAATGTCCTTCTCCCGCCCCGCCAGGTGTCCACCCGGGAGGGGTCCACCTCGACCGAGGTCAGGCAGCTCGTACAGAGAAGGTCCCAAAGGGCGGAGGTGCAGGCTTCGAGGTTGACCCTCGAGCCGTGCGCGCCGCACCCCGAGGAAGGTGTCCCGTACGGATGGCGGCGGCACGCGAAACATCACTTACGTCGGCCCGACAGGTTCCGCAGTCGAAAGACGCGGTTCTGACAAAATAGGGCCCATTAACGGACAGTGACGGCACCTGGAAAGGAGAGCGCCCACACTCGGCCCGAGGTCTGGTCGGCCGCCCGCCAGCGTCCCCTGCCTTACTCTTTCCCCGCTAGGCTCGGCAAACGAGGCCGGAAAGCTGCCTGGCCCTCTGAACTAGAAGGGGAAAGAGAAAAGGATGGAGGGAGGGCGACGAGAGCGATAAGGGGAGCCTCCCGGGAGCAGAAAATGAGCAGGCGGCGGGAGGAGATAAAAGGAAGGAGAGAAGAGACGACCAGGTAAGGTGAGACAAGTAGAAACAGAGGCAGGAAGCTCCGCTCCCAGAGCAAGATCCAAGGCCCCGAGAGGGGATCGCTTGGCATGAGCTCAGCAAAGGAATCCAGTCGGGTTTCTGGTCTCTCTGGCATCTTTCTTGTTAGCAAATTCTCTGAGTCTGGGACTCCTTCGGGGGCCGTCCCAGAGAATCTGTTCCCTCTTGCCGTCTACTAACTTGATCGTCGGAGCTCCCTCGCCGGGATCCCTGGCCAGGGTCTTCTGACCTTGCCTTGCAGGTCCGGTCCAGCCAGGAGGCCCCAGGAGCAGGACGGTCTAGTCGGATCGACGATTCCGAGGCCACGGGCGCGGCGACGAGATCGGCAACAGTAAATTCTAAACATCTCCTTCCATGATTGAAAATGTAGTTAAATTTTTTGTTATAATTATTGCATCAATTACTTTAAAAAATATTTTAAATGATTAATTAGAATCAAGTTTAGACTTATAATCATTGGTTATGATCATGGACTTCTTGATGTTGATGAATTTCTTGCTATCATGATTAAACTTGTGATTGTGAGACCTTCATTTGATTTTGATTAATGTATTTCATGAAAAATACTTTTAAAGATGCATATTGCTTTGAAAAATATTTTAAGTGATTTATTAGAATCAAGCTTAGACTAATAATCATTTGTTGTGATCATGATCATTTTGATGTTGATGGATTTCAAGCTCTCATGGTCAAACTTGTGATTATTAGATCTTTACTTGATTTTGATTAATATAGTTTCTAAATTATTTCAAGTGAAATGCTATGATTTATATGTTTTTATTTTGGCATCTATGCATAATCTAGAAATGATTTGGATCAAGTATAGAACTAGTAGTTAAGGGTTACTTTTAAGAGGTATGCATATTGACAAACCCTTGTTCTAGTAGCTAGACTTGATATCATATTACTTCTAGCATTTGTATGGATATCAAATCATCTTAAAATGAATTTGAAATCATGCTAAAAATTTTTAAGTGATATAAATGCTTTGTATTTTGAAAATCATGAATATATTGAAAAATTTCAAATCTTGATGCATAAGCTTTGATGTTTTATTCCTGAAATAAATGCATATTTTTAAAGGAGGAATAACATTTAGGGGGAGCATCCAAAGATTTGTTATCATATTTGATGCTTTGAATATCTTGTTGATATCATGCTTTGCTTATATTGCTCTCATACTTCTTCTTGTTTTCAAATCTAATTCTTTGAGGGGAGTTACATTCAAATGGTATCATATTCTATTGGTATCAAAATTATTTTTAAAAGAATTCCTAGTAACCGCTTTGGATTGGGTTAGTCACCATGGCCGTCCGGTCATATGAGATAAGTAGGGCTTGAAGACCCTCTCTTCCCATTCAATGTGCTCTCTTATGACGTGTAGGGGTGCCGCTGTGACCTTATCCCATGAACAAGTAAGGTGAATGGATAATATACATCAAATCATTTCTTGCATGTGCTTACATTCTGTGGTATCATGTTAAATTTGTATCATATTAAATTGATATCATAATTATTTGATTTCATGCATTGATTTTAATGACCTACTTGCTATTCTTTCCACTTCATTCCCACTTTGTATTGTCTTTCATCCTTTTTCATGATGTCAAAAAGGGAGAGAAAATTGTTAAGTATGAAAGGGAAAGATTGGATAAACATGAAAAATCATTTGAGAAATGAAAGAAAGTGCAAAAGGGGGAGAAGAAAGCAAATTTTTAATCTTAAGGAAATAATTAGTAAGGGGGAGTTTGTCTTAAAAATTTTGCATATTTTTGAGAAATATTTTTGAAAAATCCTTTGAATCATATATTGAGGGGGAGCTTAGTGCTTATTGATTTTTGAGCTTATTGATTTTTGAGCTTACATGTTTATACTATTGTTAATCTTTTAAGCTTACCCTTTTCATATACTTAAAGATTTTGTCATCATCAAAAAGGGGGAGATTGTTGACTCTGTCTTGATTTTGATGATTGACAAAATGTTTAAGTATCTATGAGTACTAATTATATTTTAAGTGTATCTTTCAGATCTTAGTACTCATCCATGTTGAATGAAGAAATGCTTGTATTTTAATTGAAAAAGTCCTTAAATTAATAAAAAATTAAGTATATGGACTTTGGAATTGATATAGAAGAACTTGAAGAGGTTAAAGTTTCAATTTGAAGAAGTATCAACAAAGTTTCAGCATGGCATAGGCAAGTGTCGACACTTGAAAATGAAGTATCGATACCTGAGGATCAAGTGTCGAATACTTGAAAAATCAAATATGAATGTGAATATTCTAGTGTCGACCTACTGTAGCAAGTGTCGACACTTGCACTGTTCAAGTGTCGACACTTACTGTTCAAGTGTCGACACTTGAACAGTAACGGCTAATTTTCAAAAGCTGCCGAACTTCTCCAACTTGCTTCAAACGGCCATATTTTCATCCCTAATGGTCATAAACGGTCATCTATGATTTGGAGAGCTATATGAACATCAAAAATCAAATGGGGAAGTAATCATTTCATGAGTTTTTTGAATATTCTTCAAGGATTCAAGAGTTGAGTGATTCAAAGCCTTCAAGCTTCCAAGTTTCAAAGAGAGCATTCAAAGTCTACATCTACAAGCATCAATCAAAGGCTTCATCAACTTGAAGACAAGATCTTCATCAACAATCAAGGACTTCAAAGAGATATTTGCTTTATTTTAGAAAGCTTTTATTGTATTCATTTATACTTGCTCTTACATTGTTTTACTTAAGGTTTTTGGTGAGCCTTGGAAAACCAAAGAGGTTTTTGGTAAGTCTTTGAAAACCAAAGTGGTTGTTGGTGAGCCTTGAAACCAACTAGGATTTTACTTGTGAGTCCAAAGCCAAAACAAGTTGTTTAGGTTCTTGGTTATCCCGTAAAACCAAGGATGGTTGTTGGTGAGCCTTGAAATAACTAGGATTTGACTTGTGAGCCCGAAGACAAAACAAGTTGTAAAGGTTGTTGGTGAGCCTAAGTTATAAAACCAAACTTAGTGGAGTTCCCAAGGGGTTCTTGGAGAGTGGATGTAGGTGCTTGGTTGGCACCGAACCACTATAAATCTTTGTGTTTGTGTGATTGTTCTCCTTGTGCTTTTATTTCTTTATTTCCGCTGCATTTATTTGAAATACACAAGTACTTGAATTGCATTAGCGCATACTTGCTTTAGTTCACACTTTGCAAATAGTACAAAAGTTTTATAAAACCCAATTCACTCCCCTCTTGGGTTGCCTACCTGAGCCTACAACTACAGAGTTCTATTTACGACAATGCCATGAAATCAAGTTGACACCTAGAAATTAACAATGCCACTATGCTCTTTCTATCAATTTTACAGCCTCTATAATCAGTATCAGAATAACTAATTAATTTCAAAGATGTATGCTTACAGTACCATAAACCTAGATTGCATGTGCCTTTAAGATACTTAATAATTCTTTTAATAGCTATGATGTGTGACTCTTTTGGATTAGATTGAAAACGTGCACACATACAAATACTAAATAAAATATCAGGTTTACTTGCTGTCAAATAAAGTAAAGAACCGATCATACCTCTATACAGTTTTTGATCAACATTTATGCCATTCTCATCTTTATCAAGTCTACATGCATGATTCATGGGTATTCCAATTTCTTTGCTTGATTCTATGCCAAACTTTTTGATAATCTCTTTGATGTTTTTGGCCTGGTTGATCAAGATACCTTCCTTAGATTGTTTGATCTGAAGCCCGAGGAAGTAACTCAGCTCACCCATCAAGCTCATCTCGAATTCATCTTGCATTAACTTAGCAAAGTCTTGACACAAAGATTCATCAGTAGATCCAAATATAATATCATCAACATAAATTTGAACAACTAAAATATCATTATCTTTTCTTTAAATAAACAGTGTAGTATCAACACTACCTCTTACAAAATCATTTGCAATCACAAACTTAGCTATCATACCAGGCTCTAGGTGTTTGTTTCAGACCATACAAAGCTTTATTCAATTTGAAAATATGATTTGGAAATGTGTGATCGATAAAACCCGGTGGTTGTTTGACAAAATCTTCTTTAGATAGAAAACCATTCAAAAATGTACTCTTTATATCCATTTGAAATAATTTAAAATTCATAAAGCATGCATATGCTAATAGTAATCTAATAGCCTCTAACCTAGCTACTGGTGCATAAGTCTCATCAAAATCTATTCTCTCTTCTTGATTATAACCTTGTGCTACCAGTCTAGCCTTATTCCTAATTACATTACCTTGCTCATCAAGTTTATTTCTATAAACCCATCTAGTACCTATAACAGGATAGTCATTAGGTCTTTCTACTAGGATCCAAATATTATTCCTCCTAAATTGGTTTAACTCATCATGCATAGCTAATATCCAATTAGAATCAGTTTTAGCTTCTTCTATAGTGTGTGGCTCTATATGAGAAACAAAAGCAATCAAGTCATGTGCATCTCTATGTGCAACTCTAGTTCTAACACCTTGAGATGGGTCCCCTATAATTAATTCTTTGGGATGTGAGTGTACATACCTCCATTCTTTGGATATATCTTCATGATTTTTTCTTACCTCTTCTTCATGTGGTTCACTTGTTTATTTATCTTTGATAGTCAAATTCTTTAGTCAATGTTCTAATGTACCTGCTCATCATCAACATGATCTTCTTTTCTAGAAGATAAAATATCAGATTTATTGAAAATAACATATATTGATTCTTCCACAGTTAAAGTTCTTTTGTTGAAAACTCAATAGGCTTTACTATTTAAAGAATATCCAAGAAAAATAGTCTCATCGAATTTTGCATCGAATTTACCAAGATTATCTTTTCCATTATTAAGAACAAAACATTTATAGCCGAAAACATGAAAATAATTGATATTAGGCTTTCTATTGTTCCACAATTCATAGGGGGATTTTCTAATGATAGGTCTAATTAAAACTCTATTCAAAATATAGCAAGCGATATTTACAGCTTCTGTCCAAAAGTATTTTGGAAGATTTCCTTCACAGCATTATTCTAGACATCTCTTCAAAAATATGATTTTTTCTTTCTACAATACCATTTTGTTGTGGTGTTCTAGGAGTTGAGAAGTTATGATCAATACCGTGCTTTGTGCAAAAGTGATCAAAATGTTGATTTTCAAATTCAGTACCATGATCACTATGAATAGAAATAACAGAAAGATTTTTCAAATTTGAAACTATTTTGTAAAACTTTTTAAATACTTTGAAAGTTTCATCTTTATGTGTAATAAACAAAATCCATGTGTATCTTGAAAAATCATCTACAATCACAAGACCATATTTCATACCACCTAGGCTTGTAATCCTAATAGGTCCAAATAGATCTATGTGAAGTAGCTCTAAGGGTCTAGTAGTAGAAACAATATTTTTGGATTTAAAACTCTCCCTCACTTGCTTTCCTAATTGACAAGCATCGCAAACATAATCAAAATTAACTTTAAACTTTGGCAACCCTTTGACTAAATCTTTTGAAATAAGTTTTGCTATAGTGTCCATACTAGCATGTCCAAGTCACCTATGCCATAGTAAACTTGATTCCTTGCTCTTGTCATTCATTGCTACAAGACTTGTATTGCTTGACATAGCTAGATCATTAAGATCTATTACATAAATGTTATCAAGTCTATGTCCAATGAATTTAGTACTAGAGTCAAGTGGATCAACTACTGTACACATTGATGACTTGAATAAAACATTAAAACCAATGTCACAAAGCTGACTAATGCTCAAAAGATTATGTTTTAACTTTTCTACAAGTAACACATTTTCAATAAATGTAGAAGAAGTAATTTTGATTTTACCAATATCAATTATCCTTTGCGATTATCACCAAAGGTTACCATTCCACCATCCTTTTATTCTAGGATGAAGAACTGATCAATATCATCGATCATGTATCTTGAATAGCCACTATCAAGGTACCGCCTTTTCTTTATTTTGTGGTTGTAAGACATCCCTGCAAAATAATCATGTAATAGATTTAGTTACCCAAGCTTCTTGGGTCCTTGCAAGTTAGTAGAAATGGTTCCTTTTGGAACCCAAACTTTCTTGATTTTCTTCTTATTATTATGTTTCAAATGACACTCAAATACCTTATGACCAATATTATTACAAGCATAGCATACAATTCTTGGCTTTGAATAAAAAGTATGTGATGATGCAAATTTAGGTTTAAATTATTTCGAAGTGATAAACTTAGAAGCATATGATGTAGATGCGGAAAATTATTTGAAATTGAACCTTTGTAACCAATTCCAAAATTGTTATTTATCTCTCTTTGATCTTTCAAAATTAGTTCAAGTTTGTTAGAACTTAGGGTTAATTTTTGAACCAACGGCTTAAGCTTTTGAACTTCTTTCTTCAAATCATCATTTTCATTTCGCAAACCTTTATTTTTCTTAAGAAGCTCTTCGTTTTCAAATTGGGTGGTCTTAAGTCTTTCACAAACTAGACTTAATTCCCTTTGCAAAATCTTATTTCTTTCACCAAATTCATTTTTATCCTTTTCAATTATATCATAATGGTTTTTCAAATTTTTTATTTTCAAACCAGCCTTTTTATATTCTACTAATAATTCATAAAATGCATTATGTAGCTCATCATTTGTAAATTCTAAATTAAGTTCAGAAGTAGGTACCTCGTCCTCCAAACCCATAAGATAGATCTGTGCAGTTTTTGTTCCTTCTTCATCCTCTTTAGTGGATGTAGATTCATCACTGTCACTCATGCTGCAAGCATTGCCTTCTTCTTCTCTCTCTTTATCATCTTTTTCTTTACTTCAGGACAGTCAGGGCATATATGACCCGATTTTTTGCATTCATAGCAGATCGAATTTGGTCCTTATCCTAGTCCTTCTCTTTTTTTTTGTCCTTTTCTCTTTCTTTTTCAAAATCTCCTTTTTCTAAATTGCTTCCTCCATCTATTTGTCTTCTTCTACCCATAAACCTTTTAAACTTTCTCATTACCAGGGCTATCTCATCATTTTTAAGATCATCATTATCAGATGAATCTGAATCTTCATTCTTGTCTTCTTCTATAGCTTTAAATGCTATAGCTTTCTTTCTCTTGGAATCTTCATCAGTTCTCTATTGCATGGCTAATTCATGTGTAATTAGTGATCCAAGCAACTCATCCAGTGATAGGGTGTTCAGGTCCTTTGTCTCTTGAATAGCTGTCACTTTAACTTCCTATTTATCTGGCAAGGATCTCAAAACTTTTTGAACAAGATCAGCATCAGTGAAAGTCTTACCAAGACTTTTGAGACCATTGATAATATCAGTAAAATGAGTATACATAGCAGATATAGTTTCACTAGGATCCATCTTAAATAATTCATAGTTGTGTACAAGAAGATTGATTTTGATGTTTTAACTTGTGATGTGCCTTCATGTGTAATCTCTAGCTTATCCCAAATTTCTTTAGCAGAATTACAAGTTGAAATTCTGTTAAACTCATTTGGATCCAAAGCACAATACAGCAAATTCATAGCTTTGGCATTCAGCTTAGCTAATTTTATATCATTTTTGTCCCATTCCTCTTCTGGTTTGGGAACCTCAATATCATTAACTCTAATAGTGGGTGTGTGAGGTCCTTTCAAAATAATTTGTCATAAATAAAAATCTATGGTTTGAATGTATATTTTCATCCTCGCATTCCAATATGTATAATTGGTTCCAGTGAAAAGTGGAGGTTGATTTGTGGATTGGCCTTCGACCAAAGAAGTGCTCATGGGATGTGCCATCTATCTTTACTCTAAGTAATTTTCAGAGACTCTGCTCTGATACCACTTGTTACCCAGATGGCTTTCCAAGAGGGGGGGTGAATTGGGATTATAAAATTTTTCATAATTATGTGCACTTTGAAATTCTTTTAGTATTGTAGTGTAATATGCAATGCAAAAGTGATTAAGTAAATGCAATAAGGTAAAGTAAGCACCAACACAAACACAAGAAAATTTAGAGTGGTTCGGAGCAACCGGCTCCTACGTCTACTACCTAAGGACCACTTGGGATTTTCACTATATCCCCCAACTAGAATACAGTCAGATTGTTTTACCAGGCTCATAATCCAAACCTATATACTTTGGTTTTACCAGGATCACCAAAGAAACCCTAACACTTGGTTTTAAACCGGGATCACCAAGAACCTAACTTAGTTTTTTACAAGGTTCACCTAAAAACCTTTAACCCTCTCTTAAGACACAACCCCTTGCTATTTTTAAAGAGAAAACAAAGATAGAGAGAAATAAAACACAACTACATAACAAACCGAGTTTGTTTAAATGTTGCTGATGTAGATCAAAATGAAGCCTAGCTTTGAATGCTCTTTAATGCTCTTCAAGCTGCTTCTTTGCTTCTTCAATGAGTGGATTCAATGATGAAGAGAAGTTGGTGAAGCTTTGTATCCTATCTTGAATGCACTTGAAGTAGGTTGGTGAAAGACTTGAAGGCTTTTCAAATTCCCAAGATAAATCAATAATAATCCCTCAAAAAATTGTTTAATCCATCAAAAGTAATCCCTTTTATAGTTTTTCATGAGATATGGCCATTGTAAGGGCCTAGGGATTCGTGAAAGAGTTGTTGGAGACCAATTGGAATTCAAAAATCACTTTCAGTAACTAGCCGTTAGAGTGCAGAAAATAGTCACTCGAATGAGCTCGAGGTCCACAAGTCAGCTCGAAGTCTCAGACAACCCAAACAGAATTTCTGTGCAAGTCAGCTCTTCAAACTAGAGTCGGCTCGAACCTTCAATCAATTCAAAATACCAATTTCCCTGAGTCGGCTCTTCAGACTGGAGTCGGCTCCAAGTCTCAGTCACCAACAATCCTAATTCTGGATGAGTCGGCTCTTGGGGCTCGAGTCGACTCGAGATCTCAGGCTTCAAAAATATTTATTTTTTCATGAGTCGACTCTTGGGACATGAGTCGGCTCGAAGTACTGAAACTCTGAAATTTCTGTGCCATGCCACAAGGAGTCGGCTCTTGATCCATGAGTCGGCTCTTACCAAAACTTCATTTAATGCTTCAAACTTCTTCAAAATTCTTCAACACTTGAATCAAACAAGAGCTAATCTACACACTCTTATTTTTATAATTTTACAGCCCATTTATAAGAATATATAAGTGAAAAATTATGACTTTTTCAATTTAAAGTCCATAAGAGTTTATACACAATTGAATTACCTCTCAACCAATTTGAAAACCAATTAAACTATATATAACCATTTCCTGCAAAAATTTCTCAAGTAATTGAAAGAATTAGTAATATATACATGCTCCAATATTTTGTGATCATCAAAATCATTCCAGTGATCAACACACTAGAACGGCAAGTGGAAGAGTTTTTTAAAATAATGTTTTTTTATTAAATATTTATCAAAATGATATCATTCCAAGTATATTTCTGAAAGTAAGTATTTTTTAACACCTGAAATATATGGAAATAAAAAAAGAAAGGGGAGGGTGAAATAAGTGGAAAAATTATGGTAGTGTTTGGATGGTAAAAAGTTATTCCCGAAATAGAAATACGAATTCTCCAGGAATAGTTTATTCTTCCTATTATTCTAGATTTTTATTTGGTTTGAAATCTGGTATTCCTTTTTATTCCAGTACAATTAATGTAGCGTTATTCCAAATGATGTTTGGGTGACATGAGAATAAGCCTGTATTCTATTAAGAATAGATGTAGATTTTTTGAAATCCAAAAAATACCCCTGACCAAATGATAAGATAAAATGAGTAATCAAATATTTTTTAAATTTATAATTACTTAAATTAAATATTTTATACTAATTAATATATTATTATGATTTATTAAAATTATGTTCATGTGTAATGTATATATATTTCTAAAATATTAGGAAGAAAAAATGGCTTATACCATTATCATTTTACAGTGGAAGTAAAGGTTTATTACATATATAAGAAATACATGAATTTAAAAAATCCATATTACAAGAAAAATCTCATTCATGATATTTCAAATTATATTGTATAAGAATACCTGATAATCAATTCAGATAACATACAATACAAGTGAAATAACATCGTAGAGATGAGCCAAATATGTAAATTAAAAAAAAAATTAATATTTTATTATTAATACCAATTATCATCAAGGGTCCATAGAAGATGAATACATGTTATACGAATAAGAAGATAACATACATGCCCACACAATATAACAATGAAACCGAGTTTCCAAAAGAAAACAAATTTTATTATAATTGACATAAAAACTGTAAAATATTTCACGCACTGCACTTCAGTCCTTAACCATTAGTACCAACATGTAGTAGCATA
Source organism: Areca catechu (assembly GCA_021397845.1). Taxonomy (NCBI): domain Eukaryota; kingdom Viridiplantae; phylum Streptophyta; class Magnoliopsida; order Arecales; family Arecaceae; genus Areca; species Areca catechu. The sequence goes on along the minus strand of CM038047.1, from coordinate 57,588,745 downwards.
GTTGTAGGAGCTATATTTTTCTATAACAATAAAACATTGTCAGTAGTGCAAAATCTTATATTTTCATAAACTACCTGAATTTAGATATATGGAATTCCAAACTTATGCAATAAACTGTTCATTATGTCAATCTGATGTGACGAGATCGCTGACATGGGGGAGCTGACAGGCGCCACGTCGAAGGAAGTGCCACGTCGGATGCCATGTCAATTCTCCTGCCCGGAGTCCTCCGCCGAGCTGAGCTCCCTCGAGACAACGAGCCGAGCTCTGTCCTCTGCCAGGTCGGTCCCGTGAGCTCGGGATGCCTAGGCTAAAGCCGCACCCTGCCCTCCAGAGCGAGACCCTCGGAGATCGAGCCCTGTGGTCAGAGTCGAGCTCAGCTCTCCTCCGCCACGTGGAGCCTTTCCGAGTGCGAGCCCTCTGGACCGGGCCCACACTCTGCCCTCCAGAGCGAGACCCTTGGAGATCGAGCCCTGTGGTCGGAGTCGAGCTAAGCCCTCCTTCGCCACGTGGAGCCTCTCCGAGTGCGAGCCCTATGGATTGGGCCCGCACTCTGCCCTCCAGAGTGAGACCCTCGATGATCAAGCCCTGTGGTCGGAGTCGAGCTCAGCCCTCCTCTGCCACGTGGAGCCTCTCCAAGTGCGAGCCCTCTGGACCGGGCTCGCACTTTGCCCACCATCGAGGCGATCCTGCAAGCTCGGGGCTTCTAGGTCGGAGCGAGTTCCACCATTCCAGCTCAGCCCCAGCTCAGACGTGAGCACCGCCATCCCAGGACACCGGCGAGCCGCCCGAGGACTACTCTGGACACCTGCCAGACCGCACTGACCGCCTGCAACCGTTGGTTACACCAGAAAGGGAAGAAACCCACTGATCGAGGTGCCACGCTCCTCACCAACCGCCTGGACCACCCGAGAGAGAAAGTCAACCAAGAGATTCGGATCCCAGGGGCGGTGGCCCACCGATCGAGGTACCGCCTGGTTTCCCAGAATGAGACGACCAAGGGGAATGTCAGAGCACATGACATTTTTCCTTATCACGGATCCGAAAAGGCTCCTCGGGACACCGCCGCACGTGCCTGATAGCCCGGTGGATATTCCAAGACGAACGCCCAATGGTAACTTAATCTACAAGACTTGAAGGTAACAACTACAATGACAACCACAACACAATATAAGGCACAAGCCATACCACTAGAACACAAGTGCAAGCTCAGCCAAAAAGAGCACGGCACCACCAGCATCCTCAAGCAAGGTCGGGCGGAAAGGCCATATAAAGACTCCCTCTAGTCAAGCCACTCTTCGCCCGACACACTTGCATCCCACTCTCACACTAATCACTCCTCCTAGTATGGAGTCCATTAAGAGGGGCTCGACCAGGAGGATCTATTCCCATGGGTTGTCACAGACTTGATCATCGGAGTGCCCCCGCCGGAAACCCCGGCCCGGGTCACTAATCCTTGTTTTGCAGGTCCAGGACCACCAAACGGTGAGACAGTGAAGGAGGTGCGCTCCGACACCAACGACAGCTGCAGGCCACGATGATCTTGCTGGTAACAGATTGGCGCGCCAGGAAGGGGGAGAGCATGAGCAATCTTTAATTCAAGCCAAGCCCTCCACCTCTTTGCAGATTGGCACTCCACGGAAGGATGGTGATGACACGAGCGCGAGAGGCCTCTGCCAACCATGCAGGGGACTCCCCTTCCTGAGGGAACCCACATAATCTTGAGATGGGGTGATCCGCTCCAGTTCAACCACCTCTGGCAGAGTCTCAGCTGGCAGCACTCACCCAGCAAGTGCAGATCCTCGCCACAGCAGTGCGCCAACTTCAGTATCAGTACCGGTCCCTGGCCACCCACCAGCAGCTAGGGACTTCGGCGGCCCACACCGTAGCTCCCCGTGATAGCCTGCATTCCTTCCAAGAAAGGCCTTCGCATTTGCAGGCCGTCACTGACAACCGGGCTAGTCATCAGACTCCGGCGAAAAGGCAACAAGCCAGGTCTACCGACAGGGAGAGCCGCTCACCAAACCTCGGGCGGGCGGTGCCCAAACCCCACCGAGGCAGAAAGAGCAAGACCATCCATCATGGAGATCGTGCATCCATGTCACGTTCTTCGTCTCCCTCAATGGAGGGGTCTACTGACGAAGCCATCAGGCGCACAGCGGAGAAGCACCTGGAGGAACATGAGCGCAAGCTGGCGGAGTTCTTCCGCTGGTTTGCCAACATGCAAGGCTCCGCTAGTGAGCCAGCAGGCTACGATGCCCGTCCCCCATTCTTCCAAGAAATCCAAGCGGAGCCGATCCCGCATTGATTCCAGATGCCGTAGGTGGATCCCTACGATGGGACCACCGACCCCCTGGACCACCTGGAAAGCTACCGGATCCTCATGAGGGTCCAGGGGGCCACCAACGCTCTTCTCTGTGTCGCCTTTCCTGCCACTCTCCGGAAAGCAGCCCGGGTGTGGTTCATCCATTTGGAGCCGGGGAGCATCAACTCTTTCGCCCAGTTAGGGCAGAAGTTTGTGGCACACTTCGACACCTGCAGGAAGTTGCCATGAGAGGCAGATAGCCTCTTCTTCATCCAGCAACAGGATCGCGAGCCCCTGCAAGACTACGTGGCCCGTTTCAAGGCTGCCGCATTGGAAATTTACAACCTTGATGAGCCAGTTGCCATGCTGGCGCTGAAGCGGGGGCTCAGGACCTCCCGCCTGACCTACTCGCTGGACAAGAAGCCCCCCAAGACTTATTCCAAGCTCCTTCTCCGAGCCCAAAAGTACATCTGCTCTGAGGAGGTGGACCGTATGAGGTGGAAGCTCGACGGGAAGCCACTGAAGAGGCCAACCCCTGTCGAGATGCCTGGGACCCGGAAGCCAAAACCCCAAGTCCCGAACTCCTGGAGGGGGCTGATATCGAAAGGCCCCCCCGTTCCTGAGGAGAGTTACACCCCCTCCTTGCCCCGAGGATGAAAATCCTCATGGAGATCGAAGGCGAGGACTACCTGAGATGCCTGCCTCCGATGAAGTCCTCCACTGGCCGTGATAGAGCGAAGTACTGTCACTTTTACCATGACCACGACCACGATACCGAGGAATGCCGCAACCTCAAGTGGGAAATTGAAGAACTCATCAAGAGGGGCTACCTCAAAAGGTTTGTGGGGGGCAAAGCTCAGGTGGAATCCCAGGTGCTCGTCGCTCTCCCGCCAGCTCCAGTCATCGATAACTGTCCCACCGAGAAGCCGGTGGGCATGATCTCCTGGGGAGCTGCACGCGTGCCCGAAAGCCCAGGGGGCAGGGGATCCTAAGAATGTATTCCCCTTTACGAGGGAAGGGGGAGACGGGGAGAAAAATGTAAATAACGATGCCGTGGTCGCCAAGAGAACGATCGCGAAGCATCCTGTAAAATGCATCATGGTTGATAGTAGAGCTCCGCGGTCATGCTTTCTTATGATGCCTTCTTCAAGATTAACCTTTCTCCCGATCAAGTCAAACCTGTGCATACCTCCCTTGCTGGTTTCACAGGCCCCTTTCCACCTACAACATGATCTTGGGCCGGCCCGGGCTCAACTCGCTTGATGCCAGTGTCTCCACCAGGAGACAACAAAGATCTGTGTAGACTACACCGACCTCAACAAAGCTCACCGACAGCGAGCAGCCCAGTACTGCAACACCCGAGTTAGGCCAAAAGCCTTCAAACCCGGGGACTTGGCGCTATGCTGGGCAGAGGCATCTCAACCCTGAGAGTGCGGCAAGCTTTCATCAAACTGGGAAGGCCCCTATAAAGTGGCTGAAATCCCCTCACAAGAGGACTATTTTCTCGAAGATACCATCAATAATGTAAGGTTTCTCATCAATAATAATGATAAGGACTCTTTCCTTGCACGGATATCTATCTGTCTTGCAGGGATGCATCATCAAACGTTTTCAAGCCCAGCTTCGAGATGCTAGCCCAAGACCGGAGCTCAGATCTCCGGCCAAGGGATCTTCGAGCCAAGCTGCTCTCAATCTCAACCATCTTCGAGCCCAGCTTCGAGATGCCAACCCAAGACCAGAGCTCAAACCTCCGGCCAAGGGATCTTCGAGCCAAGCCGCTCTTAATCTCAACCATCTTCGAGCCCAGCTCTGAGATGCCAACCCAAGACCGGAGCTCAGATCTCTGGCCAAGGGATCTTCGAGCCAAGCTACTCTCAATCTCAACCGTCTTTGAGCCCAGCTCCGAGATGCCAACCCAAGACCGGAGCTCAGATTTCCAGCCAAGGGATCTTCGAGCCAAGCTGCTCTCAATCTCAACCGTCTTCGAGCCCAGCTCCGAGATGCCGACCTAAGACCGGAGCTCAGATCTCTGGCCAAGGGATCTTCGAGCCAAGCCGCTCTTAATCTCAACCGTCTTCGAGCCCAGCTCCGAGATGCCAACCCAAGACCATAGCTCAGATCTCTGGCCAAGGGATCTTCGAGCCAAGCCGCTCTCAATCTCAACCGTCTTCGAGCCCAGCTCCGAGATGCCAACCCAAGACCGGAGCTTAGATCTCCGGCAAAGGGATCTTCAAGCCAAGCTGCTCTCAATCTCAACCATCTTCGAGCCCAGCTTCGAGATGCCAATCCAAGACCGGAGCTCAGACCTCCGGCCAAGAGATTTTCGAGCCAAGCTGCTCTCAATCTCAACCATCTTCGAGCCCATCTCTGAGATGCCAACCCAAGACCGGAGCTCAGACCTCCAGCCAAGGAATCTTCGAGCCAAGCTGCTCTTAATCTCAACCATCTTCGAGCCCAGCTCCGAGATGCCAACCCAAGACCGGAGCTCAGATCTCTGGCCAAGGGATCTTCGAGCCAAGCCACTCTAAATCTCAACTGTCTTCGAGCTCAGCTCCGAGATGCAAACCCAAGACCGGAGCTCAGACCTCCAGCCAAGGGATCTTCGAGCCAAGCTGCTCTCAATCTCAATCGTCTTCGAGCCCAGCTCTGAGATGCCAACCCAAGACCGAAGCTCAGACCTACGGCCAAGGAATCTTCGAGCCAAGCTGCTCTCAATCTCAACCATCTTCGAGCCCAGCTTCAAGATGCCAACCCAAGATCGGAGCTCAGATCTCCGACCAAGGGATCTTCGAGCCAAGCTGCTCTCAATCTCAACCATCTTCGAGTCCCGAGATGCCAACCCAAGACCGGAGCTCAGACCTCTGGCCAAGGGATCTTCGAGCCAAGCTGCTCTCAATCTCAGCTATCTTCAAGCCCAGCTCCGAGATGTCAACCCAAGACCAGAGCTCAGATCTTCGGCCAAGGGATCTTCGAGCCAAGCTGCTCTCAATCTCAACCATCTTCGAGCCTAGCTCCGAGGTGTCAACCCAAGACCAGAGCTTAGATCTCCGGCCAAGGGATCTTTGAGCCAAGTTGCTCTCAATCTCAACCATCTTCGAGCCCAGCTCCAAGATGCCAGTCCAAGACCAGAGCTCAGATCTCCGGCTTAGGGATCTTCGAGCCAAGCTACTCTCAATCTCAACCATCTTCGAGCCTAGCTTCGAGATGCTAACCCAAGATCGGAGCTTAGATCTCCAGCCAAGGGATCTTCAAGCCATGCCGCTCGCAATCATTAACATCTCCGAGCCCAGCTCCAAGATGCCAACCTAAGATCGGAACCCAACTATCCGGCCAAAGGATCTCCAAGCCAAGCAGCTCCTATCAACACCTCGAGCCTAGCTCCAAGGCACCAAAGACCTGAAGCCCTCAAGCAATCCCTGGACCGAGGCCCAGTGCTTTGGCCAGGAAGGCCTTGAGCCTAGCTCCAAGGCATCCAAGACCTGAAGCCCTCAGGCAATCCCTGGCCTGGGGCCCAATGCTCTAGCCAAGAAGGCCTCGAGCCTAGCTCCAAGGCATCCAAGACTTGAAGCCCTCAGGCACCTTGGACCGGGGCCCAGCTCTCCGACCAAGGAACTATCGAGCCCAGCTGTTCATAACTGCCAGAACCTTGCGCCCGACTCGCCGACACCAAAGCCTGGTAATCAAGCCCCAGGCAAGGTGAGACCCTCTTCTTTGATCTCCCCACTCATCTAAAAAAGAAAGAAAAAGAAAAAGAAAAAGAAGAAAGAAGAAAGAGAGGAAGGGGAGGGAAAGAAAGAGAAAAAGAGGGAAGGACGGGTTGCAAGAAAGTTCAAATCTTATTGATCAAAAGCCAGTTATAAATATTTTGCGAGCCCCCGACATGCCGGGTGACCCCGACCAAGCACAAAAACAAGACAAAGTACAAAATAAAAGAAGAAAAAGGACTACTCTGCACCAGCCGGCCCCCTGCTGAGCCTTGAGGCTAAGGGGCCCCACCTTCATGGACCTCCGGTTGATGGGCTCTAACCTCGGATGGCTCAGCCTTGGCTGGCATCGGAGGCTCGGGAGCCACAGCTTCCTCGACGACGACCTCCTCATCAGGCTCTACATCTGAGGCTGAGGGGTACCTAAGGCGAGCATAGTCTTTATCGAGAACAGACGCCTCGATCCGACCGCGTAATAACATGAAGCCTTTATAGAAGGAGTTCGACACCGTTTGATGAATTTCGATGACGAACTCCTCCGAGGCCTTGAACTTGGCAACGGCCTCCTTAGCATCTTTCCTAGCCTCGGTGGCCTCCTTCCTTGCCTCGATGGCCTCCAACCTGGCAGCCTCCGCTGATTTGCCCGCCAGCTCCGCCGCCTTCTCAGTCGCGGCCAACCTCCCTTTCCCTGCCGCCAGCTCCGCCTGGGCAGTCTGGGAGGCCTCCTTATACCGATCAGCCTTGGCACTATACCACTTCAGCTTCTTCTCGATGGTGGAGAGATCATTGACAGCCTTCTTTGAGCGATTCCGCTCCAGGTCAAGGGCCACCAGGAGTTTCCTTACTCGCCCCTCAGCATTGGCGAGCTGCTTCTCCAAGTCCCTGACCTTCTGCTCGAGCGCCCCGTTCACCCCGGCCTTCTCCTTCAGGTCGGACTTCAGAGACTCGATCTCGACCGCTTGTTGTCGCTTGATACGCTCCCAGTTCTGATAGCATCCCCTAATAAAGAGGGCCTCAGCATCGATCTGTACCATGAAAAGAGGTCAGCTGAAAAAAAAAGAGAAAGAAAAAAAGAAAGAAAAAAGAGATAACTTATCGAGTAAAGCTATTGGAAGATGGCACTGAGAACATTGTTCAGCCGCAACCCGGCCATATCCTCCCGGTCGCATGTCTGGATTGAGAAATCCATCATGCGCTCGGCCAGTATGGGGCTTCGGAGGAATGAGCTCTCCGACCCCATCTTGAAAGGGAGTCGACGTCGTGCCTCCTCCCTCCTGCTCTCTCCTACAATAGGCAGCTTTGCCCCACCAACTGCAGGGCCCCTAGGGGCAAGCTGAGGAGCTGGTACCCGTGCAGGCTGTGCCTCAGTCGCAACCTTGATCCTGGCTCGAACCTCCTCGTCCCCGATCTCGATTACAGATGGACTCGGAGGACTGGGAGATGTAGTGGTAGCAGCTGCGGCCCTTTCCCGGGCTACTACCTCGGGCACCGCGGTAGGGGCCGCCCCTTGACGATCGAGCCACTCCGAGAATTCTTGGGCCGCCCACTGGACTAGCCCCGGTGACATGGCTGCCACCCTCTCCATTAGTGCAGGGGCAGCTCGGGTTGCCCCTAAACTCAGACTGACCGGTGCAGCAGAAGCGGTCTCAGTCATTGACCGGCTCAGGTCAACCATCGTGGCAAGAACGGCTGCAGATGCGCTCTCATTCCTAACTCGCCTCGACAGAGGCTCCTCGACCAGCCCGGTTGGTGGTCGCTTCCAGGTGATCGCCAGTAGGTCGCTCTCTGTGAAAATCATCCCTGCATGCAAGTCACACAACGGTCAGAGCCCATAAGAAGCAATGTAAGAAATGCAAGGAAGGGAAAGAAAAGTTCAGGTCGAACTCACCCAACCCATTTGTTGGGTCGACCCTGGCGTCCACGAGATTCTGCTCTGATAACATGACCTTGAGAGAAGGGATCTGGATGGTGAGGAGCTACTCGTAGTCATCCCGATCAGCCACATCAACCACAAAATTTTGATTGGGGGACTGATCCGGATCACTCCAGACCAAGTCGACCTCCTCAACCGTAGCAAAAAAGAATTTACTCTTCCATCCCTTGATGGAAGAGGGGAGCTCGAATCTGATACCCTTTGGGCAAGAAGACAAGGACCACCACCCATCCTCAGTCTGGTGGTGCTTTAGGGCAAAGAAAGCCCTGAACAAAGAGAATCGGGCAACAAACCCATGGAGGTGGCAGAGCACAATGAAGGAGAAGATGACCCTAATGGCGTTTGGCACTAACTGGGCAGGGACCAAATGATAGTTGTCCAAGATGGACATGAAGAAGGGATGGAAAGGGAAGCGGAGACCCCCTGAGAAGGTCTCCTCGTAAAAAGCAATGCGGCCCGGGCCACTGAAAGTGACCCGTTCCCCTGGACGAGGGATCATAAGCTGAACAGAATGTGGGATGCCATAGACATCCCGAACGGTCCCCAATTTCTCAGCGGTGATCGTTGAAGCGACCCCACCAGCACCTGTGAACCGGGCAGACTCAGAAATAGGTACAGAAGAAGGAGGAGGGAGAGAAGGACCGGACCTCGGTTCCCTGATGAGCACCAGACTAGGAGAACGCCTCCTATTGAACTCGAAGCGAGCCGCATCCTCCTCCTCACCAGAGGAAGAAGAAGTCGCCGGCCTCCGCTCGGAGGGACCGGCCTCACCCTGATCAGTGGAGGAGTGGAAGCCCGGGCCAAAACGGGACATCCTCAAGAATAAGAGAGGTGAAGAACTCGAGGTGAAGGACAAAAAAGTGGACTCAACTCGAAGGAGACCCTAGAAGGACCCTACTCTGGTGAAGGAAGAAGAAAGAGGGGACTAACCTGTTTCCTAGAAGATCTGAGACGACTGGGAGGAAGAAGAAAGCTCGAACATAGCAGCAGGCATGGAGAGTTCAAAAAAATGAATATTTCAGGTAAGAACCGCTTTTCATTTTGAAATGACCTGATGGATCCACCTCGATTTGACTCCTCCACCAACGGATCCATGCCACGTGCCGCCCATCGATGAAAATGGCATCCCGGTCGCTCTGAATTATGCACCAATATTAACTACTCCTCGGACATGGCCACATGGCATCCCCGCATTGGTCTGCAGGACCGTCTCACGAAGCGCCAGCAATCATGGCCATCATTATGCCAGATCTCCGTCTTTCCATGTCAGCACCATAATTACTCCCTTCGGCCTAAGCGCCGCGCACTAACGAGCCTCGTGAGTGGGAGGCAAATGATATAGTGGGATCACTGACTTGGGGGAGCTGACGGGCGCCACGTCAAAGGAAGCCACCACGTCGGATGCCACGTCAATTCTCCTGCCCAGACTCCTCCGCCGAGCTGAGCTCCCTCGAGACAACGAGCCGAGCTCCGTCTTCCACCAGGTCGATCCCGCGAGCTCGAGATGCCTAGGCTAGAGCCGCACGTTGCCCTCCAGAGTGAGACCCTCGAAGATCGAGCCCTGTGGTCGAAGTCGAGCTCAACCCTCCTCCGCCATGTGGAGCCTCTCCGAGTGCGAGCCCTCTGGACCGGGCCCGCACCCTACCCTCTAGAGCGAGACCCTCGGAGATCGAGCCCTGTGGTTGGTGTTGAGCTCAGCCCTCCTCCGCCATGTGGAGCCTCTTTGAGTGCGAGCCCTTTAGATCGGGCCCGCACTCTACCCTCCAGAGCGAGACCCTCGGAGATCGAGCCCTGTGGTCAGAGTCGAGCTCAGCCCTCCTTCGCTACGTGGAGCCTCTCCGAGTGCGAGCCCTCTGGACCGGGCTGCACTCTGCCCTCCTCCACCGAGGCGATCCCGCAAGCTCGAGGTGTCTAGGTTGGAGCGAGCTCTACCATTCCAGCTCAGCCCCAGCTCAGAAGTGAGCACCGCCATCCCAGGACACCGGCGAGCCCCCCGAGAAGTACTCTGGTCACCTGCCAGACCGCACTGATCGCTTGTAGCCGTCGGTTACACCAGAAAGGGGAGAAACCCACTAATCGAGGCACCATGCACTTCACCAACCGTCTGGACCACCTGAAAGAGGAAGTCAACCAGGAAATTCGGATCCCAGGAGTGGCGGCCCATCGATCGAGGTACTGCCCGGTTTCCCGGAATGAGGCGACCAAGGAGAATGTCAGAGCACATGACAGCTTACCTTATCATTGATCGGGAAAGGCTCCTCGGGATACTACCGCACGCGCCTGACAGCCCAGTGGAGATCCCAAGATGAACGCCCAACGGTAACTTAATCTACAAGACTTGAAGGTAACAACTACAACCACAACCACAACACAATACAAGCAAGGTTGGTAGGGGATGCAAAGTGAAGATGAAACTATGCAACTCTAAAGGAGATTAGCGAAGATTAATTGGCAAGTTCTATCGACATATGAAGAGTTCAGCATAATTTATCAAAGATAAGTTAATGAAGCAAACTTGAATGATCATGCATAACCCTAATTACCGAGACTTCGAAATAATAAAGAAATAGGACAGAATTAAAACCACCAGTCATGCTAGTCAGATTAATGTCTCAGACCTAATTGATACTGACTTACCTGGCATTGATTTTTCAATAAGAATAAGATCACTCTTGAGGGGATCTTCCAGATGACCAGGCCATGCTACAGGTTGGAGACTCTTCTTGTTTTCTGGATTGGTGGCAAGAGATCCTTCCTCTTGAAGTCGGAATTCCAGAGAACCCTGCAACAAAGAAATCCCTAAGATGAAAGAACTTAACAAAACATGAAATGGAGAAAGGGAAGAGAGGTGGATGAAGCATTGATGGGGATCCTTCTTGGCGCCATGGTGGAGTGCTTGAGATGGAACAGGTTGGTCTCCTTGTGTTGATCCTCTTGATTCACCATTGCATGTTGAAGGCTCGCTTGAGATTGGAGAGGAAGAAAGGAGTCCTTGGGCGTTGGAGATGGAAGAAGGGAGGAACTAGAGTGGGCATGGAAGAGGAGAAAGACTAAACCACATAGACACAAAGACAATCATATAGAAAGAATAATCCAAGCCAAAAACTTTATTCATCCATTACCCTTACAATGGGGCATCCCAAAGTCTTTAATAGGAGCCTTACAAATCTTTAAAATTTGAAAATCCCTAAAATGTGGAGGATTACAAGGAGAGTTAGAGGATTTGTAGGCCTTGATGCTTGATTTGTGGAAGAGGGTAAATCTCTAAAATTTGAAAATCCCTAAAATGTGGAGGATTACAAGGAGAGTTAGAGGATTTGTAGGCCTTGATGCTTGATTTGTGGAAGAGGGTGGCCAACCATCATTTTGAATTCAAACTTTCTTCTTGGGCGCCCTCTTGGAGTTCTTTCAACCCATGACTTTGACTTCAACTGGACCAGACCCCATATGGACTCGAAATTAATTACAAGATTATTTGGACTCAAAATTGAAAGAGAAATTACAGGACTAATTACAGGACTAATCCAACCATAAGGACTCAGACTTGAATTTAATAGGTTGGAGTCTTTTCCTGATTCTGGTTCCCACACCAAAGGCACAAGCCATACCACTGGAACACAAGTACAAGCTCAGCTAAAAAGAGCACGGCACCACCAGCATCCTCAAGCAAGGTCAGGTGGAAAGGCCACACAAAGACTCCCTCTATCAGGCCACTCTTTCCCTGACACACTTGGATCCCACTCTCACACTAATCACTCCTCCTAGTGTGGAGTCCATCAAGAGGGGCTCGACCAGGAGGATCTGTTCCCCTGGGTCATCACTGATTTGATCATCGGAGTGCCCCCACCGGAAACCCCGGTCTGGGTCACTAACCCCTGTTTTGCAGGTCCAGGACCACCGGACGGCGAGACAGCGAAGGAGGTGTGCTTCGACGCCGACAGCAGCTACAGGCCACGGCGATCTTGGCGGTAACACAACCTATATAAGTAACTTGAAAATTGACATGGCAACATAACAGTCTTGGTTAAAAGATGAAAAACTAGAAATATAGGCATTTGATCACAAGACCAGATTCGTATCAGTGTCCATACGAGAGGTCAATATCCTGGAACATTAAGGGCTGCCGACAACATAAGCATAGCCCATAACAGCTACCGTGAATACTAGTACAAATATATATTTACAAATTATAGCTCAAGATAGCAAAGTTAATGTTACTTGAGCATCACGGCTACAAGAGCAAAACAACAAATGTGTAATTCCACTGTTGCCTCTCAAAATGCTCAATTAATAGGTAGGCCATCATCTTTGCCACACATGTAATATGTCTCTTCAAATCAAAGAAGTAGAATGGCATGTTTATGAGATCCCAAGAACAATCTATCCATAAATCATCTATATGTAATATATGCAGTAAGATGGCACGTTTACTCAATATGAAGTGACGAAAAGTAAAAAGTGCTAATGCCTACAATACAGTATCAATAATTTTTTTTTATAAAAAAGGAAACAGAAATAGAAAAAAAAATAAATGAATTATGTATCACCTTCATGGAAACAGTCAACACATCTAACAAATATTGGAAGCAAATTGTTTGTGTATAAATGAATTTAATGTAGACTTACTAGCTTCCATACTACTCATGAAAGAAAATCATGAACTATCATGCCTTTAATACCTATAGCTAGATTACATTGTAAAGCTAGATAAGGTATAAAAAAACTTAAAACATGTTGAGATATCTCGGTCTAAGTACGAGCCGAATACCGGTTCAGCTGTCCGAAGACCTTTCCTTCGAACCAACAACTTCGGGCCTAGAAAGTTCAGGCCAACTACGGGCAACTCAAGGCTCAAGGGGAGCGGTCCTGTGGTGCAGCAGCTCCGACTGGCCGGAACAGGGACTCCACGCCAACAGATTGGTGCACCAGGAAGGGGGGACAAGTCGCCAACATTCTTTAAGCTCTCCTCCCTAATAAGGGGAAGTATCTTGATGGCGAGAGGAAAGACTCAGATCACCTCCACGAGTTGAAGTCGTGTTCCATCCCAAGGGGTGCACCCCCGGGAGAGAATGATGTTCCACCTCCCATAGTTGTCATGGGATTGTAGCAATTTGAAGCTCTTGTGAACCAGGTCACCAATCTTATGACCATGGTTCAAGATTTTCAAAACAGAGCTTTTCCGGTGGGAAATCCACCGGCCGCCTCCAGACACATCTCTCGATCTCGGAGAAAGAGAGCCCCTCGGGAGGAATCAACACATCTCTCCCTCCATTCTCGGCCATCTCCTGAAGGCCAAAGTTCGAGACTACCTAGGCTCGCCAACTCCCCGCAGAAAGGGAAAAGGCCTAGGCAAACTCCCTCACCCTCCTCCGAAGACTCTACTTCCATAGAGAGGGCATCGAAGCAGGCTCCCCACGATTACGATGGAAGACTCAAAGCCATCGAATCAGAAATGGTGAGGGCATGGGAGTAGAGGTTGCAGGACCTAAAAGATCATAACGACTTGATAGTAGGTGATCTACGCTCGTCCTTCACCGATCGTGTCATGGTCGAAGTCATCCCTTGGCACTTCCGGGTTCTCCAGGTGGAACCCTATGATAGTACCTCTGATCCCTTCAACCACTTGGGCAGTTTCAAGGCCCATATGATGATCCAAGGAGCTTCGAATGTAATGTACTGCCTCGCATTCCCGGCTACCTTGAAGAAAGTCACTCGGATGTGGTACTCAAGCCTACGCCCAGGTACCATCGATTCTTTTTTCGAGTTAAAAAAATTGTTTGTCTTGCATTTCAGGACTTGCTGCAAGTCCCCCCGAAATATGGACACACTATTCCTCCTTCATCAAAATGAAGGAGAAAGCCTGCGAGACTACATCTCCAGGTTTAATGCTACCACACTTGAGATTCCCGATGTCAATGAGCATGTGGCCATGTCTGCACTGAAGAAGGGACTTCGCACATCCAGGCTCATTTTTTTTCTGGATAAGAAGTTCTCCAAAAGCTACGCTGAGCTCCTATTAAGGGCTCAGAAATACATCGATGCTGAAGAGCAGGTGGCCAACCGACAACTGATCGAAGGGAAACCCCCTTCAAAAATGAAAAACAATAGTGGACAAGGTCCCTCAATCTCCAATAATAATAACAACAACAAATATACTGACCGCTGAAGAAGTCCTCTTAGGCCCAGAGCATCGGGAGGAAGATTCGACTCCTACACCCCCCTCAACCTCCCTCAAGAAAAGATCCTTATGGAGATAGAGAAAGAAAACTATCTCCAACGGTCCCATCCTATGAAGGCTTCCTCTTCCGTAAGGAATAGGAACAAATACTTCCGATTCCGGGACCATGGCTACAATACTGAAGAATGCATCCAACTGAGGGATGCGATTGAGGATCTCATCAAAAGAGGATATTTGGGGTGGTACATTGGTCGTCAAGGATCTCAGTTGGAAGCTACTGTTCCCCAGCCACCTCCTGAAGAGGCCAAACTACCGAATTAAAGGCCCACCAATGGAGGTGTGGGGATGATACACCAGCCTATCAACTGGAGAAGAGACGAGGATGATGTTCCAAAGCGACTCAAGGACAACAACGCTATCCTCTTCTCTGACAATGACCTTGCGGGAGTCCGGCTCCCGCATGATGATCCCATTGTAATCTCGACCATTATGGCCAACTATGATATACAGCGAATTCTTGTTGATAATGGAAGTTCGATTGATGTCTTGATCTACGATGCATTCTCTAAAATGTGTTTGCCTAGACATCAACTACGGAGATCTCCCATACCGCTCACTGGCTTTGGGGGTAATCAAGTTGATGCTGAGAGAAATAGTATTGCCTGTGACCCTTGGCACTGAACCTCGACAAAAAACACTATCGATCAACTTCACGGTAGTCCGAACCCCCTCAGCTTACAACATCATTCTCGGGTAGCCCGCCTTGAATAAGTTTCGGACCGTGATGTCCTCTCATTATCTCCTGGTATGCTTCCCCACCAGGAATGGTGTCGAAGAAATTAGAGGAGATCAGAGAGCAGCACGGTAGTGCCTAATGATCCAAGACAAGTACTTCAATGATTCTGCCACCCTAGATCAGTTGGATCCGAGGGACAACCACATATTCTGGTGAACCCATGGAAAGAACTGTCCTGGTACCTTTGATAAAGGAAGACCCCACCAAAGTTGTGCAGGTCGGGAGTATGCTTGATGAAGAAACCAGAATGGAGCTGATTCGCTTCCTCAGAGACAATGCCGATGTCTTCGCCTAGATAGCTTCGGACAAGCCAAGGATTCCTGCCGAAGTAATCACTCATCGGCTGGAAGTTACTCTTGGGTATAAGCCAGTCCGGCAGAAGAAAAGAAGCTTTGCTCTTGAAAGATAGAAAGCCGTGGACGAGGAAGTAAGCAAACTCCTCAGAGCAGGGTTCATCCGAGAAGCCCACTACCCCGAATGATTGGCCAATGTGGTAATAGTGAAAAAAGCTAATGGCAAGTGGAGGATCTACATCAATTACACAGACCTTAACAAGGCTTGCCCAAAAGATAGCTTCCCTCTTCCAAAGATTGATCAGCTGGTCGATGCCACTGCCGACCACCAACTACTGAGCTTCATGGATGCTTTCTCTGGCTATAATCAAATCAGGATTGATCCCCGAGATGAGGAGAAGATGGCCTTTGTCACTGACAAAGGTCTCTACTGCTACAAGATGATGCCATTTGGTCTCAAGAATGCCGGGGCAACATTTCAAAGGCTAATCAACAAAGTGTTCGAAAAGTAACTGGGAAGGAACATGGAGGCCTACGTCGATGATATGATCATCAAAAGCCTCCTCCAAAAAGATCATATCCAAGACCTGGAAAAATCATTCAGTGCTCTGCGATGTTACCGCATGAAGCTGAACCCGACAAAGTGCGCCTTCGGGGTCACTTCAGGTAAGTTCTTGGGTTTTCTTGTCACAAAACGAGAGATTGAGGCAAATCTTGAGAAGATCCAAGCCCTAAAGGATATGAGGCATCCCTCCTGCAAGAAAGAAGTCCAGCAGTTAATAGGGAGAATTGCCTCTCTAAGCAGGTTCATTTCTCGTTCAACCGAGAAATGTCTCCCATTCTTCAAGGTACTTCGGTAGTCAAAGGGCTTCAAATGGTCCGAAGACTGTCGTACTGCCTTTGAATAGTTAAAGAAGTACCTAGAAACCCCACCTCTACTCTCCAAACCTCAAGAGGGCGAAGTGCTTTACCTGTACCTCTCTGCTCCAGATGAAGCAATTAATTCGGTTCTTGTCCGAAGAGATGAAGACGGATCCCACAAGCCGATTTACTACATCAGCAAGGTCTGCATGATGCTGAAACGTGGTATGCAAAGATGCAGAAGCTGATCTACTCTCTGGTGATTGCAGCAAAGCAACTACGACCGTACTTCCATGCCCACGCTATCGTGGTGCTGACCGATCAATCGCTCAAGGCCGTTCTCTGGTCTCCGGACACCTCAAGAAGGATAGCCTAGTGGGCCGTGAAGTTAAGTAAATTCGATATCAACTTTTAGCCCTAGTCGGCTATAAAGGCCCAGGTGTTCTCTGATTTCCTGGCTGAATGCACCTGGAGGCCCAAGACGAAGAACTTCGAAAGAAGGGGAAGTCTCGAAGGAGACGAAGTCCATTTGGGTGCTCCACGTGGATGGAGCTTCCAATGCTACTGGGTGTGGAGCCAGTCTTCTGCTGGTCGAACCCGACGGTCATACCATAGAGTACGCACTTCGATTCTCCTTCCATGCCTTTAACAACCAAGCTGAATACGAAACCTTGCTCACCGAACTTCGGATCGCCAAAAGTTTGGGAGTTCAACAACTCCGGGCCTTTTCAGACTCCCAATTGGTTGTGAACCAAGTTAAAGGAGAATATGAAGCCAGGAACCCAACCATGATGCAGTACCTCGAGAAGGTATGAGGCTTATCCTCTCAATTGGAGCATTTCAAGATTATCCATGTCCCTCGATCAGAGAATTTCTGGGCAGACGCATTATCTCGACTTGCTACTACAATACCAGAATTTCTCGAGCGCACCTTTATTGAACATCTTGAAACTCCAAGTATAGCCGAAGAGGCTATGGAGGTGCACCAGATCGATGCCGAGCCAAGCTGGATGGATGCCATCATCAAGTTTTTAAATGAGGGCGTGCTACCGGGAGACAAGACAGAGGCCAAGAAAATTCGCTGGATGGCATCCCAATATGTCATCTTAGACGGGACTCTCTATAAGAGATCATTTTCTCAACCGTTGCTAAAGTGCTTAGGATCGATGGATGCAGATTATGCCCTGAGAGAGGTCCATGAGGGTATATGCGGTGATCACTTGGGAGGTAAGTCTTTGGCATACAAAATCATTCGACAAGGATATTATTGGCCCTCCATCCAGAAGGACTCGGCTAACTTCGTACGAAGGTGTGACCAATGCCAAAGGTATGCCAACATTCAGAGACAACCTGCAACTCACTTGACTCAACTGACGGTCCCTTGGCCTTTTGCCTAATGGGGAATGGATATTCTTGGCCTATTCCCGCCGGCCTCCGGACAAAGGAAGTTCCTCCTTGTGGCCATCGACTACTTCACAAAGTGGGTAGAAGTCGAACCACTGGCCTAGATCACAGAAGGAAAGGTGAAGAATTTTATAAAAAATTCTATCATATTCCGATTTGGCATCCCACATGTCATAATCATGGATAACGGGAGACAGTTCGACAATCCGAAGTTCAAGGACTTCTGCACTTGGTATCATGTTCAACACCGGCTGACCTCCGTTGCCCACCCACAGTCCAACGAAGAAGCCGAAGTAACTAATCGGACCATTCTCCACGGTCTGAAGATGAGGTTGAATGTCGCCAAAGGATTTTGGGCCGAAGAGCTGACCTCCATTCTCTGGGTGTACCGAACTACCCCAAGAATGGCCACCGGCAAGTCTTCGTTCAACCTAGCATACGGTACCGAAGCCGTACTACATATTAAAGTCTCCCTAAAATCCTTAAGGGTTGACAACTACGAAGAACCTGGAAACTCCGATCGTAGAAGGATTGACCTGGATCTGCTG
The DNA here is from genome assembly GCA_021397845.1 of Areca catechu. Classification (NCBI taxonomy): domain Eukaryota; kingdom Viridiplantae; phylum Streptophyta; class Magnoliopsida; order Arecales; family Arecaceae; genus Areca; species Areca catechu. The sequence goes on along the minus strand of CM038047.1, from coordinate 57,570,723 downwards.
CCAAGCACCAGGATTCAGGCCCAGATAAGAATGGTGGCGTACCAACAAAAGGTCGCCAAATATTACAACTCTAGAGTGAAGGAGAAGATGTTCTACATAGGGAACATGGTATTGCGAAGGACAGAAGTATCCAGGCTAACAGAACAGGATAAACTTTTTCCCAACTGGAAAGGTCCGTACCAAGTTGAAAAGGTCATTCAACTAGGAGCATATCGACTCAAGACCCTAGATGGGAAACCTCTATCCCGGCCATGGAATGTACAAAACCTTCGTAAATATTATCAATAAATAGATTCCTAAATTTCCTGTGCAAATTTGCTCAACTCCACTCAACTCAGGATGGCTTGTTGCCCCGACTGAACGACAACAGCCTAAGTGGCCCGATCTAAGAAATCGATCAACTGTGCAAAGGAGAGTCTGATCCACTCACCTTATCGGTATGCCCGACAAGCACAACGGATAGCCTAGTCAGGCCACCAAGAAGATCGAAGGCACAGGGATGGTTCAGATAACCTACCATACGGAAAATCCGAAGACGTGCCAGGGCGGGCCTAATCAGCCTACCTTATACTAAAAAAGGTGCAGGGATGGTTTTCATAACCTACCCTATGGTAAATCCAAAGATGAACCGGGGCGGGCCTAAACAGCCTACCTTGATCATGATAGAAAGGCACAGGGACGGTGCAGACACCCCACCCAATGGTGAATATGAAAACGTGCTTAAAAGGATCAATGTCGTCCTTCCTGTCGACAACAAACATCTCTGGGATGCCCAGCTGGCCTCACATCTTCCCTATAGATCGCGAATGGTCCGAGGAATCTACGCTCTAGACATGACATAATGCAACATATCGCAAAGGACATATGGGAAAAGGTAAGAAAAGTCAAGATATTTCTTTCTTTTTCGAGTTTTTTTTTACAAATAGAAAAAGAAAAAAAAACTCTCACAAAGAGAGGACAAAAAAAAAAGGAGGAGAAGGGTTGTGGGAAAGCATTTTCAATAACCTCTCACTGGTTCTTTCCCGTACCGACGAGGGGAGTTCTGGAAGGATGATGAAGGAGCCCCAGGGATCCTATCTGAACCAGAATCTGACCCCTCTTCGAAGTCAGAATCAAACTCGTGTCCGGGAAAGGGAGCAAAGGGCTTGATGTTGTTCAGGCCCTTCAAGTCATAAAACTTGAAGGCCTTCCCCCTGCACTCCCGGAACCCCTGATGGTAAGAGTTTAGAGCCGCTTCGGTGACCTCCTCCTTGAAAGCAACGGATGCCTTGAAGTCTGAAATGGTGTTTGCCGCCTCTTTCTTGGCCTCCTCCACCTCCGCGACTACCGCCATGACCTGAGCCCTGGCCTCCTTCAGTTGAGCCTCCAACATGCAAACCCTCTTCTCCAAGTGATCCACGATAGGCTCATGGTGGGGACACCGGAGGCACCAGAATAAGACAGAGGCTTTTTAACCCTATATGAATTGATCAATAATTTATGAGTCCATCTGTAATAAAGGCTCAGCCCATCTGAGTCCATTTTAGTTGTTATTTGAGTCTTTTGAGTTTCAGTTCTGTACTAGTCAGCTCATGTTGAGCTAGTTTAGTCCAGTGTTAGTCAGCTCATGTCGAGCTAGTTTTATTTTTTTGAGTCCTATTCAACCATATTGAAGACTCAAGACCACATCATACAAGTGAAGACCAAGTCCAACCAGATTGAAGACATGGAAGTATAGCCCAAGTCCAACCCAGCTTGAAGATTTGAAGACCCCAGGAGAAAAATTCAGAAAACCCTGATTCCTTGCAGATGCCCTCCAGGTGCCCAGATTCCCTTTCAAATAACAAAATATATTCATATACCAAGGCATCCAAGATTTTAGAGGTCCATCTGAATCCTAGCCCAAAGAAATCAAGCCCAGGCGCCAAGCCCAAGCCCCTAAGAAGCAAGATACCAGGGAATATTCCTGCTACTTGGCTACCAGGCCGTCCCAGCTTCCAGAGGCCCAAACCCATGTGCCCGAGCCCCTTTGGGCCGGCCTCTTGCTGCTCCTAGAAGCCCAACACGCCCTCCTAGGCATCCTTGGAGTGTTGGCCAAGTCAAGAAAATTTTTAGGGATTTTTTTTACCTAATGTTTCCTTATTTTCTAGCTAGGGTTTGAGAGGGAAAATGATTCTTATGTAAAGACTTATGTGCCCTTACTTGGAGCCCAAGGTTAAGGGTCTATTTAAGGGACCCTAGCCTCTTGTATAAAACCTAATTTTTGATATGAATTAAAACCTTGAGTTCTTCTATTGAGTTGTGTGATACCCTGCTGTGTGCATAAAGAGGTTTATGAGAGTTTTTCTTTCCAGTGCTGCAATCATCTTCTTGCTGCCAACAAGCCTCTCAGATCCCTGGACGCCCACTCCAAAAGAAGCCTTCCCTTGCTGTTTTTCCTTTGTTTTCTTGTTCCTTTGTGAGTTTTCTAACCCCTGACATGTCGTTTGCAGGCCCCTGAGTTCCTACGAATCCAACGACTCCAGCCAAGCCTCAATCGGATCACCAAGCAAAAAGCCGGGTATCCGCGGGTCTTTGGCTTGGTTTTTCAGGCCGCATCCATTGAGGAACGAGAGATCCCTTGCTGCGATCTTCACAGATGTTGTCAGGTACACCCCCTCTACCTCCAGTAGTTTTATTGTAGGAGAACTTGCCTTAACCGAGGCTTCTCAGCCCGGCGATCCTTCTTTTCTACTTTTCTAGGTCCTAATCTGCATGCTGATCTTCTAAAATTCATATAAAATTCCCTACAACTTATTTTAATCTAAAATTCGGGAATTAATCACTCAACCCCACATATAAAACATGAAAAAAAAAATTGCATGCATATTATTCCCCCATCAGCTCATCATCGTCGCTCGGTTCAAACAACCCTGGACTTCTCTTCCTTTTGGGATCAATGGCCCTCCTCTTTGCTGCCTTTCGAAGCTCAGAGATGCTGAACCTCATTTTTGACTGAAGTGCTGGGAAGGAAGAAGAAGTCTGAGAGGATGATAGCCCTTGACAGTAGAGGACAAGATCCTATTTATAAGGACTCTACACTCGTGACTGGCCGTAGGGAAGCATGCTCCACATCTTTTCCCAGCCGCGTCAAAGGGCACCACGTGTCCAAGCGACGCTTCGAGAACCAGAAGACCGCTTGAGGGTCATTCTTGGGATAGCAACTACCGACGCTTCGAATCTGGAGGAATTTCCATCGTGCGGTAGCGGCATTAATGGCTCCTTTTTGGAAAAAGGAGATCTGGCGGCACACAAGGCGCAAGAAAATGTGACTGTGCAAATATCGACATGCTGCGTGTACAACGAGAATCACAATCAAACTTCCTTAATCACCAATCAACATGGAGGTAACACCTGTCTATCATGTCTATTCCAACGGACAGGTTTAGTTATGAAAGGAAGGTGATATCAGCCTGATCGACTGTGGACGGTCTTCGACAACGGAGTTCTAACTTATTCCAAAGTTCATCTTCGTCAACTACCAATCAAATGGTCTTCGGCCATGGCCGTTCAACCAAGCAGAAGAAGGAACATTAAAGCTCAGATTATAGACTGACTTTGTTCAAGCTACATCCAAAAATGCAACATGGCACTTGCAGGAGAAGAAGAAGCTACTTTGAAATCCAGAGAAGTTGTCATACAAAAACCATTGATGACACATAAAAAAAAAGAAGAAGAGAGAAAACACCTAAAGCAACTTAGATTATTCAACATCAACTAGAGGAGACCTGACATCATAGGATTGAAGCAACTTGTCAACCTGCGCAGAAAGGATCTCGTCGATTTGGGCTGGGACCAGAGAACCTTTAGCTTGGGCTTCCTCAGCCTGAGTCCCCTCCTAAATTGGGATCAGAGTTGGAGCCGCCCCTAGATCTTCAACTGAGGTAGAGGCCTCTTTTCCTAGACACGGCACCTCTTCGACCTATTCCACAGCCTCGTCCTCCTCCTCCTCTTCTTCTTCGGCTATATTGAAGGAAGGAATACCAAAGAGATCAAGGTGAGGGAAGGCCTCCTTTACCTTGGAAAGTCCGTCGTTGAAGCCATGCTGGTAGCCATACAGGGATGATTCATTGACCTCCTCTTGGAACTGTGAAGACTTCCTGAAGTCTGCTACAGCATCGTCCACCAGCTTTCTCAGGACCATGGAATCTCTCTTGGCCGCTTCAGACTCCAGAACTACCTCTTCGACCCTCCTGGTAGCTTCCTCTGCCGCCTTGGTCAAACTCTCTATTCTTTCTTGGTTCTCCTTAACAGTTAGCTCCAAGAAGTTGACTTGCTTTTTGCTCTTCCTCCACCCTGCCCCTTGCTCTGCTATTGTCAAATGGGCACTTTTCAGTTCACCCTTCAGCTCATGAATCTCGTCATTCACCCGAATGAGATGGTTCTCCATAGACTACCTCGATTCTTCGGCTACTTCTTTTGCGGCCCTGGTAGTATGGAGATCCTCCTTGAGGCCATGAATGAGGCTGTCAACATTTCCCAGGCCCTCTTCCATAAAGGTAAGGTCATAGACCAACTATATTGAAAATATGGAGTTATGGATCGAACAATTCTCAGAGGAAAGGAGAACGGCAAGGACCATACCTATTGCAGGGCGGAAAAAGCAGAATCAGATACCCTGGGAAGGTTTCGACTTCGTAGAACTGCCAAATCATGAGGCAGCAATGTGTTCTTCAGTGCCTGCCTGGCAACGGTGGGGACCAGCAGTCCCCCCATAGGAGAAAGCTTCGAAGAGTTCACCGGATGGCTTCCAGCTGGGGAAGCCCCATGAGCGGACTCTCCCTCAACTTGCGGTGCTTTGTCCCTATCAGCTGCAGGGGGACAAAGCGGTGGCACATCCATCGCCTGAGGCGGACTCCCCCTTGTATGGACTGGGGAGGTAACCGCCGGTGGAATTTCAACCAGATGAGGCCTTGACAGGGCCCCTTCCATGGGCACCACATCTTCCCCTAAGGTCCCACGAGAAGATGAAGTGCTCCGGTCCCCCTCAAGAACCGTCTCTTCGGGCCTTCTTCTGAACTGCTGACCTTGTGAGAAGGGCTTGAGCTACCCTCTTCTCAGAAGTTTGACGGAGCCAGCTCAAGCCAGGCTTCATTCCGCCACCTACAAGCAGAGAAATTTCTTTAAGTCGACCGAGATACAACAAAAACAGAAAAAAGGGACAGAAATTTCCATCACTATACCTAATACGGAGAACTTGCTAATCCCCGCAAGATAGAGATTTCTCTCCTCCAATAACTAGCGGATAGGGGTGACTTCTAAATTACTTAGAAGTTCGTAATCTGATTGATCAGCCACTAAAACCTTTTTCCCATCATTGGCGGTTAAACGAGGCTTCTTCCGAACTGTGTCGAAGCCCCATGGATCAATGGACAATACAAACACAAAAATAGGTTTCCACCCATGGATGGCACTGGGCATGTCCTTGATAATCTTGCGGCCCGATCGAGGGCCGGTCACCCACCATCCATTGCTATGAAAATCCCTCTTGAGTACAAAAAGGGCTGTGAATAAGTTGGTCCTAGGTTTTATGTTTGCAATGCGGCATAGGACCAGAAACCCGTAGACATTTCGGATGCTATTCAGGATCAATTACGCTGGCACCACTTGGTACAGACAAAAGATTTTGATGAAAAAAGAATGCAGGGGAAATCGAAGCCCAGCCTTCAGATGGTCTTCGTACACGGCTAGGCACACGGGAGGATGTTTGTTCACCCATTCTTTAGGTACGGGGAGGACGAAAAGAAACCCCTCGGGAATGCTATAGCATTCTTGAAGAAGGGCCATCTTCCCCTGTGTAACTGAACTAAGGATCGACTCCGGACCTACCATGTCACCGGCCCCTGAGGGCCCAACTTGTCCCCCCTGACTTTCTATAGCTTCTTCCATTGTAAAAGAATGAAACAAAAAGGTAGAAGGAAGATTCTACCTGCAGAATAGACTGATAGTCAAGAACAGAGAAGGCTGAGCAAAGAATGAAGCGAGGTTGAAGAAGCTTCCTTAGCCGGACCTTCTCTGTTTTCCAAAAGGAGACTAGGAGCCTCTAAAGTCCCACTAGGTTGATTTGACAAAGGGTAACCCAAGGAGGTAACCCATCTCGAACCAACGGCCAGGATGAAGCAAATTCATCACCCAACGGGCAGGGAGAAGCCACCACAACCACCCAAATCCCAACCGAAAGATTGGCTGAACCATCATGCAATGAGAAAAGAAGAGACGGTCCCAGGGCCACTTGCTCTTTTCTTCTCCTCCAATCAGGAAGTGACAACTGTCCACCGCCTGATTCCCAAATCAACCAGCAGTCATGATAGGCAGTCTAATCAGAGATCTCATGATCATCCACTACACTATCCCCTCGGAGGAAAATGACAAAGCATTGGTACTCTCACTTCTCGAGGCAAATCTTCGCTTCGAAAACTGAGAGTAGGGGAAAACTGTGGGGATATCCCGGTCCAAGTACGAGGCGAACACCGGTTCTGCTGACCGAAGACCTTTCCTCCGAACCAACAACTTCGGGCCTAGAAAGTTTAGGCAAATACGGGCAACTCATGGCTCTCTACCGGCCTACGACATCCGAAGGCAAGACCTTCGGATTACGTCTTCGGCACTAACCGAAGACCAGGCTTCTCGTCGACTTCTAAGGACATACCCTTCGGTTCCTGTCGAAGACACGATCTCCGGCCTTTGGTAAACACCAAGTCCTCGACTCATGCTGAAGACAGGATCTCTGACTGAGAAGATCCGAAGACAAGGAGATTCTCGATTTAATTATGAGAATCTTCCTAAGCGGGAGATTTCTGAAGATGGGTCCACGATCTGTCCCTGATAGGCAACAGTAACCAACGGTTACTATCGACTATTTCCATGCCACGATCATGGCATGCAACTCTAGCTACCACGCCTCCGGTCTGGCCAGAACCGCTCAATGACAACCCACGATTGCCAATCATGGAAAGAAATCAACTCCCCATAATCACTGGGAGAAGAACGGATTCGTAGGTCGGACGACCCCTTATAAATAGCGGTGAGAGGAAATGCACAAAAATAGGTACACGCATGCTAAAAGATTCATAGAGTCTTTCCCTCTGCTTCTCTAGAATCTTTCCCATTCTATGGTTGGAGCCTGCCTCTGACTTTGGCATTGGAGTGTCCCTCACCGGAGCAACTCCAGTAAGGAACCTGTTTTGCAGGTGAACCGGGGAGCGGTCCTGCGGTGCAGCAGCTCTGACTGGCCGGAACAGGGACTCCACACCAACAAAACATACCAATAAAAACCAAAGACATCACAAAACGATCAAGACAAATAATTTGAAATATTAAACATGGCCCTCAATATTTGAAATACCAAAGATATCCTGTTCAGTTACTGTCATTAAAGAGCAAATGGCCAAATTACTTCCCAGCAAATCAACTTAAAAGCGGAACATTATCTCCACAAGGATCTTTGTTAGAAAGCAAGACTATGGTCATTCGGCATAAAACCAAAGGAGATAACCAGTAGAGAAAGAGAGATCATTGTGATTAAATCAGCTCTCAAAAGATGGTACACAAGCATAACACAAAATTAAGCATACCACTTGACATGAAGGCAGAACTATTAGAACGTGAGAAATGATTTCTCCAACAATTTACCTCCTTATTACAAGTTAACACCCACATTTATTAAAAAAACTCATTAGACCAAATCAAGAAGAAATGAAAATCTCATTGCATGAGCAAATTGTTTGCAATTTAAAGAACACGGACGATGCATAAATTGCAAAATATCAAACCTAAATGCAGGCATAAGCATTCCATATATTCTCGAAGTCATATTTATAATATTTAACTTACTAGAAATCTAGGTATTGTAGTTTACAAACTCATCCAGCTGATAATGCAATTAAGTATTCATATAACATTATACAACTTGATGCGGGACAAGGCGAGGGAGGATCGCTGACGAGCGTAGAAGTCACCAGAGGATTAGGGCTTGCATTCAAGAACAGGGAACTAGGGCATCACATCCACTCCAATCCAGAAAAAACTCAAAACTCAGATCAAAATAATATTTTGTTTGTATTCATAAGAAAAAAGATGTTTAATATAAGAGGGAAGGGGCGGTATTTATAGATTCACCCAGGGTACATTACTTGAGGGCTAAGAAACCCTAACTTGTCGACCAAGAAACCCTGGTGGACCGGTCAACAGTGGGCCTGTCTTGGGCTGGAGCTCTCTCTTGTGGGCTTGGCGGCTTGAAAGGGTCCAGGTGCATGAAGGCCGGCTCTGGTTGGAGGGGTCTGGTGAATCTCCTGGCTGCTAATGACTCTCCTCTTGACTTGAACAACTTAACTGGACTTTTGACTGAACTAAAATGACTGGACCTAACTAAGTGGACTCAGTTGTCTCACTTTATTACAGGACTCAATTGGCTCACTTTGACTCAAGTGACACAGGACTAATGGACTCAAATAAAATAGGTTTTTGGGTCCCCATCATTCTCCTGCGATGGGAAGAACTCGACTTCGTTGAGTCAAGCTCAGCGGGGTTTAACGGAATCGAAACTAATCAAATTAAAACAAAAGTGCTAGTTTTAATTTTTTTTTTCTTTTTTTTCACCTTTCTTTCTTTTTTTTTTTTTTTTAATTTTTTTTTCATTTATTTTTTTTATTGGCTGTTCTGAGATCTGCGCGGCTTTGCAAGCCGTGCAATTACGAAAGGCATGCAGCTTTGATATCTATACTGCCCTGAGGAGCGTGCAACATAGAAGTCGACAATAGTGAAGGCATTTTCCTTCACGATCGTGCTGTTCTTCTCCCATTGCTTCGACGGGTGTGCAAAGTCGAGGGAAAGTCCCGGATGTGGAGGTCCGGCGGGCTTCACCGGTGATGGGGCTGTGGACGAAGATGGCAGAAGACCGGATCTCCGGCGGGCTGCGGTAGTGCTTGGCAGCAAAGAGCGAGATGGTGAGCGGAGGACACGGACGCGCTAGGGAAGGAGTGAAGGCGGAGATCAGGCATCGGAGGGCATCATCGAGGCCGAATCTGAGGGCCGGGAGCTTGGCGGTTACTGGCGACGGTGGAGATGGAGTTCTGCTGCTCTGCTTCGGCGGTTGTCGGCATCCGTAAGGGAGGCTAGGTGGATCCGACTTGGGTGCTGCAGGTTCGGATGGCTTCTCCCCGGTAGCCGATGGCCTAGGTGATGGAGTTGGTGGGTATGGGAGCGGAATATGGACCCCGATCCCTTCCTCTGGGCTCGGATCACGCATCCCATGGCAGCGGCGGCGCGCGGCGAGGAGTATAAGATGGAGAGCCGGAGGTCTACACAGTCGGTGGCTGGGCGGAGCAGGGTCTTCCGGCGTACTTCGCAGGCGGTGGTGGCCATGGCAGATCCGGCGGAGGCTGGAGACCAGCGGTGTGGATCTGCGGCTCTGGAAGCGATGGTGGGTGTGGGATGCGGTCGGGCTTCACGGGTGGAGGCGTTGGGGAGGGTCACGGGACGGAGGCGGAAGGTTGGAGACGATCTTCATGGGTGGGAACTTCTGGATCGGTGTCTATGGAGGCGTGCTTCACAGGCGATGGCAGCAGGGGAGAGGGCTCGGGTGTAGGGCGTTGACGGGCCTCAGCAGCTGACCATGGTTTGAGAAGCCTTGCACCGGAAGATCTGGACATGGGGAACGATGGGAAGCCAGGGAGGAAGAGAAAATCCTAATCTGCTGTACTTTGATACCAAATTGATGCGGGACGGCTGAGACATAACCTGATTTATTGAAAAAATAGGAAAAAACCTAAACAAACTAGGACTATGAGAGGGTTAAAAAGCCTCCTGGGACTAGGGCGAGCTAACACTAAAACCTAAAATAGCTGAACTATTTTGGTTTTCAGTTTTCTTGTTGAAGAAACATGGGATGGAGGATAGGAAACATGGACACTCTAGGACTGGGGACTCACCTTCACGAAGGGACGTCGAACCTCTAGGGCATCTCACCCACTCCACGACATGTAGTCTAGGGCGTCCCACCCATCTCACTACACGCGGAGCCTAGGGCATCCCATCCAAATCACTACCTGGGGCCACAAAGAAAAATCCCTAGACCTAGAGGGGGACTCGAAGGAAAATGGGGATAACTAGGGCCTCGCGCCCCTCGATCCTCGCATGCGAGCAAAGGAAGTGGGGTCTCACACCTTGTGACACCAGCAGGTGAAGGAAAGACGGGCCTCAGCCCAGAACTAGAACCCAGGAAAATCCCAAAAATTTATATCAAAACTTCTGATTATTACATAGGGAGAGGGGGCCTTTATATAGAAAAACCAAAACCCTCAGTTTCTTAGCCTCTAAGAAAACTAAAAAAGGAAAATAAATTACATCAAAAACTGTGCTCCATCAATATTGGTGCTGATCTGCTCTGAGAAGTGTGTTGGCTTGATGATCTGCTCCAGAAAATGTGCTACTCTAAATATTGGGATGCTCTGAAATCTGTGCAAACTCTAAATCACAGCCGTGGAAAGGGAGGGAACCACTCCGGCGGGGCACCAGCGAACGGCTGGGAAGCAGGCGGCGGACGGGGTGCGGACGGCGAGCGATGGATGGCTGGTGGCGGGCTGTAGGCAAGGCGGTGGAACGGGAACGGCACAGCATGCCCAGCATGCCGTTTGGTCTCCCACGGCCGTGGGAGACCTCTTGGGCACCGGCGTGGCCGGTGGATGGCGGGGAAGGTGGCCGGCGGACAAGCGGGCGGCGGTGGCAGGCGGCCACGACCGGCGGCGGTGCAGGGGTGGCACGGCATGAATGACAGTGCCATTTGGGTTTCCCACGGCCGTGGGGCCCAAGGGCACCGGGGAGGGCCCCAGGCGGCCGGGCGAGGGCCGGTGGATAGTGGGCGGGCGGCCGGCAGCGGGTCGGCGGTGGTAGATGGCAGCGATGGTGCATGGGTAGACGGACGCCTCCCACGTCCGTTCATCTTCCCACGGGCGTGGGCGACGGCGGCCAGCTTTTCCATCAAGGGCGAGGCCAGCATGGGCCGGCAGGCGGGCCGGGTGGGGGACGGCCGGGGTCAGGCAGCCCGGATCTGGGGGCGACGGGACAGTGGCTAGGGTTTGCGAGGTTTTTTAAACTCACGAGATGAAAATAGAATAAAGTTGGAATAAGGAGGGAATAATCTGAGAATAAAACTGGAATAGTGGGAATAGGTGGAATAGCGCGAATAGGAAAAATAAAAAATATGAGAAAAATAAGAAAAAAATAGAAAATTACTCGGACCTACCCTGGATCCCCATCATTCTCCTTGACCGCGAAGAACTCGACTTCGTCGAGTTCGAAAAATGGAGCACACCCTAATCCACAACTCGCTCTGATACCAAACTAATGCGGGATAAGGCGGAGGAGGATTGCTGGCGAGCATAGAAGTCACCAGGGGATTAGGGCTTGCACTCAAGAACAGGGAACCAGGGTGTCACACCCACTCCAATCCGGAGAAAACTCAAAAGTCAGATCAAAATAATATTTTGTTTGTATTCATAAGAAAAAAGATGTTTAATATAAGAGGGGAGGGGCGGTATTTATAGATTCACCCAGGGTACATTACTTGAGAGCTAAGAAACCCTAACTTGTGGACCAAGAAACCCTGGTGGACCGGTCAACAGTGGGCCTGTCTTGGGCTGGAGCTCTCTCTTGTGGGCTGGTGGCTTGAAAGGGTCCAGGTGCATGAAGGCCGGCTCTGGTTGGAGGGGTCTGGTGAATCTCCTGGTTGCTAATAACTCTCCTCTTGACTTGAACAACTTAACTGGACTTTTGACTGAACTAAAATGACTGGACCTGACTAAGTGGAGTTAGTTGTCTCACTTTATTACATGACTCAATTGGCTCACTTTGACTCAAGTGACACAGGACTAATTGCCTCAAATAAAATAAAATAAAATAGGTTTTCAGGTCCCCATCACAACTGCTTTGCTTCATCTCTACATGTACTTTAGATTATATAAGTCAAGAAATTGAGAAGAGGACCTACTTTTAATGATCTCTACTTCCAAATATATAAAAGAATAGCAGAAATAATAATAAAAAAATATGTTCATATTTAAAATCCAAGAATACACCCAAGCCCATCCCAATCCATAAATGTAAGAAAAATACATTGCTAAAGTGACATAAAAGAATTTTAACTAGAATGCAGAAAGAAATTATATCTTAGGAGCAATCCTCATCATCTAAGACATTATGGGTAGAACAAAGTGAGCCCAAATCATAAAGTTAAAACCTATCAGGAATTTGAATATATAAAGCTCCAGGAACTCATACAAGTGACTTATAGTATATACTTCCCACTTTCAGCACATGACCTTAGCTTATCTAACTAAATAACAACAGTCACTTGCTACTTTCAATTCATTAGTTAACTTGTTTTGATATAACATCTAGAAGATCAATATTCCCAGGTTGGGACTTCTATCACTGTGTTATTATATTTAAGTTAAAACATCAAAAACCTTGTTTAACAAAGTTACATGATTGGGAATGGTTGAGAAAGTTTGATTATGGTTAAACATAGTTGAGCATGTCACTGTTAAAAACCCCATAGTGACAATTAGAGACCAAAGAAATAAAAGAGAAAGAAATGAAACAACAGAATGTCACAAAACTTAATAGCTAATAACCTATCAACATACCAAAGAACAAACATGTCAAAAATTCATTTTACATTACTTATAACTAGACAAACCGAAAACCACAACTTACAAGCATAACTTATTAAGTTCACGATAAAGAAATACTACTAGTTCAAATAACAGTCATCATTTCTTTCATCTATGGGAATATATCAGCTACAATTCCAAATATATCAAAAGCTATTAAGATAAGAAAATTCTAGGTATAATATGATATGACAGGATCGCTAATGTGGAGGCCACTCGGATCTAGTTGGCGGCCATGCTGGTAGAAGATGCGACTTGGATGTCTGATGCAAGATAATTATGAAAATCTAATATACTAATTATTAACTTAATTAACAGAGAAAAATAGAGATTAAATTTTTTAATGATTTTTCAGTTTTAAAGACTCAAAGTAAGCAATTAAGGTAAACTAGTCAACTAGTTTACGCCCGCATGAGTAGTCTAACAAAGTAAACTAGAAAACAAGATTTGGTGGCTAAGAAACCACCATAAACTAGGTTCTACTTATCAAGGGTTCAGAAATCAAAGAGTAGGGGAGGGGTTTTAAATTTTACCAACGAAGATTAACTCTCTCGATGTAGATCTATTGGAACTCTCAGGATCTTGCGGCAGGGCTTTAAGATCTCGATCTTCGGGCTCTGATCTTTCGCAATATCGGTTCCAAGGCAAGAATACCTGACTTTAATCCTTGATCACCTGCAATTACTCAACAAAGGAAGATCGATCAGTTAGAAAGAAGTAAAGAAAGGAAAAGGATGGAAAGTTGAAAGAGAAAAGGGAAGGAAGAGTTCGGCTAGGGTTTCTCGGTGTTTGGATATGTGGGGCCTCACATCCCGCATGCTCCAAAGAATAGAGGAAAGGGTCTCACATCTCGTGATGCACATTGCAAAGAAAAATAATTGGATAGAATGTCATTTTATTTCATCAAAATCATTAATAATACAGGAGGGTTGATGAAGTTTTATAGACCATCAACTTATGGTGTAAGGGATACAAAGCCAGCACTGGTGTCCCTTAAGCAACATCTCCTTGAATCCTTACTTTGGGCATCTTGGACTCCTGTTCTTGGGCTAATCTGGGGCTCTCTCCAAGGTGGGAGACATCATGGGATTCTCATCCAAATTGGATGCCAATGATGAGGATAGATGAGGTGTCATCATGAAGGGCTAAGATTGCTTCATCGATGGCCTTGATTATTGGACTCTGGAGTCTGGATGATGTGGGCTCCTGTAGGATAGTGGACTCTCCAGTATGGATAGAAGAAAACTCAAGAGTTCTTAAAGGATTCTTAAGTTCTCTAATCTTGAGCAAATTGGAACATGTTTGATCAAAACACTTGAGGTAGAGAATCATTGAATCTCCTTCACTTTGGATGATCAACTAAGCTTGAAACTCCTTGGAAGTTGGCACCAAAGGGAGGAAGAAAAACTTGGCCGATTCCTTTGAATCTTGGCATGAATTATTTGAGGGATGGCATTAATTGAAGACTCCTTCTCATTTACTCATCTTAAAAATAAGTAGCGCCAATTCATGAATAAAGAGGCCAACCAAGGGAGTGACGTGGCAAGGTTGTGTTGTCCTGATAAGATGGCAAGTGATATCCAAAAGTCATGTGATGTTGTCCAAATTCTTGAAAAAGGTGGTGCTAAGAAGTGGTTGCATATGACAAGTGACTTGGGCTAGCACATGGAATCACATGGCTTGTCTTGAGCTAGCACATAGAGTTACATGGGTCTGGACTTAGGTCCCCCTTGTATTATAGGACTCAACTAATAATTACAAGACTCAAAACTAATTAAACCAACCAAATAACTAAAGTCCCACTTGATCAATTGGAATCCAATTTGATTAAAAAGGCAAGACATGTAAACAAATGGTTCAACTTGATAATAGAGGTTTGGCCCAAAAGGCTAAAATTAAAAAACCCTAATTACAGTTGGTAAAAAGGGCTAAACCCAACTAGCCTACATAACAAAATTTAAAATAAAATATTTATAGGTAAAAAGGGTTTGGGTTCAAGACTTTATTCACAAGTGATCTGCAAGGATGTGGATTCGACCTATCAATTTTTTCTAGTCCTGGTGCCCGTACCAATTCTTTCCAGATAGAAGAAACTTGATCCTGTTGAGTATGGGTCAACTCCACTATGATAGCGCTCTAGTAAGTCTAGGTCAACTCTCTGCAAGTCCTCTCTGGTGATCCAAGAATTATCAGTCTCGGGTTGTCCTTGCCAACGAACTAGATATCGTTAATAGCCTTTGCTTCGAGTAGCGATTATCTTGTTGTCCAAGATCTGCTTGATCTTGTCTTTCCAGGCTAGTGGTATGGCAGGTGGACACACTTGGGTTGGCTCACTCTCAAGGACAGGATTAGGCTTAAAAGATTCACTAGGAATCAATGTTGGCTCCCTATACTCAATAAAGTCTGAAATGTTGAAAGTAGGATTAATACCTAGTTCAGGTGGTAACTCGAGCATGTAAATATTAGGTCCAGTTTTTTTAATTACTTTGTATGGTCCACTACTACGGGCATGTAACTTGTTCATGGTTCTAGGTGGGAACCATTCATATCATAGTCTAACCATGACAAAGTCTCCTTCATTATATTCTTTGAGTCTTTTTGTTGTGTCAGCCATATGTTTATAAGATTCATTGCTTTCATTAATTGTTTTACTTATTTCTTTATGCAACTCTCTAACATGCTCAACATATGACTCAGCAGACTCTGAGAAGCATTCATGCATGGGTAAAGAAATAAGATCTAGAGATTTTCTAGGTTTGTACCCATGAACAATTTCAAAAGGACTTTTTCTGGTAGACCTATTCACTTAGCTGTTGTATGCAAATTCAGCCCTAGACAGTAATAGATCCCAATTGGCAGTATGCTCTCCAACTAAACTTCTCAACAAGTTTCCTAGACTACGATTCATAACCTCAGTCTAGCCATCAATTTGAGGGTAACAAGAGCTAAAGAATTTAAGTTTTGTCCCTAATAAATGCCAGAGTGTTTTCCAGAAATAACTGGTGAATTGTACGTCTCTGTCAGATACTATTATCCTAGGTAAACCATGTAGTCTAACTACTTCATTTAGAAACAACTTGGCTACCTTAGAAGCATCATAGGTTTGGGAATAAGGTAGGAAATGTGCCATCTTCGAGAACCTATCAACCATAACAAAAATCGAATCATGTTTCCTCATGGTTTTAGGTAATCCAAGAACAAAATCCATGCTAAGGTCTTGCCATGGATAATTCAAGACAGGAAGTGGGGTATATAAGCCAGTGTTCTGCTTTTGCTGCTTAGAAATAGCATAAGTTTGACATCTAGCTACTATTTGAGCAATATTCCTCTTAAGATTCAGCCAATAGAATTGGTCTTCTAGAGCTAAGATTGTCTTATTTCTACCGAATTGTCCAGCTAAACCTCAAGCATGTGTTTCCCAAATCAAGAAGTCTCTAAGTGAAGTATTAAGAATACAAAGCTTACTTTCCCTAAAAGGATACCCATCTTGAATAGTGTACTCACTATATGAACTAGACAGTCCTTGTTTAACTACCTTATAAATTTCACCAAAGTCCGAACAATTTTCATATTCATCCTTTAGTTTCTCAAATCTGACTATTCTAGTACTAACACAATTCAAGAGCATAAATCTTCTACTAAGAACATCAGCAACCTTGTTATCGATACCCGATTAATATCTCCAAACAAAAGTATATGCCTATATATATTCAACCCATTTTCCATGCCTAGAATTCAACTTCTTTTATGAGTTGAGGAATCTAAGAGTTTCATGATCAGAATACAGTACAAACTCCTGTGGTGGCAAATAGTGTCTCCAATACCTAAGTGCTTGAACCATCGCATACAATTCCTTATCATAAGTCGCATATTTCAATTTAGCATCATTTATTTTTTTGCTAAAGAATGCAACTGGGTGATTCTCCTGACTCAAGACTCCTCCAATTCCTACCCCTAAGGCATCACAAGCAACCTCAAAGACTTTGAAAAAATCTGGTAGCCTCAGAATTGGGGCTTGGGTCATCTTATCCTTAATATCATGAAAGGCTCTATCGGCATCTTTAGACCATTCAAAAGCTCCTTTCCTCATATAGTCTGTAATTGGTGCAACAATCGTTCTAAACCCTCGAATAAATCTTCTATAAAAAGTAGCTAATCCATGAAAATTTCAAACATCATGAACATTCTTAGGGATAGGCCACTCAACTAAGGATTTTATCTTTTCGGGGTCTGTAGATACTCCTTCAGCAGTTACTACAAAACCTAGGAAAATAATCCTCGGAGTCATAAAACTACATTTCTTCAAATTTGCATAAAGAGTATCTCGTCTAAGAACTTTACAAACCTGTTGAAGATGATCTAAGTGATCCTTCTTATTCTTACTATATATAAGGATGTCATCAAAATATACTACTACAAATTTTCCAGTAAATGATTTTAAAACTTGAGTCATTATCCTTATAAAAGTACTAGGTATATTCGATAAGCCAAAAGGCATCACCAACCATTCGTACAAGCCATCCTTGGTCTTAAATATAGTCTTTCATTCATCCCTGGGCCTAATTCTAACATGATGATAGCCACTCTTAAGGTCTATCTTTGAAAATATGGCAGCACCGGCCATCATGTCTAGCATGTCATCAAGTCAGGGTATAGAAAACCTATATTTTACTATAATTTTATTGATGGCTCTACTGTCAACACATTCTACAAGTACCATCCTTCTTGGGAGTCAAGAGAACTGGAACGGTACAAGGACTTAAGCTTTCTCTGATAAATCCTTTCTTAAGAAGATCCTTGTTGTCGACCTTACTGCTGTGGCCTGTAGCTGTGAGTTGGTGCCAGACTTTGATCCCCTTTGCTGCGGAATCCTAACGCTCCCAGACTTGCAAAACGAGGTTAGAGACCTGGGTCGGGGATCCCGATGGGGGCGCTCCGACAGTTAAGTTAGAGAGTGGTAAAGTGGAATAGATCCACTAAGATGGATCTCTACTGAGTCTCCGTGCTTAGAGGAGCTTTTAATGAGGAGATGGGTGAGAATGAGCGAGAACAAGAAGGGCTGGCACTTTGGTCCTTGTGACTGGGCTCACCGAGCTCGCTCCTGTGAGTTCCTTTGGGGTCCTTGTCTCCGAGTTGCATGTTCTCTTCTTCTTTGTCTGCTTGCCCTCTTGATTGCTTACCTTTCTTCTTGCCCGTGGTGCCCTTTTGAGATTGTTGGATGCTTTGGTGCTTCGATTCTCCCCCTCTAGGAGCCTTGGAGGTCAACGGTTCCCATCCACCGTCCTCCCCCTAGTCGCTTCTCCTCACTGTTGGGAGTTAAGCGGCCAGCTTGTCTCATCCGCTGTGCTGTCACGAAAAGGGGAACTAGGCGGGGCCTCGATCCGAGCATGGGCACCCTTGGGTTCGAGGTGTTGACCGTGGTGCTCCCCTTCATGGGGGGTTCCAGGTCACAGGCCGCTGGATCTGGTACCTTGACTAAGGTGTCCCTCCTAAACTGGCATAAATGAGGTTTCGTAGATCGTCACAGATCTGGGAACGTCGTACTAGACGTGTTGCCCTGCACAGCATCCTCGGGGCTTGCACCCTCGGTCCTATGGTCGCTTCATGGAGAGGGCTCGACTTCGACAGAGGTGGGCCCATTTGGGGGTTGCCACCTGGCGAAGGAGCAGGGGTGCCAAGCTCGACCTTGATTAGGTGGGCCTATCACGGGGCGCGACTTGGCGAAGGAGCAGAGGCAGGCCACTTTGACCGAGGTAGACCTCGCCTGGGTCGACACCTGGCGAAGTGGTAGAGGCAAGCTCGACTTCGGTCGAGGTGGACCCATCACGGGGTGCTATCTAGAAAAAGAGCAGGGGTGCCAAGCTCGACCTCGGTGAGGTGGGCCCATCAAGGGGCGCCACCTGGTGAAGGAGCAGAGGTAGGCCACTTCGACCGAGATGGACCCCGCCTGGGTCGACACCTGGTGAAGTGGTAGAGGCAAGCTCAACTTCAGCCAAGGTGGACCGATCAGGGGGCGCCATCTGGCGAAGGAGCAGGGGTGCCAGGCTCAACCTCGACAAGGTGGGCCCATTAGGGGGCACCACTTGGCGAAGGAGCAGAGGCAGGCCACTTCGACTGAGATGGACCCCGCCTGGGTCGACACCTGGCGAAGTGGCAGAGGAAGCTCGACTTTGACCGAGGTGGACCCATCAGGGATGCTATCTGGCGAAGGAGCAGGAGCATTCCACTTCGATTGAGGTGGACCACGCTTGGGTCGACACCTGGTGAAGTGGCAAAGGCAAGCTCGACTTCGATCGAGGTGGACCCATCAGGGGGTGTCATCTGGCGAAGGAGCAGGAGTGCCTGGCTCGACTTTGACGAGGTGGGCCCATCAGGGGGTGCCACCTGGCAAAGGAGTAGAGGCAGGCCACTTCGACCAAGGTGGACCCCATCTGGGTCGACCCTGGCAAAGTGGCAGAGACAAGCTCGACTTTGATCGAGGTGGATCCATCGGGGGGCACCACCTGGCGAAGGAGCAGGGGTGCCTGGCTTGACTTCGACGATGTGGGCCCATCAGGGAGTGCCACCTGGCGAAGGAGCAGAGGCAGGCCTACTTCGACTAAGGTGGACCCTGCCTGGGTCAACACTTGGCGAAGCGGCAAGGATGCCGAGCTCGACTCGAGGTGGGAATGATTGCTAATGATCGCTGGCTAAGCCACCTGGCAGGAGAACTCGAAAGAGAATGCCACGTGGCACTGCCTTGTGACTAGCTGGGTCTGACATATGCTCCACGTCATTGATGTTGCCATATCAGTTACCCCCCACTCCCAAGTCCCATCGAAGCACCACGATAGGGATGTGGGGAGTTAATGTAGAGATGATGTGGAAGGACAAAAATCTTCCATAATAATTACCTCGATTGTCACTACTTCGCTTACCATGCCCGAGGTCCAATGTGCGGGTGCTATGTCTGCACATTCAACGGGCCATAAGTTCCTGGGGAAAACTGTTCAGGTCTAAACTTAGTCATCATGCAGTCTCCCTTAGTAAACTCTTTAACTCATTTTCGGGAATTAGCCATATGTTTATAAGATTCATTGCTCAGATTAATTTTCTTGCTAATTTCCTTATGTAGATCATTAACATGCTGTGCATATGACTCGTACCAACACCTAATAAATTACAGGTTTGACTATGCATTCCAATCGAAAGGAATTTATTAAATCTTTAACTATAACTTTGTGCTTGACTCTTGGTTGCTAGGTGACATGCAGATAAAAATTTTACATGGACTCCTAATAAATGCCATAAGGTCTTCCAGAAATAGGTAGCAAATCTAATATGCTCAAAGGATTTATGCAACATGTTAACCTCAACAAAGTGTAATCGAGTGGTTCTAGAAGCATTGGAAGCCTTAGGATAGGGTAGGAAATAAGAAGAGGATTCATGGAATAGTCTTTGATTAATGGGGATGACCTTAAGGATTGGGCATTGATTTATATCTACAGGCGATAAAAGGTCCACTTTATGGAAGGATGAGTTAGCAATTTCAAGAAAGAGATCTTTAACTGGGACTAAAGGAGTGAATTCCCCCTTAGGGTACTGAATTGAAGAAATCATGTCCTCACTAATTTCCTCTTGTTCTTGAATTTCAAGACTGGGCTCTATAATTTGATTCTCTTCTAGTATTTCCTCAGGTAAAGCCCTAGTAATAGCAATGTTATACTCCTCATAGTTCTCTTCTTCTAATTATCCTTCCAATACAGCTTTAGTATGAGTATTTTCCTGATCAACTAGTTCTGACCTATCATATATATTTTCTCTTCAATGTCATCCTTGTGAACAAATTGGGTAGTAGGGGTGGGTCGGCTAAAGGGAACTTGACTAATATTTGGCATATATCTAAGGGTACTAATCCTATTGGGTTCAGGTCGATGGGTTATGGGTCCCCTTTGCTCATAGGACATGGGTAGGTACTTTTTTCTAAGTTTGATCTTCATGGCTCTCCATGTGGCTATGGGCATATCTCTTCTCTGATGACAAATGTGCTCAACCTTTTTCCAACACAACCTAGCTTGTCGGACTAACCTAAGTTTAGCAAATTTGAACTTTCTCTCCTTCACCATCTCATACCATTCAAAATATCGATCCATGTCATTCTCCCAATCAACATACACCTTAGGGTCTAGATTTCCATCAAATGTGGGTGCATCAAGGCAAATATTCCTAAGGGCTCTTTCTTTCGAATCAATGAAGTCTTGGTGTGGGTGCTATGGTCATGTTCAGGGGTGGAATCATGGCGATGGGTTCTGGGACCAAGGAGAGTTTATCTAGGTGATTCAGGTTTAGTATGGGCCTTACGGGTCTCTTCAAGGATCCCGATTCACTCCTCTATTTGGTCAAACTTATTATTTAGTTGTTTCCATTGTTCAGTCATGATTCTCAACAAAGTTTCAAGATTTGTGTCCATGGTGACACTTGGTTGGGTTTGGAAATGTTGGTATGGGGTTTCTAATCTAGTGGTCATGCAACATAGAGACTCGTTCTAGGGGTTTCCTAGACTTAGAAGCTCAATGTAGAATGAATTGACTGAGTACAATCAAGTCTACAATTACCCTTTTAACTGGCAGGTAAGAGGTGGGAGTGTGGGAGGCTCCCCCTGCTCTTGCAGGGTCCTAATTAAAAACCATAGTTTTACTTAAGACATTTGTCATTGGATCCTTAGCCTTAGACACTAATTTTCAAGAGTAAGTGAAGAATTGAGTTACACTAGTTTCAACACAATACCTTGAACTTGACTCGTTGGTGTCCCTAGTTTTAGGTTCTTACTCGATTTTAAATTAGGCTTGGGTTAATGAAATATGTGAAGGTGAAAAGCACCTACATCTAGCATACAATATGTAAGAAAACAAGGTAGAAAGATATGCATTTTAAAATATTTTTAAAGCATGCACAGCGAAAGGCTCGGTAGATAGATCTAAACAATCTAAAGATCTGCCCGCAAAAGGATCTAGCATAATGATCTAGCATGCATATAACATCAAGGCAAGAGAAAATAGCAAATATAAAAATACCATACCTTTATACCAAGAGAGAAGCAGTGGAAGTGCTATAAAAAGGAGGAGGGCACTCGAGCCATACACGTGTCTGGCCTCTACAGGATATCACACCTGGGCTCGACTCTGATCAACTCTCTCGGAGTGCTACCTCTTCAGGATCCTTGGCCGATCTTCTTCTTCCAGGAAGACTAGGAGGAGAGTAGGAAACCCTTCCCAAGACCTAGCTTGACTACTAGGTTGCTCACGCCCAATCCCTAGAACTCTCACAACCCTTCTCTATCTTTTCTCTAGTAGTGTTGTAACTTGTAACCTTTACAACCTATACAATGACCCTCATTTATAGGTGCAGCCAAGAGAAGGAGAAAGAGGAAGGAGGAGAGTTGAGGGGAGAGAATGGGGGAGAGGATCAAGGCCATACCAAATGGGTCTAACCCATTAAGGTAAGTATGACTTTCATACCATAAAGTCTTGGAGCCAAAATTGGTTTGAATTTAAAATTCAAACCAGGTCAAAACCTGTCCAAAAACCTCCCATGAAATCCTCCCAGAATTTTGTTCATCACAGGAAGTGTTGACATCCAAAAATTGCCAAGTGTTGACACTTCACCAAGTGTCGACACCTACAAAATTCCAAGTGTCAACACTTGGAACAAAGTCAATCATATTGACTTTGGGTGACGACAAATGATTTCCAATCATCGATTAGCCATAAGATCAGATAGAAATCCACTATGATGTGTGACCCCATAGGTTCGAACACTAAGCCGGTAGCACTGAAACATTTTCAGTACTAGTCAAAGTCCTCATCTAGCAATGATACTCGACATCCAGATAGTTCAAAGATGCAAAGCACCTTACAAGAATCTCTGGCATATGGTTGCTCCATAATTCATCCCTTTGACCTCACAATGCTCAGGATGACCTAGGGTTAGACTACCAACCCTAATTTGATTTATCCAGATCATGTCTCAACCTCACAAGTTCTGTGACTCCCAGAAGAACCACCCTAGCCAAGATTTTGCTGAATTGAGACATAGTGAGTCATTCACTCCAAACTATTTGGAGAGATCAATTCCATCTTGATCCACCACCACTCCTCAAGTACTTGACTATACCCAGAAACCTTCCGTCACTGTATTAGAAATCCAGGTAGTCCAGCACTAAAGTATAGTGAGTTGCTTGCAAGCTACCATGGTGACATCAAGTCTAAGGGACACATATACCCATATCCCTTCGCGAGCAATCCTTTGGCAGAAGGGAGCTTCGCAGATGGTCACGTTCAGTGAAATATCACACATTTCACTTGCATGTCATACCAATGTCTCTACACTCCTTGGTTAAGAGGATAACCAACAAATGTGATATACAATAACCTACACTTGATACATCATCATCCGATAACAATGTATCATTTGGTTGTGAACCAGTTTAAGAACTACTTGATATATCCTCTCTATATTAAACAATGTAGTTCTAAGGATTCCATCATACAAAAGTTCATTTCAGAAAAATATAAATATGATGAACAGCCAAAAATAACTTTTATTTATTAAAAAATTCATATACAAAATACAATATAGCACAACCGTCTATGGCCTAGACAATTGGCTTTGAGACACAATTTCCAACAACTCCCACTTGGACTAAAGCCAATCAGTACATAATCTCATTCCCGTTTTCCTTTTACAATAGTCAAACTCTTGAACTCTGACGGCTTTAATGAAAGGGTTAGCCAGGCTCTTCTTTCCATCGATCTTCTGAAGGTCAATGTCACCTCATTCCATGATCTCTCGTACAAGGTGATAATGCCACAGAATATGCTTTGTGCGATGATGAGACTTCGGCTCTTTGGCTTGAGCAATGGCTCCAGTGTTGTCATAGTACATCGGAACAGGACCATCCAGGGAAGGTGCCACTCCCAGCTCTCCAAGGAACTTTCGCAGCCACATAGCTTCCTTCACTGCATCTGATGTAATGTACTCTACTTCGCATACTGAGTCTGCCATAGTAGGCTGCATAGAACTTTTCTAGCAGACATCTCCTCCATTCAGGATAAAGATAAATCCTGACACTCTTGCTATCATCTTTATCTGACTGGAAACTGAAGTCAGTATGCCCCACAAGTTTCAAGTCAAATTCTCCATAAATTAGCCATTGGTCCTTAGTATTTCGTAAATACTTAAGAATGGTCTTCACCACTTTCCAATGAGCTTCACCTGGGTCAGACTGGTATCTGCTCACTACACCTAGTGAGTATGCCATGTCTGGTCTAGTACATGTCATGGCGTACATGATAGAACCCACTATCGAAGCATATGGGATTCTACTCATGCACTCTCTCTCCTCAAGAGTTGTCGCTCAATTCCTTTTGGAGAGTAATTTCAGTGCCTATCGGGAGATAGCCCTTCTTGGAATTTTCCATACTGAACCATTTCAGTGTGGTGTCGATGTACGTAGACTGGGACAGTTCCAAAAGCCTCTTAGATCTATCTCTATAGGTCTTTATACCTAGTTTGTAAAAGGCTTCACCTAAGTCCTTCATAGAGAACTGAGATGATAACCAAACCTTTATTCCTTGCAGTGCTGCGATGTCATTTTCAATTAAGAGAATGTCATCCACATACAGCACAAGGAATACAATCACAGAACCATTAGTCCATTTGTAAATGCAAGACTCTTCTCCATTCCTAACGAAGCCATATGACTTAATACACTTGTCAAATCGCATGTTCCAACTCCTTGATGCTTGCTTCAGTCCATAGATGGACTTTTGAAATCTGCACACCTTTGACTCGTCTGTGGATGTGAACCTTTCAGGTTGTATCATATACACCTCCTCTTCCAGCTTACGATTCAGGAAAGCTGTTCAGACATCCAATTGCCAGATTTTATAGTCAAAGTGCGCTACTAAAGCAAGCATAATCCAAATGGATTTAAGCATTGCCACAAGAGAGAACGTCTCGCCATAGTCAATACCATAATGTTGATGATACCCCTTGGCAACTAGACAGGCTTTATAGGTCTCCACCTTTCTGTCTGCGCCCCTTTTCTTTTTGAAAATCCATTTGCACCCAATGGATTTTATCCCTTCAGGTGGATCAACCAATGTCCATACATTGTTGATCTCCATGGACTCCATTTTGAATTTCATGGCTCTTAGCCATGATCAGAGTCGGACCTCTATAACGCATCCATATAGGTGATCGGATCCTCATTATTCTCATCGAGTTTAATGGGATCACCATCTTGGACCAAGAAACTATAGTATCTGTCTGGTCGGCTCAGTACTCTACCGAATCTCCTTAATGGTTCTGGAGTGGGCTCTAGGTGTAATCTAATCATAGCCGGTTCTATGTTGTCCCTTAAGTGTGTCGATTCTTCTACTTATTGAACTTCACTAAGTTCAATCTTAGCGACTACAGTCCCTTCACCAAGGAACTCCTTTTCTAAAAAGATAGCCCTAAGACCGACGAACAACTTTTGTTTCTCAGCTAAGTAGAAGTAATACCACTTATACTCTTTTGGATACCCAATAAATAGGCATCGATCAGACCTAGGTCTAAGTTTGTCCGTTTTCAAATGTTTTATATAAGCTGGGCACCCCCAGACCCGAAGATGTAAAAGTGTCGGCTTACATCCAATCCACATCTCATATGGTGTTTTACTAACGGACTTACTTGGAGCCCTATTCAGAAGGTAACAGGCTAATTCTAGAGCATATCTCCAAAAGGATACCAGCAGAGAGGCAAAGCCCATCATGGACCGAACCATGTCTAACAGGGTTCGATTTCTCATCTCATACACTCCATTTAATTGAGGTGTCCCTGGAGGTGTCCACTGAGAGAGAATCCCATTCTCCTCGAGATATGTCAAAAACTTACCAGAAAGGTATTCACCGCCTCGATCGGATCGAAGGGTTTTGATACACTTTCTAGTTTGTTTTTCTACTTCATTACGATATTGTTTGAACATTTCAAATGACTCAGATTTATGTCTCATCAAGAAGACAGAACCATACCTCGAAAGGTCATCTATAAAAGTAATGAAATATCTGTACCCACCCCTGGCACTAACATTCATGGGTCTGCATACATCAGTATACACCAGACTCAGAATTTCTTTGGCTCGTTCACCTTTTCTAGTAAAAGGTGACTTAGTCATTTTTCCAAGAAGATAGGACTCACAGGTTGGAAGTGAACTATCTTCACTAAAATCAAGGAGATCCTCAGTTTTCAACCAGTTTATCCTGTCCTATTGATATGACCTAGCCTACAATGCCATAGGTACGCTTCGCTGACATTATCAATCCTAGGGCATTTGCTAGATGTGTACATTACATTAACAGGTCGCGATAGTACATAGATGCCATCACGCATTTATCCATTCAAAATTACATAACCATTCAAATAATTTTGCAAATGTCATTCTTTATTAATAGTTCATAACCATACACGGCCAATTGGCCTATAGAAATGACATTCAAAATAAAAGGACAAAATTGATACTTGTTCAAAATGATAGTACATGACTCGAAAACAAGTTTAAGGACTCCCAACGCTAGAACTAGAACTCGGCTTCCATTTCCCACGTTCAAGAACCTCTCGCCGTCCTCGAATCTTCTACTAACTTGAAGTCCCTGCAAAGAATTGCAAATATAAATTAGACTTCCTGTATCTAATACCAAGTTAGTAGTATCGCAAACAGAGAAACTACAAGGTGTTATCATATAAATACCTTATCCAAGACCATCATGCAGCTTTCTCTTCTTGGACTTGTTCGGGTCAAGGGATGCAATGTAAGGAGGATAGTTTCTCTTCCAATGACCCCACTTCTTACAAAAGAAGTACTCTGCCTGGCTTTGATCAGCCTTCACTTTCTTGGCCTGACTGGGCCCAGATGCACTAAGCATATTTTTCCCTTTATTATTTTTCTTCTTCCCTTTTTAAAGGGACGATGCCCTCCCGAAGAACCTCCCACTAGATTCACCACCCCTTTATTCAACTGGTGATCTTTCTCATAAGTCTACAGCAACCCCAACAGACCATAGTAGTTGACTACAGGCTTATTCATTCTGTAATGATCGAGAAAGTCTAGATAGGAGGGGGGAAGGAATTCAAAATCACATCTTTTCCAAGCTGTTCATGCAAGGGACAGCCAAGCTTTCCCAGGTGCTCAATCATCTCGATCATGTACAGTACATGATCAGTGACTGAGGCCCCATCATGCATTCGCATGTTGTAGATAGCACAAGAGACCCTGTACCTCTCAACATCATCTGGTATTCCAAAAGACTCCTTCAACCTTTGAAGGGTTTCTTCCGGCTGGGCTTCCTCGAATTTGCGACTGAACTCGTCGTTCATTACCACTAACATAATGCATCGGACAGTGGTCCTATCAGAGAGCTACTTCTGATAAGTGTCTCTAACAAAACCTCAAGTAGTGGCAGTAGGGATCTCGGGTGCCGGATCCGGTATCACATACAAGAACCGTTCATGCTCCAGAAAAATCCTGAGCCTTCGATACTAACTATCGAAGTTGGGTCCATTGAGCTTCTCGTTATCGAGAAGAGACTGGAGTGACAAGTTGGAAGACATTTGAAAGGAAAACTAAAGCTAATTTGTGTATATGAATTATTAACCTAAAGACATGGACTTTAGTCTAAAGGTCCCTCCCACTATTTTGCTCAGATTGGTAGCCTCTACCTCTAATTCGAGAAATTACTTTAATTTTCTAGTGGGTACCAGAGTCCAATAGACAACACATGAGCCCGACTTTGGCCGGCCCATCCATGTGTGTCTAAAGGTAGGTTCTTTAACCGATTACTTCTCCAAGTAAGCTCTAGTATTTGGGTTTTGCCCCAAGGAGCACTTCAATCGGCCTTTGAGCCACCTATTGAAGGTCTTGGTTAGGTCCAACCATTAACATGACAAAATTCAATGCTTCTAACTAACGAATAGTCAAGCCCGACTTTGGCCGGCCCACTTGACCACCGTTAAGAGAGTCGCACTGAGCCATCATATTAGGAACAGCAATTCCAATAGCCTGATGAACACCCGATCTTTGGATCTGCCGATGAACACCTAACTATTGGATCCATTACCATCCCACTTAATAGGAGGCAAGGACTTGGTTATCCCTATAACTTTGTCCTTTTAAGGACCTAATAATTTAGAGGGTTTTTAAATAATGTGACAGATGAAGAGATGAGAAGACATGGATCAACCTCCCACTAACCAAATCAGTAATCTAGAAGGGTTATTCATAACAAATGATCCATGGGCACCTAAAATCAGTCAAGACTGATTAACCATGGGTGACAAGGGTTAACACGAGTCAGTGAGCTATCGAATCAATCTTGATCGACCACATTGGCCAGGTAAGTGAGATCATGGGTTGGGTTCTGCCATTAACCATCTTGCCTTAGACACCAATAGAGTTGGCCAGGTAAGAGGTAGCCCCAAAGAACCATGATCACAATGCCAAACTTACCTCGATACCAATCAGTTCATCAGACTTGATCAGACTAGCCTAAAGACTCGGGCTTTCCACTGAGCCATAAATTAGATCCATTTAGATTATGGACTAATCAATCTAACTATTAGATAGATCTAGAGAAGAATTCCTAACTCAACTTTTGATTAGATCAGATCTCAAATTAGTCCAATGCATCTAAACTTAGGTCTAACCCAATTAAGGACTTAATAGAAGCTAACCCATGACCCTTAAAACTTATTGAAATGACTTAAAATCTTTTGAATCATATTTCTAGAGTTCTTAATCAATCTTAATTCAAAATTAAGTTCAATGGCCTTAAAAAAATTAAAACAATTTTAATTTATCATGTAAAATAATTTTATAACAAATCGAAATTTGAATTCACTATATTTCAAAATTTTCATCTCAAGTGTCGACACTTCAGGAGTAAGTGTCGACTCAAGGCCTGAGACAAGAAAAAGAAAACATAACGATCTATTTTCAGGACACTCATGTGTCGACACTTCGAAGGTCAAGGTCGACACTTCAGGGGCAAGTGTCGACACTTCAACCTATCTCAGAAGAAAAACAGAAACCAGATCTAAGAATATTTCCCCATGAGTCGACACTTGGACACTTCAAAGTCCAAGTGTCGACTCACAGCTTGAGTCAATGAAAAACAATGATTTCAAATCTAATGTTTCTCTAAACATTCAATCAAAGTAGATCAAAATAGTCATTTTAGATTTTATCTAAAGTTATTTTATGATCATTACATTAGATTAAAACATTTTTAACCCATAATTTTCTTTTTTCTTATTTTTCTTTTCAAGAGTCAATCACAGCGGCACCCCTACATGCCATAGGAGACCCCATTGAATGGGAAGAGAGGGTCTTGCAGCCCTACTTCTCTCATATGACTGGACGGCAATGGTGAAGAACTCAATCCAAGTACTTAAGAAAGAAAGGAGATGTTATTAGCATGCTAGCATCATTATAGTACAAAAAGGAACCTATTGCTCTGATACCATTGAAGGTGTAAAGCACCTACACCTAGCATATAATATGCAAAAAAATAGGGTAGAAAGATATGCATTTTAAAATATTTTTAAAGTATGCACAGCGGAAGGCTCGGTAGATAGATCTAAATGATCTACCGATCTGCTCGCAAAAGGATCTAGCATAATGATCAAGCATGCATATAACATCAAGGCAAGAGAAAATAGCAAATATAAAAGTACCATACCTTTATACCAAGAGAGAAGTAGTATTAGTGCTGTAAGGAGGATGAGGGTGCTCGAGCCACATACGTGTCTAGCCTGTACATGATATCCATACCTGGGCTCGACTTTGATCAACTCCCTCAGAGTGCTAGCTCTTCAGGATCCTTGGCCGATCTTCTTCTTCCAGGAAAACTAGGAGGAGAGCAGGAACCCCTTTCCAAAACATTTCTTTCCAAAATCGAGCTTGATTGCTTGGTTGCTCACACCCAATCCCTAGAACTTTCACAACCCTTCTCTATCTTCTCTCTAGTAGTGTTGTAACTTGTAACCTTTGCAGCCTATACAATGACCCTTATTTATAGGTGCAGCCAAGAGAAGGAGAAAGAGGAAGGAGGAGAGATGAGGGGAGAGAATGGGGGAGAGAATCAAGGCCATACCAAATGGGTCTAACCCATTAAGGTAAGTATGACTTTCATACCATAAAGCCTTGGAGCCAAAATTGGTTTGAATTCGAAATTCAAACCAGGTCAAAACCTATCCAAAAACCTTCCATGAAATCCTCCCAGAATTTTGTTCGTCACAGAAAGTGTCGACACCCAAAAATTGCCAAGTGTCAACACTTCACCAAGTGTCAACACCTGCAAAATTCCAAGTGTCGACACTTAGAACAATGTCAATCATTTTGACTTCGGGTGACGACAAATAATTCCCAATCATCGATTAGCTACAAAATCAAATAGAAATCCTCTATGGTGTGTGACCCCATAGGTTTGAACACTAAGCCGGTAGCATTAAAACTTTTTCAGTACCAGTCAAAGTCCTCATCTAGCAATGATACCTGATGTCCGAATAGGTCAAAGATGTAGAGCACCTCATAAAAACCTCTGGCGTATGGTTGCCGCATAATTCATCCCTTTGACCTCACAATGCTCAGGATGACCTAGGGTTAGACTGCCAACCCTAATTTGGTTTATCCTGATCATGTCTCAACCTCACAAGTTCTGTGACTCCTCACAAGAACTACCCTAGCCAAGGTTTTGCTAAATTGAGACATAGTGAGTATTCACTCCAAACTATTTGGAGAGATCAATTCCATCTTAATCCACCACCGCTCCTTAAGTACTTGACTATACCCAAAAACCTTCCATCACTGGATTAGAAATCCAAGTAGTCCGGCACCAAAGTATAGTGAGTTGCTTGGAAGTTGCCATGGTGACCTCAGGTCCAAGGGACACATTTACCCATATCCCTTCGTGAGCAACCCTTTGGCAGAAGGAAGCTCCGCAGATGGTCATGTTCAGTAAAATGTCACACATTTCACTTACATATCATACCAGTGTCTCCATACTCATTGGTTAAGAGGATAACCAATAAATATGATATACAACAACCTACACTTGATACATCATCATCCTATAACAATGTATCATTTGGTTGTGAACCAGTTTAAGAACTACTTGATATATCCACTCTATGTCAAATGATGTAGTTCTAAGGACTCCATCATACAAGAGTTCATTTCAGAAAAATGTAAATATGATGAATAACCAAAAATAACTTTTATTTATTAAAGAATTCATATACAAAATACAAGATAGCACAACTATCTACAGCCTAGACGATTGGCTTTGGGACACAATTTCCAACAATATGTAGTAGATTATTTTTGGACCAAGAAAAGGTGATTAAATCCTTCTCTTATCTTATAATAGGATTGCCTTTAAATGTTTTAAATTGAATGCACATCCAACAATCTAGCTAATCAATAAACATAAAGACTAGGAATAACATGCAATTCAAATTTTAAATTTTTAAATTTCAAATTTGAATTTTAAATTTGAATTTTAAAATTTTAAATTTCAAAATTCAAATTTTAAATTTTAAATTTTAAAATTTTGAATTATAGTTAGGTGGATTTTGAATTTGAATTGTGCCAAAAAAACTTTGGGGTGTTCAATGTGCTAATAAAAGAAAATCATGTAATTCAAGCAATCACTTAGGCAAGTCATGCAATCACACATCAAGCAAGCATTTAGCACATCAAACCTTTAACCTAAGGATCTCACATCTGGTCGTAGCTCATTACTCCCATGGGTCATGACAGTATACTTTCATATACCCGCTCAAGAGGCGTGAAATCTTAGATCAAAGTATGAAAACAATGCAGATTTTTTTAAAACAAAAATTCAGATCTGAAATCTATGAGGAAGATTTTAGTCCTGATTTTTGAACTAGCAATATTAATGAAAAATGCTAATGAAAACTAGGATCTAGAAAGTTATGAAGAGAACTTTCAGATCAATCCTTAATATGTAGAATTTTAGCATGTAGAAAATTTTAGCAACTAGCATGCTTGTCCTAGTTAACCATGCTCTGATACCAAACTGATGCGGGATGAAATGCATGAGCATATCAACATAAAGGAAGGCAAACTTAGATGAATAATGATTCAGATTTGTATGGCTTTTTCTTCCTGAAACAGAGTAAAGAATATACTAAAAATGAATATAGGAAGATTAAAGATTGCGATCCCGTGGACTAAACTCAATCAAGTAATAAAGAAAGAAGGATCTTAAGGGTTAAAAAATAACTTACGATTAGGACTAGTGCCTTCTTCAAAAAGTTAGACCTAAGATTAGGGGGTTTGTACCATGCAATGATCTCTTCTCCATAGTTAGATCTCTCAGCACTCGTGGGGTTGGCACCTAGATGCGGGGGCTTTACTCCTACGGATTCGTTGGCTTTCAAGTCAGGGGTTCTAAGGCAAGGAGGACCTCTTTTACGGATCGAGATACCTAGGGGATCTTGCAAGCAACAAAGTTAGAGACTTATTAAATAGAGAAAGATATAGAAAGGAAACTTTAAGTATAGAGGGGGGGTAGGGGATGGTGATGGAAGATGGATCTTGGCATGGATGAGGCTTGGCGTGGAAGAGTCTTGTGAGGAGGAAGCTTGTCGCTTGGAGACTTGAAGGAGAAACGCTTGTTGGCTAGGGCTTGGAGGAGAGATTAGGGTTTGGAACTTAGAGAACTATGTTGGCTTGGGTCTCACACCCTCTCCCTCACGGATCATCAATGCCAATAGCAAAGAAAATAGAAGAAAACTCTTTCATTCATTCATCAAAATTCATCCTTATAAGAGGAAGGGGTGGTACTTATCATTCACCCACGACCCTTTTGAAATTTGAATACATGCCTAAAACAAGGAGATCTAAACTCGGACCCTTAATGCAAATGACAGGATGCAGATTTTTGTTAGGATTTGTATTTACTAATTTTTTTGTCTATTTTCAGATCTGAAAAATTCCACAAAAATAACAGGAAAATAGAGAACAAAACAGAGGATATTCATCATGAAAACCAGAAAAAAATCAAAATATTTGATAGGGGAGACAATCCTATGTTTTGAGGGGTTATGCAAAATTCAGGATACATAAATCTAAACTAAGATGCAAGAACATGCCCTAAACTATGCTCTGATATCAAAATTGATGAGGGACGGGATTCTAATATGATGCAGGATGATATGTAAGGGATGAACATGAAGAAAATTAGATTAAAGCAAACATATAGTTTTAGATTTTTTATGGTTGGATTCCTGAAACTAGACAAGACAAGGTTAGGGTTATCCTATATCAATTAGCATCCTACCCATATGCTAGATCAATCAAAGAGAAAAGACAATCAGGATCCTAGGTCTAAGAAGGCCTATTAGGAGCATGTTCAACTTTGAGAAATCGGGAAAAAATAGATGGAAATTAGGTTTAACATACCAGGCAATGATTTCTAGTTGTTATGGAAGAGATTGCTCTGCTTAGATCGGTGCGTGGATGATCTAGTCACTTTCCTGTGGATCTACCGGCTTTGTATCAGCTTCATTTGAGGGCAAAGAAGAATTCATCTAGAGGGCGTGACACTGGAGGGATCTTGCAAACATCAGGGGTTAGTGTCAAGGATGATGGAAAAAATATAAAACTGGAAGAAGATGGAAGAGGGGAAGAGAGGGGCTGTTGGAGAGGCTGGCGGTCTGCTTGAGAAAATGAATGCCTGGTCTTGGATGAGGGTGGCCTGGCAGCAAGGAGGGCATCTTGGCTTGAGGAAGAAGGCTGGATAGCTTGGCTTAGAGGGAGGAGAGAGATTAGCTGGGGATAGCTAGGGTTTGTAGAGTTAGGGCACTCAAGTCTCACACACACTTCAAAAGAAGAACACAAGTTGACACAAGAAAATCTCACCAGAGTTTTATTTCATGAATAAGAGATTTTATATTACAAGAGGGGGAGGGGTGGAGTATTTATAGATTCACCCAGGGCCCTTTCCCTGTCAAAGTGGGATTACAAGTTTGTATGGGACAAGGAGTACAAGGTTTAACTAGAATTAGGAGTACAAAGTTTGATTGAAATTAGGAGGCCTAAATTCTAGTAGGACTTCAACATTGGACTCCTTGTAAAACTTAGAAGCTTTGACTTTTCTTCATGGGCTTGGGCTGGGATGAAATCCTCTTGGGTTGCTTTGACTTTTCCACTCCCTACTGGGCTTGGACTTGGGCTAGATGGGGTGCCACTCATGAAAGGGGCTTGGGTTGGGGTGCCATATCTTAAAGGGCCTGGGGGGGTGCCAGCTTTAGTGGGCCAGGGCAGGGCACCAAGGCTTGGGTGCTGATACTAGGTAGGGCACCAATCTGGGAGGGTGCTCCACCTGGGCTTGGCTGCTGAAGGCCCACCTCTTAGGCAGCATAGCTAGGAGGGGCCTGGCAGGGATCCAGGTACTTGAACTCAACTCTGGTGGAGTGGCCTAGTAAATGCTTTGTTCTGGTAATCCTCCTCTCATACGAAACTTGACTATAAACAATCTTACAGGACTCAAATAAACTTAAGGACTTATAAGGTTGAGACAACTCATTTGGACTTCTTGCCTCAACTTATTACAGGACTCAATTGATGGACTTTATTACAGGACTTAAAAAAATTTGACCAACACATGACTTAGAGAACAAATTGAAGCTTAAAGTCTATGTCTGATCTGATATCCCCATCATATATCCTCTTGAAATCAGTTCAAGATGCTATTTATAAGGGATTTGAACAACTTTTGAAGAAATTAATGAGAAGTGAATGAAAAGTTAATGAATATTTAGGAACATTCAAGAGAGCCTTCAAGACTTCACCAACTCTCATCAAATTCTTGAGTCATTAATTAAGGAAGATAAAAAGCCTTAAAGAGAATTCAAGAAAGGAATCAAGAGGGCTTCTCAAAAGCTACAACTGCAACCACCCAACAATGATCGGTTTGTCATTAGTGTTGCTTTGTTTTAACTTTTTATTTGAGTTGTTCCAAGTATAGTAATAAGAGACAGAAAACCAAAACTAAATTACTGAAATTAATAAATTGGTGCAGGCACCAGGGCTGAAAAAAGTCGACAGGTTGAACCCACATCCCTGTGGATCACCTGTGAGTAAAATCCTGAACCCAACCCTATTTACCATGTAAATATTTTATTTTAAATTTTGTTATTTTGGTTTAGTTAGGGTAAACCCTTTTTACCAACTATAATTAGGGTTTTGTTTATTTGGGATAAAACCCATTTTACCAAGTTGAGTCAAAATCCTAATTGAGTCAAAACCTATTTACTCAATTGGGATCTTAATGGTCCAATTTAATTAGCCATTTTTACCAACTTTAATTTGGTTTTTATTTGAAAGCTTAATTAAGTATGGTTGGTTCAATTAGTTATCAGATGGTTAGTTATTCATTAAGCCCATGTAATTAGTTAAGTTATTGAGTCCTATATTACAAGGGAGATCTAATTGAAGACCCATGTGCTAGCCCAAGATAACTCATATGCTAGTCCAAGACAAGCCATGCGCTAAGCCAAGTCAATTTATTTTTGGCACCACCTTTGCAAGACTTTTGGACAACACCTGCCACATCACCAAGGGACATCAACACATGGCATGTCACCTGTGTTTGGACATATAACAATGGGACATTGAGACATCAAGACATCAGATAATGTTTGAGTTTATCCAAAAAGTGGCGCCATTCAATTTCCTATTCATCGCTCTTTTTGGAATATAAGAAGACATTTAAGAGAAGTAAAGCAGAAGGACTTTGCTTCTCATCTAGTGCTCCTCTCATCCTCGAGATGGTCGCCCACTCCAAATAGCCGGCCAACTCAAGCATGAGATCAAAATTCAAATGGGAGAATCCAAGATTAGATGAAGGTTCATTTAAATTCAAAGAAGAATAAAGATGAGTGTTTAAAAAAGAGTGTTCTTTTTGTTCACCCTGCATGGGGAGGGTGTGAGGCCCGTTTTTCCTTCGCCATTAGGCATCAAGGGGTGTGAGACCCTATTCTTTTGCTTTAGAGCATCGCGGGGTGTGAGACCCTATTCCTTCACTTTCGAGCGTCGTGAGGTGTGAGACCCTTTTCCTTTGTTCTTTGGAACATCACGGGGTGTGAGGCCCTTTTCCTTTATTCTTTGGAACATCGTGGGGTGTGAGGCCCTAGTTATCCCCTTCTCGATCCTAATCCCGGAGACTTTTTAGCTCTCCAATGATCCTCCAAGCCTTGTCCCCCACCATATGTAGGGGCTATAACTTGGGGTTTGTATAAGTTTTTGGTGAGCCTTTGAAAACCAAGAGTGGGTTGTTAGTAAGCCCATGAAAACTAACAGTGTATTAGGTTTTTGGTGATCCCGATGAAAAACCATGTTGGGTTTTGGATTGTGAGCCCGTGAAAATAATCCGGCTATATTCCGGGATGAATATAGTGAAAATTCCAAGTTGTATCTTGGATAGTAGACGTAGGAGCTTGGTTGCTCCAAACTACTATAATTTGCTTGTGTTTGTGCTTATGTTGTTTGTGATCTTTATTTGCTTTTGCATTTGATTCTTAGTTCTTATCACTCACCATACTAAGAATTATAAAAAGAGCACATACTTGAAAAAAATTTTAAAAACCCAATTCACCCGCCCTCTTAAGTTGGCCACCTGGGCAACACCCTCTCGTATCCCTCTATTTATCATGGTTTGACCATGATTCTAGCTATTGTTTCCCTTTTCCTTTCATATTTTTTTATTCTCTAGATGATCAGGCCCAAGAAATAAGTTATGAGGAAATCCCATTTTGCTTTTCAAGGTGCGGAGCACCGCACTATGGCAAGGCTTGATACTCCTCACCCAGTAGATACTCCAACACAGCACGATGATCCTGCTCGACCACCACCTATCTTAGGAGTAGATCGCATGGCCTCCAAGGCCATTGTAGGCAGATGCAGGGTGGATTTTGACTTTGTTGATCAATAGCATTTTTGGATCAGAGATTGGTTGAGGGATGCTGGATTGGTTCAGTTTTATACTCTCTGAGAGAGGTTCTACCCGGCCTTGATAAGACAGTTCTACGGGACTTTGGCCAAGGGTGGTGATGGATGGATTGGAGAGGTTAGAAGCATCTCTATTCCATTATCTGCTGAGATTCTGAGCCGTATCCGGAAGATACCCATAAGAGGCATTGTAGTTGATTCACTTGGAGACTGGATCGGTGGCTTCAGATGTATTATGGAGAGAGATGACCTGGATGAGGGAGCCATTGTTGGTGTGGACAACAGAGGCACCAGAATAAGGCAGAGGCTTCTCAACCCTCTGTGGATCACTTAATAACATTCGATTCCACTGTAATAAAGCTTAGTCCAGCTGAGTTGAGTCCTGTATTAGTCAGCTCATGTTAAGCTAGTCTAGTCCAGTATTATTCAGCTCATGTCGAGCTAATTTTATTTTTTTGAGTCCTGTCCAAGCATACTGAAGACTCAAGACCACATCATACAAGTGAAGACCAAGTCCAACCAAATTGAAGACATGGAGGTTTAGCCAAAGTCCAACCCAGCTTGAAGACTTGAAGACCCAAGGAAAAGAATATAAAAACAAATACAAACCAGAAGCCCTGGACCAGCTGGAAGGAAATTGGGCCAGCTCAGGCGCAGGAAAGAGTTAGGGCGCCATTCCTTATGGTGACTCTCCTCTTGGTCGGCCACTTAAGGTAACCCCCTTGGCCGACCAAGACAAGGAGAAGGAGAGCAAATCTTGGGATTTTTTCTACCTATGTTGCCTTATTTTCCTAGCTAGGGTTTGAGAGGGAAAAGGATTCCTAGGTAAAGTCTAATGTACCCTTACTTGGGGCCCAAGACTAAGGGTCTATTTAAAGGACCCTAGTCTCTTGTATGAAGATTGATTTTGATATATGAATTAAACTTGAGTTCTCTTCTATTGCTTTGTGCTACCCTACTTTGTGCTTAAGGGGTTTTATTGGTGCTTTCATCTTCCCGATGTTGCAACAGAATTCTTGCCGCCAACCATCCTTCAAGAGCCCTGGCCACCACTTCCAAAACTCTATTCCCCTTTGCTGTTTTCTCTTGTTTCCTTATTCCCTAGTGAGTTTTCTAAACCCTGATAGGTCGTTTGCAGGTCCCCGAGTTTCGACGAATCCAATGACTCTAGCCAAGCCTCAATCGGACCACCGAGCAGAAAGCCGAGTATCCGCGGATCTTTGGCTCGATTTTCCAGGCTGCATCCATCGAGAAACGAGAGATCCCTTCACTGCAATCTTCATCGGGCACTTCAGACATTGTCAGGTACACCCCCTCTACCACCAGTAATTTTATTGTAGGAGAACTTGCCCTAATCGAGGCTTCTCAGTCCCGGCGATCCTTCTTTATTTCTTTTCTAGGTCCTAATCTGCATGCTTATCTTCTAAAATTCATATAGAATTTCCTACAACTTATTATGATCCAATATTCAGGATTTAATCACTTAACTCCACATATAAAATACAAAAAAATAATTGCATGCATATTAGTCCCGCATCATCTGGTATCAGAGCTTAGATTAGGGCTTATTTTCTGCATTTTTTTCAGTCCGTATATGCTCTATTATTTTAGTTATTTATTTCTTCTCAAAACTCTTAAAATTCTAAAATTTATTTTTCTAGATTCTCCATAATTAAAAGTATTATTCAGAATTTTTTCAGATTTTATTTCGATCTGTGCAGTTTCTTCAAGCCAAAATACAGTCTGTAAAGTTTTGGCTCTATTTTTTTTTCAGCAAGACAAGTTTAGAAGTTTTAGGGTTTTGTGTAGCATCTCTTTGCATATCTTTTAATTTTTGTATATTTCCTGCATATTAGGCCATAATTTGTAAGTTTCCTTCTATTTAAAAAAATACCAAAAATATAAAAAAAAATTACATATTCTCCAAAAATACCAAAAACATCTAAACCCTAATTTGCATCTTCATCTGCCTGCCATCATTGCATAATTTACTTTTAAGGGCACTCTTGCTATATCAGATAAGGGGAGGAGTTAGTAACCTCTTCTTAGCCCAAAACCACATCCCTTGCATTCGGTCCCAAGCCTAAGCTAAAATTAACTAGACTTAATTTGCCCTAGTGGGTTAGGGACACCAACTGGTCGGGTCCAGGCTAGTGTTAGATCACTGTCAAGTTAACCTGTGTGTGCCTTGTACTCAGTATCTAGAAAGGTGGTTCAGGGATTCATTCTCGAAGGGCTTGTGTGCTGGTCTGCCTACCTGGCCAATCTCTGATTGGTGTCTAGGATTGGCAATCAGGGACCTAACACTCCCCTAACACCTACCTGGCTGAGTATAGGGTTACTATAGACTAGTTTGCCACCCTGATTGAGTACCTAGTTTTGGACTCTAGGTCAGTCAGCTATAGTCGGTTTGATCGAGTCTTGCATGAGCACTAGATCAGGGGTTTCATATCATCCACCATCTCCACTTTTTCCTGAATCCATGGACAATCTTGAAACCCAGATTAAAGCCGTTGCTGATCAAGTGGCCTAGATGACTACCCAGTTAACTACCCAGATGACTACCCAGATGACCTAGTTAACTCAGTCCGGTACCAAAACCAACAATAGACTTGAACATCTTGCCAATAGGTTTGATCAGTTAGAAGGCCGTGTAGGCACCATAGAGAGAGTCTGAACCAGATCCTGAGTCCCCTCAACCTAGGAGAACCCCTCGCCATGACCCTTACTATGATCTTGACCCTAGGAGGACCCCAAACCCTAATCCATACTGTGAGGTCGAACCTAGAAGAGCCCCCCATTCTGACCCATACTATAATCCTGAACCTAGGAGGACCCCAAACCCTGATCCATTCCATGAAGTTGAACCTAGGAGAGCCCCCCAGCCTGACCCATACTATAATCCCGAGCCTAGGAGGAACCCAAACCCTGATCCATATCTTGAGGCTGAACCTAGGAGAGACCATCATCCTAACCCAATCCCTGAGGTTCGTCCTAAAAGGCCCAATCAGGATTTTGTAGACAAGGGGACTGATCCTATAGACATGTTAAGCTTGATGCCCCAACTTTTGATGGTTGTCTAGATCCTAAGGTCTATATAGATTGGGAGGGAGAGATGGATCAATATTTTGAGTGGTATGATATGACGGAGGAGCGTAAATTTAGGTTTGCTAAGCTTAAGTTGGTTCGGGAAGCCATGTTACATTGGGCTAGTGTTGAGAGAACCCTTAGTCTAGGAGGGCGTGATCATATAACCACCTGGTGGGCTTAGGACAAGATACGTTCCATCTTCATATCGTAGTGGTTTACTAGATCAGTGGCAACGATTTAATTAGGGTAACAAGAGTATAGATGACTACATCCCGAAATTTGATGAGTATTCCATGTGATGTGATTTGAGGGAGTCTGAAGATGTTGTCTTATCTAGGTTTAGGACTGGACTGAGAGATAACATTAAGAAGGAGCTCTATATGAGAGAGGTTAGAGACCTGGACCATGCTTACCAGATTGCTAGGGATCATGAGTGTTTTCAGAGGGCCCGTTTATCGTAGACCTAAGCCCACTAGATACCATAGTCAGTATCCAGGAGCTAGCCAGCCCCACCAGAGCTGACCCATGCCCAGCCGACCTAGTCCAGTCGACCCATTCCTAGTCAGTCAGGTTCAAGTTGACCCCGGCCAAGTACTCCTTAGACCCGTAGAGATGATAGAGAAAAATCTGTAGAGGTCCATAGGAGTAACAACCCCTAGAAGACCTGCTATAAATGCAAGAAACCAGGCCACTTTATGTGCCAATGCCCAGTTAGTGCCTTACACCTAGGTGAATTGGAGGAAGAAGAGCCTGAACCCGTAGCTGAACCTGAGGGAGAGGTTTATGAGGCTGATGATCAATTAATATATGCGTATGAAGGTGAGGAGAAGGAACCTGAGTCTGAGAACCAATTAGGACTGGTTAGGTGCATCTTAACCCAAACCCCAGTTAAGGAAGATTGGAGTAGGACTAACATCCTACAGACTTTTGTTAAGGTAGGGGGTAAGGTTCTTAAGATCATCATAGATAGTGGGAGTTGTGTCAATGCCATCTCTGCCAATACCATTAAATCTTTAGGATTGACCACAGTTCCCCATCCTAGCCCACACAAAGTTTCTTGGGTAGATTCCACCTCCATCCAGATTCAAGCTAGGTGCCAAATCTTAATTAGATTGCAAACCTATGAGAAAAAGATTTGGTGTGATGTCATCCCCATGGAAGTAAGTAGTATCATTCTAGGTCGACCTTGGCTTTTTGATCATGATGCAACCCTGTATGGTCGAACCAATGTTTGTGCTTTTAACTACCATGGGAATAAGTTTGTTATCAATCCAGCTCCCCCTAGAGACCCAATTAAGAGGGGTTCCAGTAGCCTTAAGGACAAGAAATCTGGAGTTAACCTGATTAAGGCTAGGGAGTTAGAAAAGGAGATTGCTGAGGGTAACCCTATTTGGATCTTGACCTCTAAGGAAATACGTGAGCCGACCTAAAAGGAACATCCTAAAGAAATTGTTGAAGCTCTGAAAGAATTTGAGGATATCTTCCCTAAGGATTTACCTGATCAACTACCACCCCTTAGAGACATCCAGCATGCAATAGACTTAGTTCCAGGAGCCACTTTACCAAACCTTCCTCACTATAGATTGAATCCCAGTGAGCATCAAGAATTACAGAAACAAGTGGGAGAATTGCTTAGGAAGGGTTTCATTAGGGAGAGCCTGAGTTCATGTGCAGTCCTTGCTCTACTGACCCCTAAGAAAGATGGTACCTGCAGGATGTGTGTAGATAGTACAGCTATCAACAAGATAACTGTGAAGTATAGGTTTCCCATCCCCCGATTGGATGATATGTTAGACATGATGGCCAGAGCCAGAGTTTTCTCCAAGATAGACCTTAAGAGTGGCTATCATCAGGTCAGGATTAGACCTGGGGATGAGTGAAAAACTGATTTCAAGACTAAGGATGGCCTGTTTGAGTGGGTTGTAATGTCTTTCGGACTTTCCAATGCACCAAGTACTTTTATGAGGATTATGACCCAGGTCCTGAAAGAGTTTACCAAAAATTCATTATGGTCTACTTTGATGATATTTTGATTTATAGCAGGACTAAGAAGGACCACCTTAGTCATCTAAGACTAGTATGCCAGACCCTTAGGGAGAATAACCTATATGCCAACTTTAAGAAGTGTGATTTCATGACACATAGGGTTATCTTCCTAGGTTTTGTTGTCACCCCTGAGGGAGTTTTTGTAGATCCTGAAAATGTTAGGACAATTATTAAGTGGCCTACACCCTCTAGTGTCCACGATGTGCATAGTTTCCATGGCCTAGCAACCTTTTACAGGAGATTTATTAGGGGTTTTAGTATAGTCATCGCACCTATCATTGATTGCATTAGGAAGGGTACATTTGAGTGGACCAAAGCAACTGATAAGGCCTTCCTAGAGCTTAAGGATAAGATGACCCATGCACCCATCCTTAGATTACCTGACTTCACTAAGGTGTTTAAGGTCGCTTGCGATGCCTCGGGAGTAAGAATAAGTGGGGTATTAAGTCAAGAGAATCACCCTGTAGCCTTCTTCAGTGAAAAGCTGAATGAGGCTAAACTTAAGTACTCTACCTATGACAATGAATTTGATGCGGTAGTCCAGGCCCTTAGATATTGGAGACATTACTTACTACCACAGGAGTTTGTCTTATTTTCTAACCATGAGGCACTCCGGTTCCTGAACTCCCAAAAGAAACTAAACCCACGGCATGGTAAATGGATTGAGTACATTCAGGATTACACTTTTATCTTGAAGCACCGTGCCGGCACTGAAAATAAGGTAGCAAATGCCCTGAGCCATAGGTCTTTACTCTTAGGATCAGTTAGCACCCAAGTCAAAGGGTTTGATAGGTTAAAAGATGAATATGAAACCTGCCCAGACTTTGGAGACATTTACTAGACCCTCAGGCTAGGACCATCAAGTACCCATAGTGAATATACCATTCAGGATGGCTACCTTTTCCAGAACAATCGACTCTGTATACCCAAAACATTCCATAGAGAATTCCTAATTTGGGAGACTCATGCTAGAGGATTAGCTGGTCACTTTGGTAGAAATAAGACAATCTTAGCAATAGAGGACCAGTTCTTTTGGCCAGGATTGAAAATGCACGTTGCACAAATTGTAGCTAGATGTAGGACTTGTGCTGTTGCAAAATAGCAGAAGCAGAACACTGGTCTTTATACACCTTTACCAATGCCTGATCGCCCTTGGCAAGACCTAAGTATGGACTTCGTGTTAGGATTACCTAAGATCCCGAAGATACATGATTCTATCTTTGTAGTGGTCGATAGGTTCTCTAAGATGGCTCACTTCATCCCCTGTTCCCAGACCTTTGATGCGTCTAGAGTAGCCAAGCTTTTCTTAGATCATGTGGTTAAACTCCATGGCCTACCCAAGACCATCATATCTGATAGGGATGTTAGGTTCACCAGTTATTTCTAGAAGACCT
Source organism: Areca catechu (assembly GCA_021397845.1). Taxonomy (NCBI): domain Eukaryota; kingdom Viridiplantae; phylum Streptophyta; class Magnoliopsida; order Arecales; family Arecaceae; genus Areca; species Areca catechu. The sequence continues at coordinate 57,527,449 of CM038047.1, read as the reverse complement.
TATGGCACCTGTTAGGGACCAAGCTTAAGTTTTCTACAGCCTACCACCCTCAAACAGATGGCCAAACTGAAGTGGTGAACCATAGTTTAGGAAACCTCCTTAGATGCTTGGTAGGTGAACATGTTGGAACTTGGGATCTATTATTGCATAGAGCAGAGTTTGCTTACAATAGTTCAGTAAATAGGACAACGGATAAGAGTCCTTTTGAGATAGTCCATGGGTACCAGCCTAATCGCCCCATTGATCTGATTCCTTTACCTATTCACACACGAGTCTCAAAGTTTGCAGAGTCTTTTGCACAGCATATTAGAGACTTGCACAAGGACATTAGCTAAAAGATAAACTTAAGCAATGAAACTTATAAAAAATTGGTTAATTCCCGAAGAAGGATCAAGGAATTTGATGTAGGGGATTCTGTCATGATTAGGCTTAGGCCTGAGCAGTTCTTACCTGGGACCGTTAAGAAGCTTCATGCTTGTGGAGCCGGACCTTTTAAAGTGTTAAAGAAGGTTGGATTAAATGCCTATGTGTTAGACTTGCCTTTGGATATGGGCATTAGTTCTACCTTCAATATTACAGACCTGGTTGAGTACAGGGAACCGGCAACAATACCCAATGAGGCTTTTGGACCTATCCCTTCTGTTAAGAGTGATCCTTACCCAAAGTGTCCACCAATTAATTGGCCTGAGAGAGGAGAACGGATCGAGCATATCCTGGACGATCAAGCCATTACGACCCAGGGCCGCGATTATCAACACTACCTGGTTCGATGGTAAGGCCGGCTAGAGTCGGACGATTCGTGGATTTCTTGAGAGGACTTGCAATTCCTCAACCCATACCTTCTCGAGAGATATGTGAGCCAGTCTGATCTTCACTCGATAGGGTCGAGTTCCTCCCACCCCGGGAGAATTGATGCGGACACCAGAGGCACCAGAATAAGGTAGAGCTTCTCAACCCTCTGTGGATCACTTAATGACATTTGAGTCCACTGTAATAAAGCTTAGTCTAACTGAGTTGAGTTCTATATTAGTCAGCTCATGTTGAGCTAGTCCTGTCCAGTATTTTCAGCTCATGTCGAGCTAATTTTATTTTTTTGAGTCCTATCCAAGCATACTGAAGACTCAAGACCACATCATACAAGTGAAGACCAAGTCTAACCAGATTGAAGACATGGAGGTTAGACCAAGTCCAACCCAGCTTGAAGACTTGAAGACCCAAGGAGGAGAATATAAAAATAAAAACAAACCAGAAGCCCTGGACTAGCTGGAAGGAAATTAGGCCAGCCCAGGCCCAATAAAGAGTTAGGGCGCCATTCCTTATGGTGACTCTCCTCTTGGTCGGCCACTAAAGGTCACCCCCTTGGATGACCAAGACAAAGAGAGGGAGAGCAAATCTTGGGATTTTTTCTACCTATGTTGCCTTATTTTCTTAGCTAGGGTTTGAGAGGGAAAAGGACTCCTAGGTAAAGTCTAATGTACCCTTACTTGGGGCCCAAGACTAAGGGTCTATTTAAAGGACCCTAGTCTCTTGTATGAAGATTGATTTTGATATATGAATTAAACTTGAGTTCTCTTCTATTGCTTTGTGCTACCATGCTTTGTGCTTAAGGGATTTTATTGGTGCTTTCATCTTCCCGGTGTTGCAATAGAATTCTTGTCGCCAACCATCCTTCCAGAGCCCTGGCCGCCACCTCCAAAACTCTATTCCCCTTTCCTATTTTCCCTTGTTTTCTTGTTTCCTAGAGAGTTTTCTAACCCCTGACAGGTCATTTGCAGGTCCCCGAGTTCCTACGAATCAAACGACTCCAGCCAAGCCTCAATCGAACCACCGAGCAGAAAGCCGGGTATCCGCGAGTCTTTGGCTCAGTTTTCCAGGCCTTATCCATCGATGAATGAGAGATCCCTTCACTGCGATCTTCATTGGGCGCTTCAAACATTGTCAGGTACACCCCCTCTACCACCAGTAATTTTATTGTAGGAGAACTTGCCCTAACCAAGACTTCTCAGCCCCTTCGATCCTTCTTTATTGCTTTTCTAGGTCCTAATATGCATGCTTATCTTCTAAAATTCATATAGAATTTCCTACAACTTATTTTGATCCAATATTTGAGATTTAATCACTTAACTCCACATATAAAACATACAAAAATAATTGCATGCATATTAGTCCCGCATCAACTGTCATCGTGTCATAGCTGTCTATTAAGATGAGACTCCTTCATCATATTATGGCCTGGATTCTGTTGTCAAAGATCGGGCTATTCGACTTTATCACAGAGAGGGAGCTCTTAGTCATGGTGTCGCTGATTCGGAGGTTTCCCATTTGCCTGCCAGTGCCGATGATCACCAAATGACCAAGGTGGCAACCAGTAAACGACTCTGCTTGCCTTATGGTATGGGACTTGTCGGTGAGCAGTACAAAGAGCTTCTACACACAGACACATACGATGAGAGGTCCTTACATCATTTAGGATACCAGAGACACTGAGGTCACCAGAGGTGTAGAGTTTCTGGATAGGTGCCTGACTCAGATGAGGATGAGGATGCTGCTGCAGAGGAGGAGACACAGGGAGACGTGGCCGGGTCATCTTAGCCACCACAAGATTCATTTGAGTTGCAGTCCGAGCCTTCTATCTTGGCATACACTGAGGTGCCATCTTCAGCAAATATTTCAGTGGACAAGATTACTTGCTTAAAGACAGACATGCAGACCTTGAGATAGTGAGTCGATCATATCCATGTGGAGATAAGATCTAGTTTTCAAGAGATAAGAGACAGGTTCGCTACCATGATGGCTGTTCTATATAGATTGATACCTGGCAAACCATCTTTCCCTCCACCGTTGCCAGATTCTCCACCGGTACCACCAACTCCACTAGTAGACGATCCAAAGATGGGAGTAGATGGGATGATCCATCATGGCATTTTGATATTCATGATCTTATAGTGGAGCCCGTGATGAGAATTGTGTCATAAAGCCAATCATTAAGACTGTAGACGGTTGTGCTATTTTGTAATTGTATATGAATTTCTTAATAAATAAATATTATTCTTTTGGCTGTTCATCACATATGCATTTTCCTGAAAATAACTCTTGTGTGATGGAGTCCTTAGAACTACATTATATTTGATATAGAGAGGATATATGGAGTAGTTCTTAAACTAGTTCACAATCAAAGGATACATTATTATAGGACGGTGATGCATCAAGTGTAGATTGTTGTATGTCACATTTATTGGTTATCCTCTTAACCAAGGAGTGCAGAGACACTGATGTGATATACAGGTGAAATATATGACATCTTACTGAATGTGACCAACTGTAGAGCTCCCTTCTGCCAAAGGGTTGCTCGCGAAGGGTATGGGTATATGTCCCTCAAACCTAAGGTCACCATGGTAGCTTGCAAGCAACTCACTGTACTTTGGTACCGGACTATCTGGATTTCTAATCCAGTGATGAAAGGCTTCTGGGTACAGTCAAGTACTTGTGGAGCGGTGGTAGATTAAGATGGGATTGACCCCTCCAAATGGTTTGGAGTGAATGACTCACTATGTCTCAATTTAGTAAAACCTTGGCCAAGGTAGCTCTTGTGAGGAGTCACAGAACTTGTAAGGTTGAGACACAATCTGGATGTACCAGGTTAGGGTTGGCAGTCAAATCCTAGGTCATCTTGAGCATTTTAAGGTCAAAGAGATGAATTATGCGGTAACCATATGCCAGAGGTTCTAGAAAGTTGCTCTGCAATCTTCAATCTATCTGGATGTCGGGTATCATTGCTAGATGATGACTTTGACTAGTACTGGAAGTATTCTAGTGCTGCCAGCTTAGTGTTCGAACCTATGGGGTCATATACCATAGGGGTTTTTATCTGATTTAAAGGCTGATCAATGATTGAAAATCGTTTGCCATCACTGGAGATCAATATGATTGACCATGTTCCAAGTGTCGACACTTGGAAAGCCGGTATTAGGAAGTGTTGACACTTGGTTGTGATGAGCAGAAATACTGGAAAGAATTTTTGAAAAGTTTTGACCTCAATTCAAATTTTGGATTTGGGTTGGTTTTGCTCCAAGCCTTCATAGAATGATGGTCATTCTTTGGAAGGTTTTGACCTCAATTCAAATTTCAAATTTTGGCTGGTTTTGGCTCCAAGCTTTCATGGAATGATGGTCATTCTTACCTTATGTGCTTAGAGACAATTTAGTATGGCCCTTGACCTTCTCCCCCAATCACTCATCCTTCTTCTTTCTCCCTCTCATGGCTGCCTTTATAAATTAGGATTGTTTTAGGGGCTACTGGTTGAAAGAGAAAAAAAAGAGTTTTCTTGTTGAATGAGATTGCTAAAATTCTGAAAGGGAAAAGAAAAGGGGCTTGGGAGGACTAGGGTTTTGGGTGTGTGACTACCTAGTACTCAAGCTAGGTCTTGGAAAGAGAGCTAGTTAGGAAGGGTTCCACCTCTCCTCCTTGTCTTCCAAGAAGAAGTAGATCAGCCTCAAGGATCCCAAGGAGCTAGCACTCTAAGGGAGTTGATCAGAATCGAGCCCTAATATGAACTATCCATAGAGGCTAGACACGTGTGTGGCTCAAGGACTTTTTCACAACCTCCTTCTAAAGGTATAACGGTAAGGTATCCTTATGTCTTTTGGTTCTTTTCTTGCTTATGATGTCTTTTGCATGCTACATTATCATACTTGCTCCTGTTGTAGGTAGATTGGTTGATCATTTTGATCGATCTACCAAGCCTTCCACTATGCTTATTTTAAAATTATTTTAAAATATATTTTTTTGCCATGCATGCTCATGTTGCTTTCCCTTCAAATGATATCAGAGCCAGGTTCTTCGTAGTATAATAATGCTAGCATGCTTTAAAATCATAGTTTTATTTTAAAGTATTTAGATTGAGTGCTTCACCATGGCCGTCCGGTCATAGGAGAGAAGTAGGGTTACAAGACCCTCTCTTTCCATTCAATGGGGTATCCTATAGCGTATAGGGGTGCCACTTATAATTGACTCATAAAGAAGAAAAATAAAAGAAAATATAGATTAAAATATTTTAATCTAATGTTATGATCATAAAATAAATTTAGATGAGATTTAAGAGTTTTGTTTTGATCAATTTTGATTAGAAGTTTAAAAAACTTTGGATTTGAAATCACCATTTTTGCTTGTAACAGGCCTTGAGTCGACCCAAGTGTTGACACTTGAGTCAACTCATGCATGCATACAGAAAATATGACTTTCTATTAGCCCTCTGTCTCAGGCCTTGAGTCAATACTTGAGTCGACTCATGAGTGCGAAGTGTCGACACTTGAGTCAACTCATGAGTGTATAGTGTTGACACTTGACCTGAGAATGCATAGAAATAGTGAATTCAAATTCTGATTCATTGTAAAATTATTTTACATTATAAATTAAAAATTGTTTTAATTTATAAAGGCTATTGAACTTAATTAAGAATTAAGTTACATTGAATGACAAAGAACTTTAGAAATATGATTCAAAAATTTTAAGTCATTTCAATAAGTCTTAAGGGTCATGGGTTAGCTTCTATTAGATCCTTAATTGGGTTAGACCTAAGTTTAGATGCATTGGACTAAATAGAGAATTAATCTAATCAAATGTTGAGTTAGGATTTCTTCTCTATAGATCTCTCTAATAATTAGATTGATTAGTCTATAGATCTAAATGGATATAATTTGTGGCTCAATGGTTAGCCCGAGTCTTTAGGCTAGTCTAATCGAGTATGATGAACTAATTGGTGTCAAAGATAAGTTTGGTAGTTTGATCTTGGTTCTTTGGAGCTACCTCTTACCTGGCCAACTCGGTTGGTGTCTAAGGCAAGATGGTTAATGGCAGAACCCAACCCATGATCTTACTTACCTGGCCAATATGGTCAATCAGAATTGATTGGATAGCTCATTGACTCGTGTTAACCTATGTCATGCAAGGTTTATCAGTCTTGACTGATTTTAGGTGCCCATGGATCATTAGTTATATGTAACCCTCCTTGCTAACTGATATGGTCAGTGAGAGGTTGATCCATGTCTTTTCATCTCTTTTTCTGTCATATTAAAATTAAACCCTTTAAATTATTAGGTCCATAAAAGAACGAAGTTATGGGGATAACCAAGTCCTAGCCTTCCATTAAGTGGGATGGTAATGGGTCTAATAGTTGGGTGTTCATCGATAGATCCAAAGATATGGTGTTCATCGGGCTATTGGAATTGTTGTTCCTAATATGATGGCTCAATACGACTCTCTTAACAGTGGTCAAGTGGGCTAGCCAAAGTCAGGCTTGACTATTCATTAGTTAGAAGCATTGAATTTTGTCATGTTAATGGTTAGACCAAACCGAGACCTTCAATAGGAGGCCCAAAAGTCAATTGAAGTGCACCTTGGGGCAAAACCTAAATACTAAAGATTACTTGGAGAAGTAATCAGTTGAAGAACCTACCTTTAGACGTGCATGGGTGGGCCGGCCAAAGTCAGGCTCATGTGTTGTCTATTGAACTCTAGTACCCACTAAGAAATTAAAGTAATTCCTCGGATTGGAGGTAGAGGCTACCAGTCTAAACAAAATAGTGGGAGGGGCCTTTAGACTAAAGTCCATGTCTTTAGGTTAATAATTCATATGCACTAATAAGTTTTAGTTTCTCTTTCAGATGTCTTCCAACTTATCACTCCGGTCTCTTCTCTACAATGAGAAGCTCAAGGGTCCCAACTTCGATAGCTAGTATCGAAGGCTTAGGATTATCTTGGAGCATGAACGGATCCTGTATATGATATCGAATCTGGCATTTGAAACTCCTGCTCCCAATGCTTGGAGTTCGATCAAAGATACTTATCAGAAGTAGCTCTCTAACAGGACCACTGTCTGATGCATCATGTTGGTAGTGATGAACGACCAGTTCAGTTGCAAATTTGAAGAAGTCTAGATAGAGGAAATCCTTCAAAGGTTGAAGGAGTCTTTTGGTGCACCAGATGATGTTGAGAGGTACAGGGTCTCCTGTGCTATCTACAACATGCGGATGCATGATGAGGCCTCAGTCACTGATCATGTATTGTATATGATTGAGATGATTGAGTACCTGGGTAAGCTCAGATGTCTCTTACATGAACAGCTCGGAAAAGATGTGATTCTGAATTTCTTGCCCTCTTCCTATCTAGATTTTCTTAATCATTTTAGAATGAATAAGCCTATAGTTAACTACCATGATCTGTTGGGGTTATTGCAAACATATGAGAAAGACCTCCAACTGAACAAAGGGATGTTAAATCTAGTGGCAGGATCTTCGGCAGGGCATCGTCCCTTCAAGAAAGGGAAAATGAAAAATAAAGGAAAAAAGGTGTAGAATGCTTTTGGGCCCAATCAGGCCAAGAGGGTGAAGGCTGATAAGGGCCAAGCAGAGTGCTTCTTCTATAAGAAGCAGGGTCATTGGAAGAGGAACTGTCCTCTTTATATTGCATCCCTTGACCCGAACAAGTCCAAGAAGAGAAAGTAGCAGGACGGTGCTGGACAAGGTATTTATATGATAACACCTTGTAGTTTCTCTATCTGTGATACTATTAACTGGGTATTAGATACAGGAAGTCTAATTCATATTTGCAATTTTTTGCAGGGACTTCAAGTTAATAGAAAATTCGAGGATGGCGAGAGATTCTTGAATGTGGGAAATGGAAGCTAAGTCTAGTCTTAGCATTGGTAGTCCTCAAACTAGTTTTCGAGTCTTGTACAATCATTTTGAATAAGTGTCATTACTATCCGTCTTTCATCTTGAATGTCATTCTGTATGCCAATTGGCTATGTATGGTTATAAACTATCAATAAAGAATGACATTTGCAAAATTATTTGGAATGGTTCTATTATGATGAATGGATATATGAACAATGGCATTTATGTACTATCATAACATGTTAGTGTAGTGTACACGTCTAGCAAATGCCCTAGGATAGAGAATATCAGTGATGCTTACCTATGGAATTGTAGGCTAGGTCATATTAACAAAAATAGGATAAACAGGTTGAAAAGCGAGGGTCTCCTTAAGATTAGTGAAAGTGGTTCACTACCAACCTATGAGTCCTGTCTTCTTGGAAAGATGACAAAATCACCTTTTATTGGAAAAGATGAACGAGCCAAAGAGATTCTAAGTCTGGTACATACAGATGTATGTGGACCTATGAATATTAGTGCCAGAGGTGGGTACAGTTATTTCATTACATTTACAAACAACTTTTCGAGGTATGGTTATGTCTTCTTGATGAAACATAAATCTAAATCATTTGAAATGTTCAAATGATATCGTAATGAAGTAGAAAAACAAACTAAAAAGTATATCAAAACCCTTCGATTAGATTGAGGTGGTGAACATAATTTCGGTGAGTTTCTGACATATCTTGAGAAGCATGGGATTCTCTCTCGGTGGGCACCTCCAGGGACACCTCAGTTAAATGGAGTGTCTGAAAGGAGAAATCGAACCCTGTTTGACATGGTTCGGTCCATGATGGGCTTTGCTAAAAGAAAACAGGTGCTAGTGGTTTGACATAAACCTACACTAGGCATGCAAACAGGGCACGGGAGCACCGGGGATTTAAAAAATAATTTTAAAACCCGCGCAGCGGAAAACTGCTCTGCCTAGAAATCTAATCTATTCAAGTTGCATGTATTAAAAATAGGCATATAACAAGGCATATAATGTTTGTAAAATATATAAATAAATACATGTATTTATGCATGATTAAAATAAAATTTTTCATACCTTTATTCCACCTGGAATAACTCTAGAATATTTGCTGGAATAGCTGGGATAACAAGAATAAGTTTATTCCTGTTTTCTTCTTCCTTTGGACGTTGAATACTCTGTTTTTGGACTTTGAAAACAGTGACCAAACGGGGACTTCCGGACCTCCATTTCCTCCCGAATCAAAGCAGCGACAAGGTGATCGATTCTTCTTTGATTTTCAACAAAAATTTGCAAGGAAAAGTTAGCTAAATTGGGTGTACAAATCACCCAATTTTGCTGCCAGAATTTCTGTAACAGAAAAACAGTAGCCTTCTTCGTGGTGTTTGGAGCTGCAGCAACGAATCCGGCTTGACCCTCTTGCTCCCAGGAGTAAAGGGATACTCCCTCTAGAGGGGAGACACGCCCGGGGATCCCTGAACCTCCCTCACGAGCGGTGCTAGCCGCTGGAAGAGGACACGGTCACAGGTAAGTTACAGCAACTTCTCTTTGCTGCAGAGCAGATTTGAGCACTTCAAAAAGAGAGGGAATAAGGCCTTGTTTCTCTCCCTCACACACTCCAAATGCCAACCCCAAGAACTCTCAAAAATGGAGAACTCTCTCAAAGAAAAACTCGCCCAGAAGATTCTTTTGTTTACTGTTGCACGGTGTAAAAGCTTACTGCTGAAACAGGGGACTAAAGCTGGTATTTAAAGGCAGCAATAAGGAGGGAGTTGGAGAGGCTGGGAAAGCCAAGCGGCAGCAGTTGCCATTCCACTAACCAGCAAATAAATGGGAGGATTAAACCCAGCCGGTGGAGGGAGAAGAAGGGATGCCCAGCGAGTGTTTCGGTCGTTTGGCCTTCTTGTCGCAAGGAATTCCTCCCAGCGTTTTATCGTGTAAAACGGTCCAAGGGGAGAAAAAAAAAAAACAACACCGGTTCAAAACCGGTCCAATCAAATTAAAACTCTTGGTTCAATCCAATTGAACTAGTTTAAGCCCAATTAAATTGGGTTCAATTGGTTCACAACTAATTGGAGGCTGAAACGAACTCCGAATCAGTTCAAAACTGATTCAGAAAAATCCTGGCACAGTGATAGTCAACCCGGAACAATTTCTGGTTGACACAGACAAGGGCAGGATGGGAAAAAGAGTGCTCAAAAATACTGTGACCATAAAACCGAGATGATTCCCAATCGTAATCGGTATCTGGATCAGAGAGTAATCCTCTGTGGCGTGTGACCTCATAGGTTCAAACCTAAACGGTAGCACTGGAACAATTTCAGTACTAGCACAGGAAACCATCTAGCAATGGGTCCCGGCATCCGAATAGGTCGAAGATGCGGGAGCAAACTATCGAACCTCTGGCATATGGTTACCGTATAATTTATCCCTTTGACCTCTAATGCTCAGGACGATTAAGATTGGGCTGCCAACCCAGACTTAGTCAGTCGACCACGTGTCTCAACCTCGCAAGCCCAGTGACTCTTCAGTAGGACTACCCCGACCGAGGATTTGCTAAATTAATATACTGCGAGACATTCAATCCAAACTGTTTGGACAGGTCAATTCCATCTTGGTCCATCACTGCTCCACAAGTACTTGCCTGTACCCAGAAACCTTACGTCACCAGATTAAAAATCTAGGTAGTCCGGCACCAAAGAACAGGGAGTTGCTTGCAAGCTACCGTGATGACCTCAGGTCAGAGGGACACAAATACCCATATCTAATCGTGAGTGTCCCTTTGGCAGAAAGGGGGCTGCACGGAGTCACGTTCAATGAGATATCACATATCCCACTTGCAGATCACATCAGTGTCACCACACTCATTTGGTCAAGAGAATAACCAAACGATGTAAACTGCAACAACCTATACTTGATATATTGCCGTCCAGTACAATATATCCTTTGGTTGTGAACAGGGTTTAAGGACCACTCAATACATCCTCTCTGTATCGAAGTCAGTGTAGTGCTAAGGACTCATCACATGGAAAGAGTTCATTTCAGGGAAAAATAATATGTGATTAGCTGCCAAAAATAATATTTTATTAATTCATAAAAAGAATACAATATTTAGCTCAACCGCCTACAACCTAGGCAATTGGCTTTGGGACACAATTCCCAACAACTCCCACTTGTACTAAAGCCAATCAGAAGAGTATCTAATACCCATTTTTCATTTACAATAGTCGAACTCTTTTATTCCGAGGGCTTTAGTGAAGGGGTCGGCCAGATTTTCTTTTCCATCGATCTTCAAAAGATTGATGTCGCCTCGTTCTACGATCTCTCGTACAAGGTGGTAGCGCCGCAGAATGTGCTTGGTGCGGTGATGAGCTTTAGGCTCCTTAGCTTGAGCAATGGCTCCAGTGCTGTCACAGTACACCGAAACAGGACCATCTAGGGAAGGTGCCACCCTTAGCTCTCCAAGGAACTTCCGCAACCATACAGCTTCCTTTGCTGCATCTGATGCTGCAATATATTCTGCTTCGCATACCGAGTCTGCAACAGTTTCCTGCTTGGAACTTTTCCAGCAGATCGCTCCTCCATTCAGGGTAAATACAAACCCTGACACACTCTTGCTATCATCTCTATCCGACTAGAAACTGGAGTCAAAGTACCCCACAAGTTTCAAGTCAGGTTCTCCATAAATCAGCCATTGATCTTTAGTATTTCTTAAATACTTAAGGATGGACTTAACCACCTTCCAATACGCCTCACCTGGGTCAGATTGGTATCTGCTAACTACTCCCAGTGAGTATGCCACGTCTGGTCTAGTACAAGTCATAGCATACATGATAGAGCCTACTACAGAAGCATAAGGTACTCTACTCATGCGCTCTCTTTCCTCAGGAGTTGTCGTACAATCATTCTTGGAAAGAGTAATTCAAGAACCTATCGGGAGATAGTCTTTCTTGGAATTTTCCATACTGAACCGTTTCAGCACGGTGTCAATGTACGTAGACTGGGACAATCCCAAAAGCTTCTTAGATCTATCTCTATAGATCTTCATACCTAGTATGTAAGAAGCTTCACCCAAGTCCTTCATGGAGAACTAAGATGATAACCAGACCTTTATTCCTTGTAATGCTGCGACATCATTCCCGATTAAGAGAATGTCATCAACATACAGTACTAGGAATACAATCATAGAACCATTAACCCACTTATAGATGCAGGGTTCTTCTCCGTTCCTAACGAAGCCATACGATTTGATACACCTATCAAACCGTAAGTTCCAACTTCGAGACGCTTGCTTGAGTCCATAAATGGACCTCTGCAACTTGCATACTTTTGATTCATCTATGGATGTGAACCCTTCAGGCTATATCATATACACCTCCTCTTCCAGCTCCCCATTTAGGAAAGCGGTTCGGACATCCATCTGCCAGATCTCGTAATCAAAATATGCTGCCAAAGCAAGCATGATCCGAATGGATTTGAGCATTGCCACAGGGGAGAAAGTCTCGTCATAATCGGTACCATATCGCTGACGATACCCTTTGGCAACCAGACGGGCTTTATAGGTCTCTACCTTCCCATCTGCGCCCCTTTTTCTCTTGAAGATTCATTTACACCCAATGGGTTTTATCCCTTCAAGCGGATCAACCAATGTCCATACATTGTTGATTTCCATGGACTCCATTTCGGATCGCATGGCTCCAAGCCATGCCTCAGAGTCAGATCTCTGAAGTGCATCCATATAGGTGATCGGATCCTCATTGTTCTCATCGAGCTCAATGGGATCGCCATCCCGGACCAAGAAACCGTAGTATCTGTCCGGCTGACACGGTATTCTACCGGATCTCCTAATGGGTTCTGGGTGTGATTCAATCACAGCCAGTTCTACGATGTCCTTAGAGTGTGTAGGTTCTTCTATTGGCTGAACTTCATCAAGTTCAATCTTAGAAGCTATAGTTCCTTCTCCAAGGAACTCCTTTTCCCAAAATGATAGCTCTAAGAGCAACGGACACCTTTTGTTCATTTTCCACATAGAAGAAATACCCTTTGGTTTCCTTAGGATAACCAATGAATAAACACCGATCAGACCTAGGACCAAGTTTGTCTGAGTCTAAACGCTTTACGTAAGCCGGACAATCCCAAACCCGAAGGTGTGAGATTGAGGGTTTACGTCTAGTCCACATCTCATACGGAGTGGAGACAACAGACTTACTTGGAACATCATTTAATAAGTAACAGGCTGTCTGAAGCGCATATCCCCAAAAGGATAGCGACAGAGTTACAAAGCCCATCATGGATCGAACCATGTCCAACAAGGTTCGATTCCTCATTTCGGATACACCATTCAACTGTGGTGTTCCTGGAGGAGTCCACTAAGAGAGAATTCCATTCTCCTCAAGATATATCAAAAATTCACCAGATAAGTATTCACCACCTCGATCAGATCGAAGGGTTTTAATACTTTTTCCAGTTTGCTTTTCTACTTCATTATGGTATCGTTTGAACATTTCAAACGACTCAGACTTATGTCATATTAAAAAGACATAACCGAACCTTGAAAAGTCGTCTGTATAAGTAATGAAATATTTGTATTCTCCTCTGGCACTAACTGTCATCGGTCCACATACATCAGTATGTATTAGACTTAGAAGTTCTGTAGCTCGTTCACCTTTTCCAGTAAAAGGTGACTTGGTCATTTTACCAAGTAAACAGGATTCACAAGTGGGCAGTGATTCAAAATCACTGACCTCGAGGAGTCCATCTCCTCGCATCTTGTTTATCCTATTTTGGTTAATATGACCTAGCCTACAGTGCCAAAGATACAAATCGTTGACATTATCTAATCTTGGGCGTTTGCTAGAAGTGTACATTACACTAACAGGCCTTGATAGTACATATATGCCATTATTTAATCTAGCATTCATTATCACAGAGTTATTCAAAATAACATTGCAAAAATCTCCCTTTATTGATAGTTCAAAACCACAATTGGCCAAAAGGCCTACAGAGATTATGCTCATAATGAAACTAGGACAATAGTGACGTCGACTAGCTCAACAGTACAAGACTCAAAGACAAGATGCAGGACTCCGACCGCCAGTACTGGAACACGATTTCCATTTCCGATGCTTAGAAACTGTTCTCCATCTTCAAATCTTCTGCTAACTGGAAGTCCCTGTAACGAATTACAAACATGAATTGGACTACCAGTATCCAATACCCAGTTAGCAGTATCAACAATTGAGTAATTACAAGGTTTTATCATATAAATACCTTGTTCAGCAGACTTCTGCTTCCTCGGTCTGTTCGGATCAAGGGACGCAATATAAAAAGGACAGTTCCTCTTCCAGTGTCCCTTCTTCTTACAGTAGAAGCACTCTACAGAAGATTGATCAGCCTTATACTTCCTGGTCTGACTAGGGCCAGGAGCATTCTGCACCTTCTTTCCCTTCTTATTCATTTTCTTCTTCCCTTTCTTAAAGGGATGACGACCTCTACTTCCTCCCACTAAATTCACCACCTCCTTATTCAGTTGGTGGTCTTTTTCGAAAGTCTGCAGCAACCCTAAAAGACCATGGTAGTTGACTGCAGGCTTGTTCATTCTATAATGATCAAGAAAGTCAAAATAGGAGGAGGGAAGAGAATTCAGGATCGCATCCTTGCCGAGCTGCTCGTGCAAGGGGCATCCGAGTTTGCCCAATTTTTCAATCAACTCGATCATGTACAATACATGATCAGTGGCTGAACCACCATTCGGTATCTTGGAGTTGTAGATGGCACAAGACACTTTGTACCGTTCTACATCACTCGGGGTGCCGAAGGATTCCTTCAACTTTTGAAGGATTTCATCAGGTTGGGCCTCCTCGAATTTGCGACTGAACTCGTCGTTCATCGCCGCTAACATAATGCAACGGACAGTAGTCCGATCAGAGACCCACTTCAGATAAGCGTCTCTGATCGCACCCATGCATTTGCGGGAGGGATTTCAGGTACCGGATCCGTTATCACATAAAGGATCCGTTCAAGCTCCAGAACGATTCTCAACCTTCGATACCAACTATCGAAGTTGTGACCCTTTAACTTCTCATTGTCGAGAAGTGACCGGAGCGATAAATTAGAAGACATCTGAAAAGAAAATAAGACCAAATTAGTGTATGAATTAATAATTTAACCAAAAGACTTGGACTTTAGTCTAAAGGTTTCTCCCACTAATTTTTCAGATTGGTAGCCTCTAACTCCAATCCGTGAAAACACTTTTTCAAGTGGGTACTGAAATCCAATGGGCCTCGCATGAGCCCGACTTTGGTCGGCTCACCCATATGAGCCTAAAGGTAGGTTCGTAAACCAATTGTTTCCCTAAAAAATTTTCAGTATTTTATTTTGCCCCAAAGAACACCCCAATCGACCTTGGGGCCTCCTATTGCAGGTCTCTGGTTAGGTCCAACCATTAAAATGACAAATCCAATGCTTCCAGCTAACTAAAGACCAAGCCCGACTTTGACCGGCCCACCTGGTCTCGTTAAGGAGGTTGCACTGAACCATCATCGATCAGATAGAAATTCTAATCGCCGGATGTACACCCGTTCTTTGGAACTGCCGATGCACACAAAGCTAGTGGACACATTTCTAACCGACTTAATGGGAGGCTAAGACACTGTCAACTCCTTGACTTAGTCTTTTTAAGGACCTAATAATTTTAGAGGATTTTTTAGTTGTGACAGAAGATAAGAGAAGGACATGGATCATCCTCCCACTGAATCAATCAGATTCCAGGAGGGTTGATTTAAATCAACAAATGATCCATGGGCACCTATAGATCAGTCAGACTGATCAACCTGGGTGACATGGGTTAACTCGAGTCATTGAGCTTTTCCAATCAGTTCTGGTCGACTCGACTAGCCAGGTAGGTGAGATCATGGGTGAGTATCCGCCATTAACCATCTTTCCTAGACACCAACCAAGTTGGCCAGGAAAGAGGTAGCCTCATACAACCATGATCACAATGCCAAACCTACCTCGACACCAGTCGGTTTACCAAACTCGATCAGACTAGCCTAAAGACTCGGGCATCCACTGAGCCACTAATTGGATCCATTTTAGATGAATGGATCAACTACTCTAACTATTAGATAGTTCTAAAGAAGGGCCTTAAACAATTTTTGTTTAATCTTCTTGTTTTCCGGTTCAACTAAACTTAGGTCTAACCTAGTTAAGGACCCAATTAGAGAACTAACCCAATTATCCCAAAATGGCTTATTCATGTCAAATTAGATTTCATAAACCTAATAATTTAATAAGCCAAATTCTTAATTAAAATAATTTTTAATTAAGTCTCTATGTAAAATAATTTTACATAACAAAAATCATGCATCAATATATTTTACAAATATTTTATATCCAATATAAAACATGCCTAAAAACATACAAATTTGATGTATCAAAAATTAAAACAATTTTTTTAATTTTATATCCTTTAAGGATCCTTCTGAAAAGGCCAACACAGACGATCCGTATCATGTCAAAGACACACGGTCATGGTGAAGGTCTCAACTAGGTTCCAAAAAGAATTTGATACACTCATTGATTAAACTATTTAATCTACATACATGCATACATGAATAAATTACACCTGTAACCCAGCTCTGATACCACTGAAAGAAAACAGGTGCTAGTGGTTTGACATAAACCTACACTAGGCATGCAAACAGGGCACGGGAGCACCGGGGATTTAATAAACAATTTTAAAACCCACGCAGCGGAAAACTGCTCCGCCCAGAAATCTAATCTATTCAAGTTGCATGTATTAAAAATAGGCATGTAACAAGGCATATAATGTTTATAAAATATATAAATAAATACATGTATTTATGCATGATTAAAATAAAATTTTTCATACCTTTATTCCACCTGGAATAACTCTGGAATATCTGCTGGAATAGCTGGGATAACATGAATAAGTTTATTCCTGTTTTCTTCTTCCTTTGGACATTGAATACTCTATTTTTGGACTTTGAAAACAGTGACCAAACGGGGACTTCCGGATCTCCGTTTCCTCCCGAATCGAAGCAGCGACAAGGTGATCGATTCTTCTTTGATTTTCAACAAAAATCTGCAAGGAAAAGTTAGCTAAATTGGGTGTACAAATCACCCAATTTTGCTGCCAGAATTTCTATTGCAGAAAAATAGCAGCCTTCTTCGTGGTGTTTGGAGCTGCAGCAACGAATCCGGCTTGACCCTCTTGCTCCTAGGAGTAAAGGGATACTCCCTCTAGAGGGGAGATACGCCGGGGGATCCCTGAACCTCCCTCACGAGTGGTGCTAGCCGCTGGAAGAGGACACGGTCACAAGTAAGTTGTAGCAACTTCTCTTTGCTGCAGAGCATATTTGAGCACTTCAAAAAGAGAGGGAATAAGGCCTTGTTTCTCTCCCTCACACACTCCAAATGCCAACCCCAAGAACTCTCAAAAATGGAGAACTCTCTCAAAGAAAAACTCGCCCAGAAGATCCTTTTATTTACTGTTGCACGGTGTAAAAGCTTACTGCTGAAATAGGGGACTAAAGCTGGTATTTAAAGGCAGCAATGAGGAGGGAGTTGGAGAGGCTGGGAAAGCCAAGCGACAGCAGTTGCCATTCCATTAACCAGCAAATAAACGGGAGGATTAAACCCAGCCAGTGGAGGGAGAAGAAGGGATGCCCAGCGAGTGTTTCGGTCGTTTGGCCTTCTTATTGCAAGGAATTCCTCCCAGCGTTTTATCGTGTAAAACGGTCCAAGGGGAGAAAAAAAAAAACAACACCGGTTCAAAACCAGTCCAATCAAATTAAAACTCTTGGTTCAATCCAATTGAACCAGTTTAAGCCCAATTAAATTGGGTTCAATTGGTTCACAACCAATTAGAGGCCGAAACGAACTCCGAATCAGTTCAAAACTAATTCAGAAAAATCCTGGCACAGTGATAGTCAACCCGGAACAATTTCTGGTTGACACAGACAAGGGCAGGATGGGAAAAAGAGTGCTCAAAAATACTGTGACCATAAAACCGAGACGATTCCCAATCGTAATCGGTATCTGGATCAGAGAGTAATCCTCTGTGGCGTGTGACCTCATAGGTTCAAACCTAAACGGTAGCACTGGAACAATTTCAGTACTAGCACAGGAAACCATCTAGCAATGGGTCCCGGCATCCGAATAGGTCGAAGATGCGGGAGCAAACTATCGAACCTCTGGCATATGGTTACCGTATAATTCATCCCTTTGACCTCTAATGCTCAGGACGATTGAGATTGGGCTGCCAACCCAGACTTAGTCAGTCGACCACGTGTCTCAACCTCGCAAGCCCAGTGACTCTTCAGTAGGACTACCCCGACCGAGGATTTGCTAAATTGAGATACTGCGAGACATTCAATCCAAACTGTTTGGACAGGTCAATTCCATCTTGGTCCATCACTGCTCCACAAGTACTTGCCTGTACCCAGAAACCTTACGTCACCAGATTAAAAATCTGGGTAGTCCGGCACCAAAGAACAGGGAGTTGCTTGCAAGCTACCGTGATGACCTCAGGTCAGAGGGACACAAATACCCATATCTAATCATGAGTGTCCCTTTGGCAGAAAGGGGGCTGCACGGAGTCACGTTCAATGAGATATCACATATCCCACTTGCAGATCACATCAGTGTCACCACACTCATTTGGTCAAGAGAATAACCAAACGATGTGAACTGCAACAACCTATACTTGATATATTACCATCCAGTACAATATATCCTTTGGTTGTGAACAGGGTTTAAGGACCACTCAATACATCCTCTCTGTATCGAAGTCAGTGTAGTGCTAAGGACTCATCACATGGAAAGAGTTCATTTCATGGAAAAATAATATGTGATTAGCTGCCAAAAATAATATTTTATTAATTCATAAAAAGAATACAATATTTAGCTCAACCGCCTACAACCTAGGCAATTGGCTTTGGGACACAATTCCCAACATTTGCTTCTCTACTGCTATCTCTTTGGGGATATGCTCTGGATTCAGCCTATTACTTTTTGAATAGGGCTCCAAGTAAGTCTGTTAGCAAAACCCCATATGATATATGGATTGGATGTAAGCCGACACTCTCACACCTTCAGGTCTGGGTTGCCCGGCTTATGTAAAATATCTGGGAATGGATAAACTTGGACCTAGGTCTGATCGGTGCCTATTTATTGGTATCTAAAAGAGTCTATAGGGTATTACTTCTACTTGGCTGAGGAACAAAAGCTATTCATCAGTCTTAGGGCAATCTTTTTGGAAAAGGAGTTCCTTGGTGAAGGAAGAGTAGACACTAAGATTGAACTTAATGAAGTTCAACAAGTAGAGGAACCAACACACTTAAGGGACATAATCTAGATGTACCAGGTTAGGGTTGGCAATCAAACCCTAGGTCATCCTGAGCATTTTGAGGGAAATGGATGAATTATGTGGTTCTAGAATGTTGCTCTGCAATCTTCGACCTATCCGAACATCGGGTATCATTGCTAGATGATGACTTTGACTGGTACTAAAAGTGTTCCAGTGCTATTGGCTTAGTGTTTGAACCTATGGGGTCACACACCATAAGGGTTTCTACCTGATCTAAATGATGATCGATGATTGAGAATCGTTTGCCATCACTGGAGGTCAATATGATTGACCATGTTCCAAGTGTCGACACTTGGAAGGTCGACACTTGCAAGTGTCGACACTTGGCTGTGACGAGCAAAAATTCTGGAAAGAAGTTTTGGAAAGTTTTGACATCAATTCAAATTTTGGATTCTGGTTAGTTTTGGCTCCAAGCCTTCAGGAATGATGGTCATTCTTTGGAAGGTTTTGACCTCAATTCGAAATTCAAATTTTGGCTAGTTTTGGCTCCAAGCTTTCATGAAATGATGGTCATTCTTGTTTTATGAGCTTAGAGCCAATTTAGTAAGGCTTTTGACCTTCTCCCCCAATCACTCCTCCTTTCTCTTTCTCCCTCTCATGGCTGCCTCTATAAATAAGGATTGTTTTAGGGGCTGCTAGTTGAGAGAGAAAAAAAGGAGTTTTCTTGTTGAATGAGATTGCTGAAATTTTGAGAGAGAAAAGAAAAGGGGCTTGGGAGGACTAGGGTTTTGGATGTGTGACTACCTAGCACTCAAGCTAGGTCTTGGGAAGAGAGCTAGTTAGGAAGGGTTCCACCTCTCCTCCTTGTCTTCCAAGAAGAAGTAGATCAGCCTCAAGGATCCCAAGGAGCTAGCACTCTGAGAGAGTTGATCAGAATCGAGCCCTGGTATGAACTACCCCTAGAGGCTAGACATGTGTATGGCTCGAGGGCTTTTTCATAACCTCTTCCTAAGGGTATAACGGTAAGGTATCCTTATGCCTTTTGATTCTTTTCCTGCTTATGATGTCTTTTGCATGCTACATTATCATACTTATTCCTGTTGCAGGTAGATTGGTAGATCATTTTGATCGATCTACCAAGACTTCCACTATGCTTATTTTAAAATTATTTTAAAATACATTTTTTTTGCCATGCATGCTCATTTTGCTTTCCCTTCAGCCCGAGCCTGAGATAGGAGCTGATCAGGACATGGATTTGATTGAGCCTACTGCTGTTGATGACATGCTAGCACTTGAGGCTGTTTCAGTTCCATCGAGTCCAGCCCTTTTGAGCCCTATCTTACCCAGTACTCCTGTCATCTCTAGCCATTCTGACTCTATTTTTTTAGACACATCTATTCTATCCACACCCATTCTATCTTCCGACCATTCTAATACTTCCATTGATGCTATTCAGACCACCACTGCCATCATTCTACTTGATCCATCTGATACTTCACTTGACTCTGACTTACTTACACCATTTATTATAGTTCTCCCTACCTTTTCTGATTTTGGTACGACACCCTTAGTGTATTCTAGTTCTTTACCTATTTTTTCCTTATCCAGGGAGTTAGGTTTTTATACTCCTGGATTTCATATCATTTTCACTTCGTATGGATCCATTTTTGATCATACACCAGCTAATACTCCATTGGATTTACCAGACTTTGACATTACACCTTCTGACACTGATCATATTATTGCTGACTCCAACCCAGTTCCTAACCTTATCTCTGTTCCTGACCCTATTCCTGACACTATTTTCCCTCCAGCACGAGCCAGAGGCAGAGGCCGAGGACGTGGAGAAACTCCTAGAGCGATCCGTACTAGATTGGTAGATCTTCGGCCCATGTGGCCATGACCTCATCCTTCTAGGACTTCTAGACCTATTGTATTAGAGATTGGGTCTTTCTCTGATGAGGACTGAGCCTACTAGGAGTGGTCAGTATATGAGTTTGTTGTATATTATGTTCTACATGTGTTTCTTCTGTATTAGTGTATCAAACTTAGTATGTATGTTTGTATCAGTTTATTACTTGCTTGTATCAGTGACACTCTCTTGTTTGGAGTATATTATGTTTTGTGTCTCAAAACATTTGGAGTTATATATATATGATGCTTTCAGTGTTTTTCACTTATGTGTTCATGTTTCTTTTTTACTTGTATTGCTTTTGATACTCTTTTTACTATTATTTCCACTTTATCCCTACCTTGAGGGGGAGGCTTGTTACTTATTTCTCTACTTTGTATTATTTTTCACCTTTTTCATGATGATAAAAAGGGAGAGAAGAAAGTACAAAAAAAAAGGGAAGAAAAAAGTACAAAAAAGGGGGGAGAAAAAAGTAATAAGTAATAAACATAAAGGGAAAAATAAGTAAGGGGGAGAAAGTATTAAAGAGGAAAATTTCTAAATTTTTTGAAGATATTTTGAAAAATGCTAATATATGTGAGCCATATTTGAAAAGTTTGAAAAATATTTTCAGATCATGTATTGAGGAGGAGCTCTATCTTTATAGTATTTGCTCTGATACTCTTATTCCTTAAAGAGTTTGCTCTAACACTCACATTTTGTTTCAAACCTGACTTTGCTCTGATACTCTTTCTTTTAAATATGTTTTAACTCTGATACATGCTTTTCTCAAAATCATTTTTCTCTAAAAATCTTTGAATAGTAAATTTTATCGCTCAGATACTCTTTGACTCAAAAATTTACTCAATTTCAGCTTTGATACTCAATTTCAAACTTGCTCTAACATCATATGGTTTTATGACTCTCTATTGCCTTGATACATGTTGAAATTCAATACTTTAATTTTTTTAAAATCCAATTTTATTACAAAAACCAATTGCTCTGACTATGCATGATTATTATCTATCTTGCTCTGATTGAAACTAATGTTCAATCAACTCTGGTTATGTAAAATTTTGATACATCATTGCATTTTCTCTGATTATGCATTATTGTTATTCATTTTGCTCTAATTGAAGCTAATGATAATTCCAGTCTTATATATGCATATGCTCTGATACATTCTTATCCTAGATCTGATATGCTAGGTTAAGTATCGATACATTGTAGATATATGAATTGAATTTATTCAAGTTACATGCTAAATGATGAGACTTAGCTCTATGATAGTCATTACAATATTACTTCGATACTTATAGCTAATTACTCTGATACTTATTACTAATCTTTTGAGCTTACCATGTTTATATACTTAAAGATTTTGTCATCATCAAAAAGGAGGAGATTGTTGACTCCTATCTTGACTTTGATGAATAAGAAAACACTTAAGTATATTGAGTACTAATTATGTGTTAAAAGTATATTTTTTAGATTTAGATACTTATTAAGGTCAGTTTGTATTATCAGATCGAAATGCTTGTCATTCAGTTGAAGAAGTCACTTAAGATCATGAATTATCAAGCTACATGGACTTTGGAACATGAGAAAGACTTTGAAGAGCTCAAAATTTTAGTTTGGACAAGTTTCAGTACTGTTTCGGTCAAATGTCGACTCAGGTATCGACTCACAGAGGCTTGAGCTAATATACAAAAAATGTTTCAGCTGGCGCAGAAGTGTTGACTCATGAATAGCCAAGTGTCGACTCATGTGTCGACTCAAGGTCTAAGACAAAATAGGATACAGAACATGCTAATTTCAAGAGTTTGGTCAAGTGTCGACTCATGGTAATGAAGTGTCAACTCAAGTATCGACTCACAAGAAGAAGTGTCGATGTACCAGTACATTCTAGAGAGCTTCAGAAGATATACTTGATCTAGTGTTGACTCAAGTGTCGACTCAAGTGTCGACTCATGGTTTGAAGTATCGACACTTGCAGGACTGACAGCATAATAATGGCTAGTTTTTAATTTGCAGAACTTTTTAATTTTGTGTCTAATGGCTAGTTTCTCCTCTCCAACAGTTATAAATAGATTTTTAGGGATTGGAAAGGTATTTAAACATCACCAAACACAAGAGGGAGGAATTCTTTGGAAAACTAATGAGAGCATTCATTGAAAATCTTCAAGCATTTAATACTTTGAGAGATTTGAGCCTTCAAGCATACTAAGTTCAGAAAAAGCATTCAAGTCTACATCTTCAAGTATTGATTGAGGCTTCAATAACTTGAAGACAAAGCTTTTCAACCACATTCAAGAGCTTCATCGAGTTTATTTGCTTTTTGAGAAAGCTTATTATATTCTTATATTGTACTTGAGTTATTTTGTTATTACTAATTTCAAGGGGATTGAAACTAGTACTGAGGTTGTTGGTTAGTCTTGTGTAAAAACCAACAAGATTATTGGTGAGCCTAGAAAAACCAACTAGATTTTTCATAAGCCTTGAATAAAAATCAAGGGGTTATTGGTGAGCCTAGAAAAATAAACTAGATTTTTGGTTAGCATTTTGATTAGTGAGCCCGAAAAACTAATCTACTATAATCAAGGTTGGATTATAGTAAAATTTTCAAAGAGAGCTTGGAGAGTGGATATAGGTATTTTGAGATACATCGAATCACTATAAATTTTTATGTTTGTGATTGCTTATTATTCTTTCTGCATTTATTTCATTACTTATGTTGAATATTATTATTAAGCACACAAACATCTTGGAAATACACTAGCACCTAATTTTTAATTCATTGAAAAGTTTTTAGAAACCTAATTCGTCCCCCCTTTTGGGTTGCTTTAGCTAGGCAATAGTTATAAGCAGAGGAAAGTCAGACAATAATGAAAGTGATTAAGATGGTGCTCTGTCAAGGCAGTGTTCCAATAGTAACCGGTAGGGTAATTTCTCCCTCGAGCCCAATCGAGTCTCCAAAAAAGCCGACCAAAGGTGTAAAGACTGGTTTCAGCAAGCTAGGAGATAGATCGATCCAGACAAAGGCATCATAAAAAAGGATATCCATAAAACTTTCACTATCAACCATGATTCTCTTTACAAGATGCTTTGTTATCATCATGTTTATGATGATAGTATCAGTATTTGGGTTCTCTACCCTAACCAGGTCTTCCTCTGTGAAAGGGATTATAGTGTTAGCTCCTCCCTCCCCCTAGCCCTCTTTGGGCCCCACCTTGCCCCCCAGGTAGTCATTCCAATCAGCTTCTTTATTGGCTGGTTGTCGATGTTAGCATGGTGGGCCTCGATGCCTTGGGTTCTAAATGGAGCTCTTCCCCAACAAACTTCCCGAGGTAGCCATGTCGGAATAGTTCTTCGATCTCTTTTTTCAAATGGTGGCACTTCTCGGTGTCGTGGCCATGATCTTGGTGGAATTGATAGTACTTGGACTTGTCATGACCTCTGGACGGTCTCAATGGAGGAGGGCGGTGCAAGTAGCGCTCGTCCTCGATCTTCACTAAGATTTTGGTTCTCGAGAGAGGAGTGGGGTATACTTCTTGTCCCTAGTAGGGACAACTTTCGATTTGGGGCCTTCCTGATGGATCGAGATAGTCTTCTAAACCCAGGGCGCACTTGGCTTTCCCTGGGCCTGCTTCTTTAGGAGTCTCCCATCGAACTCCCTCTGGGTATAATCAGCCTCCTCTGTATGAATATACTTCTGAGCATGGATGAGAAGCTTCAAATAAGTCTTTGAAGGCTTTTTATCAAGGGAGTGGGTGAACTGGAAAGTCCTGAGTCCCCTTTTTAGAGCTAGCATGGTGATGGACTTGTCTAGATTAAATATTTCTAGGGTGGCCACCTTGAAGCGGGTCACATAGTCCCTGAGGGACTCCTAGTCCTACTGGCGAATTGAGAAGAGACTGTCAACTTCTCGCAGCACCTTTTGGTAGGTGTCAAAGTATGAGATGAACTTCTTCTTCAGTTGCTTAAAGGAGTCGATGCTCTATAGCTCGAGATAGGAGTACCAGACTCGAGCTGTCTTGTGAAGCATGGCTAGGAAGGCAGTATAGAGGAGGGCGTTAGTTGCCCCTTAGACTCTTATAAGGACCTTATAGTTCTTGAAATGATCAAGGAGGTCCGTTGTCCCATTGTAGGGATCCAATTAGGACATGCGGAACTGACCGGGGATTGGCTCCTCTTGGATCCGGCAAGAAAAAGGAGGGCAAGCATTGTAGCCCACAGGCTCATGGGGGGCACCCTGGAGGTCCATGAATTGGTGGGCAAAATTGGCTAGTTTGCGCTCGTGCTCCTCTAGGAGCTCCTCGGCTTGTTGCCGGATGTCCTCGTTAGTTGACCTTTCTACTGAGGCTATTGAAGGGGAAGCAAATGGAGACCGAGGGAGCTCATAGTTTAACCCCCTTCCGTGTTGGCACCAGTGGAGCAAGGGGCCATCGCAATCTGAGATAAGAGGGAGGGCCTCCCAGTCAGCTGAACTACCTTGGTGCCCCCTCCTAGATGGGCGACAGCTCCTCCGAGGGTGACACGGGGATCGTGGAAACAATGCCGCTTGCACATGAGATGGCCCCCCATGGGGGGACCGGAGACTGGCATGAGTGGTGGCAATAAGGACCACGGGGGTTCTCGGCTGCTATTGTGTCACCATAGATCAATGCTAGTGCTGTAGTCACTAGACTGCTGTAGTCAGCATCTGGACTTGCTGCACTAGTGCAGCAATTTGCACATGCTAGTCTACCAGTGATGGAGGTGGTGGAGCTAGGAGCTCCAACACTTGACTATGCCAGTCAACGTGGTTGGATGGATTCCTAATGTGGCTGGTGGATGCTTCGCGAGCGCATGTTACAACCATAGTGTCGTTGCAATAAGGTGATGGTTTTCGAGCAACCCACCCTCCTACCTGGCTTGCCAATCTATTGCGACCTGAATCACCTTCACCTACAGCCTTAGTGGGTCCAGAAGCCATGCTTGGTGCTCCAGAGAAGATCGGGGCCCTCACTCCTGGACGATCCTAGGCGATCGGACCTGCAAGAAAAACCAAAGCTGAGGGTACTAGCAGGGACATTTCAATGCTTAAGTTAGTATGGAGATCGAGGGCAATAGCATTTTCTCACAGTGGCCTGGGCCACCACCGTGGAGAGAAGGATGAGAATTTTTTTCTGTGAGTAGTGGGGGGGGGTTGCTCACCTCTTACCTATATAGCGAGCAACGCCATGGGACAGGGTCTGAAACCCTGGCAAAGTGCTCCCTCGAGGGGGGCGCAAGTCTGGCGGGGCACTCCCCTACGGGATGTGCAGGTCTAGCAAAGTACTTCCCTACGCAACATGCAGGTCTGGTAGAGACTCCCTTACAGAATATGCAGGTCTGGCAGGGCACCCCCCTGTAGGGTGTACTTCTCCGACCATTGCGACAAATTTGGCAGAGGCGAGGCGACACCATTCCCCCAAATCACAATCGTCAGGATTCCCGATCTTGGCACCAAAATTTGGTGGGTCGTACGTGTCCTGTCGGGGGGTTGCGGCCTTTGTCGACCTGTTGCTTGCCATGATCTACAAAGGGGGGCCCGCCTGGGCCTGCAACTTAGCCTGATTTGGAGTTCAGCTCTGTCACAAGCTCTAGCCAGTTTAGATCTCTAACCTGCCAAGAGCTCTGCTCGGCCCGGGACTCAGCTTGGCCGGGAGCTTAGCTTGGCCCCTTGACTCAACTCGACCCAGAGCTCTACTCGGCCCTTGGACTCAACTCGATCGGGAGCATTTTACCAACCTAGAACTCTACTTGACTTAGGGATTACCTTGGTCAGGGTGGGGCATGCAAGTACCACGTTGGCACATAGCCACATCACTATGCATCCAATCAGCGGGTGAACCGACATAGTTGGCTATCTGATTCAGTCATAGGCTTAATAAACTCATGAAGCATGTGATCAAGGAAACCTTGAACATCTCTGAACATTGCGGCCTATGAAAATTTTTTGGAGTTCCTTTTTTGGAAGAAGATTGACTAAGGTTGCATGTAGTTCATTAGAATAGAGTACCCATGATAGATTGGAGGGATGGAAATCAAAAGCCATCAAAAGCTCTTTCCATGATGGGTAGGTTACCTTTATTAAGACCAATGCTGTGCTATACTAGTCTATCTCATTGCCAATACTATTATTTCAAAATGTATCATTCATAAGCTAGAGTAAAAGATTCTTATGAGATACTACTAGAGGGATGTAAAGAGGACGGATATGCTTTCTTTGGACAAGGTCTACCAGTCTACGTAGGAAGGTAGTGTAGAATTCCTACCCCAATTTTTAGAAGTGAAAACCAAGAGGTCATAGTTTCGTAAAAGCTATTTTACGAGGAAGGATGTTTTAGAATAACTTTGTGCAGCCAAATAGATCCATGATGTTCCAATCCACCTCATATACTTTTCTTTTTTTATTGCTTATTTTTCATTTTCGGAACATACAATTGGTGGGATGCACGTCTACGAGGACAAATCATTTTTCCCTCCAAATATATAAAGAAACATATATATATATATATATCATGCATGGTACAAGTAGAGTATTACATCACATTTTTTTGCTTTTGTAGCATATGCTCGAAAATAAGTACTCTTGTTTAATTAGGAAAAGGGATATCAGCCAGGTCATCTCTATACGATACATTTCCAATCCCATTGTCGTCTTTAGCGCAATGCATTCCCTTCTCCAACTCAACCTGTCGCGAATCATGTGTCTCGTTAAATGTCATAACCGTATCCTTTCTAAAGGTTAAGTAGATAACTGCGAGGATATAGATGGCCATGAGAGGGAAGACCATGATGCCAATGAAAACATTGGCAACCTTTGGCAGGCTACTATGGATGAGCCATCCAACAAATTCGGTGCTTAGAAAGTAGATGTTGATTCCAATTATACATGCACCAAGGATCCATGAGATGATGATGATCTGCATCAATGAATGTAAATATAATTTAAGTTAGTATAAAATGTGATGCTGATTATAAATGAAAGATAATTTTGGATTTTAACCTGACGAGAATCTAGCATGCGTGCGTTCGTGCGTGTGCATATACACGTGTGTATGTATGTATATATGTATGTGTATATGTGAACCCAAAAGACTATGTATTCATATATATATATATATATTTACATATGTATTTATGTTTGTATACACATGGATATATAGCTATATATACATATATATTTAAAAGTATACATGTTTATATGTATCCGGAAGATAGAGTTTAGGTCGTTTTCTGTTGAAAATTCGGCTGGTGGTTGACACAACATATAAGGTTTGGAAAGTCAACGGATTGAAATTTTTTGTTGCATACGTTGCCGGACTTCAGCGTTGACTTGCACCTTGAGTATACAATTGATATGGTAGATAGACTTCAACCATCGGCTGGCTGAATGGTGTCTAATAAATGTAACAAAACAAATTGGTTAAGCTAAAAAACTCACGAAGACTGAGTTCTTGTGAGATCCCATTTTCGTACCGCCGCTGCTGAATTTGAGAAGAGGGATTAGAGCAAATGGCAGCTCGAAAGAGAGAATCATCTGTACAATTTAATTAGTTAGTTAGAAAGATCATCTTTAAAATAATAATGAGCACTCTTTGGGAAAGATAATTAAACATGGCTACAAAAAGTAACTCCCTGCTGAGTACAGAGTACCTCTCCGATTAGAGGTGCATGATGTTCTCCTCTAACTTCTTTTCTTTTTTTTTCTTTTTTTTTTTTTTTTTTCTAACTTTTTTTTAGAGGGAAGAGTTTAAAATGGTTAATGAAGGGTACCGATGCTATAATGATGAGCCGTCCAGCTGCAGAAGGGCCACCAATGATAGCGGCAATAAGACTGGGAGTGATAGCGATGCACCGTGTCATGAGGTTCCTCACCCATTTCCTCATCTTGATGTCCAAGAATCCCTGCATGATTTAAAAATAGATCATAACGAGCAATTCAATTGCAAGTTAGTATCTAAGATGGTTCCTGAAGACAAGAAATCCTACGTGTCCTTTTTTACCCGCCAACTACATGATTTATGGAATTAATTTAGGTTCTCAAAAGCAATATTCAGGAAAAAAATTTAAAAAATATACGTAGAAGCTGAGTGTTAATGCAAAAAGGAGGAAAGGATTTCAATAAGATTTAGACTTTTACCTGCATGATGAATTGACCGGCATATGTACCTGTAATGGCGGAGCTTTGTCCAGAAGCTAGCAATGCGATTGCATATATTACAGAGCTTGATTTCCCCAGGACATTCTATGAGAAACACATAATGAATCAATTTTCAATATGATTACATTTTTTTGAATATTGTACATAATGAATGCATCTATGAGAAACACATAATGAATCAATTTTCAATATGATTGCATTTTTAAAAAACTTCTCATTCACATGATCTTTTTGTTCATTGTTTATACAAACGTGGTCTAGATTTATATTACTTTTATCATATATCTTTGAAGATGTTTTTTGGGAAGAATATGTGCTTTGAAAATATTAATAAACATAAAACTATGTGACTAATTCATAAAAGATATATATATATATATATATTGATGTTACTCTATTTTTTATGTTTCAGTAATTCAGAAAGATAGCTCTTCTAATCACCCCTAACCATTCAAAAGGCAAGATTTGTATCCGGGTCATTTGCTATAATAATTAAAGACATTATCAACTTGTATAGTCGTATTATCATAAAAAAAGGAATTTAAGCATTTGGTAATTTTTAAGAAAATGGCCTTATTTCTTGAAAATTCTATCCATAATTTCTGAGAAGAGATAATGAGCTTGCTGTATCCTGTACGAGTTTGTAGCATTAGGACGAACCTTGAGCAAAAAAGATGCTGAGTCGAGGGTAAGATCGTTGCATCTGTCCGAGTTATCTTGTGATAAGTTATCAGCAGTACATACGGTGCCAGTGACGGACACAACAGCAACGTTGATGAGCAATGCGACAAATAGTGCAAACGCGCTTTCCAATAGAAAGTAACGACAAGCCCTCTAATTCAAAAATGCAACATACAAGTAATTGACATAAGGGATTAATTAATTTAGTAACTTGGAGAATGGTTTACATATGACAGTAATATAAACAATTAACATGGATGGCAATAGTTGTTCAATTTATTATAAATAATAGCTTACATAATGCTAAGAAGTAGAGTCACAAAAATATAGGAACAAAGAATAAGTGACCAGTCTTGTTGCATCAATTTTGAATAATAAAAGGAACGTGAAATGTTCTACTTTCAACACAAACATAAAGTAAAAGCTATGAGCCATTGACTTTTTTTTATTCCAATAATTTGGGATCATTGATAGGGACTGATGGTGTAATTGTTTTATTTTGGCCAAGATGGGTCTTACATTGATTCCGTTAGCGGATGGCGGTGTCTTCCTTGAGAGCACAAGAGCTGAATGCAAAAATAGATTATGCCTACAAACAAAAAAGAATTTTGAAGCGATCAACAGAGTGACTCAACGACCACGAAGCTGTAGTAATTTAAGATGGGTTACTTACGGCATGATAAGGGCACCCAAGAGAGCAATGGCATCTGCAGTGGCTCCGCTGCCGTTGAGCTTGGGCACAAATAATCCCTTTAACAACTCAGATGCAGGGGGTTTCACATAGCTCATTTCTGCAAAGTAGCAGGCCGCCAAGACGAACACCAACATAGATACCACAATCTCAAGTTTCCGAATCTGCACAAGCATATAGTTTAGCAACTTGTTTATTATAATATATTATAGGCAAATTGATTTCTTTATAATTATTTGTCTGCAATTCTATGGTTTGTCCCTAGCTAGTTTCAGATGAATCCATTTCTTTTAGGATCTCAATCTTGTTGAATGGATGCATTGCTATGTTAAAAAGTTTTAATTAAAGATGTCAATTGCAACAGTTTCAACTAGTCAAGGTTGGTATACGTACATCATGCATCACCATAGATCACAACAGACAATTGAATGAATTATCAAAGTGTGGTAGTACCACGCTGCTACCCTTGTATAGTATGTTCAACTGTAACAGCTGGTGGACATCACCATGTAATAATGTGGTAACAAGCCCATTAGTATCTCCATTAATTGGAGCAATCACCCTATACTTACCCCTTTTTTAACAAAAAGTAAAAGGTATAATCTTCGTTAATTACCCCATATCTCTGTAGTCCGAGAAGAAGAAGAGTGCTCAATCCTGTGATAAGGACTCCCGTCCATACAGGGATGTGGAACAATATATTAAGTGCGAAGGCTGTTCCAATCACTGCACCAAACCAGAGACATATATTTCCCACGAGCCAAATTGATCAAAGAAAGAAAATCCCATCAAAATTTGAACTCGAAACCAACCTTCAGGGATATCAGCCGCAATGACTGCCACCTCTGCAAGCACCCACAAGCAGTATTTGACATACTTCGGATACTCGGCTTTACACTGCTCGGCGAGGTGCTTCCCTGTTTTAAATTTTGCGATCGGTATCAAAATATACACTTAATTTGATTGCAATACAAACTTTCTTATAGTGTGAAGCTTAGAAATTAGCATGCATTATTACACATCCATACCCGTTGTTACTCCAAGATTTGCTGATAAGGACTGTATAATTAGCGCGAAAACCAGTCCAATTAAGATGACCCAGAGGAGCTGTTGTCATGAGTTTTCCAGAATTGGAGAAATTGTCAGTTTAAGTTTGAGATAGGAAGTAAATAACTAATTGAAGAAATAATGGCAAAGACTAGAATGGTGGTCCTATAAATTGGCTAGTCCAGACCATGGCTGTCATTCTCTGTTTTAAAGTTTACCTCGTATTTGTGATTAGCTCCAGCTTGCATGTCGGTTTCCACTGTTCCATATTTCCAGCATTAGATTCTGAATGACCATGTGTGTGTGTGTGTGTGTGTGTGAGAGAGAGAGAGAGAGAGAGAGAGAGAGAGAGAGAGAGAGAGAGAGAGAGACATACAGTTCCCAGGATCAAGATAAGCCAGGGACACAAGAAATCCAGGTCCAACATGTGATAGAAACCTTTTCCATCCAGGGCCCTGTCACAAAATGGTTATTTGATAGAGAAAAGAAGATGGTTGTATAGATTGAAGCGTACTAGGTATATAGAGCCAAGTGTTTTTGCTCGAATGTATATAGAGAGCCAGGTCTTTCACAGGAATACATTTTGTGCATTGCCAAGTTGTCATGCTAATGATAGTCATGTAACAGAAATCATTGCAGTAAAAGGATGGACCAATTCAAGTGATTTAATGAGATTTCAAGATAATTTGAATATAATCTGATTCTCTTTTGTATTTTAACCTACATAATCACTAGAGTATGGTTACGGGAAAAGTAGGTGGAACTACAGACAATCAAATTGTGGCAGGATAGATTTCCAGTAAATTTGCTGTGCTTGGTGGCCGATATTTGTAACTTGACATTTTTTCTCTTCTTCTGTTCTTTTTTAGAGGAACCACAGTTAGTCCTAAGTAAAATTCTTTGCTTGTATTCTCTGTTTAGGCAAGAATTTTATGTAGAAGCCTCACAACAGAAAACAAAGGAAATTAAAACAAAGGAAATGTTAGTGTGATGTACAAGCTCTTGGCGGGGAAGAAGACATATAAAAGGATCCAGGGTGTGGGGAGTGAAGAAAGGAAGAGGGTTGGGAAAGCTCTGGAGAAACCTGCTCTTTGGTATCACCGTTGTCACCACCAACCAGTGTTATTGCTGTGGCTGTAGGCATCTTCTCTTCAGCAGCAGCAACTCTTTTACTCCCTCTTCCTTGTGCACCATCTCTCCTGATCTCTCTCCCCTCACCACCTACCTCCATTTCCCTGACTCTGTTTCCACGAAGTGAAAAAACTAACAGGAGGTGCCTTCTGATAAGCAACTTCCCTCGGTCTATATAGGCCTTGTAAGCTTAAAAAAATGTGCTAAAATATACTCGGCATACCTTATCCAAAAAAGAAATATATATATTAAGCAAATACCAATTTCGATCGATCAGGTAGCTTTTTGATTTTTCTTCTTCAACTTTTAGTCCGGGAGTGATGCGAGACAATTGAATATCTCTAGTTAAACCTGCACCGCGCGCACCTCCAAAATCTGGACCCAAGGCGGCACAAAATGTGCTGCTTAGAGTACGTAGTTATAAAGTTAAAAAAATCTAGGAAAGCTACGGTAGCCAAGCTTG
Source organism: Areca catechu (assembly GCA_021397845.1). Taxonomy (NCBI): domain Eukaryota; kingdom Viridiplantae; phylum Streptophyta; class Magnoliopsida; order Arecales; family Arecaceae; genus Areca; species Areca catechu. The sequence goes on along the minus strand of CM038047.1, from coordinate 57,494,342 downwards.
GGGGCTGTGCTTTTGAGGGTGCCAACGAAATTTTCGGTCATGCAAGCAACATGCGGTGGTTTAGTTGTGTTGGTTGGTAAAATCCGGCATGGAGCTTCCCTGAAAAATAAACTATATGGAGTGCTTGCATGGAACGTTGCCACGGTGAAAACAACATCCGGGGAAAAGTGGCATGAAGTTTTGAAATAAAAAAATGAAAGCGTGGTTTATAAAATGCTTAGATAGCCGTGCTTTGTCATGATATATACGCTTGGATAGCAATGCTTTGTTCTGCACTGCCAGACGTTTCTTGAGGGGAGTCATCCATAAAAGTTTTTTCCATGGCCGAGTCTGGCCAATACACGAGAGCTAGAAATCAGGAAACAAAATATAAATATATGCTTCTGCAGCTACTGCTATTTCTTATCAATTGGCAGATATATAGCAAACATTAATCGGTCACACTGATAGCACATGGGGTTTGTCATCCGTGATCCTGGATTAGTCATTCAGATTTCATCAGGATTCAACCGAGGGGCAACAAAGTAATCAGAAAAGATATTTTGAAACATGAATGAAAATGTTTGAACACCAAACTGAATAATTTAAGAAATAAAGAAATCATACGAGAGTTTCAAGATTTAAAACTTGAGCGGTGGTGATCCTGTCATTATTTTCTGAAAAAAAATCCTTTAATTAGAGATGACGCTTGTCATTTGTAGTTTTATATATAGAGAAAAAGGAAGTCACTGTCGTACATAACGCTGGACTTTCCATTATATATATATATATATATATATATATATATATATATAGGATGTGAATCAAAATTGAATAGTTTCATTGGATTTAGAAACCTAATTTAATGATAAGGACACCGTCCAGCACTATTTTCGATATAGATCATACATGGATCATATATTTTATTTTTTATATATTTTACCTGGATGTATGTACGGGTGTATATGGAATGGGATGCATATTTTTTTATTTCCAGCTTATGCACAAATCTTAAAGCATGAGATGGGTTAGGATTTGGTAATAAGTTGTTAAGGGGTTTAGTCTTTGCATAAATTGGTTGTTGTATTGGAAAAATGGCAGTTTTGAAGAAAGAATTGAGAATCCTTTTCCTTTGATTGTCTTCCTCTTTCATCCTTGCTTCTTCTTTCTCTATGTTAAATTATGATAAAGTTAAATTTTGTAGAGCATTAATGATGTCATAAATACTAGTAAATTTAAAAGTTTAGTATTTATTATATTGTAGAGTTAACTCTTGTATTTATGATATTGAAGAAATCAAAAGTTAACTTACGGAATACTAAGAGTTATAATACATCTTGGTAGTTTAAAAGTCATCTTGTTATTAATGTATTTTGTAAGCTAAGAGTCTTTTATTAGGTTTAGAAATTTTAAGAGTCATTTAGAAATTCAAGAATTGCTTTGTATTCATGAGAGTAGACTAAGAGTCATCTTCATGTATCTATATACAGGATCTTATGTTTTCAGTTTTAAGGATGAAGTGATTTGTACTAGCTCCATTCTAGTCAAGTCTATCAATCATTTTTCTTTCCAATCGTTTCTTCTTTTTTTGGTTGTGTGGTCTTGACCTAGTAGTGCTAAGTGTGCCACTACGTAAGAAATAGTTGTTTTTTTTTTTCTTTCACATGATATCAAAGCCACAACGGTGGTGAAGATTTCAAGATCTTATTAATGAAGAAGATAATTGGATTTCTATTTTGGACATGGATTCTGGTGGGCGTATTGTCGGACTTGATATGGAGCTTCTAAATCACTCCAACTATAGAATTTGGAGGACTTGCATGGAATCGTATCTCATAGGTGAAGACCTATGGGAGATAGTTGGTGGTAATAATATAACAGTGCCTGCAAATAATGAAGCAGATGCAGATATCGTGAAGAGGTGGAGAACTGCTAATGCCAAGATCAAGTTTGTTTTAAAGAGATCCATCTCTTATGATCTCTTTGAGCATATTATGACATGCAATTTAGCTTCGGAGATATGGACCACTCTTGAATCACTTCTTAATAAGAAAAACATGGCTCAATTACAACATTTAGAGAATGAATTGGTAAATCTTATTCAAGGTGATCTTCCTATCTTTCAATATTTCTTGAAAGTTAAGAATTTATGTTTGAAAATTTCTCTCTTGGATTAAGATGAGACTATCTCGGAGGTATGTATGAAGCGGTTCATCATTCGTGGTCTCCGAAAGATGTATATTCATTTTGTTACATCAATTCAAGGGTGGCAAAATCAACCATCCTAGGTAGAGTTGGAGAATCTTTTTGCTTCTTAAGAATTTTTGGCTCATCAAATGACAGGTACTTCTCTTTCGAGTCATGAAAGAGAAGTTTTTTTTTCAAGTAAAAAGAAGGATTTTGACAAGGAGAATGACAAGAAGGATAGTAATAAAAAGGAAAAGTCCTTCAATAAAGATGACAATAAGAAAAAGATCAAGTGCTATCATTGTGGCAAGTTTGGTCACATAAAAAAAAATTGTCGAGTCAAACACAAAGAAGAAAATACTACTAATAATGAAACTGAACGAAATGAAGTTGAAGAGGACTAGGATAAGTGCTTTATGGCAAAAAGTACAATGGTGGGAGCTTTATCTTCCATCAACTTTCAAGATGATTGGATCATTGATTCTGGGTATGGCCACTATCTTATTGGAGATTCCAAATTTAATAATCTTTATCACTATGAAGGAAATGATGCAATAGTTACTACAGATAACACCATTAATCAAGTAGAAAAGGAAGGAACCGTCACTATCCAATCTAATGATAGTGACCCTATCTCTCTTAGGAGTGTGTATCATGTACCAGGTATGAAAAAAATCTCTTCTCTATGGCTAATGTAGTAGATGTTGGTCACTATATTCTTTTTGGTCCAAAGGATGTGAAGTATTTTCGAAACTTCAAGGACATAAGGTAGATATTGTTCATATTGGTAAGCGGGTTAAAGACTTACATGCTCTTTTAGCTTCTAATTCTTATATTGATAAATTGAGTACAATGATGGTATGGCTATTTGGCATGCAGACTTGGCCATATTAATATGAACAAGTTGAAGGTTTTGGTCATCAATAGCCTTGTTCAGGGGCATTCCAATTTATCTTCCTTCAGTTATGATGGTGTTTGTGAAGGTTGCCAATCTGGCAAAGCACATCGAAGGCCATTTGATCATCCTCTTTCAAGGTGTAAAGCTCCACTAGAACTTATTCATAGTGATTTGATGGGTCCTACCTAGACTCCATCATTCTCTGGCTGCAAATATATGTTATTATTTGTTGATGACTTCACACATTTCACCTGAGTGTATCTTGTGAAGAAGTTAGAGGTTTTCTTTAAATTCTAATATTTCAAGATAACTGTTGAAGGTATACTTGATAAGAAAATCAAAAGATTATGGACCGATAATGGAAGATAATTCACTTCAATGGAGTTTTTTTCATTTTGTCAAAAGCATGGAATTAAAAGGAAGCTTTCTTGTGCTGAAACACTGCAGCAAAATGGCATGGCAGAGAGGAAGATTCGTCATCTCGTGGAGACATGTAGAAGTTGCCTACATGCAAAGAATTTACTTAAGGCCTTTTGGGTAGAAGGTATGGAGACTGCAACTTTTATTATTAATCAGGTTCCTCTTAGCTCGATTAACATGAAGTCTCCTTATGAGCTAATATTTAAAAAAAAGCCAAGTGTCAAGCATTTTAAGATATTTAGTTGTCCATGCTATGTTCATGTACCAGCCTCCAAACAAAACAAGCTAAATCCTAAAGCAAAGAAGTGCATCTTCATTGGCTATGATGAATAGAAGAAGGGTTGGAAGTGCATGGATCCTAATACAAATAAATTTGTTGTTTCTAGAGATGTTATCTTCGATGAGGTTTCTTCTTATTTTTTTCCACCTAGTGTCATTTTACAAGATATTTTCATCAACAATAATTCTCCAAGATCAGTGGTGGAATTACCAATATCATCTAGTTCTTCTATGGCCTCTGAGTCTTCTACTATTCCTTCTTCGATGGAGGAGGTGCAAAGTGATAGGGGATGCACTTTTGAACCACATCAAATTATTTTTATACCTGATGAAGAAGATCCAAAAGACAAAGAATCAAGCCAGCTCACTATCGAGATGGAGACTTGGTGAGTATTTGTTCTTGTTTCCTTTCTGGTATTCATGATGATCTCGAGCCATCTTGCTTTAACGAAGCAAAAGGTATTAAATAATGGGAAGATGCTATGCATGAAGAAATGAAAACTCTTATAAAGAATGAGACTTAGGATCTTGTGCCAAAGCCTAACGATATAGATCCAATCACTTGCAAGTGGGTCTATAAGTTAAAGCATAAAGCTGATGGAAGCATAGATTGCTACAAAGCAAGACTTGTTGCACAAGGTTTTTCTCAAAAATATGGTAAAGATTATGAAGAAACATTTAGTCCCATAGCCAAGAAGACATCTGTTCGAATGGTGATTGCTTTGGTGACTAGTTTTGATTGGAAGCTTTGGCAACTTGATGTCAAGAATGCTTTTCTATATAGCGAGATTGACAAGGATATATTCATGGAGCAACCCCCTGGCTATATCTCAACATCTCATCCAAATTATGTTTGTAAACTCAAAAAGGCCCTCTATGAGTTAAAACAAGCTCCACGAGCTTGGTATGGCAAGATTATACAATATTTACAGTTTTGTAGCTATCTTTTTCTTAGTCGGATCCAAGTTTATTTGTCAAGAGGCAAGGATATCTACATATTATTGTTCTCTTATATGTAGATGATATGATCATCATTGGTAATAATGAGAAGGAAGTTTCTAAGCTTCAGGCTAATCTTTCTCTTCAATTTAAGATAAAAGATTTAGGTGAACTTCATCAATTTCTTGGATTAGAAATTATAAAAATAAGGAATGATATTTTTATGGGTCTACAAGCTTATACAGCCAAACTTATTGATAGGTTTGGAATTTATCGAGCCAAGAAATATTCTATTCCTTTGGATGCAAATATTAAGTTGAGGCATGATGATAGTAAGGCCCTTTCTGATCCTCGACTATTTCAAGCTCTTATTGGAAGCCTTATTTACTTGACTATTACAAGGCCAAATATTGCTTATTCGATTGGACTTGTAAGCCGGTTTATACAATCTCTAAGGAAACCACATCTTGATGCAATAAAGAGGATACTAAAGTATATGAACTCGACTCTTAATTTTGGTTTATTATTCAAGAAGGGAGATATCTTTCCTTGCATGGGTACACTGATGCTGATTTAGATGGTGATTTGGATGATCGAAGATCAACCTCTGGTTATGTTTTCTCATTTGGTTCAACATGTATTTCTTGGTGTAGCAAGAAACAAGATTCGATCTCTCTTTCCACCACCAAGGCAGAGTATAAGGCTTCTTCACTTGCTAGTCAAGAATATGTGTGGCTAAAGTGATTAGTCAAGGTGGTTTATTCTCAAATTCACAAGCTAATAATTCTTTGTTATGACAATCAAAGTGCACTCAAGTTAGTAACCAATCCAATGTATCATGCAAGGACTAAGTATATTGAAATTGAGTATCATTTCATTTGTGAAAAGATGTTGGATGGTACTATTCAAGTCATGGAGATGAGAAGTAAAGATAATGTGACTGATATTTTTGCTAAGTCTCTCTCCAAAGGACCTTTTGAAGATCTTCATGCCGAGCTTGGACTTTCTTCAAAAAAATTATTTTAAGGGGGAGTGTTAAATTATGATAAAGTTAAATTTTATGGAGCATTAATGATGTCATTAATACTATTAAGTTTAAAAGTCTAGTATTTATTATATTGTAGAGTTAACTCTTGTATTTATGATATTGAATAAATCAAGAGTTAACTTAAGAAAGACTAAGAGTTATAATGTATCTTGGTAGTTTAAAAGTCATCTTGTTATTAATGTATTTTGAAAGTCTAAGAGTCTTTTATTAGGTTTAGAAATTCTAAGAGTTATTTAGAAATTTAATGATTGCTTTATATTTATGAGGGTAGACCAAGAGTCATCTTCATGTATCTATATATAGGATCTTATGTTTTGAGTTTTAAGGATAAAGTGATTTGTACTAGCTCCATTTTAGTGAAATCTTTATAAATCATTTTCCTTTCCAATTGTTTCTTCTTCTCTTTGGTTGTGTGGTCTTGGGCTAGTGGTGCTAAGTGTGCCACTATATAAGAAAGGGTTGTATTTTTCCTTTTTCTTTCACACTCTCCTCCCTTCCTTCTTCCTCTTCTCCTTCTTCTCTGTTACTCTTCCATCTTCTCTAAATCTCTCGAGACTCAACTCCTCCAAGACATCCCTTGTTTCATACTTCCCTAGCCACTAGCCCACCATCCAAGCTTCCATATTAGGTCACTCCAACCTCCCAACTGATTCCAACTTTCCTAGCCACCATCTTCCCTATTCAGCTGCTCCTAGCCTTCTACCACCACCATCCTACCTCAATCCCATTGGACACTTTGGTGCAGACACCAGAGGTACCAGAATAAGGCAGAGGCTTCTCAACCCTCTGTGGATCACTTAATGACATTCGAGTCCACTGTAATAAATCTTAGTCCAGCTGAGTTGAGTCTTGTATTAGTCAGCTCATGTTGAGCTATTATTCAGCTCATGTCAAGCTAACTTTATTTTTTTGAGTCCTGTCCAAGCATACTGAAGACTCAAGACCATATCATACAAGTGAAGACCAAGTCCAACCAGATTGAAGACATGGAGGTTTAGCCCAAGTCCAACCCAGCTTGAAGACTTGAAGACCCCAGGAGGAGAATATAAAAACAATTACAAACCAGAAGCCCTAGACCAGCCAGAAAGAAATTGGGCCAACTCAGGCCCAGGAAAGAATTAGGGCGCCATTCCTTATGGTGACCCTCCTCTTGGTCGGCCACTTAAGGTCACCCCTTTGGCCGATCAAGACAAGGAGAGGGAGATCAAATCTTGGGATTTTTTCTACCTATGTTGCCTTATTTTCCTAGCTAGGGTTTGAGAGGGAAAAGGACTCCTAGGTAAAATCTAATGTACCCTTACTTGGGGCCCAAGACTAAGGGTCTATTTAAAGGACCCTAGTCTCTTGTATGAAGATTGATTTTGATATATGAATTAAACTTGAGTTCTCTTCTATTGATTTGTGCTACTCTGCTTTATGCTTAAGGGGTTTTATTGGTGCTTTCATCTTCCCAGTGTTGCAACAGAGTTCCTGCCGCCAACCATCCTTCCAGAGCCCTGGCCGCCACCACCAAAACTCTATTCCCCTTTGCTATTTTCTCTTGTTTCCTTGGTTCCTAGTGAGTTTTCTAACCCCTGACAGGTCGTTTGCAGGTCCCCGAGTTCCTATAAATCCAACGACTCCAGCCACGCCTTAATCGGACCACCGAGCAGAAAGCCGGGTATCCGCGGGTCTTTGGCTCGGTTTTTCAGGCCGCATCCATCGTGGAACGAGAGATCCCTTCACTGTGATCTTCATCGGGCACTTCAGATATTTTCAGGTACACATTCTCTACCACCAGTAGTTTTATTATAGGAGAACTTGCCCTAACCGAGGCTTCTTTGCCTTGGCGATCCTTCTTTATTGCTTTTCTAGGTCCTAATCTGCATGCTTGACTTCTAAAATTTATATAGAATTCTCTACAACTTATTGTGATCTAATTTTCAGGATTTAATCACTTAACTCCACATATAAAACACAAAAAAAATAATTGCATGCATATTAGTCCCGCATCATCTGGTATCAGAGCTTAGAATAGGGCTTGTTTTCTGCATCTTTTTCAGTCCATATATACTATGTTATTTTAGTTATTTCTCCCTTCTTATAACTCCAAAAATTCTAAAATTTATGTTTCTAGATTCATAATAATTCAAAGTATTTCTCAAAATTTTTGTAGATTTTATTTCTTTCTGTGAATTTTATTCAATCCAAAATACAGCCTACAAATTCTTGGCTCTATTTTTTTTTAGCAAGACAAGTTTTGAAGTTTTAGGGTTTTGTTTAGTATCTCTTTGCATATCTTTTATTTTTAATATGTATCTAGCATATTAGGTCATTTTCTGAAAATCATATCTCTGCAAAAAAAAAAAAAAAAAGCATATATAAAATCTAATAAAATATCTAACTCTAATTTGCATCATCTGCCTGCCATCATTGCATAATCTACCTTTAAGGGCATTCTTGCTATATCAGATAAGGAGAGGAGTTGATAACCTCTCCTTAGTCCAAAACCACACCCCTTGCATTCGATCCCAAGCCTAACCTAAAATTAACTAGACTTAATTTGCCCTAGTGGGCTAGGGACACCAACTGGTCGGGTCTGGGCTGAGTGTCAAATCACTGTGTCAAGCTAACCTGTGTGTGCCTTAAGCTTGGTGTCTAGAATGGTGGTTTAGGGATTCAATCCCAAAGGGCTTGTGTGCTGGTCCGCCTACCTGGCCAATCTCTGATTGGTGTCTAGGATTGGCGATCAGGGACCTAACACTCCCCTTACACCTTCCTGGCTGAGTACAGGGTTACTATAGGCTAGTTTACCACCCTGATTGAGCACCTAGTTTTGGACTCTAGGTCTAGTCAGTTGTAGTCGGTTTGATCGAGTCTTGTATGAGCACTAGATCAGGGATTTCATATCACCCACCTCCTTCACAAATGGCAGAATCCATGGACCATTTTGATGCCAAACTTGATGCCCTTGGAGAAAGGTTAGCCCAAACCCTCAATCTTAGGTTTGAGCAAGCAAATACCCAGTTGACCTAGAGGCCTGAACGAATAGATGCCCAACTTGGAACCCTAGAGGAGACACGTAGGACCCAATCTAAGCCTGATCCTGAGTCCCCTCAGCCTAGGAGAACCCCTCGCCATGACCCTTATTATGATCCTAGGAGGACCCCAAACCCTGATCCATACCGTGAGGTTGAACCTAGGAGAGCCCCTCATCCTGACCCATACTATAATCCTGAACCTAAGAGGACCCCAAACCCTGAACCATACCGTGAGGTTGAACTTAGGAGAGCCCCTTAGCCTGACCCATACTATAATCCTGAACCTAGGAGAACCCCAAACCCTGATCCATACCTTGAGGCTGAACCTAGTAGAGACCATCATCCTGACCCAATCCCTGAGGTTCGTCCTAGATGACCCAATCAGGATTTTGTAGACCAGGAGGACATATCCTATAGACATGTTAAGCTTGATGCCCCAACTTTTGATGGTTGTCTAGATCCTAAGGTCTTTATAGATTGGGAGGGAGAGATGGATCAATATTTTGAGTGGTATGATATGACGGAGGAGCGTAAGTTTAGGTTTGCTAAGCTTAAGTTGGTTCGGGAAGCCAGGTTACATTGGGCTAGTGTTGAGAGAACCCTTAGTCTAGGAGGGCGTGATCCTATAACCACCTGGTGGGCCATGAAGGATAAGCTTAGGACAAGATACGTTCCATCTTCATATCGTAGTGGTTTATTGGATTAGTGGCAACGTTTTAATCAGGGTAACAGGAGTATAGATGAGTACATCATGAAATTTGATGAGTATTCCATGCGATGTGATTTGAGGGAGTCTGAAGATGTTGTCTTATCTAGGTTTAGGGCTGGACTGAGAGATGACATTAAGAAGGAGCTCTATATGAGAGAGGTTAGAGACCTGGACCATGCTTACCAGATTGCTAGGGATCATGAGTGTTTTCAAAGAGGGCCCGTTTACCGTAGACCTGAGCCCACTAGATACCCTAGTCAGTATCTAGGAGCTAGCCAGCCCCACCAGAGCCGACCCATGCCCAGTCGACCTAGTTCGAGTCGACCCATTCCTAGTCAGCCAGGTTTGAGTCGACCCCAGCCGAGTACTCCTTTGACCCGTAGAGATGATAGAGGAAAATCTGTAGAGGTCCCTAGGAGTAACAACCCCTAGAAGACCTGTTATAAATGCAAGAAACCATGCCACTTTATGCACCAATGCCCAACCGCCCTACACTTAGGTGAGCTATTGGAGGAAGAGCCTGAACCTGTAGTCGAACCTGAGGGAGAGGTTTATGAGGCTGATGATCAGTTAATAGATGAGTACGAAGGTGAGGAGGAGGAACCTGAGTCTGAGAACCAATTAGGAGTGGTTAGGTGCATCTTAACCCAAATCCCAGTTAAGGAAGATTGGCATAAGACTAGCATCCTGCAGACTTTTGTTAAGGTAGGGGGTAAGGTTCTTAAGATCATCATAGACAGTGGGAGTTGTATCAATGCCGTCTCTATCAAGACAGTTAAATCTTTAGGATTGACCACAGTTCCCCATCCTAGCCCGTACAAAATTTCTTGGGTAGATTCCACCTCCATTTAGATTCAAGCTAGGTGCCAAGTCTTAATTATATTGCAAACCTATGAGGAAAAGATTTGGTGTGATGTCATCCCTATGGAAGTAAGTAGTATCATTCTAGGTCGACCTTGACTTTTTGATCATGATGCAACCCTGTATGGTCGAACCAATGTTTGTGCTTTTAACTACCATGGGAATAAGTTTGTTATCAATCCAGCTCCCCCTAGAGACCCAATTAAGAGGGGTTCTAGTAGCCTTAAGGATAAGAAACCTGGAGTTAACCTGATTAAGGCTAGGGAGTTAGAAAAGAAGATTGCTGAGGGTAACCCTATTTGGATCTTGACCTCCAAGGAAATACTTGAGCCGACCCGAAAGGAACACCCTAAAAAAAATGTTGAAGCTTTGAAAGAATTTGAAGATGTCTTCCCTAAGGATTTACCTGATCAACTACCACCCCTTAGAGACATCCAACACGTAATAGATTTAGTCCCAGGAGCCACTTTACCAAACCTTCCTCACTATAGACTGAATCCCAGTGAGCATCAAGAATTACAGAAACAATTGGGAGAATTGCTTAGGAAGGGTTTCATTAGGGAGAGCTTGAGTCCATGTGCAGTCCCTGCTCTACTGACCCCTAAAAAATATGGTACCTGGAGGATGTGTATAGATAGTAGAGCTATCAACAAGATAACTGTGAAGTATAGATTTTCCATCCCCTGATTAGATGATATGTTAGATATGATGGCTGGAGCCAGAGTTTTCTCCAAGATAGATCTTAAGAGCGGCTATCATCAGGTTAGGATTAGACCTGGGGATGAGTAGAAAACTGCTTTCAAGACTAAGGATGGCCTATTTGAGTGGGTTGTAATGCCTTTCGGACTTTCCAATGCACCAAGTACTTTTATGAGGATTATGACCTAGGTCTTGAAAGAGTTTACCGGAAAATACATTGTGGTCTACTTTGATAAAATTTTGATTTATAGGAGGACTAAGAAGGACCACCTTAGTCATCTAAGACTAGTATGCCAGACCCTTAAGGAGAATAGCCTCTATGCCAACTATAAGAAGTGTGATTTCATGATACATAGGGTTATCTTCCTAGGTTTTGTTGTCACCCCTGAGGGAGTTTCTGTAGATCCTGAAAAGGTTAGGGCAATTGTTGAGTGGCCTACACCCTCTAGTGTCCACGATGTGCGTAGTTTCCATGGCCTAGCAACCTTTTATAGGAGATTTATTAGGGATTTTAGTACAGTCATCACACCTATCACTGATTGCATTAGGAAGGGTACATTTGAGTGGACCAAAGCAGCTGATCCTTTCTAGAGCTTAAGGATAAGATGACCCATGCACCCATCCTTAGATTACCTGACTTCACTAAGGAGTTTGAGGTCGCTTGTGATGCCTCGGGAGTAGAAATAGGTGGGGTACTAAGTCAAGAGAATCACCCTGTAGCCTTCTTCAGTGAAAAGCTGAATGAGGCTAAACTTAAGTACTCTACCTATGATAAGGAATTTTATGCGGTAGTCTAGGCCCTTAGATATTGGAGACATTACTTACTACCGCAGGAGTTTATCTTATTTTCTGACCATGAGGCACTCTGGTTCCTGAACTCCAAAAAGAAACTGAACCCACGGCACGGTAAATGGATTGAGTACATTCTGGCTTACAATTTTATCCTGAAGCACCATGCCGGCACTGAAAATAAGGTAGTAGATGCCCTGAGCCGTAGGTCTTTACTGTTAGGATCAGTTAGCACCCAAGTCATAGGATTTGATAGGTTAAAGGATGAATATAAAACCTGCCCAAACTTTGGAGACATTTACCAGACCCTCAGGCTAGGATCGTCCAGTACCCATAGTGAATATACCATTCAGGATGGCTACTTTTTCCAGAACAATCGACTCTGTATACCCAAAACTTTCCTTAGAGAATTCCTATTTTGGGAGACCCATGCTGGAGGATTAGTTGGTCACTTTGGTAGAAATAAGACAATCTTAGCAATAGAGGACCAGTTCTTTTGGCCAGGATTGAAAAGGAACGTTACACAAATTATAGCCAGATATAGGACTTGTGCTGTTGCAAAACAACATAAGCATAACACTGGTCTTTAAACACCTTTACCGGTGCCTAATCGCCCTTGGCAGGATCTAAGTATGGACTTCGTGTTAGGATTACCTAAGATCCAAAAGAGACATGATTCTATCTTTGTAGTGGTCGATAGGTTATCTAAGATGGCTCACTTCATCTCCTGTTCCCAGACCTTTGATACGTCTATAGTAGCCAAGCTTTTCTTAGATCATGTGGTTAAACTTCATGGCCTACCTAAGACCATCATATCTGATAGGGATGTTAGGTTCACCAGTTATTTCTGGAAGACCTTATGGCACCTGTTAGGGACCAAGCTTAAGTTTTCTACAGCCTACCACCCTCAAACAGATGGCCAAATCGAAGTGGTGAACCATAGTTTAGAAAACCTCCTTAGATGCTTGGTAGGTGAACATGTTGGAACTTGGGATCTATTATTGCCTAGAGCACAGTTTGCCTACAATAGTTCGGTAAATAGGACAATGGGTAAGAGTCCTTTTAAGATAGTCCATGGGTACCAGCCTAATCATCCCATTGATCTGATTCCTTTACCTATTCATGCACGAGTCTCGAAGTCTGCAAAGTCTTTTGCACAGCATATTAGAGACTTGCACAAGGACATTGGCCAAAAGATAAACTTAAGAAATGAAACTTATAAAAAATTGGTTAATTCCCGAAGAAGGATCAAGGAATTTGATGTACGAGATTCTATCATGATTAGGCTTAGGCCTGAGCAGTTCCCACCTGGGACCGTTAAGAAGCTTCATGCTTGTGGAGCCGGACCTTTTAAAGTGTTAAAGAAGGTTGGATCAAATGCCTATGTGTTAGACTTGCCTTCGGATATGGGCATTTGTTGCCCAGAAATGGAGCCCAAGAGGGGGGGGTGAATTGGATCTTTTAAAAATTTAACACAATAAAACAAAAGGTCTAGTGGTGCTTGTGAGTAACAATTAATTAGATACAAGATAATAGCACTTAATTAAAGAATGCAAAAAGAAAAGAGCAATCACACACAAACACAAGATATATAGTGGTTCGGTGCAAACCTAGCACCTACATCCACTCCCCAAGCCACCCTTGGGAATTTCACTATAATCCACACCAGATTACAGTTGACTTATTTTTACAAGGCTCACAAGTCAAAAACCTAAGTTGGTTTTATCACCTAGGCTCACCAACAAACCTAACTACTTGTTTTGTCTTCGGGCTCACAAGTTAACCCTAGTTGGTTTTAACACTTTGGCTCACCAACAAACCACAATAACCTTCTTTCAAGACACCCTTGAAAGCAAGGTTAAAGCATAATAAATCAGATATGAAATTTAAATGCTACAACAAACTCTCTTCAAGAGTAGATTGGAATCTTTGAAGCCTAAGGGATGCTTTGACTTCACTCTTCTTCAAGTTGCCTCCTTTTGGAATGTAGTAAAGTTGAGCAAGTAGGCTTTTTCAGTGGAATTAAGCTAGAAGAGGCTTTTGATTTGAAGTTTGGAGAGAATAATGGCTTTTTGGCTTTTGAGTGGACTTGAATGCTCTTGAATAGACTTCTCTCTTCTTTTTCTTTACTTCCCTTCACTTCTCTTACTTTAAAATGAGGTTGGTGGAGATTAAATACACCAAAAACCTTCTAAAAACGGTTTGTGGCCGTTGGAGCATTGGAAATAACTGTTTGGAGCTTGAAAACCCATTTCTGCAAGCCAGAAAAATAGATCCGTTAGAGCTGTCAGGCTGCAAGTATCGACACTTGGCTGTCAGGTGTCGACACTTGGCTGTCAGGTGTCGACACTTGAATTCTGGGAGTCGACACTTGATCATTCAAGTGTCGACACTTGATGCACAGGTGTCGACACTTGACACAAAAATCCTCGAACCAACAAGTTCTGTATTTTCAAAATTCTCAGGCCTTGAGTCGACACTTGAAACCTAAGTGTCGACACTTGGTGTCGACACTTGAATTCTAGGTGTCAACACTTGGCGTGCCAAGGATTTTTGTCCGTGCCAAATGTGAAGTGTCGACACTTGACTGTCCAGGTGTCGACACTTGAGACTGAAAACATCCAGAATCAAGAGTAAAAGCCTTGAAATCAAAAATGATGTTCATGAAAGCATAAACACATAATAATTAAGCAATTGTTAGCCCTTTTTTAATGAAGAGGCTGCCCGGATATGTGAGATTTGCTCCGTGCCATTGCGTGCCATACACCATAGATATTTGGAATTTTGAGGTGCTTTCTGCCTGAAAACTCACAACTTGAAATTCATATTAGAATACAATATGTACTCAATATTTTGTTATTCATCAAAATCACTGGGTGGAGCCAACAATCTCTCCCTTTTTGATGATGACAAAATCTTGAGAAAAAGAGACAATATAGTTCAAACCATGAGTTTTCTAATTAATAGGAAACAATCTCCCCCTTAATTAGATACTTCTTATTAAGGTAAACTTCAAAACAATATAATGCATCTTTTTCTTAAAAAAAACTTGTTCTCAAATTCTCAAAAACAATTAACATCATTACTTAAACATCCATCATCACTCTTTTTCTTCATAACAATTAACATCACTTTTTAACCTTACTTTTTCTCCCCCTTTTTGTCAATCATAAAAATAACCTCCCCTTACAATTAGCATGGATACAAAAAGAGAGTATAGAAACAAATATCATAGCTGAAATTGTACTTGTATCAGAGTTAAAATATCCCATTATATCAGAGCTAAAATATGATAAACTGAAGTACAAAAGGTTTAAGATAACAAACACATATATATGAGATAAGTTTTTAGTAAAAAAAACATACATATATCAACCATACAAAAAGAGATCTGAAATAGTCATCTATGAGGCTAATCCTCATCAGATGGAACATCAAGACTAAAAGGAGCACTAATCCTAGATCCGGTGGCTAATGCCCTAGGAGGTGCTAAAGCTCTAAGACTCTTGGTACGGCCGGCAGGACCAAAAGCGGGTACAACCCTAGAAGATCTGGTAGAGGGAGGTGAAAGACGATCAGCTGGCTCAATAGGATTCGGAACAAAGTCAACTAGAGCAGTAGAAGGAGCAGATGTAGTAGGAGGATCTCGACTGACCACCTCATAAGCATCAGCTCCGCCTACACTGTCGCTGTCAGTGCCTACCACCTCAGTGGCTCGGTCAACATCCTGATCACCTCCGTCAGCAATATCAGCATGGTCGCTCTGGTGATCGCTGCTGTCTGGTGTGGACACCAGAAGCAGAAGCAGAATAAAACCTCACTCAAATAAGGTTAACCTGATTCTACTTTGGATCAAAAATCACTAGGTTAAATTTTTCTTGTAAAGGGCAATTTACTTTCAAGAGTCCTGTAATTACTTAGTTTCAATTTCACGAATCCTATAATTATGTCCAATCGAGTCCTGTAATTATGTCCTGTCTCAATCTGGGTTCAAATAAGAACTCAATTAGAGTTCCATTAGGTTTATTTAAATCAAGTCCAAGCTACTTCAAGTTGAGGTTCACCAAACCACTTGGAGCTTCCAAATCAAGACCTTGGTCCACCAAGCTGGAATTCCACATCACCATGCCAACAAAGCAGCCACCAGGGACACCACATCATCAGCCACGTCACCTTCAAATGGGCACCTAAATGGGAGATCGACCAAGCATTTTGAATTCAAAGAAACCGGCCAATCTCCATGAATTTCTCCTTATCCCATGTAACAAGGCCCCATATCCTCCAACCTCCCTTGTAATCCTCCACAATTTGGGGAGAATCTCCATGAATTTCTCCTTATCCCATGAACAAGGCCCCATATCCTCCAACCTCCCTTGTAATCCTCCATAATTTGGGGAGTTTTCAAATTTCAAAAGTTTTGTAAGGCTATTAAAAAGCCTTGGACGTCCCATTGTAAAGGGGATTTGATTTTTGGAGATTAATGAAAGTTGAAGTTGAATTGAAGTTTTATGTTTTGAGTGATTGTCTCTAAGCCCCTCTTCCACACCAAACTATTCTCTCTTTCAAGCATCCAACGCCCAAGTCAAGAAGAAGGCCTTGGAGTCGGCCAGGCCATCTCAGATCTCTTTCTTTGCTCACAAATTTTCCATCCCTTCCATATGCATGCCTTTCTTCTTCCTTAACTCTTATTCTTTATGTGCAGGGTCCTTCGAGGTTTTCGAGTTGCAAGCAGGGTCTTCCTTGACAATGAACCAACAAGCTGAAGCCCAAGTCCAGGGTTCTGATCTCTGTTATCCAAGGTTCTTCAATTCTGAGCGTTGGTAGTTTCAAGGTATGAATCAAAAGAAGGTTGGAAAGCTCATCACGGTAAGTCCACAATCATTAGCCCCTATTATCTAGATCTTCTTCCTTCTTAATTTAGGATTGTGTCTAATCAAGTAAAAGTCCCTTTTCATGTAATCCTTAAGACTTATTATGATGAGTACAATGCTAATGTAATTAGGTTTCATTGCTCTACATACACTAATCAAATCATTAATCATATGCTTGCCGCATCAAATTGGTATCAGAGCATGGTTGCATTAGGGTAGAATAGTTTTCTTTAAATCCAAGCAAGATCTAAAATTCATGCCTCCTGAGCGGGTGTACTCCAGTACACTGTCATGACCCATGGGAATAATGAGCCCCTGGCCGGACGTGAATTTTTTAGATTGAAGTTTGGGTAAGTCATTGCACTTGTTTGATTAGGTTCTGTTTTCTAAAAATTTGCATCTGTTTACTGTAATCCATCTACAGTTCCAAAGGCAAGTTACTAATTTTTTATTTAAATATTTTTTTTATTGTTCCTTTTTAAGTCCGTTATCACCATATTAAATTTCATCATCAGAAAAAAATTATAAAAAAAATAAAAACTCCTGCAGTTCGACACTATCATTAGGGTTATATTCTGTCCTTTTTATTTATCTTCATTTTTAGGATATGCTTAGAAAAGTAAAGATTTTAGTTTTAAAACTCCTTTCATATGCATTTAAATATATAAGTTAGGAATCCTCTGTGAATTTTTCATAATTTTTGGACATTTTTTTCATCATGTTTTCCACACCACTTTCAAACTGCAACACACTTCTACAGCACCTTTGCATTTCATTCATCTCATGAGAAATCAAATTAAGGGCATCAATTTGACATAGGGTCAGGGTTTCATCACCTGTCCCTAGCCCAAAAATCACCAATCAGCATATCGATCCCAGCCCGTTAATTAAAATTGAGTAGAATGTTAATTGCCATAGTGGGTTAGGGACACCAACAAGTTAGGTTCAGGTTAGGGTCAAGTTAATTGTGTCAGCTAATTGGTGTGTGCTTACTGGCTTGGTGTCTAGGATTGGTGCATTAGGGCTTATGATTTGGTTCTCCTACCTGGCCAATCTCAGATTGGTATCTAAGGTTGGCAATCAGGGACCTTCACTCCCCACTACCTACCTGGCTAAGTCCCATAAGTACTACTAGCTAGTTGGTTCACTTAATTAGACCTCTAATTTGTGCTCTAGGTCTAGGAAACCTTATCTCGAGCTTGAGTCTACTTGCATGCATGAAAACTAGATCAGCCTCATATTCACCAGTCCAGACCCAGTCCAGTGTAGCCATGGATCCGAATCTTGAAACCATGCTGAGAGGCCTAAATGATCTAATGGCCAAATTGAACCAAATGCTGGCTAAACAATTTTCCTTAGACCAACCAACTCCTACTTTCCCATTAGCTCATATGAATGATAGGAGTAAGAACCCTGAAGTACAAGTTGAGTTCATGAATACTCAAGACTTAGGGTATCCTTAAACTGAAGGGCTAGGGAAGGAAGAAGGCAAATTTGAACCTAGTAAATATATGTATGAGACCGACATAAGTTTAATAGATAAAAATGAAGGGGAAGACTGTGAAGAGAATAACTTTAGTACCTTACCTGAGGAAACCTTTGGTAAAGAAAAGATTATTGAGCCTAGTCCTGAAACATCAGAACAACCAAAATTTAGTGAGGACTTGGTTCCCGTAAGACAATGCCCTCAGGAAGAACCCAATACTTTAGCTTCGATACAAGAACTCCTTCAGGTACCTGAGAAGAACCCAATCATTATTCTAGAAGACTTTCCTGATGACCTTCAACTACCTAGAAGCATCCCGCTTGTAGATCAAAATTCTAATCTTAAGGTCATCATGAGTAACCAAGGTCTATTTCAAGACTCTCCTAAATTATCCCAAGTCTCGGATTCCTATTTCCTGCCTTTCCCTGAGTCTTATCATAATTTTAGAGCCATTAAGTTTCATTTTGATGATATTACTAGGATGCATGAGCTTTTAAAGCCTATTCCTTTTGCTACCTACTTTTGGAAAACCTTATGGCATTTGCTAGGAACCCATGGTAAATTCTCATGTGCATACCATACCAGGGTCAAACCTAGAGAGTCATTAATCTGTTAGGTTTAGGTCCTAGAAAGTCCAATAAAATTCCTCTCAATAAGGATGCCTAGTTCAGTCTGCATTTTGTAAGTGCTTGTGTAAATTTCTGAGTCTGCTGAATCTTTCGCACAGCATGTCACAAATTTGCATAAAGAAATCAGTAATAAGATCAAACTGAGCAACGAGACTTACAAACATTTAGCTGATTCACATAAGAGGGCTAAAGAATTCTGTGAAGGAGATTATGCGATGATTAGGCTCAACCCTGAACGGTTCCCCTCTGGAACCATAAAGAAGCTGCATGCCCGCGGAGCGGGACCTTTCAAGATCTTAAAGAAAATAGGGCCTAATGCGTATGTTTTGGAACTTCCACCTGATATGGGTATCAGTACAACCTTTAATGTTTCAGACCTAGTAGAATACAAAGAACCAGTACTAATACCTAGTGAGCCTTTTGGGCCAGAAACTTTTATTGAGAGTGAACTTATTTCCAAGTGTCCACCACCAACCCTACCTAAGCGGAGAGAGAGGATTGAGAGAATCCTGGATGACAAGACCATTACTACCAGGAATAAGGACTATCAGCGATACCTGGTTCAATGGCAAGGTCTACCTGAGTCCAACAACTCTTGGATTACTCGAGAGGACCTGCAAAGACTTAACCCAGACTAGTTCAAGCATTACCAGGGCAAAACTGAACCATACTCGACTGGGTCGAGTTCTGCCCACCCCAGGAGAATTGGTGTGGACACCAGAAGCAGAAGCAGAATAAAACCTCACTCAAATAAGGTTAACCTGATTCCACTTTGGATCGAAAATCACTAGGTTAAATTTTTCTTGTAAAGGATAATTTACTTTCAAGAGTCCTGTAATTACTTAGTTTCAATTTCATGAATCCTGTAATTATGTCCAATCGAGTCCTGTAATTATGTCCTGTCTCAATCTGGGTTCAAATAAGAACTCAATTAGAGTTTCATTAGGTTTATTTAAATCAAGTCCAAGCTACTTCAAGTTGAGGTTCACCAAACCACTTGGAGCTTCCAAATCAAGACCTTGGTCCACCAAGCTGGAATTCCATATCACCATGCCAACAAAGCAGCCACCAGGGACACCACATCATCAGCCACGTCACCTTCAAATGGGCACCTAAATGGGAGATCGACCAAGCATTTTGAATTCAAAGAAACCGGCCAATCTCCATGAATTTCTCCTTATCCCATGTAACAAGGCCCCATATCCTCCAACCTCCCTTGTAATCCTCCACAATTTGGGGAGAATCTCCATGAATTTCTCCTTATCCCATGTAACAAGGCCCCATATCCTCCAACCTCCCTTGTAATCCTCCATAATTTGGGGAGTTTTCAAATTTCAAAAGTTTTGTAAGGCTATTAAAAAGCCTTGGACGTCCCATTGTAAAGGGGATTTGATTTTTGGAGATTAATGAAAGTTGAAGTTGAATTGAAGTTTTATGTTTTGAGTGATTGTCTCTAAGCCCCTCTTCCACACCAAACTATTCTCTCTTTCAAGCATCCAATGCCCAAGTCAAGAAGAAGGCCTTGGAGTCAGCCAGGCCATCTCAGATCTCTTTCTTTGCTCACAAATTTTCCATCCCTTCCATATGCATGCCTTTCTTCTTCCTTAACTCTTATTCTTTATGTGCAGGGTCCTTCGAGGTTTTCGAGTTGCAAGCAGGGTCTTCCTTGACAATGAACCAACAAGCTGAAGCCCAAGTCTGGGGTTCTGATCTCTGTTATCCAAGGTTCTTCAGTTCTGAGCATTGGTAGTTTCAAGGTATGAATCAAAAGAAGGTTGGAAAGCTCATCACGGTAAGTCCACAATCATTAGCCCCTATTATCTAGATCTTCTTCCTTCTTAATTTAGGATTGTGTCTAATCAAGTAAAAGTCCCTTTTCATGTAATCCTTAAGACTTATTATGATGAGTACAATGCTAATGTAATTAGGTTTCATTGCTCTACATACACTAATCAAATCATTAATCATATGCTTGCCGCATCACCGTCATCATCATCATCATCATCATCATCATCATCATCATCATCAGAAGATCGAGCAGGAGCAGGTGCAGCAGGAGGTATAAGTGATCTCAGAAGACTCTCAAGATGTGTAAATCCCTCCATGGATCTGCAGATCTCAGCATGCTCTGAGGTAGTCTGTGCTCGTAGAAGCTCGACCTCGCTACGCAGCTGAGTCACCTCTCCTCTGATCTGTGTGAACTGTGCTCTGGCATGCTCCTCAAAGGATAATCCGGTAGATGGTGGTGGAGGAACTGAAGCATCAGGTGACAGGTGCTCTGCCTGTGTCGATGGTACATCCACTGGAGGAAGGACTGCTGGCTCAGATGGTCCAGCCTCAGCCTCTCGAATCTCATCCTCCTCATCTGGCTCCTGGCCTGACTCTCTCCGAACCCATCGACCTCCAACCATCCTGAAACCCATGCGATGCAATGACCTCTCTTCATATACATCTGTGTGCAGTATCTCCTTGGAGATCTCCCCCTCCAATGATACTCCACAAGCTCTGAAAAGACGGGTCAATGCCATCCCGTATGGCAAACAGTGTCGGCGCTGAGTGGCAGCATCATGCATCTGTGATAGCATCAAGGCGGGTATATCAACTGGTCTCCTCTCGATCAGACTGGTCATCAACATCAGCTCTCTCTCTATGATGAAATCGAATCTGCCAGTCTTCGGTAGAAGGATCCGTGCGGTAATGTGGTGCAGCAGTCGCATCTCTAAAGATAACTGGTTCGCGGTAACCACTGAGATACCGCGAACATCCTCTCGCTCAAGGATGCATCTGAAAGCTGCCTCTCTATCATCAACTGAGAAAGCACAGACTCCTCTCCGGGGTATCTCCCATACTCGGTTCAGCAACTCATCAGTCAATAAAATCTGTGTACCCCTGACAGATGTTGTCCATAAGAGTCGTCGACAGTCCAGTGCACCGTAAAACTCTCTCACCAGGTGAGGATAGTATCTCTCCTGCATGGTGCAGAAGGGTACTAGTCCTGCATCTGAGAGTATCTCTCTAATGCCAAAATGGTGCCTGTCGAAACAGTGTAGATCTACTCTCCTCCCTGAAGCTACTGACTTCCCTGCCATCCTCTCTACAGGGGGGAGCTTGGAGTGGCAGTACTGCTCTGTGGAGCGGGATCGAATCTGGCCTTTGACCTCCTCTCACTACCCTGACTAGGCCTTGCTCTAACTGCAAGTCTCTTCCTAGGACCCATATCAGCCAACTGACCAGGAAGAATAAAAAAAAGTTCAGAACAAAGGACTGGCCATAGGTTGAGATTAGAGTTCAAATTGGTTTCGAAAACCAGAATCAATAAGTTTTGATCAAAATAAAAATTTTGAGTAAAATTTGTAGGAAAGATTTGTGTAGGGTGGAGCACATTTGAATCCCAAAAAAAGAGTTATTTTTGTAAGGTTCAAGAAAAAACCATGGGATTTGGGTTTTAAGCATTTAGGGTTTTTGCAAATAGGTGAAAATATTCAAAATGCATTGCTAAAAATCCTTCCTAATCATCAATAAAAGGATTTATTACACTTAAATTAGATGAAAACCCATTTTATTTTGCTCAAAATTGATGAAACAGTGATTTTTGTGAAAAAGGGTTGAAAAACACCCAAAAGATGAGGAAAATTCGAGAAAAACAAATTTAAAACAAGATTCCCTCAAATGGAGTTTTAGAAATTTACTAAAACACACAAAAATCCGGTTAGATTGAAAAAAATGTTCGAAAAACCTAAAACACGATCGTTTGGTTTAAAAATAATAAAGTTAAAAAATAGAGAAATAAAAACTAAATTAGAGAGGGAAAAATACCTGATTTGAGACGGATTGAAGGGTGAAAAGACGGGTTTGGACAGGGGGGACCACTATTCCAAGAAATTTGGGGAAGGAAAATTTTCAAAAAACCCTTCGTTCGACCCATTTTAAAACAGTTCAGATTCGCAAGTGTCGACACTTCGGATTTGTCAAGTGTCGACACTTGGTCAGGTGTCGACACTTGACACTTTCCAAGTGTCGACACTTGGCCAAGAAAATTCGAGAAAAATCGGAAAAATTAAAAAAATTTCTTGGGGTTTTAAACAATAAGTATTGAGCTTTTAGGACTAGGTAAAAAGATACTAAGAGAGTCCTAGGAGAATGGATCAATTACACCTAACTCTCTTCTAATCAGACAGAACCTATCCTCACTCAAAGGTTTTGTAAACACATCAGCTAATTGATCATTAGTACAGACAAAATCAAGAATTACATTTGAGTTTTGTACATGATCTCTTATGAAATGATGTCTTATTTCAATGTGTTTACTTCTTGAATGTTGCACTAGATTTTTAGATAAGTTGATTGCACTAGTATTATCACATCTTATGGGTGTCTTAGTTAATTTAATGCCAAAGTCTTCGAGTTGTTGTTTGATCTAGAGGATTTGAGCACAACAGCTCCCAGCTGCTATATATTCAGCTTCTGCCGTAGATAGAGCAACAGAGTTCTGTTTCTTGCTACTCCAGGAGATCAAATTTACTCCAAGAAACTGATAGGTTCCACTAGTACTTTTATGATCAAGTTTACATCCAGCAAAATCAGCATTAGAATAAGCAATTAAATCACATGAAGAATCTCTAGAGTACCATAAACCAATTTTAATTGAGCCAGATAGATATCTAAATATGCGTTTAACAGCCAAAAGATGAGACTCTTTAGGATTGGACTGATATCTAGCACACATACAGACACTAAACATGATATCTGGCCTACTGGCAGTAAAATATAATAATGAACCAATCATGCCATGATATAATTTTTGATCAATTGATTTACCTGATTCATCCTTGTCAAGTCTACATGTAGAGCTCATAGGGGTACCTAATAGCTTAGTGTTCTCCATCCCAAACTTCTTGAGTATTTTCTTGTGTATTTTGTTTGGTTGATGAAGATCCCCTCTTTGGTTTGCCTTATCTGGAGTCCGAGAAAGAAATTTAGTTCTCCCATCAAGCTCATCTCGAACTCACCCTGCATTAGACTTGCAAAATCTTGACAAAGAGATTCATTAGTAGCACCAAATATTATATCATCAACATAGATTTGTACTACTAAGAGATCATCATTCTTTTTCTTTAAAAACAATGTTTTATCTACATTTCCTCTAGTAAAATCATTTTTTAGCAGAAAAGAGCTTAAACGATCATACCAAGCTCTTGGAGCTTGTTTTAATCCATATAAAGCTTTATGAAATTTATAAACATGATTTGTAAATTCAGAATTTTCAAAACCAGGGGGTTGTTCAACATAAACTTCTTCTTCAATTAATCCATTCAAGAAGGCACTTTTAACATCCATCTGATACAGTTTAAAGTTCATGAAACAGGAGAAAGCCAATAATAGCCTAATTGCCTCAAGTCTAGCTACAGGAGCAAAGGTTTCATCAAAATCTATCCCTTCCTCCTGATTGTATCCTT
Source organism: Areca catechu (assembly GCA_021397845.1). NCBI lineage: Eukaryota > Viridiplantae > Streptophyta > Magnoliopsida > Arecales > Arecaceae > Areca > Areca catechu. The sequence goes on along the minus strand of CM038047.1, from coordinate 57,470,072 downwards.
TGACAACTAGTCTAGCTTTATTTCTAATTACTATTCCATTTTCATCAAGTTTGTTTCGAAAAACCCATTTTGTGCCAATAATTGATGTGTTTAAGGGCCTATCTACTAGTGTCCAAACATTGTTCTTTTTAAATTGATTAAGTTCATCTTGCATAGCATTTATCCAATTACTATCACATTCAGCTTCCTAATAGTTTTAGGTTCAATTTGAGACACAAAAGCTAAGTAGTCACAAATATTTTTAAGAGATGATCGAGTACTTACACTTTAGATGGATCACCTATAATTAGTTCTTTTGGGTGTCCATGAGCATACCTCCATTCTTTTGGTAAAGGATCAACAGTTGAGGTATCTTCATCACCTTGTGCTTGATCTTTGTCAATGTTCTGATCATCATTCTGTTCCTTGGTAAGTTCTTCATTGTTGTTTCTTTCTTCAGTTTTCTTGTTACCTGATTCATCAAAAAGTACATCTTCTTTTCTTGAAGATTTTTGGTTAGTTTCGTCAAATACTACATGAATGGATTCTTCAACAACAAGTGTCCTTCTATTGAAGACCCTGTATGCCTTACTAGATGTGGAGTAGCCTAGAAAGACTCCCTCATCTGATTTGGCATCAAATTTACTTAGATTGTCTTTACCATTGTTTAAGATGAAACAACGGCAACCAAAAACATGAAAATAACGGATTGAAGGTTTTCTACCCTTCCAAAGCTCATAATGAGTTTTCTTTAAAATCGGTCGAATTAAAACACGATTTAAGATATAGCATGCAGTATTTATGGCTTCCACCCAAAAGTATCTAGGTAAATCATTTTCACAAAGCATGGTGCGTGCCATTTCTTCAAGAGTTCTATTTTTTCTTTTTACTACCCCATTTTGTTGAGGTGTCCTAGGTACAGAAAAATTATGATTAATTCCATTTTCAATACAGAATTTATTAAAATCGGTGTTTTCAAATTCAGTTCCATGATCACTTCTTAAGAAAATTACTGAAACACCTTTTTCATTTAAAACTCTTTTGTGAAATCTTATGAATTCAGAAAAGTTTCATCTTTGTGTGCTAAAACATGACCCATGTAAAACGTGAGAAATCATCTACAATGACTAGACCAAACTTCTTACCTCCCAAACTAGATGTTCTAGTAGGCCCAAAGAGGTCCATATGAAGCAATTCTAAAGGTCTAGATGTAGAGATTACTCCTTTAGGTTTGAAAGAAGATTTTGTTTGTTTTCCAAGTTGACATGCACTGCAAATCTTATCTTTTTCAAAATTAAGTTTAGGCAAATCTTTTACTAAATTCTTTTTGCTAAGTTTTGAAATTAAATGCATGCTAGCATGTCCTAGTCTACGATGCCAAAGCCAACTAGCTTCATCGATCTTGGCTTCCATTGCCACTAGACATTGACCTTTTTGAATAGGGAGATCATCAAGATCAACCATATAAATATTGCCATGCCTATGACCGATGAATTTAATGCCATTGTCATCTAGACTAGAAACAATGCACAAAGAAGATTCAAAAACAACTTTAAAATTTTTGTCACAAAATTGACTAATACTAAGCAAGTTATGTTTTAATCCATCAACATATAAAACATTATCAATATAAGAGGTAGGGGTGATATGGATTTTACCAATACCGATGATTTTTCCCTTTCCATTATCACCAAAAGTTACATTGCCACCATTTTGATATGTGAGTGATGAGAACTGCTCCACATCTCCTGTCATATGCCTTGAGCAACCGCTATCAAGATACCACATTCTCTTCTTGTTGGTTGCAAGGCATACCTGCAATAAAGATCAAGTGGAGACTTTAGGTACCCAAGCCATCTTGGGTCCTTTTTGGTTAGTGGCATTGGTTCTTTTGGAACCCAAACTTTCTTAGTTTTTCTTAATTTTCTTTTGTTGCACATGTAAGATTTATGTCCTATAACACCACAAGTATAGCATGTAATTGAGGAAGATGCAGGTACAAAGAAATTTTTAAGGAGTTTCTGTTTTTATGAGTTCTGAATCCTAATCCAGCTTTGTCAAATACTGCTCTTTGGTTATTTAACAGTAAATTCAGTTTTTCAGAACTGTAAGTAAATTTTTCGACAAAAGGCTTTAGTTTATCTTTCTTTTATTTTTTGTTTTCCATTAAAATTTCTTTGTGTTGTCTTGACAATTTTTCATTTGAAAGTAAGTTACTTTTCTTTTCAAGTACATTCTTTTCATTTTCAAGACCCATAATCTTATCATTTAGATTTTTATTTTGTATTAGAAGATATTCATTCTCATTTGAAAGGTTGTTATTTATTTTAGCTAGTTCCAGATTTTGCTTCTTTAAGTCTTTATGTTTTGACTTTAATTTTTGAAATTCTATTACTAGTTCATCAAAAATTTCATGAAGCTCATCAAAAGATAATTCATTTTGGCTTCAGAACATACCTCTTCTTGATCGGCCATTAGACAGAAATTTGCTACTTCCTGTTGTTCTTCCTCAGAACTGGAGTCTTCACTTTCGCTCCAGGTTGCCATCATGGCCTTTTTCCTTAACTTTCTTCTGCTTTTCTTTAGTAAGGGGCAGTCTACCTTGAAATGCCCTGGCTTTTTGCACTCAAAACATGTGGGCTGCTCCTCCTTCTTTTCCTTATCTTTTTCTTTACTGGGCTCACCCTTCAGAGGTTTCTTTTTGTAATTGAATTTCTTTTTCCTCATAAACCTTCTGAATTTCCTTGCTAACATAGCAGTTTCATCTTCTTCGTCATCCTCTTCAGAGTCTTCACTCGAGTCTTCTTTGGTAGAGGATTTGAAAGCTATTGTCTTTTTCTTTTTGTCCACCTCTCCGTTCTTCTGTTTGAGAGATAGTTCGTATGTCATTAAAGAGCCCAACAGTTGTTCCAGCGGGAGAGTGTTGACATCTTTTGCTTCTTCAATTGCAGTGACCTTTGCATCCCATGAAGCTGGTAGAGACCTGAGAAGTTTATTTACAAGTTCACCATTAGAAATTATTTTACCTAAACTTCTCATGCCATTCACAATGTTTGTGAACCTAGTATACATTTCACTGATAGACTCAGTAGGTTCCATTTTAAACATTTCATAAGTGTGAATTAGCATGTTAACTTTGGTGGTCTTTACTTGGTGTGTACCCTCATGGGTAACCTCAAGTGTATCCCAAATCTCCTTTGCGGAGAGACAGTTGGATATTCTGTTAAACTCACTAGGATCAAGAGAACAGAATAAAAGGTTCATTGCCTTTGCATTAAGCTCAATTTGCTTAATGTCACTCTCATCCCAATCATCTTCCATTTTAGGGGTGAGAATGCCATTAATCATCATTGTAGGCTGATGAGGACCTTTTACTATTGTTCTCCACAAATTATAATCAAGAGCTTGTATAAATATGCGCATGCGTGTCTTCCAGTATGTGTAATTTATGCCATTAAAAGTGGGGGTCGGTTTGAAGCTTGACCTTCAACAATACCCATGCCTATTGGGGCTGCCATGATCTTTTACTCAAGATCCTTGGACCTACAAGAGAGTACCGGTGCTCTGATACCACTTGTTGCCCAGAAATGGAGCCCAAGAGGGGGGGGGGTGAATTGGGTCTTTTAAAAATTTAACACAATAAAACAAAAGGTCTAGTGGTACTTGTGAGTAACAATTAATTAGATGCAAGATAATAGCACTTAATTAAAGAATGCAAAAAGAAAAGAGCAATCACACACAAACAAAGATATATAGTGCTTCGGTGCAAACCTAGCACCTACATCCACTCCCCAAGCCACCCTTGGAATTTCACTATAATCCACACCAGATTACAGTTGACTTGTTTTTACAAGGCTCACAAGTCAAAAACCTAAGTTGGTTTTATCACCTAGGCTCACCAACAAACTAACTACTTGTTTTGTCTTCGGGCTCACAAGTTAATCCTAGTTGGTTTTAACACTTTGGCTCACCAACAAACCACAATAACCTTCTTTCAAGACACCCTTGAAAGCAAGGTTAAAGCACAATAAATCAGATATGAAATTTAAATGCTACAACAAACTCTCTTCAAGAGTAGATTGGAATCTTTGAAGCCCAAGGGATGCTTTGACTTCACTCTTCTTCAAGTTGCCTCCTTTTGGAATGTAGTAAAGTTGAGCAAGTAGGCTTTTTCAGTGGAATCAAGCTAGAAGAGGCTTTTGATTTGAAGTTTGGAGAGAATAATGGCTTTTTGGCTTTTGAGTGGACTTGAATGCTCTTGAATAGACTTCTCTCTTCTTTTTCTTTACTTCTCTTCACTTCTCTTACTTTAAAATGAGGTTGGTGGAGATTAAATACACCAAAAACCTTCTAAAAATGGTTTGTGACCGTTGGAGCATTGGAAATAGCCGTTTGGAGCTTGAAAACCCATTTTGCAAGCCAGAAAAATAGATCCGTTAGAGCTGTCAGGCTGCAAGTGTCGACACTTGGCTGTCAGGTGTCGACACTTGGCTGTCAGGTATCGACACTTGAATTCTGGGAGTCGACACTTGATCATTCAAGTGTCGACACTTGATGCACAGGTGTCGACACTTGACACAAAAATCCTCGAACCAACAAGTTTGTATTTTCAAAATTCTCAGGCCTTGAGTCGACACTTGAAACCTAAGTATCGACACTTGGTGTCGACACTTGAATTCTAGGTGTCGACACTTGGCGTGCCAAGGATTTTTGTCCATGCCAAATGCTGAAGTGTCGACACTTGACTGTCCAGGTGTCAACACTTGAGACTGAAAACATCCAGAATCAAGAGTAAAAGCCTTGAAATCAAAAATGATGTTCATGAAAGCATAAACACATAATAATTAAGCAATTGTTAGCCCTTTTTTAATGAAGAGGCTGCCCGGATATGTGAGATTTGCTCCGTGCCATTGCGTGCCATACACCATAGATATTTGGAATTTTGAGATGCTTTCTGCCTGAAAACTCACAACTTGAAATTCATATTAGAATACAATATGTACTCAATGTTTTGTTATTCATCAAAATCACTGGGTGAGCCAACAGCATTAGTTCTACCTTCAATATTACAGACCTGGTTGAGTACAGGGAACTGGCAACAATACCTAGTGAGGCTTTTGGACCTATCCCTTCAGTTGAGAGTGATCCTTACCCAGAGTGTCCACCAATTAATTGGCCTGAGAGAGGAGAACGGATCGAGCGTATCCTAGACGATCAAGCCATTACGACCCGGGGTCGCGGCTATCAACGCTACTTGGTTCGATGGCAAGGCCGGCCAGAGTCGGACGATTCATGGATTTCTTGAGAGAACTTGCAATGCCTCAACCCAGACCTTCTCGAGAGATATGTGAGCCAGTCTGATCTTCACTCGACAGGGTCGAGTACCTCCCACCCCGGGAGAAATGGTGCGGACACCAGAGGCACCAAATAAGGCAGAGGCTTCTAACCCTCTTTGGATCACTTAATGACGTTCGAGTCCACTGTAATAAAGCTTAGTCCAGCTGAGTTGAGTCCTGTATTAGTCAGCTTATGTTGAGCTATTATTTAGCTCATGTCAAGCTAATTTTATTTTTTTGAGTCCTGTCCAAGCATACTGAAGACTCAAGACCATATCATACAAGTGAAGACCAAGTCCAACCAGATTGAAGACATGGAGGTTTAGCCCAAGTCCAACCCAGCTTGAAGACTTGAAGACCCCAGGAGGAGAATATAAAAACAATTACAAACCAGAAGCCTTGGACCAGCCGGAAGGAAATTAGGCCAACCCAGGCCCAGGAAAGAATTAGGGCGCCATTCCTTATGGTAACCCTCCTCTAGGTCGGCCACTTAAGCTCATCCCCTTGGCCGACCAAGACAAGGAGAGGGAGAGCAAATCTTGGGATTTTTTCTACCTATGTTGCCTTATTTTCCTAGCTAGGGTTTGAGAGGGAAAAGGACTCCTAGGTAAAATCTAATGTACCCTTACTTGGGGCCCAAGACTAAGGGTCTATTTAAAGGACCCTAGTCTCTTGTATGAAGATTGATTTTGACATATGAATTAAACTTGAGTTCTCTTCTATTGCTTTGTGCTACCCTGCTTTGTGCTTAAGGGGTTTTATTGGTGCTTTCATCTTCCCGGTGTTGCTACAGAGTTCTTGCCGCCAACCATCCTTCCAGAGCCCTGGCCGCCATCTCCAAAACTCTATTCCCCTTTGTTGTTTTCCCTTGTTTCCTTGTTTCCTAGTGAGTTTTCTAAACCCTGACAGGTGTTTGCAGGTCCCCGAGTTCCTACGAATCCAACAACTCCAGCCACGCCTCAATCGGGCCACCGAGCAGAAAGCCGGGTTTCCGCGGGTCTTTGGCTCGGTTTTCCGGGCAGCATCCTTCGAGGAATGAGAGATCCCTTCATTGCGATCTTCATCGGGCACTTCAGATGTTGTCAGGTACACCCCCTCTGCCACCAGTAGTTTTATTATAGGAGAACTTGCCCTAACCGAGGCTTCTTTGCACCGGCGATCATTCTTTATTCCTTTTCTAGGTCCTAATATGCATGCTTGACTTTAAAATTCATATATAATTCCCTACAACTTATTTTGATCCAATTTTTGGGATTTAATCACTTAGCTCCACATATAAAACACACAAAAAATAATCGCATGCAAATTAGTCCCGCATCACACTTGACATCCCAGCACCCACACCCGAAACCCCAGCCATGCATGATATCTCTCGCCTCCTATTTCTACGCAATCCTAGCCACCATGAAGCATGTCGCTCTGCCATGTTGAACCACCCCTGACAGTCTGTCCTGTACCCGCTCATCACCCAGAACTTCCCTCCCACTTTCGCCATCACCTGGCACTCACCTTGCTCCTCTGCCATCTTTAGCAATGCCGTCCATCAGTCCGTCACCACATTGTATGCTTGTACCGATCGGAGCGTGATCTTCTACCCATCATGCCCTCTCAGGCACATACACCCTCCCTCGGCCTCCATGCATGTGGAGAATGACCGTGCTACCACCTCGTTGCTGCCGGTCCACCAGCGCCCTCACCTCTGACGACCTTCCTCCTTTGTGATGATGGCTGAGACCCTATTGGTCTCTCCACCTCCGAGCCCTGCTGATCACTGCCTTCACCCGAGCCCCTTGTTCGCATGATCGTGAAAGCACCTAGAAAGCCGACCCAAGGAAGCTGCATGAACGTGAAAGCAATTCCCACACCTTTCGCTAACTTCAGTGCTCGTGCCTCTTGGGATGATTTGAGTTTAGTTTATTAATTAGATTGCTCATTTCTTTGTTTTAGTTATTCCTTTTGTATTTATATGATCCAGGTCTCAAGATTTCCAGCTTACTTCACTCACGAAATGATAGAAAAATATTTCAATCACCTTTAGATTGATCTCCCTTGTCCAAGAAACTGAATCCCATATCGCTAGGTGAGATCTCTTCAAAGATTAAATTAGTATTTAAAATCAATGTTGAAATTCTATTTATACTAGTTTCCTATCTTTAATTCTTCATATTCGAGTTAATTGCATTAACAAGTCCTAACCTAGTGGTTGTTTCTTAAAAATCAATAGTCCAACTTTCAAAGCTATTCATTATGCATGCTGATCGGGTCACTTCCTAAATCGGATCATAATCATGATTGGGTCTACTTAGCTTAATTCTTACTTACCTTTAATAATTGCTATTAATTAATGTAATTACTTATTTAATTTTATTTGCTAATCTCATTAGAATGCCATTAGATCTAGGATAGTTAGCCTAGTCCTGCATCAAGGAATTATTCCATGATTCAATGCTTTAGTACAATGGACTAGGTAATGTTGCTACTCAGTTCCCATCCAAAGCACTACATATATGGGAGACAGAAAGTAAAAACCCTAAGAATGACCTTGAAGAAGAGGTCTATATCATGGATCTAAAATTAGCTGACACTTTGATAAGCATGACACCATCTAGATTGAGACATCACTTGAGGAATAACTAGGAGTGGTTAGATGTGTGTTTACCCAACCAAAAGAAAATGAAGATTGGTGCAAGACTGCTATCTTTCATACCTTTATTGGTCAAGGTGATAAGGTGTGCAAGGTAATCATCGATAGTGATAGCTGCACCAATATCATCTCCATTGACACCATATCATGCCTAGGTTTAGCATCTGTGAACCATCCAAATCCATATAATATGGCTGGATAGATACTTTGTCTATCCCTATTAGGCAAAGGTGTCTAGTCTTGATCAAATTTCAGTTATTCCAAGATAAGATCTGGTATGATGTGCTATCAATTAAAGTTGGTAGCATCATGTTTGGCAGACCTTAACTGGCTCTTCGATCAGGATGCCACACTTCATGTTTGATCCAATACTTGTACATTTATAAGCAAGGGTAAAAAGATTTTTATATACCCTTCACCTCCAAGAACTACCAAGAAAATTGTAGACATTAATCCCAAAATCGAGCAACAGAAGAAGGGCCTACACATAATCAGTGCTAAGGAGTTTGAAAAAGAATTGATTGATGGCTTTCAAGTCTAGATTTTGGTAGTCAAGGAACTAGTGGCAACATCATTCCTTTATACCAATATCCCTAAGAGGTGCTCACCTTCCCAGACTAGTTTAAAGATGTCTTCTTTGAAGACCTCCTAGACCATTTTCCCCTAATACGGATATCCAATATGCTATTAACCTTATTCCAGGAGCCACTCTTCCTAATCTCCCTTACTATCATTTAAATCCTTCTAAACATGCAAAGCTGTAGCGACAAGTTACCGAGCTCCTTAAAAATGATTTTATGAGAGAGAGTCTGAGTCCTTGCGCAGTCTTCGCACTTCTGACCCCAAAAAGAGATGGTACCTAAAGAATGTACATGGATAGCTATGTAATAAATAAAATAATTATGAAGTATCGGTTGTCCATTCTCAAGTTAGACGACATGATTGACATGATATCCTGATCCACTATCTTCTCTAAAATTGATTTAAAAAGTCGATATTATCTAATTAGAATTAAACTTGGTGATGAATGAAAGACTGCCTTTAAAACTAAAGATGGATTGTATGAATAGCTGGTCATACCATTTGGTCTTTCCAATACCACAAGTACCTTCATGAGGGTTATAAGTTAGGAACTATGACCATTCATTGGTTCATTTGTAGTCATGTGCTTTGATGATATCCTGATCTATAGTCAGAACAAAGAAGACCATCTAAATAATTTGTAACAAGTCTATCAAGTCCTAAGAATCGAAAGCCTCTATGAAAATCTAAAGAAGTATGATTTTCTGATGATCCATATAATCTTTTTATAATTTGTAGTAATTTTGATGCTTTGTCAGTAGATCTTGAGAAAGTTCATGCTATAAGTGAATGGCCTATATCCCAAAACATGCATAAAGTTCAAAGTTTCTATAGCCTCACGATTTTTTATAGAAGGTTCATCAAGAGTTTTAGCACCATCACTGTCTCGATCAGGATTGTACATAAAAAGGGGCTTCAAGTGGACTAAAGCCACTGAGTGAGCTGATTGCTTATCATAAGTGGTCAAAAATAAAAACTTATCTCACTACTATATAGATAGGATGAGTAAGGATCGTATCCTCGAGGACACATGATAATTATTTTATACAAAATAAAGAAATAAAATCAAAATATTTTAATTATAAATTTCTAGAAACTAATTAGTAGAGTAAATTAATTCTAAAGATAATTAAACCACATCATAGGGATTAAAAATCCATTCTTCTTGTGAATCGATTCTTTGGTATTCATTCATGCAAAGGACTTATGATTAATTGGTTTTAAGTGTAATTTATCTCTACTTGAGTATGAATCGTATCCCCTGAATCATGTCCCATCCCTTTATAAGCATATATTATTCTAAATCAAAATAAAAGAAGATAAATTAACTTTAATATAATTTATCCCCTATTTGAAATGAACCATATTTTGTTAAGATCATGATGCATTTTCTTTAGAGAAGAAATTATTAAAAGTTAAATTACTTTAAGAAAACATAATACAAATATAAACTAAGAGAATGAAAAATTTTATTAATATTGCATGAAAAAAATATATAAGATGGAAAAAAAATCTATTTCAAGAAGAATTTTATCTCTTTTCTGAGATAGAAAAATCTTAGTCATGCATTGATTAAGTTGACAACATCTTCTTTCTTTCCATTTCAAATCCTCTGCAAACTAAAATCAATTAAAAAATAATCTTTTTATGACTTGTCTAATTCTCTGAATTAATCTTGTCATTAGATCCAAGTTCGTAGGCCATCCGATTACACTATTTAGGGGCATGAAACATGTTGTCGAATCCTTTTACACATCACTTTCCTTTTCCACCGTCAGATTGGTAGTGTTTGGATACCCTATTCCTGGCTGGAATAGGGCCTTTTCCATGCTATTCCCCTAAACAGGCAAAAAAAGGTGGTAGGCCCCAGGAATTGGTATTCCGATCAACCAATCATATTCTGGATGTCGTATTCCATGCTTCCCCATGGAATAGCCATATTACCATTTACCCTATTCGAAGGGCAGTGGCTGGAAATAAATTTGGCTATTACCCCTCTTCGATTCATCGGCCATTCCACTTGATCCCTTCTTGTCTTCTTTTCCGAGGCTAGGGTTTCAAGAGGCGACGCTTCCCTTCATCTCAAATTGTAGGAATCCACCTTGCCTCATCTTCAATCGCACCTCTCGCATGAGTTTCTTCGGACTCCCCTAGTTCTCTGCCATTTGGGCCATTCCATTTACTCAATTAGTGGGTTACCTTCTTTCCCGAGGCTAGGGTTTCTTACCGAATGCTTGCCTTCGTCTAAAACTCAAAGGCACAAGACTTGCATCATCTCTAATCACACCTCTAGCATGAGTTCTTCCGAATCCCCTTGTTCTCCCCATTTTTCTTCTATATTTTTTGGCCAATCTATGATGCCTTTGTCCAAATGTATAAGACATTTGGGTATGAATTTTTTGTTTTCAAGCACATTGATAATGTTGAAGTAGATTATTTATCGTGTTCTTTTTTCATCTTTCGTTTACCTTCTTTTCTCCCTATTTTCAAAAGCTCATAGTTTTTGTTGTTTGTTTCTTGATTTGTGAAGAGATTATCTGTCTCGAAATGGGCTTTAGTTTGTATGAAATATGATCCTCATTCTCTGGTAACTTTCCATGTTAAGAAAATTAAGTATTTATCTATTGAAAATGGCCTCATAGATGGAAAATTTATCTGGACTTCATAGTGCTTTTGAGTTCATTGGTCTTCATATCTTGTAGACTGGACATTGATTTTTAAACTGCTTTGCCCTGTCTTTTCAAAAAATTGTAGCCAAATTTTATTTCCAATCTTGTCTTTACACTGGGTGTCATTTTAACAATGTACTGCTGCTTGCCATTTCATTGCCTAGTACTGTGAACTATTAAATTATTATTGTATGTATAACTTGCATTATCATGACGAGCAGCCTTATGAATGAGCATGGCTTGGGGATAATATATGATGAACATTACTACTTATCGTATGTTGTAGTTGTGATGCTTCAATGATTTTAAGCTTTCATTTGCTGAGTCACAAGTTTAATTACTTTTTGTATTCAAAAGCTTTCCATAACTGGCCTCTAATTACATATGTCATTGAATGAATAAATGTTTGGCAGCCTTTTATAACAATGTGGAGGCATTGTTAAAGTTAATGGTTTCAGCATTTTGTTGATTTGCAACACTTTTTTTTGTTTCCATATTTTCTATGTATAATATTTTGATAATGTATCTTTTATATCATATTTTGCCAATGATGATAGGCTGCCTTAAGAATGAGCATGGCTAAGAGACAAGGGTTTAACTACATTTACATGATAGGCTGCCTTCATAAGTAGTTATTCTATCTTGTAGCCACGATGCTCTAGTGTCTATAATATTGCTTGTCCTAAGATATATATATTTTCAATTAATTATACTATGAATTACTTTTATAGCAAGTACATGTCTCAGCACATACATATTTTGGTGGATTTATTTTCTTGTTCTATAACATGCCTTTGTTATCATTTATTTTTGCATCATTAATAAGTCAATTGTAATAATAAATATTGCTTTTTCTTTAGTTATGTAATGTTTATGGTCCTGTAGATAAGATGCCTAAATCCAAAAAAGATAATCAATATGTACATGGAAGGGAAGGATCATATCATATTAAAGCACCAAACTAGACAGATGCTCTTGATATGATCATGCTTGCCTTAATGAGACAAGAGAATGATGAAGGTAACTGTCACAACAATACTTTCTTGCAAGAAACATGGAAGAAGATGACTAATACATTCAATGCAAGGATAAATAAGTTCTTCGGTTATAGAAACCTCAAGAATCAATTGAAGGTAATGAAGAAGACCTTCAACTTATATTATAACTTAGCTAGTCGATCTGGTTGGGGATGGGATCCTGTACTAAAAGTACTCACATATGGTGATGAATAGATATGGGAAGAGGTCATCTTAGTGAGTGGGGGATTGATGTTGATATCATACATAGCATGCTTTTGATAACATTATAATAATTACTTTTAAATTATTCTTAACAAGTTAACAAGGAGTATGCTCAGATAAAGGGTAAGCCATTTCCTGCATACACGACATGGACATCCTTTTTTACAAGAGCACAATCATAGGTAGATGGGGGGATACATCTGCTATTCCAGAGGGGGTATCGAACAATGATACCTCAAATGACGAAATGGATCGGATCAATTTAGATGACATCAACATTGGCCAACCATCACAATAAAGTGGTGGAGTTTCCAACTCATCATCCAATCCTTTTGATATATTTGATGATGTATCCCCAACAGCCCAACTACCTATGCCTTGACCCTATCCATCGAATGTTCTTTAGATGCACGTCTGTCCTCTAGTATTGGAAATAGGACAAGGTCAACCTCCATTACTCCTATAGCATGTAGGACTAGGCCCACTACTGATGCAACTGATGCCCTTTTAGATTTGGTGGATCAAGGTAGAAAGAGATTGAAAATTGCTGATGAGATCCTCAGGAGAGATGGGCTTGCCCATCCTACGATGTATTTTATTGACGAGTGTATGCGAAGTTGGAGAGTCTCCCTAGAATTATATCTGAATGTATTCTTGCTATAGAGGAGACTTTTAAAAATGAGATAAATAGGTGATTCTTTATGCATTATGAAGGGCCACTACTGGAAGCTTGGCTTAAAAGATAAATGGCTGAGTTCTACCATGTACCACCTTCAATGGCATCCCCTACTGAAAGTTATGCTCATGTGCCTAATATTTTTATGCCTCCTCCAATGCATGGTGTCCATCAAGGTGGCCCCCATGTATTTGTGCCTCCTTCCATGCATGCTGCTACTTCGAGTGGTCCTATTCCATTCATGAAGCCATCATTCAAGTCAAGTAGTGAAGATAGCATTTCCTAGGGTTGTACCCTTTCTCCTTGTAGTAGTCCCGAGGAATTCATGCATACCACATATGCACTTCCAACACATCAAAATGAATTTGGCGGTCATGGTTGGCCTTAACATATATTTATATTATTTGTGTTAAAGGATGATATTTTGTGATATATGACTTTTATATATGTAATGTATCTTATGCCATATATGAACTTTCTTATGATAAATTTTGTTGTAAATAAGAACAGGGTTGTTACTTTACTGGAATGTTTGTTAATACACTATATTATCTTTCATTATTGGTTGTCAACACATAGTTATGCATATGCTTGTATCCTTAACTACTTTCTTTTTCTAATTGATGGATACCTTGCATGAGCTCATGACATTTTTAATAGATGAGGAAAACTATTGGGAGGATGTCATAAATGCACTAATAAGTAGTGGCATCATTATTGTGCAAGATTGTAACATAATTTGGAAGGTGCCATGTCGAACTTGTCCATTCTTGGGTCACGAACTTAATAGATATTTTGAGTAGACATCCAAATAGAGGTTATGATCACTTTAGGATGACAAACACTATGTTCTTGAAGCTAAAAGAGTTGCTTATATCAGGTGGCCTTTTAACAAGCAGACGTAATGTTATAGTATAGGAGCAACTAGCATATTTTCTTCACAACATAGGTCATGGTGTAACTAATAGAGTTTTGGCTGAAACTTTTCAGCACTCAGGAAAGACAATATCTTGATATTTTAACAATGTTCTGAAAGTAATTTATTTACAAGAGTAAGAATTTATAGTTCAACCAGGTGAGGATATTGGCGTGCACCCATGGATCCATGAAAACAACCAATTCCATCCTTACTTCATGGTACCTATGAATAAATTCAACGTTGGTATTTAATTTTCAATTTTGTTAACTTATCTTTGATATAGTTGGTTGCATCACAGAATACTATTGGAGTGGTTGATGGTACACACATACCTGCGTTAATCAAGAAAAGCAAACAATCCCATTTTCGTAATCGAAAGGGCACCATTTTTCAAAATATTATGGCTGCAGTTTCATTTGATCACTCTTTCCTTTTTGTTTGTACTGGATAGGAAGGATTTGTTGCCGACATGAGAGTACTACATTGGTGTGTCAAGTTGAAGGCTTCGTTGTACCAGAAGGTATTCAAAAGCTCCAATATTTAATTGATTTTATATTTTTAGTAAAGTTTTGAATGGTTTAAGTAATTGCATTGGTCGTATACAGGGAAATATTATCTTGTTAACTCAGGATATGTTAATATAGATAAGTTTCTTGCCCCTTTTAAGGGCAATAGGTACCACCTAAGTACGTTTAACAATCCTAGGGTTGAACAATATAACAATTGTTGAGACTTATACAACCATCAACATGCTCAACTCAGGAATTGCATAGAGAAGGCTTTTGAAATTCTTAAGAAGCGATATAAGATTCTTAGAAGTCCCATCCTATACTCCTTCAAGGTCCAGAAATGTATTGTAATGGCTTGCTGCATCATTTACAACTTTATATGATGCACCCAAGGAAACGACAAATACTTAATATGTTAATTGAACCCTTGCTTGCTGATAGTGATGAGGATGATGTTGACCCTTATTTAATTATAGAGGATGATGAATCCCAAAGAGATGATGAACTACATAATTTTGTAGCTAATTGGCTATGGGTTGCTCGTAACATGTGAAGTAAGTCTAACCTGCACCATTTATTAAGTATAATTTTTTCCTCTTATTTCATAAGTTAGTATATTTACCATGATTAACTTTATTACTAATGCAATGTATTATGTAATCTGAGTATCATTTTGGTTTCATATTAATGCAGGAAATCAAGCTTCATGCTATTGACTAATACCGATGTCTTTTAAAGGTTGTTATATAGTTTTCGTGGGCTGTAGACAAGGGATCTATGAATCCTGGCCTAAGTATTAGTGTGAGGTTATTGGGTTCAAGCATACCTTATATAAGAAGTTTTAAACTAGACAAGAGGCAATTGCTACACTTGAGAGTTATCATCAATCTCCTAATCATTCATGTATCGAGAAAATTCATGATATTAAATATAAAGGAGGAAAAGAAGATGTAGCCTTGGCCAGGATTGTGGGTGCACCTTTTAAAATATTTCTGTTTGTTTTAGCTACCTTTGTTATAGGCTTTGCACTTGGGTTTCAGAGTGGACATACTCTGTTAATATTTTAGATGGTTATGACTATTATATCATGTTAATGTCATGGTTGGAAGAGCTATAAAACCATAATGGTCTTTTCTAACTTCTATTTTTGGCTTATTCTATGAATTTGCTGCTGTTGTATGTGCATTGGTAATATGGTTTGGAGGCTCTTATGTGCTACGATGCTTATGTTATTGGCACCCCCATTGTATGATATATATATATATATTTGAATGCCAGGTAGGAATTCTATGCAAAAGTAGTATGATGAGGTGCTACAAGATTCATTGGAAATGTTTCAACAACACTCATCACACATATTAAGTTGTTGAAAATGTTTGATGTTTTAGGTAACAATCCCTTATATTCAAAATATGTGATGACGTATGATGATATTGCAAGGCTGTGAATGCTTTCAATAATTTATTTGTTGATACACATTATTCGTGCTTACCAGGTAGTTTGTGGTTAGGGGTTGAAACTATTGCATAGATATACATAATTTCATATGAAACTATTGAGACATTTGGTTTGGTGGTCTCGTTTGTGAGGTTTTGATGGAGGCTAAGTTTGTACTTTTTTGGATGCAAATCGATATGTTGGTTACTAATGAACTTATATAACTTTAATCAAAGTTCATATCGACCTCTTATATGTTTTATGTGGGCTTGTCAGAGGATGTTTAGCACTATAATTATTCATATCAACCTCTTATATATTTTATTTGTATGTTTAATTGAACATGTTAGTATATTGAACCACATAAAGCAGCCATTTTGTTTTAAAATTTTGCAAATTCTTGTGCTTAGGTTGATTCATTACTATACTAATACTAATATGTTCTGTATTTTCTAGGCATATTGGCCTTTGTATTCCTTTCTTCCTTCTAAATTGTATTGCTGGTTTATTTGTGGATCGAAATTCTTCCCTTGTACTGGCGCTTCATTTCATAATGATTGAATGGTTGTTTAAACTTAATGTACAAAAACTGGTGCAGAAACCAGAGGCACCAGAATAAGGTAGAGGCTTCTCAACCCTCCGTGGATCACTTAATGATATTTGAGTCCATTGTAATAAAGCTTAGTTCAGCTAAGTTGTCTTTATTTGAATCCTGTATTAATCAGCTCATGTTGAGCTAGTCTAGTCCAGTATTAGTCAGCTCCTGTCGAGCTAATTTTATTTTTTTGAGTCCTGTCCAAGTACACTGAAGACTCGAGACCACATAATACAAGTGAAGACCAAGTCTAACCAAATTGAAGATATGGAAGTGAAGTCCAACCCAGTTTGAAGACTTGAAGACCCCAGGAGGAAAATTCAGAAACCCTGAAGCCCTGAACCAATCGGAAGCAAACCGGGCCAGCCCAGGTTGAGGAGAAGAGCTAGGGTGCCAAAGCCTTGTGGTGACCACCCCTTGGTCGGCCACATAGGGTCACCCCCTTGGCTGACCAAGACAAGGAGTGAGGGAGAGTTCTTAGAAAATTTTTCTACCTATTGTTCCCTAATTTTCTAGATAGGATTTGAGTAGGAATAAGAGTCCTATGTATTTACTTTTATGTCCTTACTTGGGGCCCAAGACTAAGGGTCTATTTAAAGGACCCTAGTCTCTTGTATGAGACATTGATTATTGATATATGAAATTCTATTGAGTTCTTCTATTGCTATGTGCCTCCCTGCTATGTGCATCAAGGGATCCTGTGTGCCTGAAGTCCTGCCGAAGAGCTACCCAAAGAAACCCTAGCCGACCAACCACTTTCAAACCTTTTCACTCACATGCCCCTTGCTGTTTTCCTGAGATTTGTCTTGTTTCCCACCTTGTTTTCTCACCCCTGATGGTTGTTTATAGGTCTCCAAGTTCCTACGAATCCAACGACTCCAACCGGGCCGCAATCGAACTACCGAGCAGAAAGCCAGAAATCCGCAGGTCTTTGGCTTGGTTTTCCAGGCCGCATCCATCGAGGAACGTGAGATCTCTTCACTGAAATATTCACCAGGCATATCAAACACTGCCAGGTACACCCCCTCTGTGACCAGTAATTTTATTATTGGAGAATTTGCCCTAACCGAGGCTTCTTAGCCCCGGCGATCCTTTTACCGCTTTCTTAGGTCCAAATCTGCAAGCATAGTTTATAAAATTTATATAGAATTTTATACAACTAATTTTGATCCAATATCCGGGATTTAATCACTTCACCCCATATAAAATCCACAAAAATAATCGCATGCATATCTGCCCCGCATCATCCGGTATCAGAGCTTAGATTAGGGCTTGTTTTCTGCATCCTTTACAGTCCATATATACTCTATTTTTTTAATTGTTTCTCTCTTCTTAGGACTTCAAAAATTCCAATTTTTGTTTTTATAGATTCATATTAATTCAAATTATTTTACAGGAGTTTTTCAGATTTTATTTCGGTCTGTACAATTTCTGTAAGCCAAAATACAGCCTGCAAATTTTTGGCTCTATTTTTTTCAGCAAGACAACTTCGGAAGGTTTAGGGTTTTGTTTAGCATCTCTTTGCATATCTTTTATTTTTAGTATGTTTCTAGCATATTATATCATTGGATGCAAATCATATTTTTACAAAAGAACAAAAAAAAAAATTACATATATAAAAGCTACCAAAACATCTAACCCTAATTTGCATCATCTGCCTGCCATCATTGCATAATCTACCTTTAAGGGCACTCTTGCTATACTAGATAAGGGGAGGAGTTGATAACCTCTCCTTAGCCCAAAACCACATCCCTTGCATTTGGTCCCAAGCCTTAACCTAAAATTAACTAGACCTAATTTACCCTAGTGGGCTAGGGACACCAACTGGTCGGGTCTGAGCTAAGTGTTAGATCACTGTGTCAAGCTAACCTGTGTGTGCTTTGTGCTTGGTGTCTAGAACGGTGGTTCAGAGATTCAGACCTGAAGGGCTTGTGTGTTGGTCCGCCTACCTAGCCAATCTCTGATTGGTGTCTAGGATTGGCAATCAGGGACCTAACACTCCCCTTACACCTGCCTAGTTGAGTACAGGGTTACTATAGGCTAGTTTGCCACCCTAATTGAGCACTTAGTTTTGAGTTCTAGGTCTAGTCAGCTGTAGTCGATTTGATCGAGTCTTGCATGAGCACTAGATCAGGGGTTTCATATCATCCACCACCTTCATAAATGGCTGAATCCATGGATCATCTTGATGCTAAATTTGATGCCCTTGGAGAGAGGTTAGCCCAATCCATCAATCTTAGGCTTGATAAAATAGATGCCCAGTTGACCCATAGGCTTGAGCAAGCAAATGCCCAGTTGACCCACAGACTTGATCAACTAGATGCCTGACTAGGAACCCTAGAGAAAACCTGTAGGACCCAGACTAGATCCAAACCTGAGCCACCTTTATCCACACTACCCAAATTATTTGAGCCTAAAATCTATGTACCCAAAACCTATGAATATAGGTCCTATGCACCCACTCCTTATAAGCCTAGTATACCCACAACCTATAGATCTTATGAATCCAAATCCTGTGACCCCATATCCTATAATCCCATGATGCATAGATCTGCACCCTTGTCCTATGAGCCCAGGGAGCCCATAACCCCTAGGTATCAGCCTAGTACTAGTCATGTCTCCCCTAGTCAACTTGAACCCCATAGGATTAGTATCCCAAAATATGAACCCAGTAGTAAGCCACTACCCCTTAGATAACCTGAAACTAATAGGTGTAATGCCCATAATCAGAAACCAGGACCTAGCCAATTTTTCCTTAGCCGACCTTCCCTTACCATCCCTTTGATTGACAAGGCTTACATTAACACGGAAGTGTATGAAGCTGATGTGAACTTAACGGATGAGTATGAGGAAGAAGAGGAGATACCTCTAGAAGACCTAGAATTAGTTGACCACATAGATACCCAGGTAGAAGCTAATCTAGAGTTAGTTGACCCTGACTATATCTAGCCTAAAGCTGTAGTAGAAGAACAATTAGAGGAAGAGAACCCAGAGACTGCTGCTAGAACCTTACCTGAAAAAATCATAGAGGAGAGCCAAATTTTAGAGTCTAGTCCTAAAATACAGGAACTAGAAGAATTTATTAAGGACCTGACCTCTTTGAATCAGCATCCCCAGGATGAGGCCCCTCCTATAGTTCCCATTAAGGATCTATTCCCTAAGATTAATAACCCATCCTTCCATTATGCAAACCCCATGATATACTGCAACCCTGTAAGGTTAGCCTCATTAGTCTGGGATTAGTCCCCGACATGCCTCCTTATATCATACTTTATCCAACTAACCCGGAACCTTTTCCTCCACCCTACCAGACTAATTATGAACCCAGTTCCTATTTTCTGCCTTTTCCTAACACCTTCAGCATTTCTAGGATTATTAGATTGCATTTAGTTGAGATTAGCATACTGCATGCATTCATTATGCATGTTAGGTTTGCATTATACTTCTGGCTTACCCTTTGGAATTTGCTAGGAGCCCATTGTAAGTTTTCATGAGCATGTCAAGCTAGGATCAAACCTAGAGAACCTATAATATCTTAGGTTTAGGTCTAAAGAGTTCAATAAAATTTCCTTCCATAGGAATGCAGAGTTGAGTCTGTTAGGTGTTAGTATGAGTCATTTGCATCACCTATTAGGAGTCTGCATATGCCCAGCATGTTCACCACCTGCACTAATTTTGAAAGAAACTGGCTAATTCTCGAAGAAGGGCCAAGAAATTTGATGTAGTGGATTCTATCTTGGTTAGGCTTAGGCCTAAAAGAAGCTTCATGCTCATAGAGCCGGACCTTTTAAAGTGATAGAGAGGGTTGGACCAAATGCCTATGTGTTAGATTTGCCTTCGGATTTGGGCATTAGTTCTACCTTTAATATTATAGACCTGGTTGAGTACAGAAAACCGGTAGTGATACCTAGTGAGGCCTTTGGACCTATTCCTTTCCACTGTGAGTGACCCTAACCCAGAGTGTCCATCAATTAATTGGCCCGAGAGAGGAGAATGGATCAAGCGTATCCTGGATGATCAAGCCATTACAACCTCGGGTCGCGGCTATCAGCGCTTCCTGGTCCGATGGCAAGGCCGGCCAGAGTTGGACGATTCATGGATTTCTCGAGAGGACTTGCAATGCCTCGACCTAGACATTCTTGAGAGATATGTGAGCCTGCCTGATCTGCACTCGACAGAGTCGAGTTCCTCCCACCCTGGAAGAATTGGTGCGAACACCAAAGGCACCAGAATAAGGCAGAGGCTTCTCAACCCTCTATTGATCACTTATTGATATTTGAGTCCATTGTAATAAAGCTTAGTTCAGCTAAGTTGTCTTTATTTGAGTCCTGTATTAGTCAGCTCATGTTGAGCTAGTCCAGTCCAGTATTAGTCAACTCCTGTCGAGCTAATTTTATTTTTTTGAGTCCTGTCCAAGTACACGAAGACTCAAAGACCACATCATACAAGTGAAGACCAAGTCCAACTAGATTGAAGACATGGAAGTATAGCCCAAGTCCAACCCATCTTGAAGATTTGAAGATCCTAGAAGAAAAATTTAGAAACCCTGAAGCCCTGGACCAATCGGAAGCAAACTAGGCCAGCCCAGGCCTAGGAGAGGAGCTAGGGCGCCAAAGCCTTGTGGTGACCACCCCTTGGTCGGCCACTTAGGGTCAACCCCTTGGCCGACCAAGACAAGGAGTGAGGGAGAGTTCTTAGAAAATTTTTCTACCTATTGTTTCCTAATTTTCTAGCTAGGATTTGAGTAGGTATAAGAGTCCTATGTATTTACTTTTATGTCCTTACTTGGGGCCCAAGACTAAGGGTCTATTTAAAGGACCCTAGTCTCTTGTATGAGATATTGATTATTGATATATGAAATTCTATTGAGTTCTTCTATTGTTGTGTGCCTCCCTACTGTGTGCATCTAGGGATCCTGTGTGCCTGAAGTCCTGCAGAAGAGCTACCCGAAGAAACCCTAACCAACCAACCACTTTCAAACCTTTTCACCCACATGACCCTTGCTATTTTATTGAGATTTTTCTTATTTCCCACCTTATTTTCTCACCCCTAATGGTTGTTTGTAGGTCCCCGAGTTCCTACGAATCCAACGACTCCAACCGGGCCGCAATCAGACCACCAAGCAGAAAGCCGGGAATCCGTGGGTCTCTGGCTTGGTTTTCCAGGCTGCATCCATCAAGGAACGTGAGATCTCTTAACTGAAATCTTCACCAGGTGCATCAGATGTTGCCAGGTACACCCCCTCTGCCACCAGTAATTTTATTGTAGGAGAACTTGCCCTAACCGAGGTTTCTTAGCCCCGGTGATCCTTTTACTACTTTCTTAGGTCCAAATCTGCATGCATAGTTTATAAAATTTATATAGAATTCCCTACAACTTATTTTGATCCAATATTCGGGATTTAATCACTTCACCCCATATATAAAATCCACAAAAATAATCGCATGCATATCTGTCCCGCATCAAAAATAGCATGCATGGTGGCTTGGTTTATAGAATGAAGTAATCCTGTTATTGCTGCCAGACATAGGAATAACATAATATAAATGACTCATGGAAAATCTCACCAACTATTGATGCTTAACCACAACTTTCTCAGAGTCATTCAAGCATGCTAAGTGACAGGAATGTTCATTCCTCACCTTCTTTTTCTAATTTAACTTCTCAAAGTACATTTTCTGTAATACGTCCATCAATAATGAGACCATATAATTTGCCTGGGCTGGTGAGTGGAGCTATAAAAATGTTGCTTCTTCACTAATTAGTTTCTGAGCATTGCATCCATGCAAATCTATTTCGGTTGTCTTACATGCATTTAGAACACAAACTGAGAATATGCCATACTCCATGCTTATAACATATCATAGAATATTTTTTTGGTCCAATCAACATAGTTTCTTAGAATTGTTCTTATGGTTAACATCTAGGTTTTGAAGCTTTGGCTGTGGCATTATTTTTGTATGTCCAGTGGCTTTCAGGTTATTTCCTGTTTTGACTTATCTGCAATTTGTAAAGTTACATGCTTCCTCCACTATAGAAGTATGAAACCCACCATCTCAACTTGTACCACCTGGAACTTCTTTAGTTTCATTATCCTAGCTTGTTGGATAACTAAAAGATTTTTTGTACAATGTATAATAGTCTCCAAGTCATGGTTTATGGACTTGAATCAGTATAAGAAAAATTCCCAATTTATTTTATACTTATAACTTTGAGTTCATATATGTTTGTTGAATATCATAGTGTGACTTCATGTATTCAAAAATGTCTTCTTGGCCAGATATTGTTTGGGTCTAATCTACATTCATAGCTATGATTTTGTGTTTTTCTTTGTTGTCACCATCATGTTGAAAATTAACTTGTCAAGATTCTGATGTTTAATTCTTCTTGTACTATTCAGTTTCAACTAATTTGAAGTGTTTTAGATGATCAAAATAGTATAATCATCACTTTAGAATTGGAATGAATACTTGGTAGATACTATTTTTCATTTCAAACTTATGGATGATTTATGGATGGATAGATCTTATTATTATGTACTACAATGAAAGTTATATCTAATTATTTCGAGTTCAGGAATTCTAATGGAGAATGAAATTTATATCTTGTTTAATTTGGTAGGAGACATATTACATGTGTCACGATGATGATGGGCTGCCTATTGATTGAGCATTGTTGGGAGGCAGGAGTGAAATAGAACATTAGTTTTTTTCTCTTGTTGCTGTGATGCTCAACTGACATTATCTTTACTGTCCTGAGCCATATTATGTGAATAAATATTTATATTAGTAGTTATGGTAGCTGTTATGTGCTATATTTAAAATGTTGGTAGCCCTTCATGTTCCTGGATATTGACCTATCTTATGAACAACAATACGAAACTGGTCTTTTGATCAATTCCATGGATTTCATGATATCTTCATCTTCTAACCAAAACTGTTATGTTGCCGTGTCAATTTTCAAGTTATTTTTTGCAAAAAAATTATGATCTTCACTTGCACAGGTTTGGAATTTAATATATTTATCAGCTACTCATATTTGTATATGTTACATACTATATGCATTTTAAATGCTTGGAGTGGTTTTTGTTTGTTCAGAAGATAGGTCCAGGTGGTATATTTTGTAGGTAGGATGTCTTTGATTTTTATAGGGCTTAATATATATTTATGTGGGTGCTAAACCTAAACAAAGATGAAATTGGATTTAGAATTAATCATCCTTACATAGTTGGCAACTTTGTCGTAATAATGACTAATTTTTCTAATCTACTTTATTTTTTGGGAAATTAGTCTATATATTATAGTATTATCTTGAGATATATTCAGGGAACAAATTTCATGTTGAACTCATTAGTAGTTATACTTCAATTAATAAATTTGAGTGTCTGTTGGATGTTAGAGTGGGCCATCTTGTTCTGTTCATCTACTTTGAAATTATAAGTTTATATATGATATGACAGGACTATGTTTTGATAGCTGCCTCTAATGGATGATTTTTTAAAGCATGGGTATTTGAATAACTCATATGATGAAAGTTAAATCCAATTATTCCGAGTTTAGGATTTTTATGAAAATTGAAGAATTTGCATGACTGACCAAGTTTTATTGTTATAGGCAATTATTTTTCTTTTGTTGTAGGGGCTATAATATTTCAAAACGATCCAGAGAGTAGTTTTCTTAAGTATACTACTACGAGTTGGTACTAATGGTTATGGACTGAAGTGCAATGCATGAAATATATTACAGTTTCTAAATCAATTATAACAATTTTGTTTTTTTTTTGGAAACTCAGTTTCGTTGTTATATTGTCTGGGCACATATGTTCTCTTCTTATTTTTATAACAAGTATTCATCTTATATGGATTTCTGATGATAATTTAAACTAATAATAAAATATATTTTTTTCTTATAATTTACATATTCGGCTCATATCCGTTCCTATTTCATTTTAGTTGTATGTTATCCGAATGGTATATCAATCCTTTTTATGCAATGTAATTTGAAATATCAAGAATCACATATCTCTCATAACAAGGATTCTTCTATTTCATGTATTTCTTGTATATTAAATGTTGCTATACTTTAACAATGTCTAGAGCAAAATCATAATGGTATACTCCATTTTTCTCTTGCTAATATGTTAGTAATATATGTACATAATAAAAAAAAAATTGAATATAACATAATAATAAATTAATTAGTATAAAATAATTTATTCAGGTATTTATAAAATTAAAAAACTTGATAACTCATTTTACATTATTAATTGGACAGGGGTATTTTTGAGATTTCAAAAACATTCTTCACTATTCCGAATGGAATGCAAGCTTATTTCCATGTCATCCAAATATCATTTGGAATAACACTATATTAATTGCATTGGAATAAAGTGAAATACCGGATTTCAAACCAAATAGAAATCTGGAATAACAGGGAGAATAAGCTATTCCTAAAAAATTTGTATTCCTATTTTTGGAATAACTTTTTGACATCCAAACACTACCATTATGTTTTAGGAGTTATTTTCCTTCCACTTGATAGAGCCATGCTATAGATCGCATTTGTTGCCAGACCACTGGCTGTTGGTGTTTGTGCACTGCGCGAATACTTGGTTTGGGAATTCTCTAGGGAGCCGTGTGAAACTAAAGCCTTAACAACATTGTTTCCCTTTGGTTCACAAGAAAGACAAGCAGAAAAGAGCCATGTTAAAAGTTTCCTCCTGGTGACATCTAGCTGGATTTAGTGGCATCCCGCTTAAGTGGTCTGGCATCTATCTAGGATTGGGTCGGATCACTGTCCGGTGCTTCTTTCTATTGAATCATCGATCTCCGGTCACTCACTGTTCAAGTTTGAGAAGTTCTGGCTAGCCTAGCCCCAATCCTGGAAGATTGTGAGGGAGGTGTGGAGGATGCCTGTGTGGGGTGATGCTAGATATCGGATTACCCGTAGACTAGAGCTTCTTAAAAGGCATCTCAAGTATTGGAATAGGAAGGAGGTGGAAAATATTTTCTCTAGGTTGGCAATTATAGAGAAGACTATTCTTGAGCTTCAGAGCAGGAGGTTAGGAAGAGGGGGCTTCATGACCATGAGGTGACTGCTTTGTGGAGTCAGTTGTCCATTCATTAGTCCTTACTCCTTTAGCAGGAGACTTTCTGGAAGTAAAAACCTAGAGCTCAGTGGATCAAAGAAGGTGACAAGAATACCAGATTCTTCCACCAAGCTACTATTGTTAGGAGGCATATGAACTGTATCAGGGCTCTGCAGATTGCTGAAGGATCTTGGGTGGAGGATGATGAGGATATCAGACGGGAGCTTGTTCATTTCTTCAGGTCCAGATGGATGGCTCATTCGGGAGCTTCCCACTTTTCGCTCTCCTCCTTTGGTTAAGGTGTCAGACTAGGAGAATTTCAGTCTAATCAGTCATTCTCTGAGGATAAGGTGCATAAGGCCTTAGGATCTATGGTTGAAGACAAAGCCCCTAGCCTAGACGATTTTCCCCTCCTTTTCTTCAGGAGGTTTTGGAGTGTTGTATGGGTAGAGGTAGTTGCTGCTATTAAGAAGTTTTTCTCTTTTAGCAGGATGCCAGACTCTTGGAAGGAAACTTTTATCACTCTTATCCCTAAGCACCGAGATGCTCTAGAGCCTAGCCATTTTAGGCCCATCAGTCTGTGAAATACCTTGTACAAACTTTGTGCTAAAATCATGGTTAATAGGATGAAGCCGAACCTTCCCACTCTAATCAGCTTGGAGCAGGGAGCTTTCATGAAGGGCAGATCTATCTATGATAATCTACTTATTGCACAAGAATTGATGTATGATCTTCACAAGGTGTCCACCTGCCATAGCCTGATGGCTATTAAGGTGGACATGGAGTGGGCTTATGACTACATGTACTGGTCCTTTCTTGAGAAGGCTCTATTGACTTTGGCTTTCATTCTTGCTGGATTTCTTGGATTCTTGCATGTATTATCAATCCTTCTTTCATGATTCTGATCAATGGTACTCCTTCGAAATTCTGTCTCTAACGTCAGCCTTTGTCAAGGTTGTCTTCTATCTATGTTCCTGTTCATTCCTTGTTTTGATGCTCTTTCATGAGCCTTATGGGTCACACCCCGGGGATTGGGTCTTTAGTCTTATGTCCTAGCCCCTGAGGCCAATCCCATCTTGCATCTTCTCTTTGCAGATAACTATCTACTCCCAGGTCATGCCACTGTTCGATGTGCTTAGGGCTTCAGGATGATTCTAAAGGACTATTGTCTAGCATCTGGGAAAAGAGTTAATTATCAAAAATCTGAGGTGCACTTCAGCCCGAGGATCCTGACCCTCTTGAGGCATTTTATCCGAGAGATCCTTAGGATTGTTGAGCATCAAGGTGCATTGCATTACTTGGGAACCCCTATTATGGGGGGTAGACTGGCAAAGGCCGATTGTTATCACCTGGTTAAGGAGGTCCATGATAGGGTGTAGGGATGGCAGGGTAGAACTCTTTTTCTCTAATGGGGCGGATCACTCTGATCAGGTCAGTTCTTACATCTTTATCGATTTATTTGCTCTCTCATGCTATCCTCTCAAAATCTATGGTTCTCAAACTGGACCAAGTCATCTGGGATTTCTTATGGGGTTCGGCTTCTACTCAGAGACCCATCCATCTTATCAGCTAGCACATGGTTTGCTAGTCCCGTAGAGATGGAGGTCTGGGTATCGACTCGCTCATCTCGATATGGGAAGCCCTGTTCACCAGACATATCATGAGATTCCTATTATGTCTGGATAGCCTCTGGATGGGGATGATGAGACATAGATATGGCCCCTTGCACCCTGATGAGGTACATTGACCTTGCCGAAGAAGTTTTGCCAAATGGAGAGTGATGATGACCACTGCTCATGCTATCCTCCCCCACACCAGTTGGGTTTTAGGGAATGGCACATTTATTAGTTTCATGTCTGACCCTTGGATAGCAAAAGTCCCACTATCTTGCTAACCGACATTGATTGCTATGGACATCAATGATTCCATTTTCATTCCTGACTTGTTGCTTAGGGATGCCTTGCAGTGGAATCCAGTTTAGGTTACTCATGTTTTGGGTCATATTATGGGAGCCCAAATTTTATCAATTCCACTGCCTTTTTTATGCTTGTACTAACATCAGGGTGTGGAGGACCTCAGCTATTATCAGAGCTACCATGTTCGATCTACTTTTGCAATTCAGCCGATACCTTAGCAGACTCTTGATCTTGCCTGGATCTGGAGGATTCGGGTCCATCCTAGAGTGAGCCTATTTTTATGGAAAGTGGCATGAAGATGTCTCCCAACTAAAGCCTTCCTTAGCTCTAGAGGGAAGTGCATCCCCTTGTACTGTCTGGTTTGTTGGTTGGAGGATAAGACTTTGGCCCATGTTCTCTTTTTATATCAACGAGCTACCCATATTTGGAGGATGGCTGGTCTCCAACCATTATTCATGTATGTTGTGGATTATGTTGATTACTTCTTGGGATTGCTCCGTCTGTCCATGGGCCATGCTACCGCCACTTTCATTGCTTATAGTGCATATCGCATCTGGCTTACTAGAAATGATATAGTCTTCAACTTCGCTACTCCTTCTACTAGATTTCTTGTGGAGAAAGCTCGAAGTCATGCTACTAAGTATCTGATGTCGATCATGGCATCTTCAAAGACCTGGGCCTTCCACGTCGCTCCTCGAGTGCCTTGTGGGGTTTTCATCTCTTGGGAGCCCCCACCTCCAAACTTCATCATGGTCAACTTTGATGGGAGTGTCTTAGGCACTCACGGGAGAGCCAGCTTTGTCATCTATGGCCCGAGTCTCGGTGTCATCACAGCAAGGGGCCATCATCTCATTGAGCTGACTGTCTTGGTTGTAGAGCTCCGAGGTGCTTGGGCCAGTATTGTTTATACTCGGATGATTCTATAGGCTAACCACCTCATTATGGAGGGTGACTTTGCTACTATCATAGCTTGGATTTAGGAGACTAGAAGGTCCAAGCTGGTGTACCCTCTCCTTTGTGATATCGGGTTTCTTCTTCAAGGGTGGTCATTTTCTATTATTAGACATGTATATCGGAAGGCTAACTCGATGGCTAACTGGGTTGCCTGCTACGTCGCTTATCACTCAAGCTCTATTTTATGGACCGACCTGTGGCATATCCCAAGGTCATTTCGTGATATAAAACTTTTTGACTTTCTTGGTTGTATTCATATTAGATCCCTAATCTGAATGCAACAATTTACCAAAAAGAAGTTTCTTCCATGTGGAAGTCTCTGGCACTTGTGTGCTGCACCTCATTCCTACATATTTAATGCCCATGCAGCCATATTAAATGATGGCTGGACAAAAATGCCCCTCCAATCTTCAGCTTCCATGGATTTAACTTCATCTAATGCAATGCAAAAAATTTTCTTCACAAAATGCTATTAATGCCTTTATCCCTGTACAGCCATTTAATACTGCATAGTATCATTTACTTCATATATTATTACCATTTAAATAATTTTGTTGAATTCCATTTTGAATACCATTTATATCTTTTTAACATATAAATCATGTTTTTCATATTGACAAGCAATTTTCCTACAAAACACAAGTAAAAATATCAATTCTTAAAAAATTAAGATTAATTAATGCACATTTTGATGCTTTAATTAGATATCAATTATACTTATCATGAACTTTCCAAGAAATAAAGGAAAGAATGGTCCATGCTTCAGCTTTGCGACTACTAGATTTCTTAAAAGTTTTTAAATTTGCATGTGAAGCATCGGGAGTGGAAATTGATGGAGTCCTAAGTTAGGAAGGACATACTATTGCTTTCTTTAGCAAAAAGCTAAATGACTCCAAGCATGGGTATTCTACCTATGACCATGAGGTTTTCAAGTTTTTCAATTCACAAAAAAATTAAGTCTGAGATATGAAAAGTGGGTTGTGTTCCTTTAGGCCAACACCTTTATAATAAGGCATAGACAATGAAGCTCTAATGTACTTTCCCGTAGCATGGACCTTTTATTGGCAGTAAGTGTAAAGGTTATACTATAGGAAATAATGACATAGCTGATGCTAATAATGTCATTTCTCGATGCTTAAAAGCATCGGTAAGATACCTCGTGATTCTTTTAAAAGCATCACAAATGCATTGCCTATGTAAGCATGAAAAAATAATTCTTTGATACTTTTGAAAAGCATCAATAAAAACTTTTCGATGCCTAAAGGTGTCGGCAATTGACTAACTTACTGATGCTTCCTTGCATTAATATAGATTGATCAATTTTTGTCACTTAGCGATGCTTTTTAAAAGCATTATTAAAGTAAAGCATAGCAATGCTTAAAAACATTGGTAATGAGCAAAAAAGTGTCAGCATGGACCAAACAATTCGGGCCACTTAGCGATTCTTTCTAAAAGTGTTGTTAAAGTAAGGCCTATTGATGCTTAAAGGCATCAGCAATGAGAAAAAAAGTATCGACATAATCCAAACACTTAGCAATGCTTTTTAAAAGTATCGTTAAGCTTAAGTTCAATGATGCTTAAAAGCATCACTATGTTACATGTTAATAACACTAATGAGAGTCAATAAATATAAACTTAATTATGCTTTTTAGCATCATTAATTTACAACTTAGCGATGCTTTAAAGCATTGATATTTTTTAATTTTTTTAAAAATTAAATGAATAATATATAATAAAATATCTACATAAAAATTGAATATTATATAAAAATAAATATGTTGTTACATGAAGCAAACATCAATTCAATGAAACCTATATGACATGAAATCAAACAAATACAATCTAACATGAATCAAATATCATTTAACCTGCACAAATAAATCATTCAAACACTAATCCATTAAAAAGTCAATATTATAAATTATATATATATATATATATATATATATACATATATAGATAAATAGATTGTTAAAATTCTATCCATGAACAACTACATCAAAATATATATAAAAGATAATGATCGAAAAAAATAATCATCAAGCATCAATGGTCTGCTAGAGGATGGTCATTGTCCTCTTTACGACTGCCGGATATGTCAAGAACCTACAAAAGATATATAAAAAATTTGAGTTATGATACATACATCATAATATATTCTAAATTATTATATATATACAAAAATATATGTAGTTATATACTCATTTACTTGAGATGGCATAAACATATGTAGCATAGATGTAAGATGCTCAAGCTAAGTCCTTATGATCCACATCTGTGCTCTATCTATATCATGTGTCTACCTCAACACTACCATCTCTACTCCATGTCTCCCTCTTAGCACCATCATTTGTGCCTTGAGTTTATAAACATGTGCATCACTAGCACTATCTCTAGTATCCTGAGTAAATCGACTCATCGTAGATAATTGAGTAGGGATAACTCCAATCCCGTAACCCCTCACTCATCTATAACATTTTGGCCCCATCAACTTTGAAAATACCTCAATCTTGATGCAACTACTCTGCATAGATGCTAAAGATTCTCTGGCACACTCTACGATCAAAGATGTAGCCCTTTCCTATATGTTATAAAAAAACTCATATCTTAATGCTTAATAAAATAAAATTATAAATCATGATACAAAATGATGCTGTAAGACCGCTGACATGGAGCACTCTCGAACCCAGCTGGTGGCCACGTTGGCAGTCGATGCCAACTAAAGAGAGATCTTGATGTGGCCCTCACTCTTTATGGCCCTTGTGCTGGAGCGGCTCCCCCAAGGTTGAGCCCTAGTCGAGGTCAGGCCCTCATTCTTCATGACCCTCATGCCGAAGTGGCTCCCTCGAGATCAAGTCCCAACTGAGGTTAGGCCCTTGTTCTTCATGCCCCTCGTACCAGAGTGGCTCCCCCGAGGTTGAGCCTCGACCAAGGTCAAGTCCTCGTTCTTCATGTCCCTCGTGCCGGAGCAGCTCCCCCAGGATCGAGTCCCGATCGAGGTTAGGCCCTCATTCTTCATGCCCCTCGTGCTAGAGCTGCTTCCCAAGGTCGACCCTCGATCGAGGTCAGGCCCTCGCTCTTCATGGCCCTCGTGCCAGAGCGGCTCTCTCGAGGTCAAGCCCTGATCAAGATCAGGCCCTCGCTCTTCGTGCCCCTCGCAACGAAGTAGCTCCCCCAAGGTCGAGCCCCGGTCGAGGTCAAGCCCTTGTTCTTTGTGCTCCTCACACCAGAGCGGCTCCCCCAAGGTCGAGCCCCAGCTGGGGTCAGGTCCTCGTTCTTTGCACCTACAAGGGAAGTCTTCTTCCCTGCTCGAGGCTGCTCCCATGGTCAAAGTCAACCTCTCCCCCGGATGGACAAACAGCGGTGAGACCAACAAGTGGCACCATGGTCCTCGCCTTGGCATGCCTGGGAAACTGGCATGCCTAACGGGTGATGGCATGTTGCCTGAAACATCCAGAGTACACCACTTGTGCCCCTACAAAGTGGTGTTCTACCTGGGTGCACCGGTCCATGGGGAAGCATCCTACCAGAGCAACTAAACTACCAGCCCACTATCAGTGCCACCGGGGAAAGGAGCTCCATTATCCACTATCTGCACCACCCAGAAAAGCAAGGGCTCGTCAGAGAATTCAGACCCTGTAGCACCTGCCCCGGGCTAGTGCTCTGCCAAATGGTGGGGTGGCACTAATGGGGAGTGGCGCCTTGTCGAGGTGTCAGGGTTTGTAGTGAATCTTCCTACCATGGAGGCACACCCCCTTCATGATCTTTGGGGGCTCAGTTAGTGGCAAGTCCTCGACCACTCGGGGGAAAAAGACAAGCCCACGTCCCACTCGCAAGGGGATGAAAGGGTCGAGAAAGATAGAATTCCATACCTCGTAGGAGGCACCGCTTGCCTATAAGAAGAAGATCCGAAGGGGTCTCCAAAAAAGGTAAGTGAGAAGGGGCTGGCACCACAGCGAAGCACTAGGCATACCAAGAGCATTCGAGAATCTCCGAAAAGAGCTCCGACATCCACCACTGGTCGTGCCCTCCTTCTCGACCTAACCTCTCACTTTATCTCTTTCTTAGAGACCTCCGAGGGTGGAAACCACTCTGGGATCCACCTAGGAGGACCTGTCCTCCTAGGTGGCTCACTGACTTGATCGTCGGAGTGCCCCCATCAGAATCCTTGACCTGGGTTTTTTTTTTTGCAAGTTCAGGCATGCACATCGAGCACCAGATGGGAGCACCATCAATCGATGTCGAATGAGTACTACAGGCCACGATGACCTAGGCAGCAACAGATTGGCATGCCAGGTAGGAGCGGTCATGAACAGTCCCTAGTTTGAGCTAGTCTCCCATCGCTAAAGCAACTCTGCCTGCAAGATGGTGGTCACGCATGTGCAAGAAGCCTTCACCAGCCGTGTGGGGGATGCTCCCACTCATGGAAGCTCACGAAGTCTAGAGAGGGAGCCCCAAGCTCCACCACCATCACTACCAATGGATATCCAACTCACCGCACTCACCCAACAGGTACATATCCTAACATGTTAGTATGATAGCTCCACCATCAGCACCGGTCCCTGGCCACCTAGCAGCAGCCATGGACCCCAGTGACCCAGGTCGCCTATCCTTGCGATAGCATGCATTCCCTCCAGGGGAGGCCATAGCACCCACGGGCCACATCTGATCACTAGGGAAGCCTCCGAACCCCATGGAAGAGATAATGGAGTGGGTTGGTCAATTAGGAGAGCCGCTCCTCGGTCTCTGACCGCGTCACTGCTAGGCGACACAGACACCACCAGGGCAAGGCCCCCTAGCATGACACCCCATGATCATTGCTTCCCTCTCCTTTGATAGTCTCGATGGAAGGTTCCACCGACAATGCCATCAGGCGCCTGGCTAAAAGGCACCTGGAAGAGCAAGAGTGCAAGCTAGCCAAGCTATCCCGTCAATTTGCCAACATGTAGGTCTCCCCATGCGAGCCTGTGGGCTATGATGCTCGCCCCCCTTTTCTCAAGAAATCCAAGAGGAGCTGGTCCCCACTCGGTTCCGTATGCCCCAGGTGGATCCCTATGACGGGACCACCGATCCTTTGGACCACTTGGAGAGCTACAAGACTCTCATGAGAATCCAAGGGATGACTGACACTCTACTTTGCATCGCCTTCCCGGCCATCCTTTGGAAGGTCACTCGAGTCTGGTACACCCACCTCGATCCTGAAAGCATCCACTCTTTTATGCAGCTAGAGAGGAGGTTCGTGGCACACTTTGACACTTTTCACAAGGTGCCACGAGAAGCTGACAGCCTCTTCTCTATCCCGTAATAGGACCATGGTCCTTGTGGGACTATATGTCCTACTTCAAGGTTGCCACCATGGAGATTTATAATCTGGACGAGCCCGTTACCATGCTGGCATTGAAAAGAGGGCTCTGGACCTCCTGCTTGACCTACTCCCTAGACAAGAAGCCGTCGATGACCCACTTCGAGCTCCTCCTTCATGTCCATAAGTATATCCGTGTAGAGGAGGCCGATCAGACTAGGAGGGAGCTAGACGAGAAGCCCTAAAAGAAGTAGTCCCAAGGAGAAGCCTCCGGGATGCAGAGATTCGGACCAACCCTGGCCCAAAGCTGAAGAATGTCCCCATCCCTGAAGAAAGATTTACTCCAATCCTCGCCCCATGGTCTAAAATCCTTATGGAGATCGATGGCGAGCGCTACCTGCACTGCTCTCCCTAACTGAGATCGTTAAGTGGCCATGATAAATCAAAGTATTGCTAGTTCCATCGTGATCATGGCCATGATACCGAGAAATGCCGCCGCCTCAAGAGGGAAATTGAAGACTTGATAAGAAGGGGCTACCTTGGAAAATTCATAGGGGAAGGCCCTAGCAGAACCTTAAGTGCTTGCAGCTCTTCCCCATATTGACAACCAATCTACTGAGAAGCCTATGGGCATGATCTTCTAGGGAATAGAGCATATCTTTAAGAAGACTAGGGTGGAGAAGGGATCAAAAAATGTACTCCCCTTTGCAAGGAGAAGGGAGACCAGGGTGAAAAATGTAAGCAATGATGTCATTATCATCGAGATCATGATAGTGAAGCATCCTGTAAAGTGGATTATAGTTTGACTGATGTCCTTTTCTACGATGCCTTCTCCAAGATGAATTTGTCCTCTGCTCAACTGAAACCAGTGTACACCCCCCTTGTCGGTTTCATCGAAGACTCGGTGGGAATCGAAGGGGAGATTACTCTCCCAGTCACTGCTGGCTCACTACCTCGGTAGAGTATGGTTATGATGACTTTCATGGTTGTTAAGCTCCCCTTGACCTACAACATGATTCTCGGCCACCCAGGGCTCAATCTACTTGATGTGGTCATTTTGACAAAGCAGCTTCTAGTGCAATTCCCGACCCCCTATAGCATGGGGGAGATGAGGAGGGCACCCCATCCAGTTCACCATTGCTTGCAGGCCATCTTTGGAGGCAAGTGTGCCAGGGAAGATCCCACCATCGATGACCTCGATCAAAGAGCATAAGATGCCAAGGGTGGTCCAGTTGAATGCTTGTTATCATGCCCACTCGGCACCAATTCGTTAAAAACAGTGCAAATAAGAGCCCAACTATCGAGTGATGAGAAGAAGCACTTACTGAGTTTCCTCTGGGCGAACGTAGATGTATTCGCTTGGACCGTGATGGATTTTCCAGGGATCCTTACCGGCATCATCATCCACAGGCTGAACATCGATCCAAAATATTGTTCGGTCTGGAAGAAGAAAAGAAGCTTCACCCTAGAAAGGCAGAGGGCAGTGAACGAATAGGTGGAGAAGCTCCTCGTAGCTAGCTTTGTTCGCGAAGTCCAATACCCAAGTTGACTGACGAATATGGTCATGGTTAAGAAAGCTAATGAAAAGTGGAGAATCTGTGTATACTACATAGACCTCAACTGAGCCTGCCTAAAAGATAGCTTCCCTCTCCCAAAAATCGACCAGCTAGTGGATGCCACCTCTGGGCACAGCCTACTCACCTTCATGGATGCATTTTCTGGATACAATTAGATCTGGATGCTCTTCGAAGATGAGGAGCATACTGCCTTTATCACGGTCCGTAGGACATATTGTTATCGAATGATGCCATTCGGCCTGAAGAATACTGGAGCAACTTATGAGCGTCTGGTCAATAAGGTCTTCAAAGACCAAATTAGTCACATCATGCAAGTGTACGTGGACAACATGCTTATCATGAGCTGATCGGAGTTAGACCATGTTGCAGACTTGGTAGAGGCTTTTCATAATCTCTGCCTTCACTAGATGAAGTTGAACCTGGCCAAATGCACTTTCAACATGGCTACCAGGAAATTCTTGGGTTTCATGGTAACTCAGAGAGGAATCAAATGAAACCGAAAGAAGGTCCAAGCGATCGTTCACAAGGAACACCCCACCTCGAAGAAGCAAGTACAATGCCTGACCAGTCGAATTGTAGCTCTGAGCTGGTTCATTTCGTGCTCTATCGATCACTGCCTGCCTTTCTTTAAGGTATTGCGCAAGACACACAACTTTGCCTGGACAAAGAAATGTCGAGAGGCCTTCGAAAAGCTGAAAAGATTCCTGGCTTCACCCCCACTTCTCTCCAGACTGGAGGATGGAGAGGAGCTCCTCCTATTCCTGGCAGTCACCCCGGGAGCCATCAATTCAGTGCTTATCCATATAGATGGTGACAGAGTCCAAAAGCTAGTGTACTATATTAGCAAGCACTTTCAGGACATGGAGATCAGGTACACCAACTCTGAGAAATTAATTTTTGCACTTATTATGTTTGCTCAGCATCTTAGGCCGTACTTCCAAGCATACCCGATCGTAGACTTGACTGACCAGCCAAAGACCTTTCACCCAGGTGACTTAGTTCTACAATGTACTGAAGTCCCGTAGCTTGAAGAATGCGGCAAGCTGTCCCCCAACTGGGAAGGCCCCTACAAAGTAATCAAAGCCCTTCCCCAGGGAGCTTACTACCTCGCCGAACTGGATGGTGTCCAATTCACATAAACCTGGAATGCCAGCAACCTAAGGATGTATCATCAATAAAGTAAGATTCCCTTCCATTAATTACAAATTCCTCTTCGGTGCAACACCATTTCTATGTGTGCATGGAAATCTTCGCTCGACGACTCCAAGTCTAGTGGCCAAAACCGGGAAACTCCAGAAGTCCTGCACTTCAAAGTCGAGAAACTCCTGAAGCTTCGCACCTCAAAGTCGGGAAGCTCCTAATGCTCTGCACCTCAAAGCGAGGAAACTCCTGAAGCCCCGCACTCCAAAGCCAAAAAACTCCTGAAATCCCAAAATCCAAAGCTAGGAAACTCCTGAAGTCCTGTACTTCAAAGCCGAGAAACTCCTGAAGCCTTGTACTTCAAAGTCGGGAGACTTCTGAAGCCCCGCACCTCAGGCCAGAATGCTTAAAAGTCCTGCATTCAGCCCATCGAACTCTCAATTCGGTGGCTGCAAGCCGAAGCATTCCGGATGTCATGCATTCAATCTGCTAGACCCTCGATCCAACAGGGGCAAGCAGCATCCCAAGCCGGTAATGGCAGGTCTGGAATTCCTGCCCCATGAAATCAATGGCATTCTAACCTGATAGGAATAACTTGTAAGAGCCTCTAAGGTCCTTCCAGCTATCCACCAACCCCCAGATCAGGGAGAGAGCCATAGAATTTTGAAGGCCTCGAGATAAGTGGTCAACCCTGGCCAAACCCCTGAGGACCCTTGGCAAAGTTCTCGACATGGTGAAGGTAGGCAACGGGGCCATTAGGTCCCCTTCGGTCGCCAATCATCCCTAAGGGGCTACTGCCAGGAACCGGAACTCGAGAAGTATTGGCACAACGGTCATAACAAAGGTTCATTCTCATTTACAAAAAAAAGGGGAAGGGAAAGAGAAAAGAAGAGTATTCAATGGAAAGAAGGTGAAGTTCATTAATCTAAGTTCCTTTACAATGAAAGGGACCCCGACAGTTCGAATAGCCACCAAAAACTCAAAAGAGAAATGAAAATCCTAAGTGCAACTACTGCTCTATGGGTT
This sequence comes from Areca catechu, assembly GCA_021397845.1. Classification (NCBI taxonomy): domain Eukaryota; kingdom Viridiplantae; phylum Streptophyta; class Magnoliopsida; order Arecales; family Arecaceae; genus Areca; species Areca catechu. The sequence continues at coordinate 57,432,483 of CM038047.1, read as the reverse complement.
CCTTCATGGGACGACGAGGGAGGTCACCGGCATCCTCCTGGCCTTTCACTGGTGGGGGTTCCACCTTGGAGGCTGATGGCGAGCCCGCTATCTTGTCCACTCCAGCCAAAGCTCCACTTCCTTGTCTGCTCCGGTCGAAGGCTCCACTTCCTCGCCCACTATGGTTGAAGGTTTCGCTTCCTCAACACCAGCATTGGGGGTCACCGAAAAGATGATGGCCTCTAGATCCAGCTTCGTGAAGGCTTGCACCACCTTCGACGAGCATACCACGAACCCTTGAACGAAGGAGTCCATGACTGCCTCCCGAACTTCGTCGGTAAACTCCATCGAGGCCTTGAACCTCAGCACTGCTTCTATTATTTCCTTTCTGGTGGCTTCCATCAGGGCCACTACCATGGCCACCTTCTCTTCCACTGATGCCGCTAGTGCCAGCACTGCCTCTAAGTGTGTCTAGAGGACTCGGGACTCCCCCTTCAGACGTGCCACCTCCATGGTGGATCTCCCTTCTTGGCAAGTGGCCTTCCCCCTCTCAACAGCCAAGGACACCTCCATGTCCGTGGCCTGCTTGTCAATTCCAACTGCTACAGCCCTTGCATCGGCTAGTTTGGCGAAGAGGGCCCATTTTCGGTCCTCGAGAGCTCAGACCCTCTCTGCCTAGGCCCTGGCCTCCTACTCGAGTATTTCCATCTCCACCTTCTGCTGAGTTTCATGTTTCTCCCACTGGGTGCAGAAGTCCTGAATGAGGAGGATATCGATGCCAATCTGTATTAGAAGCATCAGCAAATGCAACTCCACCGATAGTGAAAGAAAGTGGCGGTGAGGGAGGAACATACCATGAAGAGTTGGGGAAGGATGCTGGCAATGGTCACCGAGAACACCTTGCTGCCCCTTTCCCAGTGGTCATGAAACTGGATGGCGAACACCATCATTCACTCCGCCAGCACCAGTCTTGGCAGATCGCTGAGTTTGGGGGTATGATCATCGAGACCTGGCACACGTTCAAGACCGATGATGTCGCGTCTATTGCCTGATCCGAGGCAATCGCTGGTGAAAGAATTTGGGCCAATGGGGATGGGCCCACCGCTTCAACAATCGATGGTGATAGTGACTGTGGCACCCTTTCCCTTGCCGCCAGCTCGATCTTCACCTCGATCACCTCTAGGGCTTTTGCTACCATGGGGACCACAGGCCCAGCCCGCATCGGTGCATTTAGCCCTCGGGTTGAGAATTAGGTTTGCAGCCTAGGCGATGAGGAGGCTGGCCCAGCCATCCCACCCTTCTAGCTGGATGGGGCAATCGATCTGGGCCCCTGATTGGGTTCGTCGCGGGCCCTTTTCATTGGGCTTTCCATAGACCTAGAAGATGCGCCCTTCTTCTGGGTCATCTCCAGAATTTGATCCAAAGAAAACTTCATTCCTGTAAAGGAGAAGGAGGGCAGGTCAGTGCCGTGGTCAAAGAGAACTTAAGGGAGGAAAAGTGATCAAAGAAGGCTCACTTAATGCCCAAATTGGGCTAACCCTGACATCAAACAGGCTCTGCTCAGATAGCAAAACCTGAAGAGAAGGAATTTGGGTGGTGAGGAGCTGGTCGTATACCTCCCGATCAGTAGCCTCCACTTGAGAGTTTTGATTTGAAGACCGGTCCGGATCGCTCCAAATCCAGTTGACCCCTTCCATGGAGGCAAAGAAGTACCTACCCTTCCATCCCTTGATGGAAGAAGGGAGTTTGAGTCTAACACCCTTAGGGCTGGGAGCAACGAACCACCAACCCTTGTCGGTTGGGTGGTGCTTCAGGATAAAAAATGCCCTGAAGAGGAAAAAACGGGCAATAATCCCATAGAAATGGTAGAGGACTATGAAGCAAGAAATGACCCTAACAACATTGGAAGCAAGCTGGGCTGGAACTAGGCAAAAATTGCTAAAAACGAAGAGGAAGAAAAATACAGAGGAAGACAAAAACCCTCGACAAAGAAGTCCTCGTACAAAGCTATTTGACACAAGCCATCGGAGGTGACCCGCTCCCTCGACCCCAAAATCGAGAGTCTGATAGAGTCCGGGATCCTGTATGTCTCCCGAAGCTGTGAGAGGTCCTCTCCAATCATCATCGAGGCGATGTCAGAGGGGACCAGTAAAACTGGAAGGAAGAACTAGAGGACTAGAAGGGGGAGTAGGAGGAGGGGCCCTAGGACCATCGATGACTATCCCTGTCAGTCTAAGGTTCCTACACATACTAAGGCTCAGGGGGGTGACATCCTCCTCATCAGAGGATGGGGTGCTTGGTCGTGAAGGACCTGCCTTGTTCGGATTGCAAGAGGGAGGGTGATGCTAATCGGAAGAACTCATTTTAAGTGAGAAAGATAGAAGACGAAAAGAAAGCCTACGAGCCCTAAGGCGGAACTCTCTCGACCTAATCGGATGCAAGGAAGAAGACAAGGAAGATTGACCTAGATGCCTTTAAGAAAAAAGGGGGACTGGGAAAGAAGAGCTCTGGTCCACCTACGAGGTGCGAAGGTTCAAAATAGATAGTTTGGAAAAAGCTCTCCTCCTCAAAATGGCCGAACTATGCCCATGCATCTTTTTGGCCCTCTCACCATCGGATATGCACCATGTGTCAGAATCGACTTAGAATGATGCCTCGATATCCTGAAGGATTGCCTTGAACTCAATGACCTACTGACATGGCATCTCCATATTGGTCACAAGACATGACCTACAAATCATCGACGATCATGGCATTTAATGGCACCGAATGTCTATCTTTTCCATGTCAGCATCACCATAATTCTCTTTGTCCTGAGTGCCATGTTGCATTGAAACTCAAGAGTGGGAAACAACTGATACAGCAAGATCATTGACATGGAGCACTCTAGGACCTAGCTAGTGGCCTTATTGGCAGTCGGTGCCAACTATATGGAGATCCTAGTATGGCCCTCAATCTTCGTGCCCCTCGTGCTGGAGCAGCTCCCTGAGGTCGAGCCCCGGTCGAGGTCAGGCCCTCGTTCTTCGTGCCCCTCGTGCTGGAGCGGCTCCCTCAAGGTCGAGCCCCGGTCGAGGTCAGGCCCTCATTCTTTATGCCCCTTGTGCTGTAGTGGCTCCCCCGAGGTCGAGTCTCGCTTGAGGCCAGGCCCTCGTTCTTCATGCCCCACGCACCAGAGTGCCTCCCCTGAGATTGAGCCCCAGGCAAGGTCAGGCCCTCACTCTTCTTGCCCCTTGTGCCGGAGTGGCTCCCCCAAGGTCGAGCCCCGATTGAGGTCAGGTCCTTATTCTTTGTGGCCTTTGTGCTAGAGTGGCTCCCCCGAGATCGAGCCCTGACCGAGGTCAGGTCCTTGTTCTTTGTTGCCCTCATGCCAGAGCGGTTCCCCCGAGATCGAGCTCCGATCGAGGTCAGGCCCTCTCTCTTCATGCCCCTCGCACCGGAGGGGCTCCGCCGAGGTCGAGCCCCGATCGAGGTCAAGCCCTCGCTCTTCGTGCCCCTCACATTGAAGTGGCTCCCCCGAGGTTGAGCCCCGGTCGGGGTCAAGTCCTTGTTCTTTGCACCTACGAGGGAAGTCCTATTCCTCACTCAAGGCCTCTCCCATGGTCAAAGTCAACCTCTCCTCAGGATGGACAAATAGTAGCGATACCGGCAAGTGGCACCATGGCCCTCACCCAGGCATGCCTGGGAAAACTGGCATGCCTAACAGGTGATGGCATGCCACCTGAAATGTCCAGTGCACACCAATTATGCCCCTGTGGAGTGTTGTTCTGTCAGGGTACACCGTTCCATGGGGAAGCATCCTGCCGAAACAATTAAACTACCAGCCCACATCGGTGCCACCAGGGAAAGGAGCTCCATTACCTGCTATCCATACCACCTAGAAAAGGAATGGCTCGTCAAAGAATTTAGACCCTGTAGCACCTACCCCTAGGCTAGTGCTCTGCTAGATGGTGGGGTGGCACCAATGGGGAGTAGTGCCCTGTCGGGGCATCAGGGTCTACAACAAATCTTCCTGCCATGAAGGAGGCACGCCCCCTCCATGATCTCCAGGGCCTCAGTTAGTGGAAAGTCCCTGACCACTCAGAGGAAAAAGACAAACCCACATCCCAATCAAGGGGGGACGGAAAGGTCGAGAAAGATGGAATTCTGTACCTCATAGGAGGCACCGCTCGCCTATAAGAAGAAGATCCAAAGGGGTCTCCAAAAAAGGTAAGCGAGAAGGGACTGGCACCACAACAAAGTGCTGGGCATACCAAGAGCATCTGAGAATCCTCGAAAAGAGCTCTGATGGCCACCACTGCTCGCGCCCTCCTTCTCGACCTAACCTCTCACTTTATCTCTTTCTTAGAGACCTCCGAGGGTGGAAACCGCTTTGGGATCTGCCGGGAGGACCTGTTCCCCTAGGTCGCTCACTAAGTTGATCATCAAAGTGCCCTCGCCGAAATCCCTGGCACGGGTCTCTTTTCTTTTGCGGGTTCGGGCATGCATATCGGGCACCAGATGGGAGCGCCATCAACTGACACCGAACGAGCACTACAGGCCACGATGACTTAGGTGGAAATACAAAATAATTATCAATAATTACAAATATCTCTCTAAACTCCTCTCAAACAAAACTGCCTTCATGTTGAGTGTGAGTCATCTGATAGAACTCCACCTCACCAGGTTCCCTCCCATGCCCATCCGTCTATAAAAAAATATATATGTTACAAAAAAAATCCTTCAAAACATATGCACCATGATACATGATACATGATATATGATGTTAGTTTCATTAAAAAGTAAAAGTATTCAAATATTTAAAAAATAAGTCTAATAAAAAGAATGTAGGATGAGGAATATACGAACTCATGTCGGAGTCGTGCATAACTCTTGGACCCTACTGTATGAGAACAGACTGAGATGCTTGTGCAGCTCTACCAATAATAGAATATACTATAAAATAAAATTAATAATTTGTTATATCTTGTATATATATAATCTATATTAAAATTAATAAGTTTATAAGATATTAACAGAGTGTATACAGCCTGTGCCTTCTCGGAGAACAAGTAGTGAACCAGCTCCCTCTACTGATGAGGGTGTATATCAGGACAACAACTAGCAACATGCTCCTTTGTCATACCCTCTTTCTTATACTCTCTCTTTAACTTTGTCTTGTATTCTTTCTATTTGTGATTGAGAGACTTAAGTATAAAATCATAACTGTTTAGAGGGAGTACAAATTTGCTCTACAATATAAATAAACAATTAGATAAATATCAAATCAAATACATAATGCAGCAGTTAGCAAATCAGGATATAATATTAAATTCAATTTTTTACCTATACTACTCATAAGAGCTCTACTTTATAAGAACGAAACATTTTATTCCACTTTGGTCAGAGGAGACCTCGGTATACAACTATCTCCAAAAAGCTGGTCAACAAGCTAGCAAATTTATTAATGGGTTGTCCTAGGTTATTGCACTCTACAACTATCCTCTCACCCTCACATAGCTACCACACGTCTCGGACTAGAGTTGGTCCTTGTCTCTGTCTCACTCTCCTAGATCCATTTATGAAAAATATAAAAAAATAAGAAAATAAATATCAAAACTATTTTATATGCATGCATTGAAATGAACTGAAATTATTAAATTATCCTAAATCTAAATGTCATCCACAATAACCTCATCATTAGGATGACCAGCAGGGGGGTGGGGGGATCGTGCTGCACTGAAGAAGAGGGACTGGCCTCAGCCTGATGTGCAGAATAAAAGGGACCGACCTTGGATTGATGTGGGCAAGAGGGATTGGCCTCAGGTTGCTGTTCTGAAGGAGTACCAGCATTAGTTTGTGAAAACTGAAACTGCATACCTACAAATCTCTTCCTTGGAGTAGGCATGATGTACCTAGCACATATAAATAAATATAAATGGCTGTCATCGCCAAAACATACAAATACACAAATTAGCAACATGTACATAATGTCGCCGGGAGGAAGACTTGCCCTCGAAGATCTCATATGAATGATTCCTATTACAAATATCTATTTATAAGAATAGCAAATTTGCAGCAGCATAAAAAAAAAAAAATAAGAACCAGCAAATTAGATGCATAAGAATTCATGCAAATGTAGGTAGGCACTGAATCTATAAAATCTGAAACATGCTAGAGCAAGTATAAGCTTTCAATGGTTATATACACACTTGATCTATGTATTCTACTTACAAATTCAGTACATGCAAGAGAAAAAAAACACAGATCAACAGTTCTTTTCAAAATTTAGCTCTTTATATATTAAATTATTGCCGTGAATTTAAGTAAGCTGAATCATCGAGAAGTTACTGATTTTAGCATATTATCATGTTCCTCAGCATGGACATCCTGCAAAATCCATCATCCAGCGTTAGCAACAATAGTTTACAAATATACCTAGACCTAGATCTGGATAACCTACAAGAGTATGTACGTTATGCTCCTTTTATTTACACAAGGAAAATATAGCCCATGGAGCAGATTAAACAATGAGGTTCCAAAACTATAACCCAGAAGAGAAGGATAGACCCCTCGTTTACAGAACAATTGCAGAACATGTAGCAGATTAATGCCAAAGCAAGAAAAGTATACTGATACCACAGCTGAAATCAATATAACATGATCGCTTTGCACGTCAGTGTTTCCTAGAACAAATTAAGCATTCCCATGATGCTCACAAAATGACTGCTGGCTTCGACTAATTTACTACTAGACTCGATTATCTTTAGCAAAATATGGAATCACAATGTTGATTTGACCTGGACAATGAAATTCAGGTACAGTTGCAGCACTGGTTACATTTCAAGAAATTTTAATAAAACCAAACAATTCTAATTAACTACCATCTTCCACCAGGTCCTAAGTCAGCCACTTCACATTATACATAATGACATGAAACTGAAAATTAACAACAAATGCTAATCCCAGTACACTAGGTGTCAAAACAACTCAGCAATCATCAGAACCCGCCATACTATCTAGCATTAAAAAGATTTCAATGCAGAATTGCATGCATTGTAGATTAATCAAACTGATAAGGGAAACACTTAGCACAAAAAAGAAGAAAATGAAGATGATGAAAACAATCAAATGGAATTACAAAGACTTACCAAGTTTTGTTCCAACAAGAATTATAGGAACACCAGGTGCATAATGCCTCAATTCAGGAACCCACTGGAAGAACCAAAAACAATATGGAATGATAGAACATTAATGGTTACACACTTTTTAAGAAGAAAAACAAAAGACAGAATCATGTAGTAAATCGAAAGATAGTAATAGATCCCGCACCTTTTTAGCAACATTTTCATAGCCTTGCTGATAAGGGAGAAACCCAAAGTCATTTTCTCATACAAAGAAAAAATGACTAATACTAGTAATCCAACTAATCATTTTCTCATTACACTGGAATTCTTTTTTTTGTAGCATGAATGAAACAGAATTTGCTCGTCATTTAATGCAAAACTATAGATATAATATTTGTGGGAACCAGTCTCCATGGGCCAAAGTCAATAGACCTAGCCAACTTCAACCCAGCACGAGGAAAAAAAAGAAGAATTATCAAAACAATGGACTCCATCCCCTTCTTGACTGAGTAGAAACCATGCTGGGAAGCATGGTGAGGCTACCATAGTTGGGTGGGAGAAGGCCGGCAGAGTATCGGGGGATGGCAAGACTCTCGAATGGCCGCATCTATTTATGAGAATCCGAGGATTATCTCCTATGAAACCCCTTTTTAAATCCCATCCCATAATGCCCTCCATGGAACTGAAATCAAAGCTCCTTGCCACTGGTTGTCTTGCAGTCATCACACATCGCCTGTAAGACCCTCCTTCCCTCTATCTTCTTGGATTTTTGGGTGGTAGCAAAGGGCGATGCCCATCCTATTTCTAGTTTCTTTGTTGGTGGGTAGATCACCATCAATAGCGCTGCCCTGATCCCACCCTCCATGGAACTGAAATCAAAGCTCCTTGCCACTGGTTGTCTTGCAGTCATCACACATCGCCTGTAAGACCCTCCTTCCCTCTATCTTCTTGGATTTTTGGGTGGTAGCAAAGGGCGATGCCCATCCTATTTCTGGTTTCTTTGTTGGTGGGTAGATCACCATCAATAGCGCTGCCCTGATCCCACCCTCCCTTTGTCCATGCTTCATCAAGCCACCGTTGTCAGAACCCCTTTTCCCTCTTCCCTGGTTCTTGGGACCATGGGAAGCCATTCAGGTTGAGCTAAGAGGGAAATGAAACGGGGAAGGAAATGAAGAAGAAGAGAAGGAAAAGAAAAAAGAAGAGAAAGAAAAAGAAGAAAAGAAAAAATAAGAAAACAAAATATAAGAAAAATAAGAAAAATAAAATAAGAAAAAGGAGAGAGAAGAGGAGAGAGAAAGAGAAGAGAGAAAGAGGAGAGAGATAAGAGGAGAGAGAAGAGAGAGAAAAAGAAAAGAGAGAAAAGAAAGAGCATGATAAATAAATAAATATTTTAAAAGATAGGTTTAAAAGTTTCTCTTTTAGAAAAGTTGTAAAGTTAGGATATCAGCGGATGGATCGCTGATGAAACTCGGGTAAAAGGTTGTAGACCTATAACTACCGTACTATGAAATTGTTTATAAAAAACAAATTTATTTTTATAGGAAGATAATTTTTGGACAAGAAGATATTGAACTAGTTTCATAGCACCTAGACCGATAATCCAAATACAAACTGATATCGGATGTGTTAAATATGTCTTCAATAAAAATAAGGATTTTTAGACATGATCACTAGTTTATATGTATTTCTATATTACATATATGATCCTTGAACATGATCAATGGCATGTATGATTATTTATGCACTATATCTTTTTGATTTCTTATGGTGTATATTTATTTTACAAATTATAGGTATAATTATTTATAATTGTGTATAATATGTTTGAATGATTTGGATTGTGATACCGATTATTATAAAACTTGAAAAGAACATGATTTGATAATATATTTGAGATTTGATAAAATGATAATAAAAAAGAGGGATGTTTGAACTAGCCATACTAAACAGAGAATCACTGAGTCATGGATAGATAGTATATGGGTCAGCCTGGCCACGAGTAGTTAGTACATGATCGATCTTGAGACTGCCAGTCTTAAACAAGAGCATGACCGTGATTAGTCCAAAATCCTTAAAGATAATAATGGTTGATTTGGATCATGTTAATGAGATATAAAAATAAGAGGTAAAACCATAATTAAGTAAAAAGAGAGATTTTACTTAATGATATATGTGGTGTTTTACTTTTGAATGAGATGGTTGTTTGGTATTAATTGATACATGTAGTTGCATATATCGATATTAAGTTATCTTGATTACATGACATGACATTTTAATATTATGTTCTGTTGATATTGTTAGTTTTGAATTACATTGTATTAAAGTGGTGTGAGTGTCTAGGGATTCTTATTGGACTGTAAAGTTCACACTTCTACTTTCTTTTTCTAGAGTTGCTGATGTGGGATGAAATGCATGAAGAAAATCAGCATAAAAGAAAAGCTACTTTAGATGAGCAACGATTCAGATCTATATGGCTTATTCTTCTTGAGAAGCAGTAAAGAACATGCTGGGATTGATTATAAGAAAAGTAAAAGAACTATCCCGCAGACTGAACTCACCCAAGTGATAAAGAAAGAGGATCTAAGGGTTGAGAAACCACTTACGATTAGGACTAGTGCCTTCTTCGACAAGTCAGACCTAAGATTAGGGGAGTTTGTACCATACAATGATCTCTTCTCTGTAGTTAGATCTCTCAACACTCGAGGGGGTTGGTGCCTAGATGAGGAGGCATTACTCTGGCAAATTTGTCGTCGGCCTCCAGGTCCAGGGTTCCAAGGTAAGGATGATCTCCTCTATGGATCGAGATACCCAGGGGATCCTATAAGCAACAGAGTTAGAGACCTATTGAAGCAGAGAATGAAGTGGAAAGGAGACTTTGAGTAGAGAGGGGTAGGGAATGGCGATGGAAGATGGATCTTGGCATGGATGAGGCTTAGCGTGGAAGAGTTTTGGTGAGGAGGAAGCTTGTCACCCGGAGACTTGAAGGAGGAATGCTTGATGGCTAGGGCTTGGAGGAGGAAGTCTTTGTGGCTAAGGCTTGGAAGAGAGACTAGGGTTTGGAACTTAGAGAACTATGTTGGTTTGGGCCTTACACCCTCTCCCTCATGGAGCATCAATGCAAAGAGCACAGGAAATATAAGAAAACTTTTCATTCGTCAAAATTCATCTCTTACAAGAAGAGAGGGGGGTACTTATTAATGACCCAAGACCCCTTTTGAAATTTGAATACATGCCTAAAATAAGGAGAAAAAAAAGGGGAGCACCTTTCATGCTTGGGCGGTCAAGGACTTCCAAGTGGGGCGTCTCTTTCCTTTCATGCTTGGTCAAAGATTTCCAAGTGGACACCTATTTTAAAATTTGAAAAGCTTCCAAGTTGGTGGGAGAAGAAGGTGGGGCGTCCATTTAAATTTCATGGAAATAAAAAGAAAAGGTGGGGGCGCCACTTTGTTTCTTCCTTTGCTTGGGGCGGCTTGAGTGGGGACCAGTGGAGGTGGCACATGATGTCTTCCTTCTTTTCTTCAGTGGGGACCAGTGGAGGTGGTACATGAAATCTTTATTTAAGTGGGGACCAGTGGCTCTCTTCTTGGACTTGACTCGAATGAAAGAAAACAAAATTATAGGACTCAAGATGAAAACCAAAAGGGCTCAATTGACTTAATTCTATGACAGGACTGACATGACTCAAAAATTGATGGACTCAAATGCCTAAGCAATCCATAATGAGCTCTGATTTGGGTGCAGCCTCTTTCTGATCCCGGTGCCTGCACCAATTTTGCCAGGATGAGAGGAACTCGACACTATCGAGTAAGGGTTAGTCTGACTTTGGTACTACTATAATAGGTCCGAGTCGATGTATTGCAAATCCTCTTGAGTGATCCACGAGTCCTCAAATTCTGGTTGACCTTGCCAACGAACCAAATAATGCTGGTAGCCTCTATTCCAAGTAGTAACAACCTGGTCATTCAGAATACACTCAATCCATTCTCATCGCTCAAGTAAATTGATTGGTGGACACTCAGGTGAAGGTTCTCTCTCAAGAATTAGGTTAGGTCCAAACGGTTCACTAGGTACATTGCTGGCTCCCTATACTCAACGAGATCTAAAATGTTGAAGGTTGGGCTAATGCCAAATTCAGGTGGTAACTCGAGTACATAGGCATTAGGTCCAACTTTCTTTATCACTTTGAAAGATCCAGCTCCACGGGCATGTAGCTTTTTCATGATTCCTGAGAGAAACCGTTTAGGTCTAAGCCCAATCATCATGTAGTCTCTCAGCAAACTCTTTAACTGGCTTTCAAAAATTGGCCATGTTTTTATAAGTATCATTGCTCAAATTAATCTTATTGCTAATTTTTTTATGCAGATCTCTAACATGCTGTGCAAATGATTCAGCTAAATTAGAGACTCAAGCATGTATGGGCAAAGGGATTAGCTTTATGGGTTTCTTAGACTTATAACCATGGACAACTTCAAATGGGCGCTTGCTTGTTAACCTATTAACTATGCTGTTGTAGGCAAATTTGGCTCTAGATAATAAAAGGTTCCAATTTCTAGTGTTTTGCCTACAAGACATCTCAACAAGTTTTCAAGGCTTCGGTTCACTGCTTCAGTCTGGCCATCGATTTGAGGGTGGTAGGAGGTAAAAAATTTGAGCTTAGCCCTTAACATGTGCTAGAGGGTTTTCCAAAAGTAACTCGTGAATCGGACATCCCTATCAGATACAATGATTTTTGGTAGGCCATGTAACCTAACCACTTCATCTAAGAAAAGTTTGGCCACCTTGGAGGCATCAAAGGTTTGGGAACAGGTTATGAAATGAGCCATCTTGAAAAATCTATCGACACAACATAGATTGAATTATGTCTCCTCTAGATCTTAGGCAATCCTAACACAAAATCCATATTAAGGTCTTGCTAAGGATAATCGAGCACAGGTAATAAGGTGTAAAGGCCAGTGTTTTGCTTTTGATGTTTGGCAACAACACAAGTTTGACATCTAGCCACAATCTGGGTGATGTTCCTTTTAAGACTTGGCCAATAAAATTGGTTTTCGACTGCTAGAATGGTCTTGTTCCTACCGAAATGACTAGCTAGACCTCCTGCATAGGTTTTCCAAACTAGAAATTCTCTAAGGGAAGTCTTGGGAATACACAACTTGTTGTCCTTAAAGAGGTAGCCATCCTAAAGAGTATACTCACTATGTGAACTAGACAGTCCTTGTTTCACAGATTGATAGATCTCACTAAAGTCAAGACAGGTCTCATATTCCTCTTTCAGTTTGTCAAATCTTACGATTTAGTTCTAACAGAATTTAAGAGCATGAATCAATGGCTAAGGGCATCAACGACCTTATTTTCAGTACTAGCATGGTGTTTCAAAACAAAAGTAAAAGCTTGAATGTATTTTACCCACTTACCGTGCCTAGGATTCAATTTCTTCTGGAAATTAAGGAATCGAAGTGCCTCATGATCTAAGTATAAAATAAACTCCTGTGGTAGTAGATAATGTCTCTAATATCTTAGGACTTGAACTACTATGTAAAATTCCTTATCATAAGTTGAGTACCTTAGTTTAGCTTTATTCAACTTCTCACTGAAAAATGCTACAAGGTGATGCTCCTGACTTAGGACTCCTCCTATTCCAACTTTGGAAGCATCACAAGCAACCTCAAAGACCTTTGAAAAATCCGATAATCTCAAAATGGGTGCTTTGGTCATTTTTTCTTTAATGTCAAGGAAGGCTCTATCAATGGCTTTAGTCCATTCAAAGGTTCCCTTCCTAATACAATCAATGATAGGCACAACAATCGAACTAAATCCTCGAATAATTCATCTATAGAAGGTAGCAAGGCCATGAAAGCTACGCACGTCATGTATACTAGCAGGTATGGGCCACTCAACTATGGACTTAATCTTTTCTAGATCGGTAGATACTTCTTTGGGGGTCACCACAAATCCTAGGAAGATGACTCTATGGGTCAAGAACTCACATTTCTTCAAATTGGCATAGAGACTATCTTTTCCAAGGGCTTGACATACTTGTCGAGCATGACTTAGGTGGTTTTCCTTAGTCCTATTATAGATTAAGATGTCATCAAATTAAACCACAACAATTTTTCTGATGAACAATCTTAGGACTTTGGTCATGATCCTCATGAAAGTACTAGGGGCATTAAAAAGTCCAAAAGGCATCACTACCCATTCGTAAAGGCCATCCTTAGTCTTGAAAGCTATTTTCCACTTATCCCCAGGTCTAATTCTTACTTGGTGATAGCCATTCTTAAGGTCAATCTTTGAGAAAATAGTTCCTTCGGCCATCATATCTAACATGTCACCAAGGCGAGGAATAGGGAAATGATACTTAACTATTATCTTATTGATGGCATGACTATTAACACACATTCTCCAAGTGCCATCTTTCTTGGAGGTCAAAAGGGTTGGCATTGCACATGGGCTCAGGCTCTCCATAATGAATCCCTTTTGGAGGAGATTCCCAACTTGCCTTTGTAACTCTAAATGTTCAGTGGGATTCATCCTATAGTATGGGAGATTTGGCAAAGTGGCTCCTGGGACTAGATCTATGGCATGTTGTATGTCCCTTAAAGGTGGTAGGTGGTCAGGAAGATCTTTGAGAAACACATCTTAAAACTCCTTCAAAAACTGTACAACTTCTTAAGGCTGCTCCTTTTGGGGTTGGTCATGAACTTCCTTAGTGGTCAAAATCCAAACTGGTGAATCCTCAGTAATCTCACGCTCTAATTCTTTGGCATTGAGAAAATTTAGTCCTAGTTTCTTCTCCTTTAGATTGCTAGACCCTCTTTTGATGCTATCCTTAGGTGTGGTGTTGGGTTTATAACAATCTTCTTCCCATGGTGATTGAAGGAACAGGAGTTGGATTGACCATATAGGGTAGCATCATAATCGTATAACCAAGGCTGGCCAAGAATGATACTGCTAACTCCCATAGGAAGGACATCACACCAAACTCTCTCTTGATATGATTGGAGTTGGATAATAACTTGTCATCTTAACTTGATGGGGGTGGAAGTCAAATCTATCCAAGACACCTTATAAGGGTTGGGGTGGGAAACAATAGGTAAAACCTAAGCTTTTGATAGCATTGGCAGAGATTCCATTTACACAACTCCCGCTATCTATAATGATCTTGCATACCTTCTCCCCTATCTTGATAAAAGTTTGCAGGATGTTTGTTTTATGCCAATCCTCTTGTTCTCTGGTCTGGGTCAAAATACATCTAACAACTCCTAGTAAATCATATCACTCTATGGCTTCCTTATCTCCCTCATACTCATCCATTAGGCTTGCTCGTGCTTCATACACTTCTTCCTTAATTCCTTTAGTGGGTTCAGGATCTTCTTAGTCTAGCCCTCCTATGTGTAGAGATCGGGTAGGGCATTGGCTGGCATAGTATCCCAATTTGTGACATTTAAATAATGAACATCTGGGTTATTATTCCTCTGAACTTTCGGAGCCTTACCCTTGTCATTTGTACAGTTCAATGGGGTATTAGGAGTGGGTCGGTTTGGGTGCACCTGACTAGATCCTAGTTTTTGACTAGGGGAACTAATCCTGTTTGATTCAGGCTGACAGATTATGGGTCCCCTTTGAAATCTTTCAAAATCCTTAGCTATTTGATAGGCTTGCTTAAGGTCATGGACTTCTCTAAAAAATAACTCTCTCTGAATTTTTTCACGTAGGCCAGCTCGAAATATGGACAGGGTCACAGCCTCAAACTCATCTATGCTACACCTCATGACATACTCATCAAACTTGGTAATGTATTCAGATACTGTCCTATTACCCTGACTCAACCGTTGCCACTGATCTAATAGTCTCTAGTGATAGGATATTGGGAGGTACTTTTCCCTAAGCTTAAGTTTCGTGGCTCTCCAGGTAGCTATGAATATGTCACCTCTCTGTCTACTTATGCATTCAACATTTCTCCAGTATAGCCTAGCTTGGCGGACTAACCTAAGTTTGGCAAACTTATATTTCTTTTCTTCTGACATCTCATACCATTCAAAGTACTAGTCCATATCTCCTTCCCAATTAGTGTACACCCTAGGGTCAAGACTACCATCAAATGTAGGTGCTTCTAAACGAATGTTCCTAATGGCTCTTTCATCTTGGTCCACAAAGTCATGGTATGGTCGCCTCTGGTTCAGTTCCATGGGAGGTTCACGGTGTTGGAATCTCCTATGATTGAGGGTGTTGGTAGGGGTGTTTTAGTTTCAGGTTAAGTATGAGTCTCATGGGCTCCTTCTAGGGTCCTTACACATGCCTCCATTCGGTCAAGCCTATGGTTTAGTTGGGTAAACTATTCAGTTATGGTCCTTAATAAGGTTTCAAAGTTGGGTTCCATGATCAGATTGGGTTGGGTTTGAGACTGCTGGTATTGGATTCCTAATCTAGTGGTCATGCGGCACAGAAACTCATTTTAGGGGTTTTCTAGACCTAGAAGCTCAATGTAGAATGAATTGACTGAGTACAATCAAGTCTATAATTACCCTTTTAAGTAGCTAGGTAAGAGGTGGGAGTGTGGGAGGCTCCCCCTGCTCTCACATGATTTTAATTAAAAACCATAGTTTTGCTTAAGGCGTTTGTCGTTGGACCCCTAGCCTTAGACACCAATTTTCAGGAGTAAGTGAAGAATTGAGATATACTAGTCTCAACACACTACCTTGAAGTTGACTTGTTGATGCCCCTAGTTTAGGTACTTACTCGATTTTAAATTAGGGCTTAGAATCGATGCAAATGAGGGTGGTTGTTTGTGGACCAAGGAAAGGTGATGAAATCCTTCCCTTATCTTGGATAGAATTGTCCTTAGACATCTTAAATATGAATGCACAAGCAAATTCTACTCATCATGAAAACTAAATTATCTAAGCAATTCAGTTTTATAATGTACCAGAAATCTTTGGGATGCTCAATGTGCTAATAAAATAAAATCATGCATTTCAAGCAATCACTTAGTCAAGTCATGCAATCACACATCGAGAAGCAATCAGCACATCAAACCTTTAACCTAAAATTTTCATGTCCGGCCGTAGCTCATTACTCCCATGGGTCGTGACAATATACTTTCGTATACTCGCTCAGGAAGCATGAAATCCTAGATCAAAGAATGAAAACAATAAAGATTTTTTTTTTAAAATCTTAGATCTGAAATCTATGAGAAAGATTTCAGTCCTGGGTTTTGAACTAGCAATATTAATGAAAAATGCTAATAAAAAATAAGATCTGAAAAGTTATGAAAAGAACTTTCAGATCAATCCTTAATATGCAAAATTTCAGCACTATGAAAAATAAGTTCTAATCACCATGCTCTGATGCCAAAATGATGCGGGATGAAATACATGAAGAACATCAGCATAAAAGAAAAGCTATTTCAAATGAGCAATGATTCAGATCTATATAGCTTATTCTTCCTGAGAAGGAGTAAAGAATGTGCTGGTATTGATTACAAGAAGAGTAAAGAGCACTATCCCACAGATTGAACTCATCCAAATGATAAAGAAAGAGGATCTAAGGGTTGAAAAACTGCTTATGATTAGGACTAGTGCCTTCTTCAACAAGTCAAACCTAAGATTAGGGGGATTTGTACCATGCAATGATCTTTTCTCCATAGTTGGATCTCTTAGCACTCGAGCGGGTTGGCACTTGGATGAGGAGGCATTACTTTGGTAGATTTGTTGGCTTTCAGGTCTGGGGTTCCAAGGTAAGGATGACCTCCTTTACGGATCAAGATACCCAGGGGAAGCTTGTCTTGGTGAGGAGGAAGCTTGTCACCCGGAGACCTGAAAGATGAATGCTTGATGGCTAGGGCTTGGAGGAGGAACTCTTGGTGGCTAGGGCTTAGAAGAGAGATTAGGGTTTGGAACTTAGAGAACTAGGTTGGTTTGGGCCTCATACCCTCTCCCTCATGGAGCATCAATGCAAAGAGCATAGGAAGTAAAAGAAAACTTTTCATTCATCAAAATTCATCTCTTATAAGAGGAGAGGGGGGGTACTTATTGATCACCCAAGACTCCTTTTAAAATTTGAATACATGCTTAAAACAAGGAGAAAAAAAAGGGGAGCACCTTTCATGCTTGGGCGGTCAAGGACTTCCAAGTAGGGTGCCTCTTTCCTTTCATGCTTCGTCAAAGATTTCCAAGTGGGGCACCTCTTTTGAAATTTGAAAAGCTTCCAAGTTGGTAGGAGAAAAAGGTGGGGCACCCATTTGAATTTCATGGAAATAAGGAGAAAAAGGTAGGGGCACCACATTGTTTCTTTCTTTGCTTGGGGCAGCTTGAGTGGGGACCAATGGAGGTGGCACATGACATCTTCCTTCTTTACTTTAGTGGGGACTAGTGGAGGTCGCGCATGAAATCTTTGTTTAAGTGGGGACCAGTGGCTCTCCTCTTGGACTTTACTCGAATGAAAGAAAACAAAATTACAGGACTTGAGATGAAAATCAAATGGGCTCAATTGACTTAACTCTATTATAGGACTGATAGGACTAAAAAACTGATGGACTCAATTACCTAAGCAACCCACAATGAGCTCTGATTTGGGTTCACCTCTTTCTAATCCCGGTGCCTGCACCAGTTGCAGGATGTCCCATGGATTCACGAGTAAAAGGATGAAAATATAGAGAGTTATTGATACTGGTTGGATGATTGAAGAATGACCAAATTTGTAAATATATGAGTTTTATTATTTTTGACACATCAGGTATTCTCTTATTAATTGAGATCGATAGTATTTTTGGAAATTAAAGTTGTAATGAAATTTTTTTTTAGACCTTGCATGATCTCTAGGATGTATTCTAGAGTTTGTGCGATCAATCGCATGGCCAAACTAGGTGCTGGGTTTAGGACGTGACAAAATGGTATCAGAGCTTAGGTTATGATCACTCGGGACTATGAACATAAGTTATTAGAAAATAATATGATGGTTATTAAGATATGATAGAATAATATCAAAATTTAACTTATAATCACTTGAGACTATGATATAAGTGATTAGGACATGATATGAATGATATTAAAATTCAAGTTATAATCACTAGGATCATGGCTAAAGGATATTTGTGCTTTAGGTTAACGATCACTGAGAATAATGATAGAAGTAGTATAGATGGATTGAAATCTAGATTTTGATTATTAGAGCCATGATAGAAGTAACAGAAATAAGTTCAGAGTTTGGATATCAGATCATTGGATGTTGTGATATAATTTGTACTTAAGAATTAATATTAAAGTAATACATTCGAGATATGGTAGGACAAATCTTAAAAAAATTTCTTTTAGAAGGTTGGGTCTTTTATGTTCTAGTGATAATTCATTAGAAATTCATCTAAAATTTTCTTTTAGAAGGTTGGGGCTTTTAGGTTATAGAAGATTTAATAAATTTATATCAGAGTGTGCAACAGAAGTATGGTAGTTTACATTATTTAAAACTAGTTAGAAATACTGATTCTTTAACCTGAAGTCATGATATTAGAAGAGCTAAAAAAATTCAATATATTTTATGAATGGAATAAATTGAGCTATTAGATGATATGATCTTATAAGATAAGCACTATGAAAGGCAAATTAATTTGGATCTTGAGGATGATATAAGGGTTGGGTATTTGCAGAGTTTAGATTTTAAGTAAGCTAATTTCGAGGATGAAATTATTTTAACAGAGAAAGAATATAAGAACCAGGCTTCCTAGGGTGAAATCGGTAAACCCAACCGACTTCAACCTAGCATGAGAAAAAAGAAAAAGAAGAAGAGTCGAAATAGGGGACTCATCCCCTACTTGATTGATAGAAACCATGTCAGGAAGCACGACGAGGCTGCCATAGTTGGGTGGGAAAAGGTTGGTAGAGCATTGGGGGCTAGCAGACTCTCGAATGGTCACCTTGCCGTCATCACACCTCACATGTAAGACCCTCCTTCCCTCTATCTTCTTTGGTTTTTGGGTGGTAGCAAGGGATGGTGCCCATCCTATTTTTGGTTTCTCTATTAGCGGGAGGATCACCGTCGGCAGCGCCACCCCGATCCCACCCTCCTTCGTCCACAATCCATTAAGCTACCACCGTGAGAACCCCCTCTTCCCTCTTCCCTCTTCCCTCTTCCTTGTTTCTTGGGACCATGGGAAGCCATTCAGGTTGAGCCAAGAGCAAATTGAAACAGGGAAGGAAAAGAAGAAGAAGAGAAAGAAAAAAAAAGAAAAAAAAAAAAAAAGAAAAAATAATAATAAAATAAAAAAGGAGAGAGAGAGAAAGAGAAGAAGAGTAGAGAGAAGAGGAGAGAGAGAAGAGGGAGAAAAGAAAAGAGAGAAGAGAAAGAGCAAGATAACTATATAAATATTTGAAATGGGAAATTTAAAAGTTTCTCTCTTAGAAAAGTTGTGAAGTTAAGGTATCATCAGATGGATTGCTGATGAAATCTAGGTAGAGGGTTCTAGATCTATAACTATCATAATATGAACTTATTTATAAAAAATAAGATTATTATTGTAGAAAGATAATTTTTCGGGCAGGAGGGCATTGAGCGAGTTCTGTAGCACTTAGACCGAGGATCTGGGTGTAGATTGATATTGGGTGTATTAAATCTGTCTCCAATAAAGATAAAGGTTCTTTGATACGATCACCAGTTTATATGTATTTCTATATTGCATGTATGATCCTTGGACATGATCAATGGCATGTATAATTATTTATGCACTATAGTTTTTGATTTCTCGTGGTGTATATTTATTTTATAAATTATTGGTATAATTATTTATAGTCTCGTATAATATATTTGAATGATTTGGATTATGATACCAGTTATTATAAAACTTGAAAAAAATTATGATTTAATAATATGTTTGAGATTTGATAAAATGATAATCAAGAAGATGGGTGTTTGGACTAGCCATGCTAAATAGAGAATCACTGAGTTACAGGCATGTAGTACATGAAATAGCCAGCCACAAGCGGTTAAAATGTGGGATAGTTGAGCCATGGGTTAGTACATGGAATAGCCGACCATGGGAGGTTAAAACATAGGATAGCTGAGCCATAGGCTTAGTATATGAAATAGCCGAGCCACAGGTAAATAGTACATGGATTAGCTTGGCCACGGATAGTTAGTGCATGGTCAATCTTGAGATTGCTAGTCATGGATGGGAGTATGACCATGATTAATCCAAAATCCTAAAAGATAATAGTGATTGATTTGGATCATGTTAATGAGATATAATAATAAGAGGTAAAACCATAATTAAGTAAAAAGAGAGATTTTACTTAATGACATATATGGTATTTTACTTTTGAATGAGATGGTTATTTGGTATTAATTGATGCATATATTTGTATTATCGATATTAAGTTATCTTGATTACTTGACATGAGATTTTGATATTTATGTTTTATTGATATTGTTAATTTCAAATTATATTGTATTAAACTGGTATGAGTGTGCGGGGATTCTTACTGGGTTGTAAAGCTCACACCCCTACTTTCTTTTTTTAGAATTACATGTCCAATAGATTCACAAGTAAAAAGATGAAAATATAGAAAGTTATTTATACTAGTTGGATGATTGAAGAATGGCTAAATTTGTAATTATATGATTTTTTTATTTTCGTCATATTAAGTATTATCTTATTAATTGTGATAAATAGTATTTTTGAAAATTGAAGTTGTAATAAATTTTTTTTTAGGCCTTGCATGATCTTTAGGATATATTCTAGGATTTGTATAGCTGGTCATGTGGCTGAACTAGGTGCTGGGTTTGGGGCATGACTATATTTTTCTAAAAATAATAGAATGGTCAGTATCATTTATATCATCATTCGAAAATTATAACAAGTTAACCAACAAGATGGTCTAAAATTAGTTTCATTCTATTTAATATTTCTTATGTACAAAACCAACTTGTTTAATGAAACATCTCAATCACATTAATGCACTGAGTCTTTCATGTTTTATAAAAAGCTTCTTGCCATGGTAGGTATTTCTATCTATATATATATGTTGGACTGGCATAAATGATATTGTCTTTAAAAAGTGGGCAAAATCACATATATTAGCAAAAAAACCAGCACAGAGTCTTCTTTTTTTCTCTTTCTCTATGATTATTGGGGTAAGGGAGGTTTGGCAAGTGGGGGGCACTTGATAACCTACAAATTATTGACTTTAGACCATATTTAGAAAATGCATGTCACATGTCACAAGTCACAAGTCACAACATTAATAATCATACAGAATTATATTCTGTAGACTAAAACACCTTCATCACTACTGCAAAACAACATGGAAGGAAAAGACACAAACAATAGACCTACAAGTCTAAGCCCATTCAATAAAATATCACAACACAAGTAGGAAAGAAAATAACCAAAAACATTCAAGAAAATTTATATAGAAGCACAAAGTACAACAAGATAGTCATAAACAAATCCTAACACCAATGATCAAGAATATGAAAAGGAAATGAATGAGAGGTAATGATTGCGGGATTAGACAATGAAATTCGGGCGACAGGGCGGTGGTGGGTGACGATGGCAGTGCTAGCTCGAAACCCCTTCTATGGAGATTCAAACCACAACAAAATAAATAAATAAATAAATCCTTCATATAGAAGGGAGGACAAGATTGGGGGTTTGGAAGAATTTTACCATTGGAAGGAGCTATGGCTGGTGATGGCGAAGTTGACAAGAGGAAAGCAATGATCGACCATGAATCCATCGAGGATGCCGTAAATAGATAAATATGGCAATGGATGGAGGGAGGATGAGAGGGAAAGCAAGGATCGGTCATGAATATGCTAAGGATGAGGCTGGACTTGAAGAAATCCAGGGAAGGATGGAGGATGGGAGAGAAATCTACGAGCGGCTATAAATCTACCAGGGAGGAGGCAGGAAATGGAAGAGAAAGCTACGATTGGCCTGGGAGGAAGGCAAGATGGGAGGGAAAGCGACGATCGGGGAGGGAGGGAGGATCGGAGAGGAAATAGCAGTGCCGGGAAACAAAAAGAGGAAAAATGGTCGAGAAAGAAAAAACATTCTAGGAAGCGGTGCGGTGCAGATTTTGGAGAAAATCCATCGATGCTTTAAAACATTGATGAAACCCGGCATAACCGAACATAGGAAAAAAGTGTTGATATATCTTGATGCTGTATTTGCTGATGTTTTTAAGCATTGTTAAAACCCAACATAACCTGATGTAGCGCAAAAGCATCGGTAGATCCGTGTGCTTTATTTGTTGATACTTTTAAGCATCATTAAAACCCGACATAACTCGATGCAGAAAAAAGTATTGACTAATCTTTATTTTTATTTGCCAATGATTTTAAGTGTCATTATCTATCAATGCTTTTAAAAAGTATCGAGAGGCATGCACAACTTTCCGATGCCCTTCCCTAGCATCAGGAAAAAAAGAGTTGGCTTTAATCCCTTTTATTGTGGTGTTACAGCTTTGAGCATTTAAAAGAAGAGAATGATAAATGCCCAGACTTCAAAAATATTGTTACCTTCCTAAAGCAAGGACCGTCCAGAGAGTTTAGCGAGTATACCCTTTAGGATGGTTATCTTTTTAAGAATAATAAGCTATGTATCTCATGGGTTTATGTGAAAGATTTCTTAATTTGGAAAATATATATTAGAGATTTACTCGGGCATTTTGGGAGGAACAAAATAATAGATATCCTAGAGGCCTATTTTTATTGGCCTAGTCAAAAGCATGATGTAGCCCAAATTGTTGCATGATGTCATACTTAAATTGTGACTAAATATCATAAACAAAATACTAGTTTGTATACCCTATTACTTGTACCTAACTGTTCGTGGCAAGATGTAAGCATGGACTTCATTTTAGGATTGTCCTGAACAGCTAGGAAAAATGACTCCATTTGAATCATAGTAGATAGGTTTTCTAAGATGGCCTATTTCTTACCCTGCACCAAGATCTCTAATACCTCTAGAATTGCTCATCTATATTTTGATAAAATTGTTAGGCTACATGGATTGCCAAAATTCATTATCTAATAGGGATGTTTGATTCATTAGCTACTTTGGAAAATCTTATGACACTTAATGAAAACAAAATTAAAATTTTTATTAGCTTATCACCTACAAGCAAATGGCCAAACTAAAGTTGCAAATAGTAGTTTGAGAAATTTACTTTGATGTTTAGTAAGCAAGTATATAAGAAATTGGGATTTACTTTTACCTCAAGTAGAGTTTGCATATAATAGTTCAGTAAATAGGTCTATTGGTATGAGTCCTTTTGAAGTCGTGTATGGTTATCATCCTAAGAAACAAGTAGACTTGATCTCATTGCTTGTGCATGCTAGAGTATCAGGTCAGCATCATCCTTTGCAAATCATGTTAGGAGTCTGCATAAAATGATCATGATAAAATTAATATAAGTAATTAAATGTATAAATGATTAGTAGATTCTTACCAGTGAGTCAATGATTTTGCTGAGGATGATTATATTATAATTAGGATTAAACCTGAATGATTTCCATGGCTAGGAACCATTCAGAAGGAAGAGGCCCATTCAAGATTTTAAAAAAAGTTGGATCTAATGCATATATTATTGATCTACTACCTGGCTATGGAATTAGTTCAACTTTTAATATATTGGATCTAATGGAATATAAAAAGTTAGCATTGATACCTAGAGATCCATTTGAACCTCTACCTTCTTATGAGAGTGACCCTCCCTCGAGAGTCCACAAGCCTAATTGAGAGAAAAGCATGATGTAATCGATCATATTCTAGATGAGATGATTAAGTCCACTTAGGGGTCCAAACTACGATTGCTATTTGGTTCATTGACAAGGCAGGCCATAGTTAGAGGATTCCTGGATTACTCGACAGGAGCTACAGAGGATTGACCTAGATCTTTTTGAGTACCTCTAGGATAATATGAGCCTGCCTCGGGTTTCCCATCCTAGGAGAAAATGATGAGGATATCATCCAGCACTATTTTTTAAGCAGATCATAAATGGCTCTTATATTTTATTTTTCATACATTTTACCTAGATGTATGTGCGGGTGTACGGGGAAAGGGGTATATGTTCTTTTATTTTTAGCTGATGCATAAATCCTAAAGCATGAGCTAAGTTAGTTTATTAGGATAGTTTGTTAGTTGTTAGGATTTGGTAGTAGGTTGTTAAGGAGTATAGTCTTTGTATAAGTTGGTTGTTGTATTAGGAGTATGGTCTTTGCTACTCTTCCATCTTCTCTAAATCTCCTGAGACCCAACTCCTCCAAGACTTCCTCTATTTCAAACTCCCCTAGCCACTAGCCCAACATCTAAACTTCCAGATTCAGTAACTCCAACTTTCCAACTGATTCCAACTTCCCTAGCCACCATCTTCCCTATTCAGTTGCTCCTAGCCTCCTCCCACCACTGTCAAGCCTCCTCCGACCACTATCCTACCTCAATCCCATCGGACACCCGACATCCCAGCTCCTGGCTCCCACACCCGACACCCCCAGCCCTGTGCAATACCTCCCCTCCTGTTTTCGCCCAATCCTAGCTGCAGTAAAGCATGCCAGTCCACTATGTTGAACTGCCCCTGACTCTCCATCCCGTTCCTACTCACTGCCCGAAACATCGCTCCTATCATCGCCGCCCCCAAGCACTTGTCCCACTCCACCATGTTCAGCAATGCTATCCACCAGCCCATCACCAAATCCTACACTTCTGCCAATCGAAGCACGATCTTCTACCCGTCGTGCCCCCTAGCCATATACACCCTCCCCCGATTGCCATGCACGAGGAGAATTACCACACTACCGCTCACTGCTGCCCAATCGACTGGTTCCCTCACCCCTGATGACCTTCCTCCTCCATGACCACTGCCAAGCCCCTACCGGTCTCTCCACCTTCGAGCCATGCCGATCACTGGCCTCACCCAAGCCCCTTATTTGCACAATCGTGAAAGCACCCAGGAAGCCAAAATGTGAAAGTATTTTTCGTACCCTTCACCAACTTTATGTTTAGGGCCTTTTGGGATGATTTGAGTTTATTTTATTAATTAGATGATAAGACTATTAAATATTTCGATTCAAGCATTAAAATAAATATTAATTGATTTATATTTTTTAAAAATTGATATTTTATTAATGTTTTGTAGAAAAGAAGTTCATAGATGGAAAGAGATCGAATTTTGGAATCTAATGGCACAAACGATATTCAAATCGAAGTTCCAAATGATCCAGGATTAAGAAAAATCAAATCTCCAAGAAGATGTATCCAGGAGCTATGCTCAACTGGAGTATAGTCTGTAGGAAAGTATAGGTTTCTATACTTAAGTTATTGTATTTATTTTTCTATTTTATGTAATTGAATAAAGCTTTTACTTTTTTTAAACTCTCTTCTATTTGATTTCATAAAATTAATTACCTATGGATGGGATGGATCATAATCTTGACACGATATGGTCCATGCTCAATATAAAAAATTAATTATAGGATTTTTATTTATGTATCTTGTTAGGATATTGTCAACTAAGTTATTGGATAGCCTATACTTATGGGATGGGCCATGATCTTGACAGGATATAGTTCGTACTCGGCAAGATAGTCTATACTAAGGGTTAGTTTGAAAGATTCTAGAACAATATGGTCTTTAATTATATAGATTAAAACAAATACATGATTTATATTTATGATTACTTAGAAATCTAAAGACATCTTTTTATCATATAAATCCCTCGATCTTATATTTAATTTAAATTGATTAGTTTTAATTAAACCATCATCTATCTTTAAAAAATCTAAATATTTATTTTTTTCTTTACTTCATGAAATAATTATCCTTGATCCCCAAGGATACAATCCATACTCACCCTATCTATAGTAGTGAGTTAGGTTTTTATTTTGACTGCCTACAATAGCGATCAAATTTTGGCACCGTTGTCGAGGATACAAGCATAATTATTTTATGAAAAAAATAAAAAAATCTTTTTTATTCTTATTTTCTCTAGCTTTATTACGTTTCTTGTTTTAGTTGCCTTATTTTCTAAATTTCCTTCTATTTTCATTAGCAAATCATAAATTTTTATTTTCCTTCTTTTCATAAGTCAACTCCTAACATAATTAACTTTTTCTTTTAATTAAACTACCTTAAATAACCTAAAAAAAATAAAAGACATCTTTCCATAACACTTAATTAATTTTAAAAAATAAATAATAAACCTTAAAAATGTTCTAACTTTTTTGGATACTTTGTTTGATTTGGATTGCATTCTCATAAAACATCTTAAGAGCATAACCCCTAAACAATATAAGGTGGGGATTTCATCACCTTTCCTTGGCCCACAAATCACCACCCTTCATACTACATAACCTAAACCTTTGATCTAAAATTAATTAGATGCTGCCCTAGGACATTCGAGCTCACTAGGATAAGACTTTCGAAAGAGTTGGATCATGTCAAGATTAGCTAATTGATTGGTATTTAGGAAAGGGGTTCAGGATGATATAGCCCTGAAAGAAGGTGGTTCTTTAATTAATTCTGTTGATTGACCTGATCATCAATTTATTTGGTATTTAAGGAAAGCAACGAGGGGATCCTCACCGACCTTATCCTTACCTAGCTAGTTAACTAGTTAGTTTTTGATTGGGAAGGTTCCAAGATGGCCTTGGCAATTAGGAGTTCATTATTTGATCACTTGTTTGCTCACAAAATTTCAACCTAATTAAACCAACATTCTCTATTATCTATAGATTTAGGATCCTCTAGGTTTCTCATCTTTAGAACTCTCCCCTCATCTATCTCTCCTTTCTTTTCTTCTACAATAAATGAAAATAATCAAAAAATGCTTTTACCAAGATAAAATGATGATTAGTCAGATATAGTCTAAACCATATAAGATTACAAGGTCATGGATTTCTTTGAATGACCCAAAAGTCTAATGAATTATTGTTACCTAGATCCTATTGAACGATCTCAAACTCTATAGGATTATTGGTACATTATTAACTCTGTCCGACTGTCTAGAATCAGATCCCAAGATAACCATTTTATGAATCAACCATAACTGATTGATATGTATCCTAAATTTATGAGATTTGAAGATGCATACAATCATACAAGGGAACTAAAGTAACTAAAACAACATCTTTGATCCATAGGATTGAGGAAATTCTAGAATGTAAAGGATATGCCCAATCACACCATATGCTATACCTATGTGCACAGCATGTGATGCATCAGATCATGTTATAAAGGAATGTCCTTACTTGATACACTCAATCCAAAATGGGTTTACACAGGAGAGTGTAGCCAATGATAGATATAAAATTGAACTTTATGCATCAACCTATAACCCAGGATTAGGACATCACCTCAATTTTATGTGGTCACAAGATGCAACATTAGGAGTCGATAATTTTGATCAGCCCTATCCTAGGCCCAGCCAAGTACATAATCATCAACCAGGTATAGATCTTGAGGAAGAATCTAGTCCTCTAAAAAAATCCCTTGAAGCTCCGGCTAAATCCCAAGCTGACCTTAATGCTATAGTTAAGAGCACAATGCTAACCTACATAGTTTCATGCAGACCATAGCCAATAGACAACTTCTAACACTCAGACTATTGCCCATTTGGAGGTGCAATTGAGACCATTAACCATATATATGAGTAAAAAAGAGCTGCCTAGTCAACCCGAGAGTGACCCTAAGGGATAATACCTAGCGAGAAGCTTTAATATTCTTGTAATTGTTCCTCAACAATCGATTATAACTCCCGAAAATGGAATTATCATAGAACAACCTTGTACAACCAAAGAAACCAACCTAGTAATTCGACTAAGATATAAACATATAAAAAAACTCAGAATGGAGGGACGAACCACTTCCATCATCACTAGGGATGGCAATGGGCCAAGTTCGGGCCAGGTTTTTAACTATCCAAACCCAAACTCGAATATCTAATAAACTATCCAAACCAAGCCCAGACACTATTTGGACTGGGTTTTTTTATCCAAATCCATCTCAATCAGATATCAAGTAATTCGAGTTTACTTGGCCCGAACCCAAATGAGTCACATTAAATATTTTTTTTATTTTATCAACTTTAAAATCATCTACCATTCTATAAATCATACAAATATTAAATAAATAAAATTCAACTATATGTTTAGTTCAACAATACTTAGTTTCATATTTAATCAAAATAAAATATAATTAATATAATATATATTAATTATATATATTAAAATATTAAAATAATTTGGGTTAGGTTCGGGTTGAGTGCATATCTATCCAGTTCTAGCCCAAATTCAAAGTTAAGTATTCGGGTTTTATCCAAACTCGGTCCAAATATAGTTAAAGCATTGACTACTCGATCCAATCAGGTTAGGCTGGGTTGGGTACCCATGGATTTAGGTTTTGTTACCATCCCTAATCATCTCCCAATTTACCTATGGTCCCAATCCTAAAAACCTTGGAATCATCCATTACTTTTAATAGGAAGGAAGAACAAATAGGTGTAATGATGGAATTAATTGAGGCTTTCTAAGGATCACAAATACAAAACATAATAGAGGAAGCTACACATAAAAGTCTTCTCCATGATTCATTAAATCTCTGTCAGGCTCACCTTGAGATGGATGAATTTGATATAGATGGGTATAATGTAGCAATGAATAACCTAGTAGAAACATCCTATCTTGACATTACCCCACTTTAGATCAAGAAATATGAGCCATCATTTAACTCTCCAATAGCTCCCTTGTTAGAATCACCACCTGATCTAGAATTAAAGTCAATTCCTATCACATCCACTGATACCTTACCAGTAATATTGATCAAGAAGCCTAAATCATAGGTATTCTAAAAGCATATAAAGAAGCTATTGGATAGGATATTGTACATATAAGGGATAATGAGTTCAAAGTTTTTATATCTAATTTCTCTAAATTTGGCACTACTTTTGAAGACTACCTCCAAAAATTATTTGTAATATTGAAACGATGTGTGGAGATAGAATTAATATTAATTTGAAAAAAGTACCAACTTATAGATCAGAAAGGGACTATGCCAAGACCTAAATTATTAGTTAAATCCCTCATGATACTTGTTGAACCTTTGTTTATGAAAAAAGAGACATCAAAAAAAATGATCATAAAATACTCCCTCCACACATTGAGCACATTAAATATATAGATTTAGGTCCATTAGAACTCTGACGGTACTTATGTTATACCTAGATCTAATTATCAAAAAAGAGTTGTTAGCTATTAGGAGAATAAGCCACTTCATGATCCCATGCAGGAAGTACTCTGAAACTAAACCCGAATCACATAGAAAATTACAAACCCATGTCAAGATTCAAGCAAGAATTGAATAAATACTCTAAGTGATCTAGCTGAAGATGTTAAACTTAGTGCTTGTTAGAAGGCAACCCAATTTTTTTATTGATTCTTCTTTAGTAATTTATATTTTTATAGGAATAATGAACCACTCCTTATGGATGTACTTTGTAATACATGATATATATTTAGTCCAGGTAGTACCTCTCCTTGTCTTACTTTTATATCTTTTTTTTTTTTTTACTCCATTGAGGATAATGAAAATTAGGTTAGAGGGTAAGAAAAAAGATTTTTAAAAAATATTTTGAAAATACCTTGAAGATTTTGAAAATTACTAAAAATTTTGATAAATTATGTAGAGAAAATTTTTTATAAATCATATGCTATGAAAGAAATTCTTGAGTAAAATAGACTAGAAAAAGATAATAGAGTTAGACAATATTTGCTAATTATTGCAGGAGTCAAGGAGTAAAATAGCTGGTCAAACTTTTAACTACCTACGTAGATCACCTAAAGGCTATTAGCACTTCCATCACACATGTACGCTGATGAAGTAAAGTAGGTATTAGTTGTAAGGTCAATTAAAGATTCAATTATTACTGAAAAATTGGTAATTAATATACTCCCTCCATTTAACTTGAATTTGAGAAAAGAGCTACCTACTTAAGAGAAAAAAGAAAGAAAAAGAAAAAAAGGAGGGCAAGATTTACATATTGGTTTTTCATCGAGTAAGCGAGTACCTTCGTCTAAGTATGCATTGTTGTTCATATCAAAAAGTGGGTAGTGTGAAGATGGCGCTATTTATTAAAAAAAATTAGGTGGTGTGAAAGCTACCTCAGTTCATGAGCTTAATTTGGGGGTGTATAGAAAATTGACCAAAGTCGGTAATAAGCAGAAGATACAATTGTTCTTTATAAGCTAGTACTGAAATGTTAAGTTAGCCATCACAAACACAAGTACTGTAGACCTTGGAATAAATTTTAAGGAAAGTTCTAATAGTTCTGACTATGAAATTTACTTCAAAAACTTAATACTTAATTAGTGATACTAGCTAACTTTTTTTAATTTTAATATTAGATCTAACTTTATAAAAGAAGATCTTAATACTACATGGTTATAAATTAATACTTATATTTTAATTGCATTGCTAAGAAACTAGCAATGAATAAGTTGGAGGGTATGATAAGGCTATTAAATATCCTAATTCAAGCATTAAAATAAAAATTAATTAATCTATATTTCTTAGAAATTGATACTTTTATTAGTGTTTTGTAGAAGAGAAGTTCACAGATGGAAAGAGCTCAATTTTTGGAATCTAACAATGTAAACGATACTCAAATCGAAGTTCAAAAGGGCTCAGAATTAAGAAAAACCAATTTAATTAAGTTCAGCATAAGTTTTAATGCAGCTGGTCCATGATGGACCGGTCACTCGGTCTACAAATGTAGGTCATGGTCCACGACAACCATTAACCCTAGTCCATGAAGCCGTTCCATGAACCATCTCCCTCTAATGTTGTTTTTTCGATGATCCGAATGCCCATCAATGGTTGTCCATTGTCTGAGAACTGCCCATCACCAAAGAAGCTATCGAGAGGCCATCACAGTCGAAGAAGCCACCAAAAAACCTTTACGACTCGATTTCTCTCCAAGGAATCTATGCCATCGTTTGCCTATCACTGCCAATACCTAATCCTATCATGCCCCGAATCCATGCCATTATAGCATGACAACCTTCCTCTTCTTCCGAACCAAGATCTCTTTCCTCTCCCCTTCTCTCTTCTCTTCTTTCTATTTCTTTCTTCCTCTCTCCTCTTCCTTCTCTCCTCTTTCTCCCTCCTCTTTCTCTCTCTTCCTTCTCTCTCCCTTTTTTTCTTTTTGAACCGAACAAAACCTTTTTGTTGGCTTTGGCTCCTTAGTTTTGATGATTAACAAAAGGTTGAGTATATGTTTGGACTAATGTTTCATCTCAAGATAAAGTTTCAGGACTTAGGTTATTCAAAAAAAGAGTACAATGATGAAACCAAGCTTGTCTGATTTTGAAAAAGAGCTCTTCTACTTTAAACAAGATCAAATTTCTCATATTGGACCTTCTTGTAAGAAGCAATTGACAAAAGTAACAAAGGCTTAGAGAAACTCAAGCATGGCACGCACCTCTCTAGAGTTTCAGAAAATTTCAGATCAGAGGTCGACACCAGAGGTCGACGACCAGAGGTCGACCACCAGAGGTCGACCATGAAGAGAAGAAAAGTCGACGCAGAGGCCGGCACGGACCAGTGGCACGCTCCAGAGGTCGACCACCAGAGGTCAACGACCTGTCCAGAGGTCGACATCAGAGGTCGACTCATAGCCTGAGAACCAGATTGGGCAGAACTATGGTTTTATGGAGTTTGCCTAAGATAAACTGCAGGTCGACTCATGAGGTCGACACTTGATCCAGAGGTCAACTCATGAGGTCGACTCATAGCATAACGGCTAGTTTTTCTGAACTTTTGATTTGATTTCTAATGACCATAAACGGCCATATTTTTGATTCTAACGGTCTTGTGGAGTTGTTTCAGCTTGAATGAGGTATTTAACCTCCACCAAACTTCAAAAAGACAAGGAGACAAAGTGAAAAAGATTAGAGGGAAAGTACAAAGCCTTCAATCAATTCCAAGCCAAAAAGAGTGAGAAAACCAAGAGATTTCTTAGCCAAAAGCTTTCCATCTTTGAGGAATCCAACTTTCAAGTATTTGGCATTTAGTGAGGTCCAAAGATTCCAAGAGAAAGGCTTGAAGAGTCTCCATCAAGAGCTACATCGAATTACTTTTTGCTCAAAAGGAGTTTGTCTTGTTTTATTCATTGTATTCATATTCTTTTTGTCTTAGGCTAGTTTCAAGGGAATTTGAAACTAGTGTGAGGTTTGTTGGTGAGCCAATTAATAAAACCAACTAGGGTTGCTTGTAAGCCCGAAGCCAAAACAAGTGTGTGATATTTGTTGGTGAGCCAATTGATAAAACCAACTAGGGTTGCTTGTAAGCCCGAAGCCAAAACAAGTGTGTAAGGTTTTGACTTGTGAGCCTGGTAAAACAAGTCGGCTGTAATCTAAAGATTATAGTGAAATTCTTAAGTGGAGCTTGGGGAGTGGATGTAGGTGCTAGGTGCACCGAACCACTATACTTCTTGTGTGTTTGCATTGCTTTACTCTTTATCTTCTTTTGCTCTTTAATTGTTGTTTTATTTCATTGCTTCCGTTGCATAATTACTTGAGCACTATCACTCTTCACCTTTGAACTTGATAGCACATATATTGCTTTAATTTTTAAAATACCCAATTCACCCCCCCTCTTGGGCACCATATCGGGCAACAAGTGGTATCAGAGCCCCGGTACTCTCTTGTAGGTCCAACGATCTTGAGTGAAAGATCATGGCCGCCCCAATTGGAATGGGGTAGTTGAAGGACAAGCATCAAATCGCCCTCCTTTCTTTAATGGCACAAACTACACATACTGGAAAACTCGTATGCGTATTTATTTACGAGCTGTAGATTATCATATATGGAGAGTAATTACTAAAGGGCCTCATCAGCCCACTCACTTGGTTAATGCATTATCACCCCAAATCTGAAGAAGAATGGGATGACAATGACATCAAACAAGCTGAGTTAAATGCTAAGGCGATGAATTTGCTATTCTGTGCACTTGACCCTAGTGAATTCAACAGATATCAAATTGTATTTCTACCAAAGAAATTTGGGATAACTTGAGGTACCCATGAGGGTACACACCAAGTGAAGACCACAAAGGTGAACATGCTCATTCATACATATGAGATGTTCAGGATGGAACCAACTGAAAGTATCAGTGAAATGTATACTAGATTTACAATATAGTAAATGGTATGAGGAGTTTGGGAAAAATTATATCTAATGGTGAACTGGTTAACAAACTTCTCAGGTCTCTTCCGGCTTCATGGGATGCGAAAGTAACAGCCATAGAAGAAGCCAAGGATGTCAATACTCTACCTCTTGAGCAGCTTCTTGGATCACTGATGACTTACGAGCTTTCACTAAAGCAGAAGACAGTGGACAATGACAAGAAAAAGAAAGACATAGCCTTCAAGTCCACTACAAAGGAAGAGTCAAGTGATGAATCAGAAGAAGAAGCTGATGATGATGAGACAGCCCTCATTACAAGGAAATTCAAAAGATTCATGAGAAAGAAGAAGGGCTTCTACAAGAAAAGGCCACAAAAAGGTGATCACAATAAAAAAAAGAGAAAGAAAAAGAAAGGGATCCACCCATCTGCTTCGAGTGCAAGAAGCCTGGTCATTATAAAACGGATTGCCCTTTGCTTAAAAAGAGTCGAAGGATGTTGAGAAAGAAAGCCATGATGGCTACCTGGAGTGAGAGTGAGGGGACTCCAGCAGTGATGAAGAGCAGCAGTAGTCGCCAACCTGTGTTTCATGGCCAATGAAGATAATGAGGTAAATCCTGAACCTGAAGTTGAATTTACCTTCAAGAATTGCGTGATGCTTTTGATGATTAGTATGGAAATGAAAAGTTAAAACTGAAAAAATAAGAAATTAAGAAAGCTAAATCTTGAGCTTACCAAAAATTCAGAAAAGTTTTCAACTGAAATTGAAGATTTAATTCAAGAAAACAAGAATTAACTGAACATGTAAAGACATTGAAAAATGATAAGGATAATCTTTTAAAAGAAAATGATTCTTTGAAAAATAATAGAAGTCTTAAAACTAATGAGGAAATTGAAAAACAAAACAAAGAACTATTGCTTCAAACAAGATTACAAAGAAGAGTTAGAAAAAGTAAACCTTGTAGAAAAGTTTACTTTTAGTTCAGAAAAATTAAGCATGCTTTTAAATAGTCAACATGCAGTGTTTAACAAAGCTGGACTTGGATTTAAGCCACACAATCAGCAAAAAATTACAAAAACTTTTCATACCTGCATCTTCTAATATTACCTGCTATGCATGTGGTAAGTTAGGACATAATCATATATTGTAAAAAAGAAATTAAATACCTTTGGAAAGATTGGGTTCCAAAGGAACCAATTTGACTAACCCTAAAGGACCCAAGATGACTTGGGTACCTAAAGTTTCAACTTGATTAAATTTTGCAGGTGTGCCTTGCAACCAAAAATAAAAGAAGAATGTGGTATCTGGATAGTGGTGCTCAAGGCACATGACTGGGGATGTGAAGCAATTCTCATCACTAGCAGCTATTGATGGTGGAAACGTTACTTTGGTGATAATGGAAAAGGCAAAATCGTCGAAATTGGTAAAATCATATCACCCCGAATGCTTATGTCGATAATGTATTATTTGTTGATGGCTTGAAGCATATCTTTTTAGCATTAGTCAGTTTTGTGATAAATGTTTTAAAGTAATTTTTGAATCATCTTTGTGCATGGTATTTAGTCTGATGTCGATGGCATCAAGTTCACTGGTCATAGGCATGGAACATTTACATGGTTGATCTTGATGATCTAGCCATGGAAAGTGTTCAATGCCTAGTGGCTAAGGAAGCCAAGGCAAGTGAAACTAGTTGGCTTTGGCATCGTAGGCTAGGGCATGCTAGTATGCAGTTGATTTCAAAATTAAGCAAAAAGAATCTTGTAAAAGAATTTCCAAAACTCACATTTGAAAAAGATAAGATTTGTGCTGCATGCAATTTGGAAAACAAACTAAATCTACTTTCAAACCTAAAAGAGTAGTATCTATACTAGACCCTTGAATTATGCATATGGACCTCTTGGGACCAACCAGAATAACTAGTTTGGAGGTAAAAAATATGGGCTAGTAATTGTAGATGATTACTCATGATTTACTTGGGTGATGTTTTTAGCTCATAACGATGAACGTTTTTAGCTTTTGTTAAATTTCATAAAAGGGTTTCAAATGAAAAAGATCTCACTATGGTTCTTGCGTAGTGATCATGGAATGAATTTGACAATCATGATTTTGAAGCTTTTTGTAATGACAATGGCATTAGTCATAATTTTCTGCACCTAGGACACCTCAACAAAATGGGGTGGTAGAAAGAAAGAACAGGACAATTGAAGAAATGGCATGCACAATGCTTTGCGAAAATGATTTACCTAGATATTTTTGGGCAGAGCCATTATACTTCCTGTTCATTTTAAATCATGTGAAGAAAACACCATATGAGCTTTGGAAAAATCGAAAACCAAATCTTAAGTATTTTCGTGTATTTGGTTGCCGCTGTTTCATATTAAACAATGGCAAAGACAATATCAGTAAATTTGATGCCAAGTCAGATGAGGGTATCTTCTTAGGATACTCTACTTCTAGCAAGGCATACAGGGTCTTCAACAGAAGAACTCTTCTGGTTGAAGAATCAATTCACATCTAACGAAAAATCTTCTAGAAAAGAAGATTCTATTGATGATGAAATAGGTACAAAGAAGCTTGAACATTTGACAATCAATGAAGATGACCCAAAGGAGATGATGATCAAGAAAATGAAGATCAAACTCAGAGATCAATGCAACTTCACACCAAAACCTTTACCTAAAGAGTGGAGGTATGCACACGGCACCCCAAAGAGCTAATAATTGGTGATCCATCAAAGGGAGTAAGTACACGCTCTTCTATTAGAAATGTTTGTGATTATTTAGCTTTTGTATCTCAGATAGAGCCTAAGTCAATTGAAGAAGCTGAAAAGATTGTAACTATTAATGCTATGCAAGATGAACTAAATCAATTTAAAGAGAATAGCGTTTGGACTTTAACTAAAAGACCCCTTAATGTTCTGTAATTGGCGCAAAATGGATTTTTAGAAATAAACTTGATGAAAGAGGTCGACCACCAGAGGTCGACACCTTGTCAAAGGTCGACCACCAGAGGTCGACTCATGAAGAGAAAAAAGTTCAGCAAGGCCGGCACGGCAAATTTCAGTGGCACGCTCCAGAGGTCGACCACCAGAGGTCAACACCTGTCCAGAGGTCGACACCAGAGGTCGACTCATAGCCTGAGAATTCAAACTGGGCAGAACTATGGTTTTCTGGAT
The DNA here is from genome assembly GCA_021397845.1 of Areca catechu. Classification (NCBI taxonomy): domain Eukaryota; kingdom Viridiplantae; phylum Streptophyta; class Magnoliopsida; order Arecales; family Arecaceae; genus Areca; species Areca catechu. The sequence goes on along the minus strand of CM038047.1, from coordinate 57,396,057 downwards.
TTTTGCCTAAGATAAACTGGAGGTCGACTCATGAGGTCGACACTTGATCCAGAGGTCGACTCATGAGGTCGACTCATGGCATACGGCTAGTTTTTCTGAACTTTTGATTTGATTTCTAACGGCCATAAACGGCCATATTTTTGATTCTAACGGTCTTGTGGTTGTTTCAGCTTGAATGAGGTATTTAACCTCCACCAACTTCAAAAAAGACAAGGAGACAAAGTGAAAAAGATTAGAGTGAGTACAAAGCCTTCAATCAATTCCAAGCCAAAAGAGTGAGAAAACCAAGAGATTCCTTAGCCAAAAGCTTTCCATCTTTGAGGAATCCAACTTTCAAGTATTTGGCATTTAGTGAGGTCCAAGATTCCAAGAGAAAGGCTTGAAGAGTCTCCATCAAGAGCTACATCGAATTACTTTTTGCTCAAAAGGAGTTTGTCTTGTTTTATTCATTGTATTCATATTCTTTTTGTCTTAGCTAGTTTCAAGGGAATTTGAAACTAGTGTGAGGTTTGTTGGTGAGCCAATTGATAAAACCAACTAGGGTTGCTTGTAAGCCCGAAGCCAAAACAAGTGTGTGAGGTTTGTTGGTGAGCCAATTGATAAAACCAACTAGGGTTGCTTGTAAGCCCGAAGCCAAAACAAGTGTGTAAGGTTTTGACTTGTGAGCCTGGTAAAACAAGTCGGCTGTAATCTAAAGATTATAGTGAAATTCCCAAGTGGAGCTTGGGAGTGGATGTAGGTGCTAGGTGCACCGAACCACTATACTTCTTGTGTGTTTGCATTGCTTTACTCTTTATCTTCTTTTGCTCTTTAATTGTTGTTTTATTTCATTGCTTCCGTTGCACAATTACTTGAGCACTATCACTCTTCACCTTTGAACTTGATAGCACATATATTGCTTTAATTTTTAAATACCCAATTCACCCCCCCTCTTGGGCACCATATCTGGGCAACAAGTGGTATCAGAGCCCGGTACTCTTTGTAGGTCCAACGATCTTGAGTGAAAGATCATGGCCGCCCCAATTGGAATGGGTGTAGTTGAAGGACAAGCATCAAATCGCCCTCCTTTCTTTAATGGCACAAACTACACATACTGGAAAACTCGTATGCGTATTTATTTACAAGCTGTAGATTATCATATATGGAGAGTAATTACTAAAGGGCCTCATCAGCCCACTCACTTGGTTAATGGCATTATCACCCCAAAATCTGAAGAAGAATGGGATGACAATGACATCAAACAAGCTGAGTTAAATGCTAAGGCGATGAATTTGCTATTCTGTGCACTTGACCCTAGTGAATTCAACAGAATATCAAATTGTATTTCCGCCAAAGAAATTTGGGATACACTTGAGGTTACCCATGAGGGTACACACCAAGTGAAGACCACAAAGGTGAACATGCTCATTCATACGTATGAGATGTTCAGGATGGAACCAACTGAAAGTATCAGTGAAATGTATACTAGATTTACAAATATAGTAAATGGTATGAGGAGTTTGGGAAAAATTATATCTAATGGTGAACTGGTTAACAAACTTCTCAGGTCTCTTCCGGCTTCATGGGATGCGAAAGTAACAGCCATAGAAGAAGCCAAGGATGTCAATACTCTACCTCTTGAGCAGCTTCTTGGATCACTGATGACTTACGAGCTTTCACTAAAGCAGAAGACAGTGGACAATGACAAGAAAAAGAAAGCCATAGCCTTCAAGTCCACTACAAAGGAAGAGTCAAGTGATGAATCAGAAGAAGAAGCTGATGATGATGAGACAGCCCTCATTACAAGAAAATTCAAAAGATTCATGAGAAAGAAGGGCTTCTACAAGAAAAGGCCACAAAAAGGTGATCACAATAAAGAAAAGAGAAAGAAAAGAAGGGATCCACCCATCTGCTTCGAGTGCAAGAAGCCTGGACATTATAAAACGGATTGCCCTTTGCTTAAAAAGAGTCGAAGGATGTTGAGAAAGAAAGCCATGATGGCTACCTGGAGTGAGAGTGAGGACTCCAGCAGTGATGAAGAGCAGCAGGTAGTCGCCAACCTGTGTTTCATGGCCAATGAAGATAATGAGGTAAATTCTGAACCTGAAATTGAATTTACTTTCAATGAATTGCATGATGCTTTTGATGATTTAGTTATGGAATATGAAAAATTAAAACTGAAAAATAAGAAATTAAGAAAGCTAAATCTTGAGCTTACCAAAAATTCAGAAAGTTTTCAACTGAAATTGAAGATTTAATTCAAGAAAACAAGAAATTAACTGAACATGTAAAGACCTTGAAAATGATAAGGATAATCTTTTAAAGAAAATGATTCTTTGAAAAAAATAGAAGTCTTAAAACTAATGAGAAAATTGAAAAACAAAACAAAGAACTATTGCTTCAAAACAAGAATTACAAAGAAGAGTTAGAAAAAGTAAAACCTTTTGTAGAAAAGTTTACTTTTAGTTCAAAAAATTAAGTATGCTTTTAAATAGTCAACATGCAGTGTTAACAAAGCTGGACTTGGATTTAAGCCACACAATCAGCAAAAACTTTACAAAAACTTTTTCATACCTGCATCTTCTAATATTACCTGCTATGCATGTGGTAAGTTAGGACATAAATCATATATTTGTAATAAAAAAATTAAATACCTTTGGAAAGATTTGGGTTCCAAAAGGAACCAATTTGACTAACCCTAAAGGACCCAAGATGACTTGGGTACCTAAAGTTTCAACTTGATTAATTTTGCAGGTGTGCCTTGCAACCAAAAATAAAAGAAGAATGTGGTATCTGGATAGTGGTTGCTCAAGGCACATGACTGGGGATGTGAAGCAATTCTCATCACTAGCAGCTATTGATGGTGGAAACGTTACTTTTGGTGATAATGGAAAAGGCAAAATCGTCGGAATTGGTAAAATCCATATCACCCCTAATGCTTATGTAGATAATGTATTATTTTTTGATGGCTTGAAGCATAATCTTTTTAGCATTAGTCAGTTTTGTGATAAGGGTTTTAAAGTAATTTTTGAATCATCTTTGTGCATGGTATCTAGTCTTGATGTCGATGGCATCAAGTTCACTGGTCATAGGCATGGAAACATTTACATGGTTGATCTTGATGATCTAGCCATGGAAAGTGGTCAATGCCTAGTGGCTAGGAAGCCAAGGCAAGTGAAACTAGTTGGCTTTGGCATCGTAGGCTAGGGCATGCTAGTATGCAGTTGATTTCAAAATTAAGCAAAAAGAATCTTGTAAAAGAATTGCCAAAACTCACATTTGAAAAAGATAAGATTTGTGCTGCATGTCAATTTGGAAAACAAACTAAATCTACTTTCAAACCTAAAAGAGTAGTATCTACTACTAGACCCCTTGAATTATTGCATATGGACCTCTTTGGACCAACCAGAACAACTAGTTTGGGAGGTAAAAATATGGGCTAGTAATTGTAGATGATTACTCACGATTTACTTGGGTGATGTTTTTAGCTCATAAAGATGAAACGTTTTCAGCTTTTGTTAAATTTCATAAAAGGTTTCAAACGAAAAAGATCTCACTATTGTTTCTTTGCGTAGTGATCATGGAACTGAATTTGACAATCATGATTTTGAAGCTTTTTGTAATGAAAATGGCATTAGTCATAATTTTTCTGCACCTAGGACACCTCAACAAAATGGGGTGGTAGAAAGAGAACAGGACACTTGAAGAAATGGCACGCACAATGCTTTGCGAAAATGATTTACCTAGATATTTTTGGGCAGAAGCCATTAATACTTCCTGTTACATTTTAAATCGTGTTTTAATTCGACCTATTTTGAAGAAACACCATATGAGCTTTGGAAAAATCGAAAACAATCTTAAGTATTTTCGTGTATTTGGTTGCCGCTGTTTCATATTAAACAATGGCAAAGACAATATCAGTAAATTTGATGCCAAGTCAGATGAGGGTATCTTCTTAGGATACTCTACTTCTAGCAAGGCATACAGGGTCTTCAACAGAAGAACTCTTCTGTTGAAGAATCAATTCATGTAGTGTTTGATGAATCTAACAAAAATCTTCTAGAAAAGAAGATTCTATTGATGATGAAACAGGTACAAAGAAGCTTGAACATTTGACAATCAATGAAGATGAGCCCAAAGGAGATGATGATCAAGAAAATGAAGATCAAACTCAAGAGATCAATGCAACTTCACCAAAACCTTTACCTAAAGAGTGGAGGTATGCACACGGACACCCCAAAGAGCTAATAATTGGTGATCCATCAAAGGGAGTAAGTACACGCTCTTCTATTAGAAATGTTTGTGATTATTTAGCTTTTGTATCTCAGATAGAGCCTAAGTCAATTGAAGAAGCTGAAAAAGATTGTAACTGGATTAATGCTATGCAAGATGAACTAAATCAATTTAAAAGAATAACGTTTGGACTTTAACTGAAAGACCCCTTAATGTTTCTGTAATTGGCACAAAATGGGTTTTTAGAAATAAACTTGATGAACATGGTATTGTAACTAGAAACAAAGCTAGACTTGTTGCTAAAGGCTACAACCAGGAAGAAGGGATCGACTTTGATGAAACCTTTGCTCCTGTTGCTAGGCTAGAAGCAATTAGACTTTTACTTGCTTTTGCTTGTTTTATGGATTTCAAGTTATTTCAAATGGATGTTAAAGTGCTTTTTTAAATGGATTTATTGAAGAGGAAGTTTATGTTGAACAACCTCCTGGTTTTGAAAATCATGAATTTCCTAACCATGTTTTTAAATTGCATAAAGCATTGTATGGTTTAAAGCAAGCTCCTAGAGCTTGGTATGATAGATTAAGTTCATTTTTGATGAAGAATGATTTTTCTAGAGGTAATGTAGATAATACATTATTTTTGAAAAAGAAAATGATGATCTCTTAGTAGTACAAATCTATGTAGATGATATTATTTTTGGTGCTACTAACGAATGTCTTTGTCAAGAATTTGCAAAGTTAATGCAGAGTGAGTTCGAGATGAGCATGATGGGAGAACTCAACTTCTTCCTCGGACTCCAAATTAAGCAAACCAAAGAGGGGATCTCCATCAACCAAGCCAAGTACACAAGGAAAATATTGAAAAAGTTTGGGATGGAGACTACCAACCAATAGGTACCCCTATGAGCTCTTCATGTAAATTAGACAAAGATGAATGTGTAAATCAGTAGACCAAAAATTATATAGAGGCATGATTGGTTCATTGCTATATCTAACTGCCAGTAGACCAGATATAATGTTTAGTGTTTGTATGTGTGCACGTTTTCAGTCTGCTCCTAAAGAATCACATCTCTTAGCTGTAAAACGTATATTTAGATACTTATCTGGGTCAATCGAAATTGGTCTTTGGTACTCTAGAGAGTCATCATATGAATTAATTGCATATTCTGATGCTGATTTTGCTGGGTGTAAACTTGATCGTAAAAGTACTAGTGGAACTTGTCAATTCCTAGGAGTTAATTTGATTTCATGGAGCAGTAAGAAACAGAATTCGGTTGCTCTATCTACGGCGGAAGCCGAATATATAGCAGCTGGAAGCTGTTGTGCTCAGATTCTATGGATCAAACAACAACTCGAGGACTTTGGCATCAAACTAACTAAGACACCCATAAGATGTGATAATACTAGTGCAATCAATTTAACGAAAAATCCTGTACAACATTCAAGAAGCAACATATTGAAATAAGACATCACTTCATAAGAGATCACGTTCAAAACTCTAATGTGTTGTTAGAATTTATTTGTACTGATTATCAATTGGCTGATATATTCACAAAACCATTGAATGAAGATAGATTTTGTATGATCAGAAGAGAACTGGGAGTCATTGATCCTTTTGCTTGAAACTCTTCAATTTTCATCAAAATTCCTCAAAAATGATTTATAAATTCTCAAATATGTTTAAAGGTTATTTTTCTAAATTTTATCAAATTTTTTAAATTTTACAGAATTTTATTTTGGCTAATTTATTGTTGGAGGTCGACACTTTATTTTCGGAGGTCGACACTTGAGGTCGACCCCTAAGGTTTTGGAGGTCGACACTTGAGGTCGACCCCTGAAAATTTTAGAGGTCGACACTTGAACGGAAATCTCCTTTTTAAAACCCGTCCGCAAGCCACATTTTCTCCATTTCTTTCCATTTCTCCTTCGTGTGGTCCCCCTCCAACTTCCCTAAACCTCTAAACAGTGGATTTCAACCTTCTCCTTCATCTTTTTGGGTAATCCTCTCCTCTCCTCTTGTTTTCTTTGGAACCAAACCATTTTTTGACCGTGTTCTTGGTTTTGGACAACCGAAAGCTTTTGCATCTATCTACCCTCAAATCTCGTTGTTTTTCAATTGAAATCACTTATTTCCTTCCTCCGTTTCTTGCATTTTCTCTTTTACTCTCGATTTTCTCCATTTTCACAAACCCTATCTCACCATTTCACCATTTCCTCTTTTTTTTAACCGTGAACCTCTCTTCTCCTCTCTTTTCTTGGTTCCTTTCCTCTTAGCCTTGCATTATCCTACTTCTCCCTAATTTACCCCTCTTCCTTCCATATGGGTCCAAGAAAGCACTTGGCAGTAAGGAAAAGGAGATGGAACAAGGCCAAGGTAGCACTGAGCGACGAAGAAAGGTCAGACATGAGCGTGAGCCGACCCCAGAGCCACCTGCACCAGTGCCAGCCAGCTTAGTACGGAAGAGCATTGCGAGTGGGAGGTGTGTGGACATACCTTTCTGGGATCAGCATCACTTTTTTATAGGAGATGTGCTGAGAGATGCAGGTCTGGTTCACTTCTGCACGATGACTGAGAGATTCTACCCAGACCTCATCAGGGAGTTCTATGCATCCATGGCCACTGATGGCATTGGATGGTCAGCTACTGTACGTGGGATCGAGATTCCAGTGACACCGGAGGTCATCAGTCGTGTTTGGAGGATTCCACTTCATGGCACAGCTGCCACTTCGATCAGCGACAGAGAGCATGCCTTCAGATGTATTCTAGAGCGTGAGGATGTTAGCGGCATTTCCACAGTAGCCGCTAACCAGCTTTCACTGGAGATGAGAGTGCTGCATCATATCATCGCCCGTATCTTGATTCCGAAGAGCGGGAGATTCGACTTTATCACTGAGCGTGAGCTGGTGTTGATGGTGTCCCTGAGACAGCGGACTCCCATCAACCTTCCCAGGATCATGCTTCAGCAGATGGGTGAGGCAGCATCTCACAGGAGACTAGTTCAGCCATATGGCATGGGCTGACACAGCTATTCAGGGAGCATGGTGTTTCATTTGATGGTATACCTTTCAGTCAGCTGCAGCATACTGATACATATGGAGAGAAATCCCTGCATAGGATGGGATTTCGACTGATTGGTGACCGTTGGGTGCGACGAGAGTCTGGCCAGGAGCCAGATGAGGAGGATGAGATCCGAGCAGCTGAGGCAGGGCCTTCAGAGCCTACTGATCATGGTACACCTCCTCGTCCCAGCACCAGAGTCAGAGACTGCGGAGCCTGAGCCATTCACGCCACCACCCTCATCAGCTCCAGCACCTACTGCTACTGCTACACCACGGAGGACTACAGCGAGGATATCGGACTTTGAGCAGAGAGTGACTGATCACATTTCAGAGGTCCGGACAGAGATTGCTGGTGTACGACAGGAGCTACATGGTCTGCGGATCCACACAGATATGCGCATTGGAGCTCTCTCAGCTAGTGTAGATGCAGGATTTCGACAGATCCTCAGCCTACTGAGATTAGCATTGCCACCAGGGACTGTAGATCCGACAGTACCTCCTCCACATTCTGATGATGATGATGATGATCTAGTGGATACAGTGACAGTGATGGAGATCAGCCTGGAGCAGGTAGCTCTGATGTTCCACCTGCAGATCCGATTCCAGAGATTCCCCTTCTACTGATCCTCCTTCTACTGATCTTCCCAGTACAGATCCTCCAGCTACAGATGTGCCAGTAGATACTGAGTTTACTGAGTCACTTTTTGAGACTATTACAGGGATTCCGGATGATAGAGATGATACAGAGACAGATATTGATGATCCCACTGCTTATGAGCTAGTCAGCAGGCACACTCCAGCTCAGTCTACTCAGCATACTGATCCATCTACTCCTTCTGCTACTGCTTCTGTCAGGACACCTGTGGAGCCTTTTCCTCGGACCTATAGATCTCGTAGGACTACCCCTAGGTCTGGTCCCTCTCTGAGGACTCGGAGTCTCACTCATAGGACTCCAAAATCCTCATCTAGGATCTCGGCTCCTATCTCTTTTGATATACCTTCTGATGAGGAGTAGCCTCATAGATTTACTTGATGTATGTTGTACTTAGTTTGCTTTGTATGATCTGATGTATCAGTGTTTTGTGCTTACTATGTAAGCAATTTTGTAACTGAATACATTTATACCATCTACATTGTGATATTTTACTGTCTGATACCAGCTCTTAGCATTTATTTTTTAAACCCTCAAGTTAGAATGCTTTTATATTGAATGCACAAATTGAGGGGGAGCATGTATTTTGCAACTAATACTTCATTGTAATGGAACATAAGTTTCCTTAATATATCTTTCACTACAAAAAAATGACTTTTTGATTCTTGACAAAGGGGGATAGAGTAAAGTAAAGTTATATGAGATCTCTTGACTCTTTCTATAGTAGAATATGTATATATAGTTCTTATGTTCTTATGACTCTTTCATGGAGTAGAGTATAGTAAAGTATATATGATTCTTATAGTAAAGCTTGTATGGTTCTTAGCTTTTTGACTCATGAGAATGTTTTCACAAAAAGAAAGGAGTAAATGAAAGTAAATCTTTTTGACTCATGAGAATGTTTTCACAAAAAAGGTAGATAAAAAGTAAAATTTTATGATATACTCATGCATGTAAGGATTCTTTGAAATTTTTATTATTGCTATATTTTGCTTTTGGACTTAATTGCATATATACTCAAGGTTTTGTCATCATCAAAAAGGGGGAGATTGTTGGCTTTGGCTCCTTAGTTTTGATGATTAACAAAAGGTTGAGTATATGTTTGGACTAATGTTTCATCTCAAGATAAAGTTTCAGGACTTAGGTTATTCAAAAAATAGAGTACAATGATGAAACCAAGCTTGCCTGATTTTGGAAAGAGCTCTTCTACTTTAACAAGATCAAATTTCTCATATTGGACCTTCTGTTAAGAAGTAATTGACAAAAGAAACAAAGGCTTAGAGAAACTCAAGCATGGCACGCACCTCTCTAGAGTTTCAGAAAATTTCAGATCAGAGGTCGACCACCAGAGGTCGACACCTTGTCAAAGGTCGACCACCAGAGGTCGACTCATGAAGAGAAGAAAAGTTCAGCAAGGCCGGCATGGCAAAATTTCAGTGGCACGCTCCAGAGGTCGACCACCAGAGGTCAACACCTGTCCAGAGGTCGACACCAGAGGTCGACTCATAGCCTGAGAATTCAAACTGGGCAGAACTATGGTTTTTTGGATTTTTGCCTAAGATAAACTGGAGGTCGACTCATGAGGGTCGACTCATGGCATAATGGCTAGTTTTTCTGAACTTTTGATTTGATTTCTAACGGCCATAAACGGCCATATTTTTGATTCTAACGGTCTTGTGGAGTTGTTTCAGCTTGAATGAGGTATTTAACCTCCACCAAACTTCAAAAAGACAAGGAGACAAAGTGAAAAAGATTAGAGTGAAAGTACAAAGCCTTCAATCAATTCCAAGCCAAAAGAGTGAGAAAACCAAGAGATTCCTTAGCCAAAAGCTTTCCATCTTTGAGGAATCCAACTTTCAAGTATTTGGCATTTAGTGAGGTCCAAAGATTCCAAGAGAAAGGCTTGAAGAGTCTCCATCAAGAGCTACATCGAATTACTTTTTGCTCAAAAGGAGTTTGTCTTGTTTTATTCATTGTATTCATATTCTTTTTGTCTTAGGCTAGTTTCAAGGGATTTGAAACTAGTGTGAGGTTTGTTGGTGAGCCAATTGATAAAACCAACTAGGGTTGCTTGTAAGCCCGAAGCCAAAACAAGTGTGTGAGGTTTGTTGGTGAGCCAATTGATAAAACCAACTAGGGTTCTTGTAAGCCCGAAGCCAAAACAATTGTGTAAGGTTTTGACTTGTGAGCCTGGTAAAACAAGTCGGCTGTAATCTAAAGATTATAGTGGAAATTCCCAAGTGGAGCTTGGGGAGTGGATGTAGGTGCTAGGTGCACCGAACCACTATACTTCTTGTGTGTTTGCATTGCTTTACTCTTTATCTTCTTTTGCTCTTTAATTGTTGTTTTATTTCATTGCTTCCGTTGCACAATTACTTGAGCACTATCACTCTTCACCTTTGAACTTGATAGCACATATATTGCTTTAATTTTTAAAATACCCAATTCACCCCCCCTCTTGGGCACCATATCTGGGCAACACTTTTTTTTTTCTTTTCTTCCTTCCTTCCTTCCTTTCTTTCTTTCATTCTTTCTCCCGAACCTTCCCCTTATTACTTTCCGGCCTCACGAACTGGTCTTCCCCCCTGGTTGCCAGCGGCAGCCATGGGAGTGGTTTGCCGGGGAGACCTCGACGTACGGTGGTGGCGCAGCCACAGAGATCCACAATCCCAACCCAAAAACTACCGAACAATCTAGATAAAAAAAAAAACTAATGAAATCCTTCAAAATCTCACCGGACCTCAACGATCTCTCGGATGCTCGTCAGAGAGGAAAACACCGCGTGGGTAGGGCTTGATGGTCTCGAATCATTGGTGATGAGGGGTTTTTTAAAGAAACCAATCGAAGTTTCCTCGTGGTTTGGAAAATGATTTCGCCTAACCGAGTCCCATCCCTCATGGACTCATCGCCGATCACTCCCTCTCCCCTCATGACTCATCCCTCGATCTCCGGCGAAAATGCCGGCCGAATAAGGGTGAGGAAGCCTCCCCTGTTTTGGTTGGTTCTTCTTCTCATTTTTTTTTCATCATGGTGGGTCGAAGCCTGCTGGGCCTGGCTGACCTTCGTCAGCCCAAAAGCCCAGATATCACATTCTCCCTGTTAATATTTCATCCTCGAAATTAGCTTGATTGAGATTTATAAACTTTAACATAACCCATCAGTCTTTCTCAACTCCCAATTTGTCTTCCTCGTAGGGCACTTGTATCTTAAGTCTGAATCATAATGATATCATAAAACATTCAAAACTAATCTTGTCCATTTACAATCTATATCGAATTTCCTTGAACTCTTCAAAAAATACTTATCTTTTGATGTCACTATAATTAATTTTCCTTAATCAATTCTACAGAATTTCATGATAGCCTAACCTTAGATATACATAATTTAACATCATCCTCAAGCTTCTGTATGATTCCTTTCTTAGATCATTTTCTTCATAAGTCCATAACAAAATTATACCACATCTCAATTCTTTCTTCTACAGAATTCTCTTAATTTCTTCCAAATGAACATTAACACCTCAACCTCAATTAAAATATAAAATTCTTTGCTCCTGAAATTTATTTCTCTTGATTAACCTCCACAAGAAAATCATAATCGGTCTACTCTATTCTTAACCCAATATTTGAAGAAGACTTGAGCATTAGACACTTGCCATGGTCTATAACATTCTTTCTTCTCTTACACCTCTCCATGACTTTACAATCAATCCTTAATCTTATAGAAATCTCGAGCCCTTCTTAAATGAAGAAATCATAATGTCAGGTGCCACAAATATTCTCGATCCAAATCGGGTAAAGGACCATCACTTCTTTATTCTAGATCTAGTGATATCCAAAATTCTTGTTTGTATAGTCCTCTACAGTAGGGGACCTTTGAGAAAAATTATCTGGCAACACCTATACACTAGCCCAAGGATCATCAACATTATCTTTTCATCTTGTTACTAAAATTAAATCAGTACTTCCCATCACAATACTTCTAAAATTAAAGTTAACATTCATAATTGATTTCAAGATAGCTTAAACCACTATGCTTCCACCGTGCACTTTGATAAAATTTATTAAACCATATAGGTTCACTAAAGAATCCCTCCAAACTTATCTTACATTCATACCAGGAAGATCTCAAGTACTTAAGTACAGCTTTTGAATTTCTTTATCATGTCCCTACCTTAGGCATATCCTTTCAAGAGTTACCCTAACCTAATTTCCGTATTGGTTGTCCTTGCATGAATTTCATCATCCCTTTTAAGATACCAATACCTCTAGTTTAAGTCCAGATTAATCATACTCTTCTTGACAATTCAAATAGACAATCTAGATCAATTTTTCTCTTGAAAAGTTATCATTAACTCTAACAAGATAAATGACTTTTAATCAATGCTCTTATGATTAGAATCAATCATCTTATCGTTCATAGAACGATCTTACCATAACTCTTAGCATCAATTAACAAACTACCTGAAATATTGTCCTTATATGCTAAACCCATATAGATCTTCCAATACCAAATTCTCTACTTACTATAATTCGTATAAGTCATCCAACACCATTTCTTTGCTCCAAACAATATTAGCAATAGGGTAACTAAAATCTTTTCGTAGATCTTAATTTAACTTAAGTTGGACTCACCCAATAATTCTCGACAATTATAAGGATGATCAAATAATTCAATCCAAGACTATTAACTTAACCCATCAAAGATACTACCAAAATGTGCATGGCATGCTCACATAATTTCATGGACTCCACTAACTGCAAATCTATGCATTATGCCAAACATATTTTTTATTTGATAATTTCATTAATAATCCTTGCACAAATTCATCGAAAGAAAATTTTCCTTCTTAATATCGTAAACTCTTTCATAACCTACATCCAAAATATCTTCTTGCAAGAATCCCCGATGATTATAGGGTAGACTTAGTAATCCAATCCAAACTGCAAATATAGGCTATCAAGATTCTATCAAAATAATACATGCCAAGTTGTCACGATATAATCTAATCCACCAATATAGAGTGACAAACTATATATCATCCCAAACACATTTTTCTTTATATATTTTTCAATCATAATCCACATATAGATTATCAAAAGCATATCCTTTCTATATCCTTGAACTCTTTCATAACTTATACTCTAAACATCATCTTACTACAGTCTCAAAATTTACAATCTGATAATTATCAACATAACTAGCATATTATCATCATCCACATCTACACTAGGTTCAAGATTTCAAAATCATCCAATTAACAATTGAACCTACCTATTCAGCATGACCTATTAACATAATATGCTATAATTCCTAGCCAATACCCTACCCACCTATCAAAGGTAAGGACACATCTTATCCAGCTTCACAATATCCACCATGTGCTTACTTATCATGATCAAATAATACAATCATCCAACCTTTTACATTAATCCTAGATCAATCCCATTACTTACTTTACAAACCATACATCGTGTTCCTCTTTGGTACTAATCATATGCCAGGTCTTAATATAATACCTAAAAATTAGAATCCAACCTTCCAATCCATTTTCTTTCCAACTTCATATCTTGGCTGGTCATGACACTAAATTTAAATACCTCTTAAATCATAGTCCATATTAATCATAACTCAAATTTCATTATCATTCAAATTATATCCTAAGAACTTGTATCACAATTCCAAGTGATCATAACTTAAATTTTGATATCATTCACATCATATCCCAATCACTTATGTCACAATCCTAAGGGATCATACTCCGGCTTTGATATGATTCATATCATGTCCAAACTACTTAAGCTTAATATCATTCATATCATGTCTAAATCACTTATGCTATAATCCTTAGTAAACATGAGCTAAGCTTCAATATTCCTCATGTTATGTCCCAATCACTTATGTCATAGTTCCAAATAATCATAACTGAAGTTTTGATACGATTCTGCCATGTCCTAATAATCACCATGTTATTCCCTAACTACTTGTACCACTATCCTAAATGATCATAAATCAAACTTGACACTATTCTGTCATGTCTTACTAATCATCATGGTTCCAAGTAATCATAACCTAAGATATCACTCAGTCATGTCCTAATAACCATCATACCATCATGTGATTTTCTAATTCACTTATGTCCCAGTCTTGAATAATCATGACCTGAATTCTGATATCACTCATATCTATCCCAATCATTTGTACCACAGTTTAATATCATCATAACCTAGCTCTGACACTATTCTTATCATATCCTAATAACTATAATATTTTATTATTTTAACCACTTATATCACCATCCCAAATGATAATAACCTAAGCTCTGATACCACTCTGTCACACCCCGAATTCAGCACCGGAATCGGCTACGCGACCGGTCGCATAAAACCTAAAATACCTTCTAGAATTCATGCAAGGCCTAAAATATTTTCCATTAACCTTAATTCTTCATAATAATATTGATCACAATTCATAAGAAATTACCTAATACAAAAAAATAACACAACTCATATGGTGACAATCTCAGTCATCCTTAGTCATCCGACTGATATTAATAACTCTCTAGCTATTCTTTATTTCTTCATGAATCCCAATCTACCACCAAGCTTGAATATCTGCATAACTCTGGGAAGGAAAACAAATAGGGGTTGTGAGCTTTACAGCCCAGTAAGGTTTCCATATGATCACACCAGTAATAATATAATTCTGAAAATAGCATGAACATACTAGTATATCATATCATGCAGTCAACAACTCAAATATCATGCATGACAAAACCATGAGAAACCATATTTTTCTTTGCCAATTTTTATTAATCAATCTTTATATTTAGGATTCTGGACTAGCCATGGTCATGTACCACCCATGACTGGCAACCACAAAGCGACCATGCATACTATGGTCGGTCCTGCTCACGTACTAAGCCCATGGCTCGGCTGGCTCCCACGTACTAACCGCCCGTGGCCGGCTCCCACGTACAAAGCCCATGGCTCAGGCTGTGTAACCACGGTGATACCGTAGCATGGCTAGTCCAAATACAATATTTACTTCATTAACACTTCATCATTGTAGTCAAAACATGTCTCTCATGATTTCTAAATAATCGATGTCATGGTCCAATCCATTCAATAACTGGTACCGTGGTCCAACCCACTCAATAATCAGTGTCATGGTCTAACCCATTCAATAACCGTATCGTGGTCCAACCCACTTGATAACCAGTGTCATGGTCCAACCCATTCAATAACTGGTATCATGGTCCGACCCACTTGATAACCAGTATCATGGTCCAACCCGTTCAATAACTGGTATCGTGGTCCAACCCACTTGATAACTAGTGTCATAGTCTAACTCGTTCAATAACTGGTATCGTGGTCCAACCCACTCGATAACCAGTGTCATGGTCCAACCCATTCAATAACCGGTATCGTGGTCCAACCCACTCGATAAACGATATCACTTTCCTTTAAAACATGGTGTATAAAATATAGATGATAATAATATAACCATAATATCCATCACAAGAAATCAACTATGCCATGCAAAATAACACCATGCATCAAATGTATTATATATATATATATATGCTCAGATCAAGCCAGGCCATGTAAAATACATGCATAAATAGGTGATCAATACAGAATTCCTTACATTCAAGCGCTAAACCAAAATACTCGATATCAAACCATGCCATGTAAAAATAATGTAAAACTGGTGATCATGTCCAAAATCCTTATCTCACTAGAGACAACCCAAATACCCGAATCAGTCTGAATTCGAAACCCGTGCAATACCTTTTGCTCAAAAGGTTGCTTCCCCTACAATAATAATTTTTAAACATAAATAAATAATTCTAAATCAATTATAAAATCCTGAAATCTCTTACCTGGATTTTCGTCAATAGTCCATCCATAAAATTCTATCCTCATGATTCCCAAGAAAGGAGACTTTCCAATCATCTCTCTTCATATTCTCTCTCCTTATCTTTCTTTCTCTATCATGAATCTCAACATATCCCCAAAACTGATCACTATCCTATGTCATCATAGCATGACAACCTTCCTCTTCTTCCGAACCAAGATCTCTTTCCTCTCCCCTTCTCTCTTCTCTTCTTTCTATTTCTTTCTTCCTCTCTCCTATTTCTTCTCTCTTCCTTCTCTCTCTTCTTTCTCTCTCCTCTTTTCTCTCTTCCTCTCTCTCCCTTTTTTTTTTGACCAAATGAAACCCTTTTTTTTCTTCTTCTTTTTCTTCCTTCCTTCCTTCCTTCCTTTCTTTCTTTCTTTCTCCCGAACCATTCCCCTTATTGCTCCCTCAGCCTCAATTGAACCAATCTTCCCCCTGGTTGCTGGTGGTGGCCATGGGAGGTGGTTGCTGGGGAGACCTCAACGGACGGCGGTGGTGCAGCCACAGAGATCCACGGTCCCAACCCAAAACCAACCGAACAATCCAGATAAAAAAAAAAAACTAAATGAAATCCTTCAAAAATCTCACCAGACCTCAATGATCTCTCGGATGCACGTCGGAGAGGAAAAACAAACGCGTGGGGAGGGCTTGATGGTCTCGAATCATCGATGATGAGGCGATTTTAAAGAAACCAATCGACGGTTCCCTCGTCATTTGGAAAACGAATTCCACCCAATCGAGTCCCAATCCCTCATGGACTCATCAATGATCAACTCCCTCTCCCCTCATGACTCATCCCTCGAAATCTCCAGCAAAAATGCTAGCCGAATAAGGGTGAGGAAGCCTCCCCTGTTTTGGCTACTTCTTCTCTCTTTTTTTTTTTTTTGCATTATGGGTCGAAGCTAGTTGGGCCTGTCGACTTTGGCCCAAAAGCCCGGATATCACAAATCCACCTCACCATAGCTATCATGAGATCGAGATGATGCCCTTCTTGTTGCCATCGCTAGTTGAAGTTGTCCTCTCCTATATATTTGCCCAACACCACCGTCAATTGCCTACCACTATGATGCTGAGAGCTGCCATCACAACCATCAGTTTGAGATGTCACCATGATCAGCCATGGCCACTACCCTCTCCTCCATCATCTTTGTCCTCCTTTAAGATGCTTCCGAGATTGCAGTCCACCACTATCTTCTTCCTTTCCCTATAGCCACCCATCGCCTCTCCTCCTCCCTATTTTGCCCATCATGGCTGGAGAAGCTATCACAGCTCCTCCTGCACCGACCATGGCCTCCTTCCCAACCATCGTCATCTCTTGGTCTAGCTCATCCTTCTTATTATGCAAAGCCAAGGCTCCTCTACCTCACTCACTGTTCCAAGCCACCATTCTTTCCATCACCATAGTCTCCTTCCTTTCTAACCACTGCTCATTGCAAACCACGGTTGTCTACCTGCTACTGCGGTCTATCTAGAACCAGGTAGAGAGCCAAGAATAAAGCCTACATAATTTTATTTTTTTCTTTTGTAATTTAGTTCTAGGCATTGAGAGAGAGGGAGAAAAATAAAGAGAAAGAGTTCTCCAGGAAAGGAGGTGTTATGACAGAGTCCCAATCTCTACGAAAATGTATTCAGGAGCCATGCTCGATTGAGGTACAGTCTATAAGGAAGTACAGGTTTCCATACTTAAGTTTTTATATTTATTTTTTTACTCTATGTAATTGAATAAAGCTTTTAATTTCTTTTAAACTCTCTTCTATTTGATTTTCTAAATTAATTACCTATAGATGGGATGGATCATGATCTCGATACAATATGGTCTAAGCTCAATATAAATAATTAATTATAAGATTTTTATTTACATATCTTGTTAGGGTCTTGTCAACTAAGCTGTTGGATAGTTTGTACTTATGGGATAGGTCATGATCTTGATAGGATATAGTTTGTACTCGACAAGATAGTCTATACTAAGGATTAGTTTGAAAGATTCCAGAATAATATGGACTTCAATATTTATATTAGAATAAATACATGATTTATATTTGTGATTACCTAGAAACCTGAATCTTTTTATCATATGAACCCCTCGATCTTATATTTAATTTAAATTGATTAGTTTTAATTAACCATCATCTACCTTTCAAAAATCTAAATATTTATTTCTTTCTTTACTTTTTTATAAAATAATTATCCTTGATACCTGAGAATATGATCTCTACAAATCCTAGCTATTGTAGTGAGTTAGTTTTTTATTTTTGACCGCCTATAATAGCAATCATTGGGCTATTCATTTCTTTGTTTTAGCTAATCCTCTTGTATTTGGGTGACCCAGATTTAAAGATTTCTAGCCTATTTCACCCATAAAACAATAGCCAAATATTTTGACCACCACTAGATCGATCTCCCTTATCTAGGAAACTGTGAAATTCCATGCTCAGTGAAATCTCTTCAAAGATTATATTAGAATTTAAATCAATACTGAAATATTATTTATCCTAATTTTCTATCTTTAATTATTTAAATTCAAGTTATTGAATTGACTAGTCCTAGCATAGTGATCATTTCTTAACGATCAATGGTCCAACTATTGAAGCTCTTGATTGTGCATGCCGATCGGGTCTTTCTAAATTAGAACATAATCATGATTGGATTTACTTAGCTTAATTTTTGCTTGCTTTTGGTAATTGCTATTAACTACTCTAATTACTTATTTAATTTTGTTAGCTGATCTTATTAGGGGGTCATTAGATCTAGGATAGTTAGCCTAGTCCCGCATTATTTAAGGAAATAGTGAATTTTCTATTGATTTCCAAGTAAAGATGACTAGCATGCAAGACTAAGTTCTAAATTCTAGATGCAACGGAAGTAGAAATCATGAAAATAATTTTTCAAAAGCATGCTATTTTAAGATAAATCTAAATATCAGCTAACATACCACTTAACCTGATGGAATAGAAAAGTAAATCAGATCTAAAATATAATTAAATTCTGAGATGAGAATTCAACGAATAATAATCATTAAATCCTTCTTCTTGTACTAGATCTATCAGATCAAACGGATCTGATGGGATTCATCGAAGCCACGCACATGCCCAGCCTTTGCTAGTATCAACACAAAGCCTTTCTGATTGAATAATCAAGACTTCTGGACTGCTAGACCCTTACAGGTCTTTCTTCAAATATAGAGATGGACCTTATTCTTCTAGTCGAAAATCTGGAACCCTATGCACCTTTCTCTCCTCTTCTATATAAAATAATTACTAAAATATTTAGAACCTATTTCTGATTTTTTTCCTATCTATAAACTAAACCCTCTCTACTTTCTTTTTATATATAAAACATATATGGAGTAGAAAAAATTAGTGAGAAATAGGAGAAAGAAAAGTGGGCGACAAATCTTATTCTGCACTACCTTTCTTGCATCGCTTCTTAAAGTCTATGCTAAAACCCCCCTCTTCACGCCACCTAAAAATTTAGATAAAATTGAATTCCAATTTGATTTGAATAACATTCAAATTAGACAAGGATCTAGTCAATTCTGGTAGGAGAGAGAGTCCTAGATAAATGAGAAGTATCAACTTGGTACCTTTCTCTTCTCACTATGTGTGCCAAGAGGAGACATGCATTCCCACACCCTCCTCATAGTTTTTGCATAAGTAAAGAGAGAGAGCTAGTCAACTATGTCTCCTATTTCCTAGTCTAGTTTGACTCAATTTTTGACTGATTTCAAGAGTATTTGATGCCCAAATTGAACCAAATTCAAAAGCCTATTGTCCTAGTCAACTCGATCAACAATTTAAGTCAAACTTGAATAATGAATATAATTAACTTTAAATTAAGTTAATATTTTTTAAATATAATTTAATTGAGTCAGATAATAGAGTCGAAAATTATTATAACATTTGTAAACAGGTCCATCATTATAAATTAACAAGTGTTATCATTAGCAAGTGCTAAAATCAGTAGGTACAAAAATTGACAGTGCTAAATTAGTAGGTACTAACTATATAACTCTTACAAAGATCCTTACTTAGATCAGGTCAACTCTTTTTCTGTATGATCCCCAAGGTTCTATTCTATCTGGTAGTGAGATATACCATGATCTCTATCATAGTCATCACAAATTTTTCTGATAGACTGAAATAATTTTAGCTCAACCTACTTAGATCGTTGATCCAAAATAATTCTAGTGAGCTCTCATTAATCTACTTATGATACCTAGTAGTATTGTAGTGGTAATATAGTAATATAACTAAATTCCTAGTATAGTTATCATGTGATCAAATTTCTCTATTAAAATCTTAATAGGATGCAGGTCATAGAAACTTGTTAAATCTTAAGCAGCCATTATATGTCAGACTTAATTAGCATAGTCCATTATGATTTTTCTTGAAAACTCTTTTCCAATATCACACTACTATAGATATAGATTTAAGTTAGACTCAATCTATTACATTGTATAGGACTATACCTTAATTACTAAGACTGATAGATTCCTTATAAGTATACTCTCTACTCCTATAGTATAGCTATTGTAGCCAACGAACACTATAAATTTCCAAATAGCTAGGGACCATGTTCACGTGTTATCAAACCATAGCAACCACATGACAGCAGTGAGAAACTGCATGTCAAGGAATTATTGCTAGAAAATATGTCATATCGCAAATTATCTGGGTTGTAGATGGTTGAGTTCTTTATAATTATACATCATTAATGAAATAAAGGTTATTTTTTGGTAGTTCATCTCTTTTTGCATCTTCCATTGAACTCTTTTGAGATGAAGTCCTTAGAACTATTTCAATTCGATAAAGAAGGATTTATCAAGTAGTTCTTAAATATATTCATGAGTAAATATATTATTATCTAGCATGACAATGTTTATTAAGCATAAGTCATTGTATGCCATATAGGTTGGTTGTCCTCATAATCAAGGAGTATGGAGATGCTGATATGGCATGCAGATGAGTGTAGGTATACATTGCATCGAATGTGACCACTCTGTTGAGTACTCTACTATCGAAAGTATCTAATAGAAGGATATGGGTATAAGTATCCCTCCAATTTGAGATCACTCTGGTAATTTGCAAGCAACTCATTATACTTAGGTGCCAAACTACTTAGACTTCCAATCCAGTGATGGAATATTACTAGGTGCAGTTAAAAACTTATTAAATCAATGGTAAGTCAAGATGGAATTGACCACTTTAAGATGCTGGAAACAATTCTCTACTATATTTTATTTTAGCAAGACTTGGCCAGGGCAATCCTTGTGAAGAGTCACAAGATTTAGTAGATTGAGACATATTTGGATATATTATTTGGAGTTAGTAGTTAACTCTAAAATCATTCTGAGCATTAGGATCAAAGGGATGAATTATATGAAAATCATATACCTGGGTTCTTGAATGTTGCTTCGTGAACATTCGACCTATCCGGATGTTGGGCACCATTGCTAGATGGTTGAATCGATTAGTTTAGGAATTAGTTCTTGGATTACTAGCTTAGTGTTCAAACCCATAAGATCATACATAATAGAAGTTTTTGACCGTTCATGATGGCTGACTAATGATTAAGAATCGTTCAATGATAAATTATAATATGATGAACAATTAATCCTATACAAATATTATAAATTAATAATTAATTAATTGTAAAGAATTAATTAATAATTGATTACTAATTAACTCAATTTTATTGAGTGAAGAGATTTAGATCAAGTTTGATTGAATTTGGTTCAATTAGAATTTATCTGATTAGGTTATTTGATGACCTAATCGCTAAAGATTTGTAATTACAGTTTGATTCAGACTTGGACTTAGTTAATTTTAGATTTAATTAAATTTAATTAAATCTAATTCAGATCTAATTATATTGAGTCTAAGTTGGTTAATTAGTTATACCCAAATTAGTTTTAGTTTCTACTAATTTTGGTCAAAGCTTGGTCAAACCCTTAACTAACATAACTAGGTTTCCTTTAGGATTTCTCCATGCCAATTAGTTGAATAAATTCATATAAAATTTATGCCAAACATGTTTTCATGTTCTTCCTCTTTCTTATCTGATTTGAATAATTTTGGATGAGTTTTTAATTTAAATGATAGGAATTTGATTGGGAATCAAACTCTTTACCTTATCCTAACTCTACTTGGTCTTAAACTCTCAAACCTTATCCTAATCATTTTACCAATTTTTTTTGAGAAATTTAGATGAAATGTGGGATGAAAAGTGGGCCAAATATCGGTGATTTGAGAAAAAAAATTCATGAAAAATATTTTGAGAAAGATGGTGGGGCATGGAATGATGAAGACTAGTCAAACTAGGCTAGTATTTCCTAATATCATACAAAGTCCACTTAATCCTATCCTAATCTACATGCCTAATTTTCCTAGAACTCTTTTGGGATTGGGCAACCAAAGGGGATTTAAGTTGGCATGAATCTAATGAGAAAAGGCATTGGAGAAATTATGAGAGAAATGTGAGTGAAAGATTGGAATGAGAAACCTTCTTTGGTGCTAGGATTGAGGGAAGAAAAAACAAATAGAAGAAAGTGGTTCACTTATTTTTGGTTTTTTTCTTCTTAGATCTAGATCTCTTCATCCTCTTCTTGGATTTCTTGAAAGGCTCGAGAAAGTTCAAGAAATAATTTATTTTCAGCCATCTAGTGGCCTTTGTATGGATTTAGCAGTCCAGGAGATTGATCACATCGAAGCTTCATGTATGCAATTTGTAGAGGCCGGATATCCTAAAAGGCTGTGAAGCACACAGAGAGACATTACCATGTGCCATCAATAATGGTGATTATCAACCCATGATAAGGTATGAAACTTGATTTCATATTATTTGTAGATTAGATCTACTACATGTATCAAGTAGATCGATGCATGCTGATTTTATTTTCTGCTGCATATCATGTTATGATCCTGCTTAAAATTTATTAGAATTATTCTAAATATATATTTTATTTTAAAAAGTTTTAAAATATATATTATTCCACTATAAATTATTAAAAAAATTATACATAGGCAATTTTTTCTAACAATTACTCACACAACTATAGCATTTAAGAAGTCACCGATGAGTGAGTTGACATTATATTACTTCTTGGACTTGGTCACGTTCAGTATCGTTGTTTTCTAACAACCACTTACATCTTGATCCGATGTCTCTACACTATAGACTCAAGATTATCTACTTGAAAGGGAGGCAATTCATGCATTGATCATAACAGATCAATCACCATCTATTGACTCTAGTCTTGATTTTGATGAATGACAAACACTTAGGTATATTGAGAACTAATGTGTGTTAAAAGTGTTTATTAGATTCATGTACTCATTAGTGTTGAAAGATTGCCATCTTGCTGTAGAAGTCATTTAAATTATTGGATTTTTAAGTTATATGGACTTTGGAACATAGGAAGATCTTGAAAAACTCATAATTTTGATTTGGACATGTTTCAGTATTGGTCAAGTAAAGTGTCGACTCATGGAGGTGTTGACACTTCAAAGTGTCAACTCATCAAGTGTCGACTCAAGGTATCGACTCACAAAGGCTTGGGATGATACGCAGAGAAAATTTCAACTAGCATGCTGAAGTGTTGACTCATGGTCAGCCAAAAGCTATCCCGATCGATAACTGGACCGGCTTCTGGCTTCTATCTTACAAACTGGCCTTTGCAAGATATAGGACCTCCTTTGCTCTTCTTCTCTTATCTAAACAACCTCTTAATACTTGGAAGAAAGACTTAAGAGAAGAAGTAATGAAGGAAAGGAAGAGGGAACCTTTGGTAGCAAAATGCCTAAAGGCTCTCACACACCCAAGTGAATGAAAAAAACTTTCATTCCCTTCTCTCCCTCTCTTCACTCATGCATTCGCTCATGCTTGGCTTGGCCTCTTTCATGCTTTCATGCTTGTTTCAAGCTGGGCTAGCCAACCTCCTAAAGGTGCAGTGCATCTACGAAGCATACCAATTGCAAACATGCATTCATGAAAGCATGGTAGAAAATATACATTTTAAAATAATTTTTAAACATGCACTGTGGAAGGCTCGATAGATAGATCTAAATGATCTACCGATCTGCCCGTAACAGGAACTAGCATAATGTAATAGCATGCATCATAACAACAAAGCAAGATAGAAACACAAATATAAAAGTACCATACCTTTATATTGGAGAACAGCTATAGAAGGAGGGGGCGCTCGAGCCATACACGTGTCTAGCCTCTACAGGTAATCCACACATGGACTGGACTCTGATTAACTCCCTCGGAGTGCTAGCTCTTCGGGATCTTTGGGCTGATCTTCTTCCAGGAAGACTAGGAGGAGAGCTGGAACCCTTTTCTAAGAGAACTTTCTTTCCAAGACCTTTCTAGAATGCTAGGATTCTTACACCCAATCCCTAGACCTCTCACAACCCTTCTCTATCTTCCTCTCTCAAAGCTTCTCCCTTGTAAAGCATTATAAATTACATCCCTCTTGTAAGTTGAAAACAATCAGATGAATGAAAGAAATGAAAACAATCAGATTTGAGCAAATTTTTTGTTTTGAGCAAACTTGCTTTTCTCTTTTGTTGAGCTCCGTGAGTGGAGTAAATCCGGGTTCCCTGGAACTTGGAACCTGAGTGAGGTGAGAGATCTCCAAAACCCCAAACCCTAGGTTAGCCACTCCACTCCCAAACCCTAGCCGCCATCACCCTTCTCTTTCCACCAAGCCCTAGTCTATTCCACTTCTCACGGCCACCCTCTCCAAGTCCAGGCCGGCCACCAGCATCCAGCTCCAGTCCAGATACTTCAGATCTATAGCAGTTCTAAGAGGAAGTCAGATCGGCCTCCAGGAGAATCCTGATTTCAGTAACTTCGGCTTTCAAGTTCTTCAACCTGGTAAAATCTTTTCTTGAGTTTCTGAATTCCATCATTTGTTCCTCTTCTTTCCTAGATCTTGAGTCCAGAAGAAGCCGACCAAACCACGAGACCAGTATTAGAGGATCCATTACGAAGATAGCCGACTCCGAGGATCCCATAATCTGCTCGAGAGAGTTCTTCCACCAAAATCCTGAGAAGATCACTGTCTGGTTAGTAAACCATCTCTCCTCTCTATTTCTGTTCTGTTGAAAGTTCAGAGCGAAACCCTAGGTCTGGGAGTTTCTCAACCCCCAGCGATCCGTTACTTCTGAGCTACTATGATAATTTAGTTTCTTCTAAACTGTGCTTTCAATCCTTACCTAGTTTCCTTCAACGTAGTTTAGCTTTACTTTGAATCGAAGCCAATTTCTGAAATATATAAAAAAAAAAAAAAAAAAAAAAAAAATAATCTTAATTTTACTTCTGCATACGCTTCTTTGTTCTTTGTTCTGCATCATTTTTGGTATCAGAGCTTTCATTCTGCATCAATTTTGGTATCAGAGCCCTGTCTAGGGTTTCTGTCTGATTGTTTGTTTGAGTCCCTCTCTTTTTACTTTGTCTGCTCGAAGTAGACTCCCCAGGACGTCCGGTCCTAGGAACGAAGCGGGGTGCAAACCTCCTCCTCCCATTCCACGGGGTGTTCCTAGGGCGTGTAGGGGATCCGTTGGGTTACAACTTCGTAGCAGAAATTGTAAACGGGGAAGTGCTCTATTTTCAGCCCATAATTATCCTGTTGCAGGAATTATTTCTCACTACAGGTAACTCTAAATTTAGTTATTTTTGTTTTTCTGAAACCAGTATAATTGAAACTAATTTACATAATTTTCTCATAATTTATTGGTTTCCGTGCGATTTTTGAGAATTAAATTACTGCAACTCTGTTTTTGTGTTCTGCAATCCTTTTATTTTTGAGTGTTCATCACTTAATTCAACTTAAGGGCATTTGAGTATCTAAGATAAGGGGAGGAGTTGATAACCTCTCCTTAGCCCAAAACCACCACCCCTTCATTCGAACCTAAGCCTTTAATCTAAAATTGATTAGACCTAATTTGCCCTAGTGGGCTAGGGACATCAACGAGTCGGGTCAAGGCTAGTGTTGAGTCAGTTTGTCTGGTTACTCTGTGTGTGCTTTGTACTCAGTGTCTAGAACGGTGGTTCAGGGATTCCATCCCGAAGGGCTTGTGTGCTGGTCCGCCTACCTGGCCAATCTCTGATTGGTGTCTAGGATTGGCATTCAGGGACCTAACACTCCCCTTACACCTGCCTGGCTGAGTTCTGAGTTACTACAGGCTAGCTTGCCACTCTGATTGGGCACCTAGTTTAGGCTCTAGGTTTAGTTAGCCCATAGTCATTTCAGTTGAGTCTCATTCTGTGTGCTTGCTTGCATCATCATGTCTACCCGGAATGGAGTACCCTACCAACCTAGTCAAACCCAACCAGATTTAGAGGCCATGGTTAGAAATCTTACCGAAAGTATGACCAAATTGAGTCAGGACATGAATGAGGGTTTTTCCTAGTTTAGGGATCGAGTCCAAGTACTTGAAAAACGTAGACATCAAAATTGGATCTCTGATCCAAAATTTAATAGGCCCCAACCTCACCCATGCCAGGAACCTAGGAGGACCTTATACCATGATCCCGAGCATAACCTTAGGAAGCCTAACCATGATATCTATAGTGTGGATCGTGTCTATGAGAGGTCCTTACAATATTCTAGACCAGTCACTCAACAACCCAAGTCTTCTAGATCAAACCATTTAGATCCACACCCATGCCCAAGTAAGGTCTCTACTAGCTTGAAACCCAGTGTGACCCAGGTTCCTATATCTCAAGAATGTTTGTTTTATGGAGAAAGAGGCCATAAATCTAGTCAGTGCCCATGCATAGGACTAGCTTGTGCACAGCTAAGTGGTAAGAATCCTAAGGATGACATTAATGAGGGAGAATCCAAGCCTACCAATGAGGAAGAAAGGTTAGGTATGACAAGCCTAGAATTAGTTGACCCGATTACCACTGACCCGAGACCCATTGAAGATGGCATAGAGGAAGTATATGATGCTGGCTTGAGTCTAGTTGATGAATATGAGGGGGAAGAACTTGAAGAATGTGATATCGATACTATTGGTTCCTTACCTGAGGAGACCTTGGAGAGCAACCAAGTGGTAGGACCTAGTTCAGAAATTCAAGAGATTTGTGAGAACTAGGTTCCTTTAGTCAAATACCCCCAGGAAGAACTCATAGTGTTAGCCCGAGCTATTAGTTTGTACCCTCTAATGACAGTCATTCTCCAAGTACCAATTGAAGATCTTTGCACTGAACTGTTTAAGTTTGCCCACCCTATGGTAGATCCTCTCCTTAGGATGACTGAATCAAGCCTCTTACAATTGGACCTTGTCCCATGCTCAGCCACTAAGGTCTCTCCCATAATCTCAGTTGGACATCCTTTTCTTGAGCGGATTGATTCACCCAGTCTTGTAGAAGTCCTCCTTATGACCCCAGACCCCTTCCTTCGCATGACTGACCTACCCTTCTATAGAGTATACCTTTCCGCACCCATATGTCAAATTTCAAGTCTTGAGGTCATCATCCATAGGCCCTTCCATGAATCATTCTTCAATCCAGTTCTTGAGAAAATGAATCATTATTTGCTTAGAGAATAAACTTTAACTGTTGCAATCCCGTGTCCTAGGCTACTTCCCGAACCATCTCTTGATCCATTCCTGGGAGTAGCAAACTTTTTCTTTCGTAAGGATGACCAGTTGACATTCATAGATCACCATTCAAACCTTCAGGTCACCACCTTTAGCCAGCAGGTAATTCGAGACTCCACCTCATATTTCATCCCTTTCTCTAGGACTTCCAATGCTTCTTACACCATCCAAGTATACTTTGTCGAAGTCTTTAGAGTGAACCACGTGTCATAATCTATTAGGTTTGCCACCTACTTCTGGAAGACCTTATGGCACCTACTAGGCATCCATAATAAGTTTTCATGCTCTGCATGCCCTCCTCCGACCCAAGGTCAAACCTAGAGAGCCTTAGTTTGTTAGGTTTAGACCTAGGGTTCCTTTGGAATAAAGTCCATTCTTTAGGAATGCGTTGTCAGTCTATTTTAGTTTTTCTTGACCCTTTACTAGGCTTTGGCTCAGATTTGGTTTGATTGAGAGCACCAGGAATTGGGATTTGTATTTTGTCCAGGGCTGAAATTGCATTCAATGTTTCGATCAATAGGTCTATAGGCTAGAGTCCCTTTAAAATTGTTCATGGATACAAGCCTCACACACCACTTGATCTGATTTCACTATTAGCCCACACACACAAGTCTCTTGATGCACTTGCATAGCATGTAAAAGACTTGCATAAAGAAATTCATGCCAAAATAAATTTAAGTAATGAAACTTATAAGAAGTTGGCTGATTCTCAAAGGCGAGTCAAAACTTTTGTTGAGGGAGACTGTAATGATTAGGTTAAGGCCTGAACGGTTTCCTCCTGGAACCGTTAGAAAGTTACATGCTAGAGGAGCTGGACCATTTAGAGTGGTGAGGAGAGTAGGATCCAATGCCTATGTGCTCGAGTTACCTCCAGAACTAGGCATTAGCTCCACTTTCAACATTACAGACCTAGTAGAGTATAGGGAGCCAGCTGTGATTCCCAGTGAGGCTTTTGAACCTAATCCTGCTCTTGAGAGTGAACCTGACCCTGTGTGTCCACCAACAAACTGGCCTGTGAGGAAAGAGCAGATTGAAAAGATCCTGGATGATCAGGTTATCTCTACTCGTAATCGAGGATACCAAAGATACCTGGTCCGCTGGCTAGGAAGGCCAGATTCTGATGACTCTTGGATCTCCCGAGAAGAGTTACAAGAGCTGGACCCAGACCTCTTGGAGAGATACCAGAGCCAGCTTGATCCATACTTGACAGGGTCGAGTTCCTCCCACCCTGGGAGAATTGGTGCGGGCACCAGACTCAGAAGAAGACTTCGGAGCTCCATCTGGATCTCTGATTAACCTTGCCCGAAGAATTAAGGTTTTTGGTTTGTAATAAGAGTTGACTAGATCAACTCAATTTAGCTTGAGTCTACATTACCTGCATTTTATTTTGTTGAGTCATGTTGACTCAGTAGTGGACTAGGGTTTCAACCGGGGATGTTACATTTTCTCCCAAGACCAGGCAAGTGGACACCACACTCCCAGCCACACTCCCAGTCCAGGGGGTGCCATATCCACATCCAGCAGCCTTTGGTCCCCACTCCACAGATGGCAACTTCCTTCTTTCATGCACCAGATAAAGAGAAGAGCACAAATCAAGGGGGCGGCCAAGACTTTCCCAAGTGATTCCAAGCAAAGAAGGGAAGAAGTTTTTCTTGGAAGAGAATATCAAGGGGCGCCCATTACCTGCCAAAAACACCTAAAACAAAGATGGGAAGAGCCTTGACTTAGGGAGGAAGAAAAGGAAGAGTCCAAAAGAGTTCATTCAGGAAAGGAAGAAAATTTTTCTTGAAAAATTCCAAGCAAGGTGGCGCCATCTACCTGCCATTTATAACCCAAATCCTAATTTTTGGTATTTTGGCCAACCATATGTAAGGGATTTGCCCTAATTTGGAGATCCCCTCCTTTAGTCCCACATGGGAAAATATGAAATCCTTCTCCCTTGTAAAGCATTATAAATTACATCCCTCTTGTAAGTTGAAAACAATCAGATGAATGAAAGAAATTTTTTTTGAGCAAACTTGTGTTTTCTCTTTTCCGCACTTGCTTCCAGGTGTTGAGCTCCGTGAGGGAGTAAATCCGGGTTCCCCTGGAACCTTGAGGAGGTGAGAGATCTCCAAAACCCCAAACCCTAGGTTAGCCACTCCACTCCCAAACCCTAGCCGCCATCACCCTTCTCTTTCCACCAAGCCCTAGTCTATTCCACTTCTCACGGCCACCCTCTCCAAGTCCAGGCCGGCCACCAGCATCCAGCTCCAGTCCAGATACTTCAGATCTATAGCAGTTCTAAGAGGAAGTCAGATCGGCCTCCAGGAGAATCCTGATTTCAGTAACTTCGGCTTTCAAGTTCTTCAACCTGGTAAAATCTTTTCTTGAGTTTCTGAATTCCATCATTTGTTCCTCTTCTTTCCCAGATCTTGAGTCCAGAAGAAGTCGACCAAACCACGAGACCAGTATTAGAGGATCCATTGCGAAGATAGCCGACTCCGAGGATCCCACAATCTGCTCGAGAGAGTTCTTCCACCAAAATCCTGAGAAGATCACTGTCTGGTTAGTAAACCATCTCTCCTCTCTATTTCTGTTCTGTTGAAAGTTCAGAGCGAAACCCTAGGTCTGGGAGTTTCTCAACCCCCAGCGATCCGTTTCTTCTGAGCTACTCTGATAATTTAGTTTCTTCTAAACTGTGCTTTCAATCCTTACCTAGTTTCCTTCAACATAGTTTAGCTTTACTTTGAGTCGAAGCCAATTTCTGAAATATAAAAAAAAAAAAGAAAAAAAAGAATTAATCTTAATTTTACTTCCGCATATGCTTCTTTGTTCTTTGTTCTGCATCATTTTTGGTATCAGAGCTTTCGTTCTGCATCACAGTACAGGACTCGAAAACAAGTTTGAGGACTCCTAACACCAGGACTGGAACTCGGCTTCCATTTCTCACGTTCAAGAATATCTCGCTATCCTCGAATCTTCTACTAACTTGAAATCCATGCAAAGAATTGCAAATATGAATTGGATTTCCAGTGTCCAATACCCAATTAGTAGTATCGCAAACAGAGAAACTACAAGGTATTATCATATAAATACCTTGTCCAGGACCATCCTGCAGCTTTCTCTTCTTGGACCTGTTTAGGTCAAGGGATGCAATATAAAGATGACAGTTCCTCTTCCAGTGACCCTGCTTCTTACAGAAGAAGCACTCTGCATGACTCTGATCAGCCTTCACTTTCTTGGCCTGATTGGGCCCAGAAGCACTTAGCACCTTTTTTCCTTTGTTTTTTTCTTCCCTTTCTTAAAGGGACAACACCCTCCCAAAGATCCTCCCACTAGATTCACTATCCCTTTATTCAATTGGTGGTCTTTCTAACAAGTCTGCAGCAACCTCAACAGATCATGGTAGTTAACTGCAGGCTTATTCATTCTGTAATTATCGAGAAAATCTAGATAGGAAGAAGGGAGGGAATTCAGTATCGCATCTTTTCCAAGCTGTTCATGCAAGGGATAGCCCAGCTTGCCCAGGCACTCAATCATCTCGATCATGTATAATACATAATTAGTGACCGAGGTCCCATCACACATCCATATATTGTAAATAGCATAGGAGACCCTGTACTCTCAATGTCGTCTGGTGTTCCGAAAGACTCCTTCAACCTTTGAAGGATTTCTTCCGATTGGGCTTCCTCGAACTTGCGACTAAACTCGCCATTCATCGCAGCCAACATTATGCATCGGATAGTGGTCCTGTCAAAGAGCCACTTCTGATAAGTGCATCTGACTGAACCCCGAGCATTGGCAGCAGGGATCTCAGGTGCCGGATCCGATATCACATACAAGATCCGTTCATGCTCCAGGACAATCCTGAGCCTTCGATACCAGCTATCAAAGTTGGGTCCATTGACCTTCTCATTATCGAGAAGAGACCAGAGTGATAGGTTGGAAGACATCTGAAAGGAAAACCAAATCTAATTAGTGTATATGAATTATTAACCTAAAGACATGGACTTTAGTCTAATGGTCCCTCCCATTATTTTGCTCCGACTGGTAGCATCTACCTCCAATCTGAGAAATTACTTTAATTTCCTAGTGGGTACCAGAGTCCAATAGACAACACATGAGCCTGACTTGGCTGACCCACCCATGCGTGTCTAAAGGTAGGTTCTTTAACCGATTACTTTTCCAAGTAACCTCTAGTATTTGGGTTTTCCCCTAAGGAGCACTTCAATCGGCCTTTGGGCCTCCTATTGAAGGTCTCGGTTAGGTCCAGCCATTAACATGACAAAATTCAATGCTTCTAACTAACAAATAGTCAAGCCCGACTTTGGCCGGCCTACCTAACCACCGTTAAGAGAGTCACACTGAGCCATCATATTAGGAACAGCAATTCCAATAGCCTGATGAATACCCGATCTTTGAATCTGCTGATGAACACCTAACTATTGGTTCCATTACCATCCCACTTAATGGGAGGCTAGGACTTGGTTATCCCTATAACTTTATCCTTTTAAGGACCTAATAATTTAGAGGGTTTTTAAAATAATGTGACATATGAAGAGATGAGAAGACATGGATCAACCTCCCACTGACCAAATCAGTATTCTAGGAGGGTTACTCATAACAAATGATCCATGGGCACCTAAAATCAGTCAAGACTAATTAACCTTGGGTGACAAGGGTTAACACGAGTCAATGAGCTATCCAATCAATCCTGATCGTTCACATTGGCCAGGTAAGTGAGATCATGGGTTGGGTTCCGCCATTAACCATCTTACCTTAAACACCAACAGAGTTGGCCAGGTAAGAGATATCCCCAAAAAACCATGATCAAAATGCCAAACTTACCTCGACACCAATCGGTTCATCAAACTCGATTAGACTAGCCTAAAGACTCGGGCTTTCCACTGAGCCACAAATTAGGTCCATTTAGATTATGGACTAATCAATCCAACTATTAGATAGATCTAGAGAAGAAATCCTAACTCAACATTTGATTAGATTAGTTCTCTAATTTGTCCAATGCATCAAAACCTAGGTCTAACCCAATTAAGGACCTAATAGAATCTAACCCATGACCCTTAAGGCTTATTGAAATGACTTAAAATCTTTGAATCATATTCTTAGAGTTCTTAGTCATTCTTAATTCTCAATTAAGTTCAAGAGCCTTAATTAAATTAAAATAATTTTAATTTATAGATGTAAAACAATTTTACAAAAATTTCAAAATTTGAATTCTCTGTTTTTCTACATTTTTATTCCAAGTGTTGACTCACCAGGGGCAAGTGTCGACACCAAGTGTCGACACTTAGGTCGACTCAAGGCCTGAGACAGGTAGAAAAATAGAACACCAGATTTTGTGTACTTGCTCATGAGTCGACACTTCCAAGGCCAAGTGTCGACTCACGAGCCCAAGTGTCGACTCTTCCTAGTCAAGTGTCGACACTTCAACCTGAGACAGGGAAAAAATAGTGATTTCAAATCCAAAGTTTCTCCAAACTTTCAACAAATCCGATCAAAACATAACTTTTAGATATTATCTAAAATTGTTTTATGATCATGTCATTAGATTAAAATATTTTTAATCTACATTTTCTTGCTTCTTATTTTTCTTTTCAAGAGTCAATCATATCGGCAACCCTACACGCTATAGGAGACCCCATTGAATGAGAAGACAGGTCTTGCAGCCCTACTTCTCTCCTATGACCGGATGGCCATGGTGAAGCACTCAATCCAAGTACTTAAGAAGTGATGTTATTAGCATGCTAGAATCATTATACTACAAAAAGAAACCTATTTCTCTGATACCATAGAACGTGCAGTGCATCTATGAATCATACCAATATGCAAACACACATTCACAAAAGCAGGGCAGAAAATATGCATTTTAAAATAATTTTAAAACAAGCACAATAGAAGGCTCGATAGATAGATCTAAATGATCTACTGATCTGCCCATAATAGGATCTAGCATAATGTAATAGCATGCATCATAACATCAAAGCAAGATAAAAACATAAATATAAAAGTACTGTACCTTTATATTGGAGAAAAGCTATAGAAGGAGGAGGGCGCTCGAGCCACACACGTGTCTGACCTCTACAGGTAATCCATACCTGGGCTCAACTCTGATCAACTCCCTCGGAGTGCTAGCCCTTTGGGATCCTTGGGCCGATCTTCTTCTTTCGGGAAGACTAGGAGGAGAGCTGGAATCCTTTTCCAAGAGAACTCTCTTCCCAAGACCTAGCTAGAATGCTAGGATTCTCACACCCAATCCCTAGACCTCTCACAACCCTTCTCTATCTTCCTCTATCAAAGCTTTTCTCAAAATCTGTTGTACCCACAGAAATGACATTCATTTGTAGGGGCAGCAGGGAGAGGGAGAAAGTGGAAGGAGGAGAGATGAGGGAAGAGAATGGGGAGAGGATCAAGGCCATACCAAATGGGTCCAACCCAAGAAGGTAAGTATGACTATCATACCAAATAACCTTGGAGCCAAAACTGGTTTGAATTCAAAATTCAAACCAAGTCAAAACTTGCCCCAAAATCCTCCCAAATTTTTTTCCCAGAAATCTGCTCGTCTCAACCAACAAATGTGACATACAACAACCTACACTTGATACATCATCATCCTAAAATAATGTATCCTTTGGTTGTGAACCAGTTTAAGAACTACTTGATATATCCTCTCTATATCAAACAATGCAGTTCTAAGGACTCCATCATACAAGAGTTCATTTCAGAAAAATGTAAATATGATGAATAGCCAATAAGAAAAGAATAACTTTTATTCATTCAAAAATCATATACAGTTACAAGATAGCACAACCGTATACAACCTAGACGATTAGCTTTGGGACATAATTCCCAACACCCCCTCCCTTTCTTATATAGCCATCATTCCATTAATGGCATAAGACCATTATGTATGAAAACAATATAGAGGAGAAGAAGATCTTCTCCCTTTTAATGCTTTCACACTCCATGAAAATTTTTTTTCTTGTTTTCACATGGAAGACTTTCTTCCCACTTCTCCTCGTGCAGGGACAATGTCAATTTCCCATTCCACGTAACCACCCTCATTTATTATGACAAATTAATGAAGGGTTTACCAAGTCAAAAATGGGAGGAGACTAGTATGAACACAAGACTTAAGAAAGTTCCAAGTCATAAATGAAAGGAGACTTGGTTTGCTTATGCCATTCCTCTTCATTCATGCAAACATCATGCCAACATCATGCCATGTGGCATGTGGAATCAAGGAGAGAGGGAGAGTGCCATGTGGCATGAGGAGGGAGAGTCACAGTCCAACTGGGCTCTAACTCTTGGTCCAATTTCAAATTGATTTGACACTCAATCAAAAGCCAGATTTAAGTCCAATCGAACCTATTTCAAAAAGGCAATCGACCCAATATTATTTGGATTAATTAAAATTAAATTAAATCTGATTTAATTTAATTAATTATTAATCAATAATTAATTAGGTCATATCTTAATTGTAACAATTATAATTAGGTCCAAATCGATTTGTTGATTAGTTACTTAAGCCCCTGATGTGTGTGACCCCTCAGGTTCAAATACTAAGCCGGTAGCACAGGAACATTTTCAGTACTAGCCAAAGTTTCCATTTAGTAATGACACCCGTGTCCGGATAAGTTAAAAAACTGCAGAGCAACCTGACCTATCGAATATGGAATAGCACTGAACTTATTCCTTGAACCTCCTAATGCTCCGAATGGCATAGGGTTAAACTGCCCAACCTTAATCAATCCATCTCAATATGTCTCAAATAAAGAATCCTTGTAAATCCTTACAAGGAATGCCCTGGCCAAGGTCTTTCTCAATTGAGGCATACTAAGCATTCAATCTAAACCATTTGGAGAGATCAATCCTGTCTCGATCCTACTACCGCTACATAAGTACTTAACTGTATCCAGTAACTTTCCATCACCGGATTAGAAATCCGAGTAGTCCAGCACCCAAGCATAATGAGTTACTTGCATATTGCCATAGTGATATCCAATCAGAGGAATAATTCATGTCCACATTCTAACGCAAGACTCCTCTTCGATAGAAAGAGAATCTCATATGAGAGTCATGTTTCGTGAAGTGTCAAAACACAACACCTGATGTCATACTAGTATCTCCATGCTACTTGGTTTAGAGGACAACCAACAGATATGATATCAACAACCTACTCTCGATACACTATCATCCTGAACAATGTATCCTTTGGTCGCGAACCAGTTTATGAACCACATGATGTATCTTCTCTACATCGCATACGAGGTAGCTCAAAGGACATCATCACACAAGAGTTTAATTAGGAAGATGACATGTGATGAACAACTAGAATAAACCTTTTATTCAATTTAATAATTCATACATATACACAAGTTGCATAACCATCTATAGCCTAGATAATTGGCTTTGGAACATAATTCCCAACAACTCCCACATGAACTAAAGCCAATCGGAATAGAATCTAATTCCCATCTTCCATTTGCAGTCATCGAATTCTTGAATTCCATCTGCTTTAGTGAAGGGGTCAGCCAAGTTTTCCTTTCCATCGATCTTTAGAATCTCGATGTTACCACATTCAATGATCTCCTGAACAAGGTGATAGCGATGCATAATATGTTTTATCACTGATGTGACTTCAACTCTTTGGCTTGAACTATGGCTCCAGTTCTATCACAATACACTAAAATAAGGCCAAGGAAGGTGCCATTCCTAGCTCATCTAGGAACTTCCGCAACCACACAGCCTCCTTTGCTGCATCCGATGCTGTAATATCCCATGCCTCGCAAATAGAATCAGCCACTGTATGCTGCTTGGAACTTCTCTAGCAAGCAGCTCCACCGTTAAGGATAAACACAAAACCAGACACACTTTTGCTATCATCTCTATCTGACTAAAAACTGGAGTTAGTGTACCCACAAGTTTTAAGTCAAAATCTTCATAAATAAGCCATTAGTCCTTAGTATTTCTTAAATACTTAAGGATGCTCTTAACAACTTTTCAATGAGCTTCACCTGGGTAAGACTGGTATCTGCTCACTATGCTTAGTGAGTATGCCACGTCTGGTCTAGTACACAGCATAGCATACATAATAGAACCTACTGTCGAAGCATATAGAATCCTACTCACACGCTCTATTTTTTCAAGAGTTGTTGCACAATCCTTCTTGGAAATAGTAATTCCATGATCTATTAAAAGATAGCCCCTTTTGAAATTTTCCATGCTGAACTGTTTCAACACAGTGTCTATGTGCATAGATTGGGATAGTCCTAGAAGCCTCTTAGATCTATCTCTATAGATCTTCATACCCAGTATGAATAAGGCTTCATCCAAGTCTTTCATAGAGAATTGAGATGAAAGCCAGACTTTATTTCTTGTAATGCTGGAATGTCATTCCCGATTAGGAGAATGTTATCCATATACAAAACAAGAAATACAACTACAGAACCATTTGCCCATTTATATATATAAGGTTCTTCTCCATTCCTAACGAAGCCATACATCTTGATACATTTATCAAAGCACATGTTTCAACTCCGAGAAGTTTGCTTCACTCCATAGATGGACCTCTGAAGCTTGCATACTTTAGACTCATCTATGGATGTGAACCCTTCAGGATGTATTATATACACCTCCTCTTCCAGCTCATCATTTAGGAAAGATGTTCGGATATCCATTTGCCAGATTTCATAGTCTAAATGTGCTGCCAAAGCAAGCATGATCTGACTGGACTTGAGCATTACCATAAGAGAAAACATCTCCTCATAGTCAATAACATAATGCTGATGATACCCCTTTGCAACCAGATGGGCTTTATAGGTGTCCACCTGTCCATCTATGCCCCGCTTTCGCTTGAAAACCCATTTACATCCAATGGGTTTTATCCCTTCAGGTGGATCAACCAATATCCATACATTATTGATTTCCATGGACTCTATTTTGGATTTCATGGATCCTAGCCATGACTCAGAATCAGACCTTGTCATTGCATCCATATAGGTGATTGGATCCTTGTTGTTCTGATCAAGTTCAACAAGATCACCGTCCTGGACCAAGAAACTATAGTATTTGTCCGGTTGACGTCGTACTCTACTAGATCTCCTTAATGGCGGCACTTGGGCTCTGGATATGATCTAATCAAATTTAGTTCTATAGTAGTCTTAGAGTGAGAAGGTTCTTCTATTTGTTAAACTTTCCCAAGTTCAACCTCAGTAGCTTGAGTGCCTTCACCAAGGTACTTCCTTTCTAAAAAGGTTGCCCTAGGACTAACGAACAACTTCTATTCCTTAGGAAGATAGAAATAATACCCTTTGGATTCTTTAGGAGACCTAACAAAAAGACACCTATTAGACTTAGATCCTAGTTTATCCGTCTCCAAATGCTTGACATAAGCCGGACACCCCCAAACCGAAGGTGAGAAAGAGTTAGCCTCCGTCCAGTCCATATCTCATAGGGTGTTTTGCCAATGGACTTACTTGGAACCCTATTCAGAAGGTAGGATGCTAACTCTTGAGCAAATCCTCAAAAGGATTTAGGCAGACCAGCTAAGCCCATAATGGATTGAACCATGTCCAACAGAGTTCGATTCCTTCTTTCAGACACATCATTTAACTGAGGCATCCCCGGAGGAGTCCATTGAGAGAGAATCCTATTCTCCTTAAGATAAGTCAGAAACTCACTGGAAAGATATTCACCACCTTGATCTGATCGAAGGGTTTTAATAAACTTTCCAATTTATTTTTCAACTTCATTAAGATAACGTTTGAACATTTCAAATTCATCAGATTTATGTCACATGAGGTAGACATAACCGTATCTCAAAAGATCGTCTATAAACGTAATGAAATAACTATATCCACCTCTTACACTGATATTTCTAGGTCCACATACATCAGTATGTACCAGACTTAGAATATCACTAGCTCTTTCATCCTTTTCAGTAAAAGGTGACTTGGTCATTTTTCCAAGAAGATAAAATTCATAAGTTGGCAAGGACTCACTCTCAGTGAGATATAGGAAACCTTCTCCCACCAACTTATTTATCATGTTCTTGTTTATATGACCTAGCCTATAGTGCCAAAGATAAATATCACTGACCTTATATATCCTAGAGCATTTATTAGCAATGTACAATACAGTGACAGGCTGTGACAGTACATATATGCCATTCTTCAATTGTCCATTCATCATATTAGAACTATTCAAAGTGATGTAGCAAATATCTTTCTTTATTGATAATTCATAACCATCATTGGCTAGTAGGCCTACAAAAATGATATTTACTAAGAAAGAAGAACAAAAATGACATTCATTAAGAATGACAGTACAAGATTCGAAACACAAAGAAACAGTTCACAATGCTAGAACTGGAGCTTGACTTCCATTCCTAATGTTCAAAAACCTTTCACTGGTTTCGAATCTCCTACTAACTTGAATTCCCTGCAAAGAATTGCAAATATGGTAAGGACTTATGGTATCCAATACCTAGCTAGTAGTATCATAAATAGAGAAACTATAGCATTTTATCATATAAATACCTTGACCAGCAACACCTTGCAGCTTTTCCTTCCTTTGCCCGTTTGGATCCAAAGTTGCAATGTAAGCAGAACAGTTCTGCTTCCAATGGCCTAGCTTCTTGCAGAAGAAGCACTCTGCCTTACTCTTGTCAGCCTTTACTCTCCTAGTCTGACTTGTCCTAGCACTTAGCACCTTCTTATTCTTTTTCTTCTTCCCTTTTCCAAAGGGATGATGTCTTGCTCCAGAACCTCCCACCATATTCACTAACCCCTTGTTAAGGTTACAGTCTCTCTCATAAGTCTGCAGTAACCCTAACATTTCATGATAGTTTACTACAGGCCTTTTCATTCTAAAATTATCAAGAAAGACTTGGTAGGAAGGGGGCAGAGAATTCAGAATCGCATCCTTGCTGAGCTAGTCATGCAAAGGACATCCAAGTTTGCCCAAATGCTCAAATAACTTGATCATGTACATTACATGATCAGTCATCAAAGCTTCATCATGCATACGCGTGTTATAGATGGTAGAAAAGATTCGATATCTCTCCGTATCATCCGAAGTACCAAAAGACTCCTTCAACTTTTGAAGAATCGCTTCTAGCTGGGCCTTCTCGAACTTGTGACTGAACTCATCATTCATTGTAGCCAACATAATGCAACACACCATGGTGTGGTCAGAGATCCACTTCTGGTAAGTATCCCTGATAGTGCCACGAGCATTGGGGGCTGTGATCTCAGGTGTCGAATCCGTTATCACATAAAGGATTTGCTCGTGCTCCAAGATTATCCTTAGTTTTTGATACCAGCTATCGAAGTTGGATCCAAACAGTTTATTATTATCTAATAATGATCAGAGCGACAAAGTTGTCGACATTATTTAAAAAAGAAGAACAAGACCTATCAGTGTATGAATTATTTAAAATTTCTAAAGTCAAGGATTTTAGTCTAAAGGTTTCTCCCACTATTTTATTCAGACTGGTAGCCTCTACACTCCAATCCAAAGAATAGTATTTATCCTTTAGCGGCTACTAGGATCCAATAGACTACATATGAGCCCAACTTTGGCTGGCCAACCCAAATGCAGCTAAAGGTAGGTATAATACCAATTGCTTCTCCAAGTAATTCTTAGTAATTATTTTGCCCCAGGGGTCCTCACAATTAACCTTTGGGCTTCCTATTGAATGTCCTAGTTAGGTCCAACCATTCACATGATCAAATTCAATGCTTCTAACTAACCCATGATCAAGCCCAACTTTGGCCAGCCCACCTGACCATGTGTTAAGATGTCGCACTGAGCCATCATATGCTGAATGGCAATCCCACTCGCCTGATGACCACCCATTCTTTGGAACTATCAATGATCACCCAACTTATGGACTCATTGCCAATCCAACTTAATGGGAGGCTAAGACTCAAGCTATCTCATAACTTAGTCCTTTTATAGACCTAATAATTTAGAGGATTTTAATTATGTGACATTTGAGAGGAAGACATGGACCTTGATCAAGAAAACTTCCACCAAATACTTGGAGGGTTTCTAGATCAATTTGGTCCATGGGAACCTATAAACTAGTCAGACTGATTAACCTTAATTGACATGGGTCAACTCAAATCAATAGATAGTCTAGTTTAATCTAATTCACCACATTAGCCAGGTAAGTAGGACCAAGGGATGGGTTATGCCAGGTAAGCCTCTTGCCTTAGACACCAACCATGAGTTGGCCAAGTAAGAGTTAGCCCCAAAGAACCTTGATCACAACTGTCAAACTTACCTTAGACACCAAGTATTTTACCAGACTTAATTAGACTAACCTAAAGACCTGGGCTCACCACGAAGCCATGAATCAAGTCTATTTAGATGTATGGGTTGATCTAACTAACTATTAGAGAGATCTATAGAGGAGAGACCTAATTCAACTTTTGATTAGTCTTTTCTCTATTTAATCCATTCATATAAACCTAGGTCTAACCCATTTAAGGACCCAATTCTAGCTAACCCATTCAACCTATGATTTATGAATCATGACTTAAGATTAGAATCATATCCTAAATCTTAAAATTATACATCTTAATTTCTAATTAAGTATATTACATTATTTGAAATATGTTCAAAATGAAATGAAACAATTTCATAATTACCACTTAAACTTTTTAAAGCTTTAGATCAAACTTCTTTTAGATATTATCTAAACATAGTTATGATCTTAGATTAAAATAATTTTAATCTATTAAATTCCTTATTTTATTCTTCATAAGGTCATGGTGTATGGCAGTGGCACCCCTACACGTCATAGGAGAACCCCTTGGAATGAAAAGAGATGGTCTTTAAACCATGCTTCTCTTCTATGACCGGACGGCCATGGCGAATCCACCTTAATCTGAGTACTACATGAAGGAAATCAAACTAATTTCATAAAAACATTAAACTAGATGCATACACAACATGGATGCTCTGATACCACTATAAGGAAACCGTTCCTAGGGTGAGGGGTGATCCATGCATTTTAAAACTTTTCTAAAGGTATGCAGTAGCGAAAAGTGATAAAACTATTTTATCTATAAATGTTAATCTAACTAACACAAGCCCCTACCAGGATCTAGATACATCTGGAGTAATATAAATATGAAATCATATAATGATAATTATATCATACATTATTTAAAGACATACCTTAGTGACGTTCACCGAAGGTTGCAACAAAATCCCTGGCTCTCAGTCGCAATCCCAAGGGCAGCTCCAACCTGTGGAAAAGACTCCTGCTCTGCTAGCAGCACACGCATACTGCCTCTGCTGGTATCCACACAGGGCATGTCGTAGCTAAGTCATAGAGGATACTGGATTGCTAGATCCTTGCAGCCCTCTCCTCTTTCAGCAACTCGAGCTTGCTTTAAAAGCTATCCCGATCGATAACTGGACCGGCTTCTAGCTTCTATCTTGCAAACTAGCCTTTGCAAGATATAGGACCTCCTTTGCTCTTCTTCTCTTATCTAAACAACCTCTCAACACTTGGAAGAAAGAATTAAGAGAAGAAGTAATGAAGGAAAGGAAGAGGGAACCTTTGGTAGAAAAATGCCTAAAGGCTCTCACACACCCAAGTGAATGAAAAAAACTTTCATTCCCTTCTCTCCTTATCTTCACTCATGCATTCCCTCATGCTTGGCTTGTGATGGGGACACCAGGATCAGACACAGATCCCTGGATCCCATATGGTTTTATTAGTCATGTGTCAAAGTTTTGAAAATTTTGTAATCAATTAAGATTGAGTCATGTAATAAGTTGAGATTAGTTGATTTGTCTCAACCCTCAACCTAATCAGTATTTTGAGTCCTGTACATCAATTATGAGTCCAGTATGAGCCCAATTTTTGTACAAGAGAGGAGGTCACCCTATTTTGGAGTTCTACCATGCCACATCTAGGAGTCAGAGGCCACTACATCAGCCTAGTAGATTTTGTGTGACAACCCAAGATCCAAGATGCTTCCAGAAATCCTGATTCCTTCCAAATGCCCAGATTCCAGTCCAAATGCCAGAGCATATTCCCAAACCAGGATATCCATGATTCCAGAGGTCCATCTACATCCCATCCCAAGGAAAGCAAGTCCAATCACTAAGCTCAGGTCCATTAAGAAGCAAGATTCCAAGAATATTCCCCTATCAGGCCATCCCAGCTTCCAGGAGGCCCAAGCCCATGCGCCAAGCCCCTTTGGGCCGGCCCCTTGCTGTCCCTAGAAGCTCAACATGCCCTCCTAGGCATCTTTGAAGTGTTGACCAAGTCTAAGAGGTGTCCTTGAGTGGAATAGTCAAAGCATGAAGGGAGAAGGAGAAGACTAGGTCAAATCCTAACCTAGTTAGGACTTATGCTCCTAATTGTTTTAAGATTTGTTCTTCTAACCTAGCTAAGAGAGGACTTGTAACCCAAGTGTGTAACCCTAGTTAGAGGACATGGAAACTCTATAAACATGCCACCCCTCCCCCTCTTGTAAGCAATTTTTATTCATGATATCAAAACCCTGGTAAATTTATTTGAGCTTGCGAGCTTGTGTGTTACTTTGTTTTTATTTTTTTCTTTGGTTACTATTGTTCTTGGCCGAATTCCTTGCTACCCTAGCATCCTTCCATGCCCTAACTCACTGTCATCCAAGTCTTCACACGTCCAAGAAGGAGTGCTCTAGGCCGCCAAGCAAGGAGATCTTCATCAAGCTTCAAGCCACCTAACTTCTAAACCCTAACCTGATTCCTTCTAAACCTAGTTCCCTTTCTGTTTCTTACTTGCTATTTTGGTTGACCCTTGACATTTTGCAGGATCCCCGAGATGTTTTACCTCCCCAGAGGAGACTTTCCTTGCCTCCAAGACCACCCAAATCAGTCATCGATTCAAGAAAAACCGAGCTTCATCATCCAGACTCCAATCAGAGTGCTGTGTGATATCTTCATCGGAAGTTATTCAAATCACTGATTGGTAACATCCTTCTATTCTTTTAATTTCTGATTTGATGAAGATAAGTTATCCTAATCCGAGAGTTTTTCAATTCTCGGGTCCTGGAATTTATTATTTTGCATGAGTTTGCCTGCGATATGATAATTCTTTGCATTGCTA
This sequence comes from Areca catechu, assembly GCA_021397845.1. Classification (NCBI taxonomy): domain Eukaryota; kingdom Viridiplantae; phylum Streptophyta; class Magnoliopsida; order Arecales; family Arecaceae; genus Areca; species Areca catechu. The sequence continues at coordinate 57,352,503 of CM038047.1, read as the reverse complement.
GTCTTTCTGCTAGTTCTTACTTTATTTCAGGAATCTAGCCTGCAAATTAAATTATAAAAAATATTAAAAAATTAGTTTACTATTTTTCCCTGCATGTTTAGCAATCCTAGAGTCATCCTGCATCATCTTGGCCTCTTTCATGCTTTCATGCTTGCTTCAAGCTTAGCTGGCCAACCCCCTCCCCTTCTCCTTATATAGCCATCATTCCATTAATGGCATAAGACCATTATGTATGAAAACATTAAACAGGAGAAGAAGATCTTCTCCCTTTTAATGCTTTCACACTCCATGAAAAAAAAACTTTTCCTGTTTTCACATGGAAGACTTTCTTCCCACTTCTCTTCATGCATGGATAAGGTCAATTCCCCATTCCATGTCGCCACCCTCATTTATTATGACAAATAAATGAAGGGTTTACCAAGTCAAAAATGGGAGGAGACTAGTGTGAACACAAGACTTAAGAAAGTTCCAAGTCATAAATGAGAGGAGATTTAATTTGCTTATGTCATTTCTCTTCGTTCATGCAAACATCATGCCATGTGGCATGTGGAATCAAGGAGTGAGGGAGAGTGCCATGTGGCACAAGGAGAGAGAGTCCCAGTCCAACTGGGCTCTGACTCATGATCCAATTTCAAATTGATTTGATACTCAAATCAAAAGCCAGATTTAAACCCAATTGAATCTATTTCGAAAAGGTTGTTGACCTAATATAATTTGGATTAATTACAATTAAATTAAATCTGATTTAATTTAATTAATAATTAATCCATAATTAATTAGGTCATATCTTAATTATAATAATTATAATTAGGTCCAAATCGATTTGCTGATTAGTTACTTAAGCCCCTAATATTTGTAACCCCTCAGGTTCAAACACTAAACCGGTAGCATGGGAACATTTTCAATACCAGCCAAAGTTACCATCTAGCAATGACACCCGGTGTCCGGATATGTTGAAAAATTACAGAGCAACCTGACCTATCGAATATGGAATAGCACTGAACTTATTCCTTGAACCTCCTGATGCTCTGGATGACATAGGGTTAAACTACCCAATCCTAATCAATCCATCTCAATATGTCTCAAACAAAGAATCCTTGTAACTCTTTACAAGGAATGCCCTGGCCAATGTCTTTCTCAATTGAGGCATATTAAGCATTCAATCCAAACCATTTGGAGAGATCAATCCTATCTCTATCCTACTACCATTACACAAGTACTTGACATACCTAGTAACCTTTTATCACCGGATTAGAAATCTAGATAGTCCGGCACCCAAGCATAGTGAGTTGCTTGCAAGCTGCCATAGTGATCTCGAGTCAGAGGAATAATTCATGTCCACATTCTAATGCAAGACTCCTCTTCGGTAGAAAGAGAATCTCACATGAGAGTCATGTTCAGTGAAGTGTCAAAACAGAATACCTGATGTCATACTAGCATCTCCATACTACTTAGTTAAAAGAACAACCAATAGATATGACATCAATGACCTAATCTCGACACACCATAATCCTGAACAGCATATCCTTTGATCGTAAAACAGTTTATGAACCACATGATGTATCCTCTCTACATCGCATATAAGGTAGCTCAGAGGACATCATCACACAAGAGTTCAATTAGGAAGATGACATGTGATGAACAACCAGAATAAACCTTTTATCAAATTTAATAATTCATACATATACACAAGTTGCACAACCATCTACAGCCTAGATGATTGATTTTGGAACACAATTTCCAACACAAAGTGCATACATCTTAAGATACCATACTTTTGAGTGAGTTGAGCCTATAAGCTTTCAAGTTTTAAGAAGAGCATCAAAGTCCACATCTTCAAGCATCAATCAAGGCTTCAACAACTTGAGGATAAGCTTCTCAACAACATTCAAAAATGCCTTAACAAGATATTTGCTTTTATTTTTGAAAGCTTTTTTGTATTCTCATATTTATATTTGAGCTTTTGTTGTTACTAATTTCAAGTGGATTGAAACTAGTATTGAGGTTGTTGTGAGCCTTTGTGAAAAACCAACTAGGTTGTTGGTGAGCCTTTATGAAAAACTAATTAGATTTTTGGTTAGCCTTATGAAAATCAAGGGGTTTTGACTTGTGAGCCTGTTAAAATAAGTTGGGTTTGACTTGTGAGCCTTGTAAAAACAAGTTGGCTATAATCTTGAGGATTATCATGAAATTTCCAAGGGAAGCTTAGAAAGTAGATGTAGGTGCTTGGAGTTTACCAAATCACTATAAATTTATGTGTTTGTGATTGCTTACTCTTCTTGTTTTTTGCTCGTATTTGTTTTGCATTTACTTCATTACATCCACTACATATTATTGTTAAGCACACAAACACTTTGAAAATATAGTAGCACTTATCTTTTATCTTTGCAAAAAATTTAAAAACCCAATTCACCCCCCTCTTGGATTGCTTTGTTGGACAACAATTGGTATCAGAGCCAAGTACTCAATGCTTGACTTGGTATTTGTACTTGATACTCAATGAAAGGTCCAACGATCTTGGGTAAAAGATCATAGCAACCCAAAATGGTGCTTGTTTTGCCATAGGGCAAGCTTCAAATAGACCACCATTTTTCAATGGCATAAATTACATATATTGAAAAACATGCATGTGCATTATCATTCAATCTATTGATTATTATCTTTTAACAATGATTATTAAAGGTCCTCATATTCCTTCTATCTTGGTTAATGGCGTTTCTGTTCCAAAACTCGAAGAGGATTGGGATGAAAATGATATTAAGCAATCTAAGCTTAATGCCAAAGCAATGAATTTGCTTTATTGTGCAATGGACCCTAAAAATTCAACAGGATTTCCACATGCGAAATGGCGAAGAAAATATGGGATACACTTGAAGCTACTAATGAGGGTACTCTTCAAGTGAAAAACACAAAAATTAATATGCTTGTACAAACATATGAAATATTTAAAAAATAGCATTATGAATCCAAAGTTATGATACTAACATTGTTAATGAAATGTATGCTAGATTTACAAACATTATTAATGAAATGATAAGTCTTGGCAAAGTTATGACTAATGCTGATGATGTGGGACTTAGATGATGCGGGACTATACTAAGGATGAGATGGATATGCAAATGATTTCTTTTTGGTATTTTAGGTTTTAAGTGATTTTATGATTCCCGAAGTTGAGCAAAGACTAGATCTAGGGATTCCATAAAAACAAGATACTTTTAGCATGCAATTTTAGTCCCTAAACAATGATGAAGAGAGGACCCCGGGATAGAGAAATCTCATAGGACTTAGCTCTAAATCAATACTTACTTAGGAGACTAGGGAATGCAAACCTTGAAGTTTCTGATGCACCCGATGCCGAGTTCTCTCACACTTGCAGATGTAGCCTGGAAGATCAAGCCTTCAACCATGCGGATTCGCCGACTATCCGTTCGATGGTCTGAAGGCAAGGGAGACCGAATCCTTTGTCCGTGGCACCTGGAGGATGATGCAGAACTAATATGCATGCGATTATTTTTATGTATTTTATATGTGGGGTGAGGTGGTTAAATCTCGAATATCAGATCAAAATAAGATGTAGAGAATTCTATATAAATTTTAGAATCTGTGCATGCAGATCAGGATCTAAGAAAGCAGTAAAGAGGGATCGCCGAGACTGAGAAGCCTCGGTTAGGGCTAGTTCACCTACAATAAACTACTGGTGGCAGAGGGGGTGTACCTGGCAATGTCTGATGCACATAGTGAAGATCACAGTAAAGAGATCACTCATTCCTCGATGGATGCGGCCTGGAAAATCGAGCCAGAGACCCGCAGATTCCTGGCTTTCTGCTTTATGGTCCGTTTGCGACCCAACTGGAGTCGTTGGATTCATAGAAACTCGGGGAACTGCAAACAACCATCAAGGGTGAGAAAACAAAGGTTGGAAACAAGAATAATTTCATAAAAAGGCATAAAGGGCATGTTGGAAAAGGAGGCTTGGAAGGTTGGTCGGCTAGGGTTTCTTCGGGCAGCACTTCGACAGGACTTCAGGATCACACAAGATCCCTTAATGCACACAATAGGGAGGCACACAGCAAGAAAAGAACTCAAGAGTATTTCATATATGAAAATTCAACTTTCATATAAGAGACTAGGGCCCTTTAAATAGACTCTAAAAACTTGGCCCCCAAATAAGGTTAAAAATGACATTACATAGCACTTTGAATCCCTTCCCAACTCTAGCTAGAAAATAAGGCAACTTAGGTAAAAAAAATCCCTAAAAACTCTCCCTTCTCCTCTTGCCTTGGTCGGCCAAGGGAGGTGACCCTAGTGGCTGACCAAGGGTGGTGAGCTTAGCTCCTTGGCACCACTTTCTTCTCTCTTGGGCCTGGGCTGGCCCAGGTTGCTTCAGGCTGCATTTCAGGGCTTCAGGGTCTTCTGATTTCTCCTCCTGAGGTCTTCAAATCTTCAGGCTGGGTTTGGACTTGGGCTTCACTTGTATGCGGTGGTCTTGAGTCTTTAGTATACTTGGACAGGACTCAAAAAAATAAAATTAGCTCAACATAAGCTGACTAGCACTGGACTGAACTAGCTCAACATGAGCTGACTAATATTGAACTGAAATAACAACTCAAAAAGACTCAAATGGCAAACTAAAATAGACTCAGATGGACTAAGCCCTTATTACAGATGGACTTATATATTATTGATCAATCCACAGAGGGTTGAGAATCCTCTATCTTTTTCTGGTGCCTCTGGTGTCCGTACCAATTCTCCCGGGGTGGGAGGAACTCGACCCTATCGAGTGCAGATCAGACTGGCTCACATATCTCTCGAGAATGTCTGGGTCGAGGTGTTGCAAGTCCTCTCGAGAAATCCATGAATCGTCTGACTCTGGCCGGCCTTGCCATCGGACCAGGAAGCGTTGATAGCTGCAGCCCCAGATTGTAATGGCTTGGTCATCCAGGATATGCTCGATCTGTTCTCCTCTCTCAGGCTAATTAATTGGTGGACACTCTGGGTAAGGGTCACTCTCAACAGAAGGGATAGGTCCAAAGGCCTCACTGGGTATCACTGCCGGTTCCCTATACTCAACCAGGTCTGTAATATTGAAGGTAGAACTAATGCCCATATCCGATGACAAGTCTAACACATAGGTATTTGATCCAACCTTCTTTAACACTTTAAAAGGTTTGGCTCCATGAGCATGAAGTTTCTTAATGGTCCCGGGTGGGAACCACTCAAGCTTAAGCCTAATCATGATAGAATCCCCTACATCAAATTTCTTGATCCTTCTTCGAGAATTAACCAATTTCTTATAAGTTTCATTGCTTAAGTTAATCTTTTGGCTAATATCCTTGTGCAAGTCTCTAATATGTTATGCGAATGACTCGGCAGACTCTGAGACTCATGCATGAACAGGTAAAGGAATCAAATCAACAGGGCGATTAGGCTTGTACCCATGGACTATCTCAAAAGGACTCTTGCCCGTTGTCCTACTATTATAGGCAAACTCTGCTCTAGGCAACAATAGATCCCAAGTTTCAATGTGTTCACCTACCAGGCATCTAAGGAGGTTTTCTAAACTACGGTTCACCACTTCGGTTTAGCCATCTATCTGGGAGTGATAGGCAGTAGAAAACTTAAGCTTGGTCCCTAACAGGTGCCAGAGAGTTTTCCAGAAGTAGCTGGTGAACCTAACATCCCTATTTGAAATGATGGTCTTGGCTCTGATACCAGATGATGAGGAACTAATATGCATGCGATTATTTTTGTGTATTTTATATGAAACTTTTTTTTTTGGAAATTTTCTTAAATAGAATATATTTGTAGATTATGCTCTAATATGCAAGAATTATGCTAAAAAAAAAAGATATGCAAAAGAGATGCTAAACAAAACCTTAATCCTTCCAAAATTGTCTTGCTGAAAAAATAGAGTCAAGAATTTACAGGCTATATTTCGGCTTGCAGAAACTGCATAGACCAAAATAAAATTGAAAACATTCTATAAAATACCTTTAATTAAGATGAATCTACGAAAATAGAATCAAAATTTTTGGAGTTCTAACCAAGGAGAAACAATTAAAAGAATAGTATATATATAGACTATGAAGGGTGCAGAAAATGAGCCCTAATCTAAGCTCTGATACCAGATGATGCGGAACTAATATGAATGCAATTACTTTTTGTATTTTATATGTGAGTTGAGGTGGTTAGATCCTTAATATCAGATCAAAATAAGATATAGAGAATTCTATATGAATTTTAGAAGCTACGCATGCAGATTAGGACCTAAGAAAGCAGTAAAGAGGGATCGCCGGGACTGAGAAGCCTCGGTTAGGGCTAGTTCACCTACAATAAAACTACTGGTGGCAGAGGGGGTGTACCTAGCAGTGTCTAATGTGCCTGGTGAAGATCGCAGTGAAGAGATCAATCGTTCCTTGATGGATGCGGCCTGGAAAATCGAGCCAGAGACCCACGAATTTTTGACTTTCTGCTCGGTGGTCCGATTGCGGCCCAGCTGGAGTCGTTGGATTCGTAGGAACTTGAGGACCTATAAACAACCATCAAGGGTGAGAAAACAAAAGCTGGAAACAAGAATAATTTCAGAAAAAGATAGCAAGGGCTTGTTGGAAAAGGAGGCTTGGAAGGTTGGTCGGTTAGGATTTCTTTGGGCAGCACTTCGACAGGACTTCAGGCTCACACAAGATCCCTTAATAATGCACACAGCAGGGAGGCACACAGCAAGAAAAGAAGGCAAGAGTATTTCATATATCAAAACTCAACTTTCATACAAGAGACTAGGGCCCTTTAAATAGATTCTAAGAACTTGGCCCCCAAGTAAGGTTAAAAATGACATTACATAGTACTTTGAATCCCTTCCCAACTCTAGCTAGAAAATAAGGCAACTTAGGTAGAAAAAATTTCTAAAAACTCTCCCTTCTCCTCTTTCCTTGGTTGGTCAAGGGAGGTGACCCTAGTGGTCGACCAAGGGTGGTGAGATTAGCTCCTTGGCACCACTTTCTTCTCTCTTAGGCTTGCACTGGCCCAAGTTGCTTCAGGCTGCATTTCAGGGCTTCAGGGTCTTCTGATTTCTCCTCCTGAGGTCTTCAATCTTTAGGCTAGGTTTGGACTTGGGCTTCACTTGTATGAGGTGGTCTTGAGTCTTTAGTATACTTGGACAGGACTCAAAAAAATAAAATTAGCTCAACATGAGCTGACTAGCACTGGACTGAACTAGAGGACCTATGAGCAACCAAGAGAAGGGTTAAAAAATAGCAAGTAGGGGTATGAGAAAGTGAAAAGGGAAGAGAAAAGGAATCGAAGATGGTGGTCGAAGAGTGTTCTTCTTGTTGGGCATCCAGGTGGATCTTCCAGGTGGCGTCCCAACTTAAAGATGGACTGGTGGCTTACAAGGGAGGAAGGTAACTCAGGGCCTCTCACCCCTCGATATCCTGAAGGACAAAGGCACTCTCTCATAGAGTTCCTAGTCTAAGAAGACAAGGGCAAATGGAAGAAAACTTGAACTCTTTTTTTCATTTCATCAAAATTGAATCTACAATAGGTTAGGGCTCCTTTTTTAAGCACCTAAGTTTCATTTGAATTCAAATGAGAGGAGTTACAAAACATTAAACAAGGGGCGCCCAAAATCTGCATTTAATCCCACCTCACTAGCGTCACTTGGAGAAGGATGCGCCACATCATCTTGACACTTAGGCGGCCAAGAGAGAATGGAGGACTTCAAAATCAATGCTTGTTGGACGCCCATGCTCCAAGCCCACAAACTCCCCATCCCACTCCCCACATCAAGCTCTTTTCCAAAGAAGCTTGGTCGGCCAAGGAAGGTTTTTCAAGATAATGAAGCATCCCTTGATTTTTGAAGATATGTTTCTTTCTTCCAGCCCCCACATCAAGCCTTCTTCCCAAAGAGTCATGGTCAGCCATGGAAGAAAATTAAAGTCAATTGGGCACCACCTTGAGTCATGAAGGAATTCAAAATTCGAATGGGGACAACCTCCTCCCTTTCCTCCCCAAATCAAGCTCCTCCAAGTCAAGGTCGGCCTAGCATCATGAATTTCGAATAGATGGTCCCAAGACTCCGATTCCTATTTCCTGTCAAACCTTAAGGCTTCCAATGTTCTCTAGACTTTCAAATCCCACTATGTTGAGGTCGTTCGGTTGCACCAGTTCTTCGAGTATGTTGGGTTTGCGACCTACTTTTGGAAGACCTTATGGCATTTGCTAAGAGTCCATTCTAAATTTTCACGCGCATGCCAAACCAAGGTCAAATGTAAAGATTCTATAGTCTGTTAGGTTTAGGCCTGAAGAGTCTAATAAAATTTCTCTTAATAGGAATGCATAGTTGAGTCTGAATTTGCATCATGTTAGAATTTTGCATTAAGTATAAATTTTAAAATAATTTGGCTGATTCTCGAAAGAGAGCCAAAGAGTTTGAACAAGGGATTCTGTAATGATTAGTCTTAGGCCTTAACGGTTTCCACTAGGAACCATTAAAAAACTTCATGCTCGTAGAGCTGGCCCCTTTAGAGTGATAAGGAGAGTTGGCCCTAATGCCTATGTGCTTGAGCTACCCCCGTATTATGGCATTAGCTCGACTTTCAATATCTCGGACTTAATCGAGTATAGGGAACCAGCAAACATACCCAGCGAGCCATTTGGGCATGACCTTTCATTTGAGAGCGAACCCGACCTAGAGTGTCCACCTCCAATTTTACCTAAGAGAGGAGAGCGGATTGAGCGTGTCTTGGATGATCAAGCTATCACCACCAGGGGCAAAGGCTATCAGCATTACTTGGTCTAATGGCAAGGCTGACTGGAGTCCGATGATTTATGGATTACCTAGGAGGACTTGCAGTGCCTCGACCTCGACCTTCTGGAGAAGTATCAAAGCCAAATCAACTCTTACTCGACAGGGTCAAGTTCCTCCAATCCCGAGAGAACTAGTGTGGGCACCAAAATCAGACAGAGGCTCCTCAACCCTCTGCGGATCTCTGAATAGGGTTTTTAGTCTGTTGGGTTCTGTAATAAGGCTTCAAGCCTGAGCATTTTAATTTTGAGTCATGTATTTAGTTCTATTTTTGTTTTATCCTTTTACCTTGGCCAATTTGGTCAAGTAAGGTCAATGGGTCCTATATTTAGCTATATTGGTCCAAGCCTAAGTCTACCTAAAGATTGAGCTCAAGCTGGCCTGAAGTTGGAGTGGACACTTGAGTCAAGCCCAGTTGATGGATCAAGCCATCTTTCCCATGCCATAAAAAAATGCCACCTCATCTCTTGGAGCACCACCTCACTAGCGCCACTTGGCGAAAGGATGCACCACATCATCTTGACACTTGGGTGACCAAGAGAGATTGGAGGACTTAAAAATCAATGCTTGTTGGATGCCCATGCTCCAAGCCAACAAACTCCCCATCCCACTCCCCATATCAAGCTCTTTTTCAAAGAAGCTTGGTCAGCTAAAGAAGGTTCTTCAAGACAATGAGGCATCCCTGGATTTTTGAAGACATGTTCCTTTCTTCTAGCCCCCACATCAAGCCTTCTTCCCAAAGAGTCATGGTCAGGCATGGAAGAAAATTAAAGTCAATTGGACGCCACCTTGAGTCATGAAGGAATTCAAAACTTGAATGGGGACAACCACCTCCCTTCCCTCCCCAAATCAAGCTCCTCCAAGTCAAGGTCAACCTAGCATCATGAATTTCAAATTTCAAGGGATTAAATGCAGATTTTTTGCACCCCTTATTTAATGTTTTGTAACTCCTCCCATTTGAATTCAAATGAGGCTTAGGTCCTTATAAAAGGAGCCCTAACCTCTTGTATATTCAATTTTAATGAAATGAAAAAAAGACTTTAAGTCTTCTTCCATTTGCCCTTGTCTTCTTAGACTAGGAACTCTATGAGAGAGTGCCTTTGTCCTTCGAGACATCGAGGGGTGAGAGGCTCTGAGTTACCTTCCTTCTATGCAAGCCACTAGTCCATCTTCAAGCTAGGACGCCACCTGGAAGATCCACCTGGATGCCCAACAAGAAGAACCCTCTTCAACCACCATCTTCGATTCCTTTTCTCCTCCCTTTTCAGTTTCTCATACCCCTACTTGCTATTTTCTAACCCTTCTCTTGGTTGCTCTAGGTCCTCCAGGTGCCACAGACAAAGGATTCGGTCTTCCTTGCCTTCGGACCATCGGACGGAAAGCCGGCAAATCTGCAGGGTTGAAGGCTTGATCTTCTAGGCTGCATCTACGAGTGTGAGAGAACTCAGCATCGGACACATCAGAAACTTCAAGGTTTGCATTCCCTGGTCTCCTAAATAGGTATTGATTTAGAGCTAAGTCCTATAGGGTTTCTCAATCCCGGGGTCCTCTCTTCATCATTGTTTAGGGACTAAACTTGCATGCTAGAAGTATCTTGTTTTTATAGAACTCCTAGATCTAGTCTTTGCTTAACTTCGAAAATCATAAAATCACTTAAAACCTAAAACATCAAAAAGAAATTATTTGCATATCCATCTCATCATTAGTATAGTCCCGCATCATCTTAGTCCCACATCACTTGATTTGGTTAATAAAATTCTCAGGTCTTTGCCAACTTCTTGGGATCCAAAGGGGATGGCTATTCAAGAATCAAAAGAAGTTGACACCTTATATTTGGAGAAACTTATCAGTTCACTCATGACCTATGAGTTGAACTTATGGCAAAAAGAAGTGGATGCTGATAAAAAGAAGAAGATAATTGTCCTTAAATCTACTACACCAAATGAGTCTTCAAGTGAGGAGTCGGAAGATAGTGAAGATGAAGATGAGATCGAACTTTTGCTTGTACTTGAAGTACAAAAAGAAATATACGAAGAAGGCAATGATGGTAACTTGGAGTAAGAGTGAGAACTCAAACTCTGAATAGGATCAAGCACAAAAATTAGCCAACTTTATCTAATGGCAAATGAGGTACAATCCAATTTTGAACTTGAATTTATGTTTGAAGAGATTAGAGATGCTTTTGATGATCTGTGCATGAATATAAATTATTAAAAATTAAGCACAAGAAATTAAAGAAGCAACCTAATTCTCTTTCCTTTGAAAACAATAATCTTAGAAATGAAAACTATTACCGCCAAGATCATTGTGGCCTACAGCTCCGGTGTGTCACTACTGCATCGAGTGCCTCCTCCCGTCGGGTGCGCTTCCTCCTCTTCAAGGGTCGGCTCTTCGATCTAATCGACCTGCAAAAAAGAGGAGACCCGTGCCAGGGATTCCTACAAGAACACTCCAACGATCAAGTCAATGGGATGATCGAGGAAAAATAGAATCCCTGGGATGGAGAGCTCAGAGAACCCCCTTGCCTCAAGGGGTGACATGATAAAGATGTTAGCATAGAAGAAAAAAAAATGGAGAGTGGGGAGGTTCTCTGGTCGGTCTTTCAGCCACTGAGCTTTTGGTTGCTTGCTTACCTCTCCCCCTGCTCCTCTCGCTTCATCTCCTCTTACCTCCCTTACCTTTTTCTCTTCTCTCCCCTTCTATCTTCCTCCTTCCTCTCTTATTTTTGCTAGACCTCTTTACTCACTTTTTTGTATTGACTGGCATGGTGCCGTCGAGCCTCGAGCCATGGTGGGGTGCTTCTATTTCGGGAAGGTCCACTCGAGAGTTGCAGGGCCTATGACTTTTGTAGAATTCCCTTTTTGGAGAAACTCCAAGCCTCGTGTCGTGGGGACTGATGTTCCCCAGTTGCACGAGGGCAGACGTGGTGGCACATTACAGGGCTGAGTGTCTGGTAGTGCACGTGCTGCACATGTGCGGCAGGCGGTGAGGGGTCATGAGCCTCCATGGTTTGAATTTCTGTTAGTTTTCTCCCCCTTCACCATTGGTGAGAACTTGGACTCCCGCTAGATAGGGGATGAAGTCCCCCTCTGGGTTTAACCCTTGGAAGCATGAGTCAGACCCCGACCGGGTGTTGACCTCAGCCTGAGGGCTCGGCCCATGAGTCCGACCCTGGTTGGGAGCTAACCTTGGTAGGAGGACTTGCCTTGGAGGCATAAGCTCGACCCCGACTAATAGTTGACCTCAGTCTGAGGGCTCGCCCACAAGCCCGACCCCAGCTGGGAGCTGACCTTGGTAGGAGGGCTGGTTTTGGAGGCATGAGCTCGACACCGGCCAGGAGCTGACCTTGGTAGGAGGGCTCACCTTGGCAGTAATTGGGTGCCGGCCCTAGGTGGTGCTCTCCACTTGCAGAACTGCCAACTGGATTCCGTGCAGGCTCCACATCAGTGAATGTTACCACATCAGATATCCCTCACTCCCGAGTCTAAAGAATGAAGCATCGCTTGGGATGATGAGAGTAATGACCATGCTGACCTAGAGGGACACACCTTCTGTGCCATCAATGCTTCGATTGGCCATGCCCCAAAGATAGTGCCTTTTCATAATGGGGCACTGCGCTCAGTTTTCCAATGGAGGGATCATCAATGCCTTGGCTAGATTAAGGTGTCCATTCCACAAATCGAAGCATCGGGGGGCACCTGGTGCCAACACGTGGTAGCTTCTAGTTGGTTATGGAGCTTTGAAAGGGCCTTCGAGTGCAGGCGGCCAGGGTTCGCAAAGCTTCCTTCCTCCTTCTTCAGCTCCCTTCTCATTCCAGTGTTGGCCTCCTTGTTCTCCTTCTTCGATCCCTCTCCTTTGACCTGTACCGAGGGAGGGCTCTTAGTAGATTTCAGGATCTCAATCCAAGACCCGAAGGGCCAAATGAAGGCTCTCCAGGAGCGACCGGCCAGTGTCAAGGCGAGGACATCTGGTTCGGAGAAGAAATCCATCGAGCTTGAAGCCAACCCCAAGGATGAGGAGGGGGAGAGCCTCCAGTCATGCAACTGGGGCAGAGAAAGAGGTTGCCTAAAAAATGGAGGTGGCTTATTCACGAGGCCTCCAGGTGCAGTTGGACATGCCACCAGATGAGGGAGCGGTCACAACCGTGGTCGCTGTGGAGAAGGCCACGGCTATTATGGTGCTGTCAAAGGTATCCTAAAACGGAGCTATTGCTACTGCCCTTGGAATCATGAGATCAGTAAACTCCAAGGAGGAGGATGTGGTAAAGGTGGATACATTGTTGTTCTCCTTCCCAGCAGGTTCACTTGAGGAAGGGCAACCACCTCCTGGGGTAAAAAGACTGGAATGCTCCGCCCGATCTCGAGGGTGAAGTCTAGAGCTGGCCTGACCTGCTAGTACCTCCTACATCGATCATGGAGGTTAAGGTCAAATCTAGAGCCCTCTAGCAGGTGTTGCGCAAGTGTTGAGGGGACCCGCCCATCGATCGAGCAAGGAGCGGAGATGGGGCTTTGGCTCGTCTTCCTTTCATCTTGTATCTTAGGATTTCAGGAGGCCTCTTGACCTGTCGGGAGCCTCCATAGGATGTAAGAGACTTTTGATCAATGAAGGCATCCTTTCCTTCATGACTGTTGTCCCCCCCTTTTTTTTTGCTTGAATCTATGGTACGGCCTCCCAGGCTACTGGCAGACTTTCTCCAATGTAAGGGACATTTCAATAAGGATTTTTTTTTTTTCCTTCAATCGGAATACTTTGTATTCTCTCCACTTTGCTTGCTATTTTTCTTTTTTCCAGCTTAGATTGAATCTCCTCAATTTGCCAAGCCATAAGTCAGGCGATTGATGGTGGGAGTTCATGGATTTTCCACCGACATCCCCAGGCCTGAGCAAGGTAACTAGATGCAGGGCTTCTGGAATACCCCAGCTCAGTTCGCCATGTTGTGAGTTAAGCGATAGATGGTAGGACTTCTGGAGTTTCTTGACAGACATCTCCAGACTGTGAGTAAGATAGTGGATGCGAGGCTTCATGAGTTTCCTAGCTTATAGGTGCCAAACTGTGAGTCATGCGGTAAATGGTGGGGCTCTAAGAATCCCCAACTATACCTCAAGACTGTGAGTAGGGTGACTAAGTGCAGGTCTGTCGGTAGGACCTGGCTTGAAGATTGCCTAGCTACAGGCCTTGTGGTAGATGGCGGGTTGCCCTATCGCCGCCTTAGGGTGGTGAGCTCGGTTGAAAAGGGCAGGCCTGATGGAGTGGGCTCAGCTTGAGAGTGCTAAACTATGAGTCAAGCGGAAGATGGCAAGTTACCCTACCATCACCTTCAGACTATGAGCATGGTGAGGAGTACAAGCCTGATGGAGTGGGCCTGGCTTGTTGGTGAGGATGCCAAACTGTGAGTCACACGGTAGATGGCTGGTTGCCCTGCTGCCACCTCAGGGTTATGAGCTCAGTTGATAAGCACAGGCCTGATGGAGTGGGCCCAGCTTGTTAGTGAGGATGCCAAACTATAAGTCACGTGGTAGATGGTGGATTGCCCTATCGCCACCTCCAAGCTGTGAGCTCGGTTGATAAGGAGTTGCCATGCTATGATTTACATAGTAGATGGTATCCCGCTGCCTTTGGGCTGTGAGCAAGGCTTGGGGCACCAAGCTTCTCGATTCGCCACGCTGTGAGTCAAGTGGTAGATAGCATCTTGTGTCACCTCCGAGCTGTGAGCACGGCCATGAGGCTATGGGGTGCCAGACTTATGGGTGAGCCAAGATATGAGTCACATGGTAGATGGCATCTTGGTGCCGCCTTTAGGCTGTGAGCTTGGCTAATGAGGGTGGGCCTAATGGAGTGGGCCTGGCTTGTTGTTAAGGAGTTGCCATGCTATGAGTCATGTGATAGACGGCATCCCGCTGCCACCTCCAGGCTATAAGCGAGGCTGCGGGTGCCGAGCTTCTTGATTCACCATGTTGTGAGTCACGTAGTAGATGCCATCTTGGTGCCATCTCTAGGCTATGAGCGCGGCCATAAGGCTGTGGGGCACCGGACTTATGGGTGAGCCAAGCTGTGAGTCACATGATAGATGGCATCTTGGTGCCACCTCGGGGCTGTGAGCTCGACTGATGAGCGTGGGCCTGCTAGGGGGCCCAGCTCGCTGATGAGGAGTTGCCATGCTATGAGTCATACGAGAGACAGCATCCTGTTGCCACCTCTAGGCTGTGAGTAAGGCTGGGGGCACCGAGCTTCTCGATCCACCATGCTGTGAGTTACGTGGTAGATGGCATCCCGTTGCCACCTTCGAACTATGAGCGAGGCTAGGGGCACCGAGCTTCTCCATTCATCATGCTGTGGGTCATGTGGTAGATAGCATCTTGGTGCCGCCTCTGGGCTGTGAGCATGACAGGGGTGTCGAGCTTCTCGATTCGCTATGCTATGAGTCATGTGGTAGACGGCATCTTGGTGCCACCTCCAAACTATGAGTGCGGCTGATGAGTGGGGACCTGTTAAGGGCCCGACTTGAGTCTGCCAGACTTTGAGTTGGATGGATACATCCCTGCATAGGTGAAAGACAAAGTTGCATGAAAAAGGGACTTAGATAATTAAGAAGAAGTTTTACATCACCGGTAGCACTCTTTTAAATTGCTTATGTTCTAGGTTCACGAGCATCGGGAGGCACCGAGATCGGCGAGGTAGTATGCTCCGCCCAGCTGGGCTTCGACCCCCTCACTGGGATCCTTTATGGGTGTTATAGTTGCATGCTATTCTTTATCGACAAGATGGCCCCCGAGATCAGGCCCTGTCTCTTGTTGGTTTGCCCCGCTGTAAGTCATGCAGTGGATGGCATCTCGCTGCCACCTCTAGACTGTGAGTGAGGCTGTGGTGCTTTCCATTGATGGTGATACAGGGACTTCTCCTGTAGAACTGTAACACAGTTTTCATATTGCAAAGGTAGTGGGGAAGGGAGTTACCCATTGGCCTGCATGAGATGATGGAAGCCCCACACATGGGAGAATGCCATGATTCTGGGTCCAACTGGAGAGTGCCATGAAAGGTGGCAGGTGTTTGAGAAGACCACAAACACAAGCCCCTCTCTCCACTATCATTAGACCCCTCTCTTCTTGTTCTTTGGTCAGGCCCCCAAGGGGGAGCTCTTGTGTCCCCTGCCTGCCCCCTAGGGAGGTGGCTACTGTTGTTCCATCGGTTAGAGAGCCTGGATCTTTAGCCTTGGCCATGATCCTTTTAGCTCCTGTATCATCTCTCGCCCCCCCTACCTGGAGCACTAATCTATTGCAACCAAGATCGTCGTGGCCTGCAGCTTTGGTGCATCGCCACTGCATCATGTGCCTCCTCTTGTCGGGTGTGCTTTCTCCTCTTCGGGGGTTGGATCTTTGGTCCAATAGGCCTGCAAAAAAGAGGAGACCTGGGTCAAAGATTCCGACGATGACACTCCAATGATCAAGTCAGTGGGACGATCAAAGGGAAACAGAACCCCTGGGATGGAGAGCTCGGGGGACTCCCTTACCTCAGGGGGTGACATGATAAAGATGTCATTATAGAACAAAGAAAAAATGGAGAGCAGGGAGCGGGGAGGTTCCTCGGTCAATCTTGCGATTGTCGAGCTTTTGGTTGCTTGCTTATCTCTCCCCCCCGCTCCTCTCGCTTCATCTCCTCTTACCTCCCTTACCTTTTTCTCTTCTCTCCCCTTCTATCTTCCTCCTTCCTCTCTTTTTTTTGCTAAACCTCTTTGCTCGCTTTTTTGTATTGACTGGCATGGTGTCGTTGAGCCCCGAGTGATGCAGGATGATCATGAGACTACCATAATTACAGGAAAATAGAAACTAATTTTTTTTATATTTTTTTAAATTTTAATTTGTAGGCTAGAAACCCGAAATCAAGTAAATAATAGCAAGTAAGTTTGTAATGAAAGAACACATCATACCCATGAAGAACTCATGTAGAATAATAAAAGATAGGCTCTCGAGAATTGAGAAATCCTCAATTTAGGATAGCGTACCTTCAACATATCAGAAATCAAGAGGGGAAAGAATTATACCAGGCAGAGATTTGAAGAACCTTCGATGAAGAGATCTCATAGCACTCAAGATCGACGCCTGGAAGACTAGCCTGTAGTCCTCGAATCAGATGGCTATCTGGGTTGGTCCAGGAGGCAAAGAGGGCCTCCTCTTTGGAGGGGAAACACCACATGGATCCTGGCAAAGCACCTAACAAGGGTTATAAATTAGAGAAGAAACAAGTTTGAAGGCTGAAGAAAAGCAAGGGGAAGGAAGGCTTAGAAGTGGGTGGCCAAGAGATGAAGAGGTAGGTGGCTTGGGCTTCGGGTAGGAGGGCTTGGAAGTAGGGCACAGGAGTTGGGATCACATAAATACCCAGGGTTTGGGATCACATAGATACCCAGGGGTTGGGATCACATAGATATCCAGGGGTTGGGATCATACAAATACCCTTGGGTTGGGATCACAAAGATATCCTTCACACAGAAATTCACTCAGAACTCACATAGGAAGTTGAGAAGAACTCAAGATTTTTTTTCATTCATCAATTATTGTTCAAGATATATGAGAGGGGGCCTTTATATAGACTTACAAACTTGGGCTCCAAGAAAGGAAAATTTGAATTTGAATTTTTTTCTCATGGAGATTGGCCACCAAATTTGACTTTGCCTTGGTGATGTGGCACCTTGGAATGAGGGTGGTGGCTTGCATGAATCAAGAAAGATTTGAATTTGAATTTTCTTATGGAACTTGGCCACCAAATCTGACTTGGCCTTGGTGATGTGGCACCTTGGAATGAGGGTGGTGGCTTTCATGAATCAAGAAAGATTTGAATTTGAATGTTAATTCAGGGAGCTTGGCCATGAAATTTGACTTGGCCTTGGTGATGGGGCACCACTCATAACATGTGGCATTGGTGATGTGGCATTTCCATGACTTAGAAGATGATTTGGCAATCCCACTTGGCATGGAAGAAAAGTGGATTGATTTGGCTTGACTGTTTGCTCCCTTGTGGACCCATCTTCAAATTAGCTTGAACCAATCTTCAAATTAACTTGAACTTGTGAACCAACTCGGCTAATTATAGGACTAATTAACCCTACTTGACCAAATTGGCCAAATTACAAGACTAAACCAAAACTGAAACTAATTAGACACTAATTACATGACTCAAATGCAAACTACTTAGGCTTAAATGTCTTAAGCCTTATTACAGGACTCAATCTTACTTGATTACACATAGGTAAGGGCTCAAAACCCTAATCAGTAAACCAAATAGGGCCCAGTAATCTGTGTCTGATCCTGGTACCCCCACCAGGGTGGGAGGAAATCGATCCCATCGAGTAAGGATCAATGTGGCTCTCATACTGCTCAAGAAGGTCTGAATTGAGGTGCTACAAATCCTCTCGGGTGATCCATGAGTCCTCGAATTCTGGCCGACCTTGCCATCTGACCAAATACCGCTGATAGCCTTTATTTCGGGTACTAATGTCTTGATTGTCCAGGATTCGCTCAATCCTTTCCTTACTAATAGGCCATATTATAAGTGGACACTCTGGAGTGGGTTCACTCTCAAGGAAAGAAAAAGGTTCAAAGAGCTTGCTAGGTATCACTGCTGGCTCCCGATACTCCATAAGGTCTGAAGTATTGAAGGTGGAACTAATACCTAATTCAGGTGGTAACTTGAGTACATAGGCATCAGATCCAACTCTCTTTATTATTTTATATAGTCCAGCTTTGCGAGCATGAAATTTCTTTGCGATCCCTGGAGGGAACCGCTCAGGCCTAAGCCTGATCATCACAAAATCTCTTGCAAAAAACTCTTTAGCTTGTGTTCGGGAATTAGCCAAGTTTTAATTAGTTCATTAATGATGTTTAGCTTTTGACTAATTTTCTAATGCAAATGCTGTGCAGAGGTTAGTACAGGTGTAGATAGATGGATTAGGTTTGATTGGTCTCTTGGGACCTAAACCTAACAGACTATAGGCTCTCTAGGTTTGACTCTGGTTTGGCACACACATGAAAATTTAACAAGAACCCTTAATAGATGCCAAAGGGTTTTCCAAAAGTATGATACAAACATGACAAGCTCAATGAATGCATGCAATATGCAAACCTCTACATGATGCAGGTGAATGTTAAAGAAATATAAGAAGATTCAGAAAAGGCAAAAAATACGAGGTGGATTCAGGGTTAGTCTGGTGGGATAGAAAGTAAGAAAAGGGTTCAGGGTTGACTGGAGGAAGTAGGATATAAGAAAAGGTTTCGAGGATTAGACCTAGACTAATGAGGTTAACCTTATGGGGTTGAGGTGTGTCTACAGGGTTTGCATAATGAAAGAATGGGTCACTAATTTCAGGAAAGAGGTTCTCAATGGGAACTACAAAAGGGAATTCATCCTGAGGGTACTGGGTTACAGAGATCAAGTCCTTAATAAACTCTTCTGGCTTATGAAATTCAAGACTGGGCTCTATAATTGGGCTTTCTTCTAGTGGCTCCTCGGGTAAGATCCTAATAGTAGGGTTGGGTTCCTCATAGTTTTCTCCCTTTAAGAGTTCTTCCACTATAGCTTGGGTGTGGTCAGGGTCAACTAACTCTAGGTTGGTCTCAGTCTAGGTACCTCTTCTATGGGTAACTCCTCTTCTTCTTCTTCATATTCATCCACTAAGCTCATATCAGCTTTATACACTTCCTCTTCAAGGTCATCCTTGTGAACTAGTGGGGTGGTAAGAGGGGTTTGGCTAAGAAAAAATTGACTAGTGGGTGGGGTAGCAAAGGTGGGTCGACTAAGGATTATGGGTTCATAGATTATGGGTTCATAGGTTATGGGCTCAGATCTATAGGTCAAATGGTCAAACCTATGGGTTGCTTGGGTATTTGATTGGGTCATTTGGTTAATTTGAGAGGTCAACTGGGCAAGCTGGTTTTGGGTTTGGGTATTGGATTGGTTTATTTGGGTGGTTAATTGGGTATTGGATTGGTTTATTTGGATGGTTAATTGGGTATTCATTTGGGTCATCTATTCACCCATGGCTTTTATGAGAGCATCAAGATTGGACTCCATGGCTGAACTGGGTTGAGATCTAGACTGTTGATATTTGGTCCCTAATCTAGTGGTCATACAATCAAACAAGCAAGGTGGTATGATACAGTCAAGCATGCAAGGATCAGTACATTCTAAGGTTTGCTAGACCTAAAGATAAAATTGAGTGGGTCGACTCAACTTACACCCAACTCAACAACTAATCTTTCCTCTGGCTAGGTAGGGGGTGGGAGTGTGGGAGGCCCCCCTGCTTTTGCAGGGATCTAATTAAGTAACCATAACACCACTTAGGTCATTTGACTCATGACCCCCAGCCTTAGACCCAGATTCCAGTAATAGTTGGAGAATTAAATGCACTAGTTGGCCCACACAATTTGGACCTGACCTGTTGGTATCACTTAGCCCACTAGGGAAAATTAAATATAATTAATTTTTTAATTAAGGCTTAGGTTAGGATGATGGTGGTTGTTTTGGGCCCAGGACATGTGGTGAAATCCTACCCTGATCTGAGATATTGAATTGCCCTTAAGATTAGTTTAAAAGATGATGCACATTCAATGGCCCTGATGCAAACTAACAACAATCAAAAAAATAAAAATATTTTTGGGCTTTTTATGAAATGTCAAGTTAGGTTTAAGTTAATTAGGTTAGCAAACAAAATTGTCTTGGGATTGGAGTGGTTTGGATGTTGGTTAGGTTAGATTCAGTCAAGTATGCAGAATTCACATAATTAGAAAATTAGGGTTCAGTTTGATGTAGAGTTTGACATGGATTCTGATGCATAAAAAATTTTAAAAAATTATAGAACAGAGGATGGATGGTGATGATGATCTCTACCAATTTTATGCAAAACAAAAATCATATGATGATGTAACTCCTATGGTTTTTGGACTGGTGCAGAAATTTGTGATTTTAGTTAGAGTTTCTAAGATGCCAAATTTTAGGACTTTTTTAATTTCTTTAAAAATAATTAAAAAGTATTTTTAATTAACAGGATGAAATAGAGGACACATCATGCAAATTTCACAGAAAAATAAAATCCCTAGATGGACGAAATTGGATGAAACCTAGACACCTAATGCAGAAAATAGGATGCAGAAAATCAGAGATGCAATTTTTTTTTGTGTTTTTGATGAAGATGCAACTATCCTAAACTAGCTCTAAAACATACTCTGATACCTAACTGATGTGAGACAAATATGAGACTACCATGATTGTAAGAAAATAGAAACTAATTTTTTTTATAATTTTTTCTGAGTTTTAATTTGTAGGTTAGAAACCCGAAATCAAGTAAAGAATAGTAGGCAAGTTTGTAATGAAAGAACACATCATACCCGTGAAGAACTCATGTAGAATAATAAAAGATAGGATCCTGGGAATTGAGAAACTTCCAATTTAGGATAGCATACATTCAACAGGATTTGACTTGGCCTTGGTGATGCAGCACCACTCATAACATGTGGCATTGGTGATGTGGCATTTCTATAACTTGGAAGATGATTTGGCAATCCCACTTGGCATGGAAGAAAAGTGGCTTGATTTTGCTTGACTTGTTTGCACCCTTGTGAACCCATCTTCAAATTAGCTTAAATCCATCTTCAAATTTGACTGAACTTATGAACCAACTTAGCTAATTATAGGACTAATTAACCCTAACTTGACCAAATTAGCCAAATTAAAAGACTAAACCAAAATTGAAACTAATTAGACACTAATTACATGACTCAAATGCAAACTACTTAGGCTTAAATGTCTTAAGCCTTATTACCGGACTCAATCTTACTTGATTACACATAAGCAAGGGCTCAAAATCCTAATCAGTAAACCAAATAGGCCCAGTAATTTGTGTCTGATCCTGGTGCCCCCACCACCGAGCCATGGTAGGGTGCTTCTATTTCGAGAGGGTCCGTTCGAGAGTTACATGGCCTATGGCTTTTGCAGAATTCTTTTTTCAGAGAAACTCCAAGCCTTGTGTCGTTGGGACTAACATTCCCCAGTTGCACGAGGGCAGATGTGGTGGCACATTACAAGGCCGGGCATCTGGTAGCGCACACACTGCATAGGTGCGGCAAGCAACGGGGAGTCATGAGCCTCCATGGTTTGAATTTCTGTCAGTCTTCTCTCCCTTTGCCATTGGTAGGAACTTGGACTCCCGCTAGATGGAGGATGAAGTCCCACTCTGGGGACCGACCCTTGGAAGCATGAGCAGACCCCGACCAAGTGCTGACCTTAATCGGAGGGCTTACCCCATGAGCCCGATCCTGGCTAGGAGTTGACCTCGGTAGGAGGGCTCGCCTTGGAGGTATGAGCTCGACCTTGGCTAGGAGCTGACCTCAATCGGAGGGCTCGTCCCATGAGCCCGACCCGGCTGGGAGCTGACCTTGACAGGAGGGCTCACCTTGGAGGCATGATTTCGATCCCGACCGGGAGCTGACTTCAGCAGGAGGGCTCACCTTGGTAGTAATTGGGTGCCACCCTTAGGTGGCACTCTCCACTTATAGAACTACCAACTGGGATCCGTGAGGGCTCCACGTCAGTGAATCTTGCCACTTCAAAAACAATGAACTAAAAGTCAAGGTTTCTATTTTGGAAAGAAAAAAATTGATTTTTCAAATGAAGTAGAAATCTTAAAAATACCCAAGGTTTTTGTTTCAAATGATAAGTTTATAAAGAAAAACAAAGACCTTGAGTTAGAAAACAAGAAATTTAAAGATGAACTTAATAAAGTAAAATCATTCGTTAAAAAATTTACTTTAAGTTTTGAAAAAACTAAGTCTACTTTTAAATAACTAAAGAGCTATTTTTGATAAGACTGGACTTAGTTTTGAACGGCAAAGGAAGCAAAAATCTTTAAATTTTTTTTTATTCCAGCTTCTTCTAATATTACATGTTTTAGTTGTGATAATTTTGAACATAAAGCATATCAATGTAATTTAAGAAAAACTTGGGTTCCAAAGGGAACCATAAATACTAACTCAAAATGATCCAAGAAAATTTGGATGCCAAAAATGTCTACTTAATATATTTTATAGGAATGTCTTGCAGCCCAACAAGAAGAAATAAAAATGGAACTTAATTAGTGGCTGTACAAGACACATGAAGAATAGACTAGCTACATTCTTGGACATAATGGTAAAGGAAGGATTATCTATATTAGTAAAATCTAATTATCTCCTTCCATATTTATTAAAAAATATATTAATTGAAATAAATCTTGGTATCTGTTATTAGTAGTTTTGAAAATTATTTTAACTGATTAATTAGAATCAAGTCAAAACTTATAGCCAATGAATATGATAATGAACAAGTGATTGATTTTGATGAATCTTATGTTTATATAATTTGACTTGTAGCTATAAGGCTTTCATTTGATTTTGGTTAATATTTTTTCTACTTACATTTATGCCAAAATTATATGGATTAATTTTAATGGATATTAAAAGTATTTTGAAAATCATGTATATCTTGATCAGATTTTTAAATTGCATAAAGAGCTTGGTATTTGAAACAGGCCCCTCGTGCTTAGCATGAAAAATTAAGAAATTCTTTGATTGATAATGCCCATATATTCAAGAAAATTAATAATTAGGGGGAGCAAGTCTTATTTCTTTAATCATCATAAAAAAAAAAAGAGATTAGAATACATTTTGCATTTGTATATCATGTTTTGGTATTAGATCTACTTGCATTGATTTTGATACTCTACTTACTATCCTTTCCACTTTGTCCCAACTTTGTATTGCCTTTCACCCTTTTTATGATGACAAAAAGGAGAAGAAATGTATGATAAACATGAAAAAGGGGAAGAGATATGATAGAGATATGATAAATATGAGAGAAATAGAAAATACAAAACGGGGAGAAGAAAATAAAAAGTTATAAACTTAAAGAAGAAAATTAGTAAGGGGATGAAAGTTTGAGGATTTTGAATAATTTTGAAAATATTTTTAGATCATATTTTGATGGAGAGCTCTATTTTGAAACTTATTGCAGATCTTTTAAGTTTATTATATTTATATACTTAAAGATTTTGTCATCATCAAAAAGGAAGAGATTGTTGACTCTGGTCTTGATTTTGATGAATGATAAAATATTTAAGTATATATGAGTACTAATATGTGTTAAAAGTATTTATCAGATTCAGGTACTCATCAGTATTGAAAGATTGCTATCTTGTTGAAGAAGTCATTTAAATTATTGAATTTTTAAGTTATATAGGCTTTGGAACATGAAGAAGATCTTGAAGAGCTCACAATTTTAATTTGGACAAGTTTCAGCATTGGTCAAGTAAAGTGTCGACTCATCAAGTGTCGACTCATGGAGGTGCCGATACTTCAAAGTGTCGACTCATCAAGTCTCGACTTATGGAGGTGTCGACACTTCAAAGTATCAACTCATCAAGTGTCGACTCAAGGTGTTGACTCATAAAGGCTTGGATTGATGGGCAGAGAAAATCTCAACTAGCATGCTGAAGTGTTGACTCATGGTCAGCCAAGTGTCACTCAAGTGTCGACTCATGTATCGACTCAAGGCCTAAGACTAAACAAAAGACAGAACAAGCTGATTTCAGGATTTTGGTCTAGTGTCGACTCATGGACTGAAGTGTCGACTCAAGATATTGACTCACCAGATGAAGTGCCGACGTACCAGTGCATTCCAGAGAGCTTCAAAAAACTTTTTTGATGTAGTGTCGACTTATGTGTCGACTCATGAATAATTCAAGTGTCGACACTTGGTATAATGGCTAGTTTTTTTTTGAAGTGCAGAACTTTCCCAGATTACTTCTAACGACTATTTTCTCCTCTCCAATGGTCATAAATAGGTTTTTAAAGCTTAGAAAGGTATTTAAACACCACCAAACACAAAAGGGAAGCATGAGATTGAATGGATTGAAGATCAAAGTGTATACATCTTAAGATACCATACTTTTGAGTGAGTTGAGCCTACAAGCTTTCAAGTTTCAAGAAGAGCTTCAAAGTCCACATCTTCAAGCATCAATCAAGGCTTCAATAACTTGAGGACAAGCTTCTCAACAACATTCAAAGATCCTTAATGAGATATTTGCTTTTATTTTAGAAAACTTTTTTTGCATTCTCATATTTATATTTGAGCTTTTGTTGTTAGTAGTTTTAAGTAGATTGAAACTAGTATTGAGGTTGTTGGTGAGCCTTTGTGAAAAACCAACTAGATTTTTGGTTAGCCTTGTAAAAACCAAGAGGTTTTTGGTTAGCCTTATGAATACCAATGGATTTTGACTTGTGAGCCCGTTAAAACAAGTTGGATTTGACTTGTGAGCCCGTAAAAATAAGTTTGTTGTAATCTTGAGGATTATTATAAAAATTTCAAGGAAAGCTTGGAGAGTAGATGTAGGTGCTTGGAGTGCACTGAACTACTATAAATTTGTGTGTTTGTGATTGCTTACTCTTCTTGTTATTTGCTCTTATTTATTTTGCATTTACTTCATCACATCCACTGCAATTATTGTTAAGCACACAAACACTTTGAAAACATACTAGTACTTATCTTTCATATTTGCAAAAAGTTTTAAAACTCAATTCACCCCCCCTCTTGGGTTGCTTCACTGGGCAACACCATCCCTATCATGATCTAATGATTAGGAGCCTTTTGAGAACTAATCTATAATGACACATATCTCAAATTCCTAACTCATAAGAATATGTGTGCTTGTCCATCAACTCCATGGATGATTCATAGACACATTAGATATGAATGTAAAGAAAAGTTCAACTTTATTGATTTCAATGAATTAAGTTCAAAATTATATCCTAGAAAAGATACAATATATCGTGCCAACTTGGCTTCTAGGATACATATCTATCAATCTCCCACTTACACTAAAGCCAATTGGCCATATGCTTGATCCTTTTTTGAAGATAGATTTTAGTCTTCTACTGGCTTAATTTCTTTATCAGTGGATCTGCCACATTATCCGTGGAGTCTACTCTTCGCACTTTGATTTACTTTTTCTTGAGATAGTCACGTATGATATAGAACCGCCATTCCATGTGCTTGGAGTTCTGGTAAGACCTGGGCTCCTTCATAAGAGTTATGGCACCATTATTATCGCAATATAAGGAAATGTCATCTAATAACATCACTCCGAGCTCTATGATGAATTTCTTGTACCAAAAGGCTTCCTTTGTAGCTTCAGAGGGGTGATGTACCAAGCTTCCATAGTAGAATCAACAATAATGAATTGCTTGGAACTTTTTCAAATGGTAGAATTACCATTGCAAAGAAACACACATTCTGTTGTAGACTTTCTATCATTAGGATCAGATATAAAGTCTGAATCGGTGTATCTCTCAAATCGTAAATCAGGACTTTCTCTAAAGACCAAGAATAAATTCTTAGTTTTTCTTAAGTATTTTAGGATGTTCTTCACATCAATCTAGTGCTCTTTGCCTGGTTTGACTGATACCTACTCGTGACACTCATAGCAAACACAATATCAGGTCAAGTACATAATATGGTAGAATGAGGCTCCTAATTACTGAAGCATATGGAATTTTCCTCATGTGCTATATCTCCTTAGGTGTACTAGGATACATCTTCTTGGATAGATTAATACCATGCCTAAAAGATAATAATCCCCTCTTATAGTTCTCCATACTGAGTCTTTTCAGTACTTCCTTTATATATGATTTTTATGAAAGGCCAAGCATCCAATTCAGTCTATCTCTATAGACCTTAATTCCCAAGATGTAAGATACTTCACCCAGGTCTTTCATAGAAAATTTTTTAGATAACCAACTTTTAACTGAAATTAACATGGAAATATATTCCTAATCAGGAGGATGTCATTCACATACAATACTAGGAATGTCATAGCCCTCCCACTGACCTTCTTGT
This sequence comes from Areca catechu, assembly GCA_021397845.1. Taxonomy (NCBI): domain Eukaryota; kingdom Viridiplantae; phylum Streptophyta; class Magnoliopsida; order Arecales; family Arecaceae; genus Areca; species Areca catechu. The sequence continues at coordinate 57,325,787 of CM038047.1, read as the reverse complement.
ATACACAAGGCTCCTCATTTTTTTTATAAAATCAAATAATTTAATCACAACATTGAAACGAGTATTCTAACTTTGAGAAGCTAACTTTAATCCATAAATAGATCTATGTAGCTTACAAACTTTATAATCTTCATCACTGAAAGTGAAACACAAAGGCTATTTCATATAGATATCTTCCTCAAGATATAATATTAAGGAATGCAATTTTCATATCCATCCATCATATTTTATAATCATGAAATGCTACAATAGCAAGTAGTGTACAAATGGATTTTAGTATGCTGCTAGTGAAAAAGTGTCTTAATAGTCAATGCCTTCATGCTGACTATGCCCCTTTGCTACCAGCCTAGCTTTATAGGTTTCTACCTTACCATCTACACCTATCTTCTTTTTGTAGATCCATTTACATCCAATGGATACTATCCCTTAGGTGGATCCACTAAGGACTAACCTGGTTTGAATGCATTAAGTAAATTTCTGACTTCATGGCACTCAACCATTTTTTGAAGTCGATAACTGACATCCCCTCATTATAGGTCTTAGAATCAATTATTTGATCATTATTTCCTATAAGAATCATTTCCTCTATGACTTCTATAAGCATACTAAAATACTTTTAAGAAGGATGGAAGATCCTATTAGATTTATAAGATGATGGAGCAACTACATCTACCGGTTCATTGGATTCAACTTGATATGTAGCTGGCTTCTCTTGAGGGACTTTTTCATCGAGCTTAATTAATCTCCCACTACTATCATCCTGAACAAACTATTTTTTGAAGAACATGGCATGTCGGTTCATAATTACACTATGATCCTCTGGGAAGTAAAAATAGCATCCTATAGATTATTTAGGATACCCTATGAAGTGAGCTTTCATTGATCTAAACTCTAATTTGTCCACCATTAGTCTCTTGACATAGGCTGGATACCCCAAATCTTGAGATGGCCAAGACTTGATTTTTTATCATACCATATTTCATATAGAGTGGTAGGAACAAACTTAGAGGGAACTCTATTTAGAATGTAAATTGAAGTTCGTAGGGCATGACCCTAAAGTAACAAGGTAGGTCAGTGAAGCTCAGATGGATCGGACCATATCCAATAAGGTCCTATTCCTCCTTTCAGATACCCTATTGAGTTGAGGCATATTATGAGGAGTCCATTGTAAGACTATGCCATAATCATTGAGATAATCCAAAAGTTTCTCACTAAGGTATTTACCTCCCTAATCTGACTAGAGAATCTTAAAAGATTTTTTTATTTATTTTTCTACTTCATGTCTGAACTCCTTGAATTTTTCAAATGCTTCAGACTTGTATCTCATAAGAAATACATACCTATACCGTGAGTGATCATCGATAAAGGTGATAAAGTATTGAAAACCACCCTCGACTTATACATCAAATGGCCCACACACACCAGTATATACTAGGTCAAGTAATTCAATGGCCCTCTTCCCATGATCTGCAAAGGACAATTTGGTCATTTTTCCTTGAAGGCATGATTTGCAAACTGGGTATGTTAGAATTAATTGAGTTAAGGATACAATCCTTTTCCAGTTTATTAATCTTGTCCTCACCAACGTAACCAAGCATAAGGTGCCACATATACTTTTGGTTTAGGTCATCTCTAGGTCGTTTTATGCTATGGCATTCACTATTTGCTCATTAATGTTCATAAATATATCAGTATGTAAATGATATAGATTGTCTATCAAGAGAGCTTTTGTAATTATTTTATTTTTAAAATAAATCAAATAAAAGTATTCATTAAAGATAAATTCATAACATTCCTGTGCTAGTACAGAGATAGAAATCAAGTTTCTGCTAGCTACAGATACATGATAATAGTCTTTCAAAACTAAACTAAACCCTAAAGGTAATAACAGAGGGCATGCTTCCACGGTGACTGTAGCAACTCTTGTACCATTTCCAATATGTAGGATCAGCTCTCTTTTCCTCAGCACTCTACTTCTTATCAAACCCTGTGTTGAAGTACAAATATGAGCACTTGAATCAAGGTCTAATATCCAACTAGAAATAGAAGATACCATAAGATTTGATTCAATAACGAGCATAGACATACCTTCTAAAGGTGCATCCACCTTTTGTTTCTTTAAGCTCTTTAGGTATAGTGGATAGTTTCTCTTCTAGTGTCCATCCATGTTGCAGTAGAAACATTTTTCTTTGCTCATAGTAGGCTTTTTTTGAGCATCCTTCTTCTTAGGGTTACTGTCCTCCTTTTGCTTCTTCACAAGCTTCTTCTTCTTTCAAGCAAACTTTCTCTTAGATGAAGATACCTGTTCCATAGCTAAAATAGATCCCCTTGAACTTTTCAAGGTCCCCTCGTTACTTACTAGCATGTTTAATAATTCAGGCAAAGTGTAACTCAATTTGTTCATATTATAGTTCATTGCGAACTAAGCAAATAAGTTAGTTAGGGACTGAAAGATCAAATTGACTTGTAGTTTCTATGAATTTGTATGCCCAGCTTCTCAAACTATTCAATGTCTTTAATCAATATCAAGCAATAATTGTGGACCAACTATCTTTTATGTATTTTGGTATTAAAAAGTCTATTAGAGACCTCAAAGCACATAATTAGACTCTGTTTACCATTCAGCTGTTATAGATAAGTAATTATATAGCCTTGATAGTTAGCATATCCTCATGCTAGCTTTATAACTTATTTGACATTGAGGCCAGCATTTAGCACTTTACCTTATTATCATCTTCCATCCAATTTTTATGTACAGCTATTTGGCAAGTACTAGGATGGTCAGGTAAGACAGGGGGTCTTGGTCGAGTACATAGTGCAACTTCTTGGAACTTAAGACTATTTTGAGATTCTTGAACCAATCTTTATAGTTAAGGCAACAAGTTAGTTTGTTTTAGGGATATGGGCTAATGGATTGGAAGCTAACATGGTTTAGCAGTATAGCTATGAAAGAGTAGAAGATTAAATTAGACTTTTGTACTTAATGATAAAAATTATTCTAAAAACTTTAATAAATAATTTGGAATCCCACTAATTTCATGGATCTCACACACTCTCCCGTGGAGACGAGGAAGTCCCTATGCGATCAAGGTTTCTAATAGGTGCTATGGTCCTACCAATATGTAGTACCTTATCATGCATGGTTATTGGTAATTCGCTATACTAATGAATGGATAACTCTTATCCAATGCAACTTATACATGTTGTAGTGACTCGGTCTTTAAGTCATGATGCCTCACCATGCTCGGTTATTGATCAAATCCTTAGTTAAGTCTGACCCACCATTAATGCCCAGGCAAAGCCATCATTAGGTCCCTTACTATGCCCAGTTATTGGACCCAACCCCAACTATACCTAGCAACATCTCATGTTAATAGGGTGGTTGTGTCTTTTTTAGTACAACTGAATCACTGTAACTAGTTGAGAATAGTCAACACCAATAGGATATCCACATACCTATAATGGTAGAAGACCTAAAACTTAATATTAACGGAGAGATTTGGATTTAGGTCTTATCTAAATTAGTTAGCCCAATTACATGTTTGACCAAATAGGTTTAGGTCAGCATAATCTCATATCTGACAAAACTAGTTGACATGGGTGAACTCAAATTAAAAATAATCTAATCAAAAACTTAATTGACCAAGTTGGCCAGGTAAGTTAGATCAATGGGAGGGTTCCATCATTTAAATCTCATTCTTTAGACACTAATTGAGTTGGCTAGATGAGAGTTAGCCCAATTAATAACCATGATCAATACTTGCCTTAAATACTAATTGGTCAATAAGTATTGACAGGTTAGCCTAGTGACTTAGGCTTGGACTGCTGAGCCAAATTACGTCTGAAATAGATCAATTCACATCATATATGAATTGATGTGACCAAACTACATCTAAGATCAATTTTGAGCCCTTTTGACCAAATCCTAATCAAACATTGATTGGATTAGATCAACTGCTCAAAAATGAAACATGGTTCTAGTCTGATCTAATCAAAACCTTAATGTGTAGCCTAACACTAGAACTAATTAGAAACCCATATTGACATCCATGAAATAAAATTTAGAAACAAAATTGATTTTAAATTATACTTAATTTCATGAAATTAATGGTTTATGATCATGAATTGATGATTTAGATCTAAACCCTAGTCTATATGTCACATACATATAGTTTTAGATCGAATCAATTAACCTACATCTCATGTAATTAATTCTAGATCTAAAACATGAACCTAATTTCCTTAATCATGTTCTTCTTCATCGATCAAATCAGAAGTAGCACCCTTACATGTCATAAGAGATCCATTGAATGGAAAGAGATGGCCTTTAAACCCTACTTAGCTCGTATGACCAGACGGTCATAGTGATGCATCCAATCCAAGTACTTGATTAAAAAATTATAATCAATTAATCATTAAATAATTTATTTATTTTCAGATCTAAATTAAAACTATGATACATCATCTATATATCAAGAAACTTAGATCTAAACATATGGATACATGTTTCGAAAACAATTTTCATAAACAACAAAAATAATAATATGAAAACCTTTTCATTCATCATAAATTTATTAAATCTAATTAAAAACCTTTAGATATAAAGAAGATTTAGATCTGAATCTATTCCAAATATATCAAAAATCATGGCTCTGATGCCACTATTGATTTCTTGGTAAAGATGACTAGCATGCAAGATTAGGTTCTAAATCATAGATGCAACGAAGGTAGAAATTATAAAAATGATTTTTCCAAAGCATGCTGATTTAAAATAAGTCTAAACATCATCTAACATGCCAGTTAACATGCTGGAATAGAAAAATAAATTAGATTTGAAATATAATTAAATTATAAGATAAAGGATTCAACTTATAATTATCACTAAATCCTTCATCTTGAACTAGATCTATTAGATCAATCAAATCTGATAGGATTTGTTGGAGTCGTGCATGTGCCCGACCTTTTTGGTATCCATATGGAGCTTTTCTTACTGAATCACTAAGACCTCTAGACTGCTAGATCCTTACAGGTCTTTCTTCAAACACAGAGATGGACTTTCTTCTTTTAGTCAAAGATCTAGAATCCTATGTAGCCTTTCTCCTCTTCTATAAAAACTAATTACTAAAAATATTTAGAACCTATTTCTGATTTTTCCTTGTCTGTAAACTAGACCCTCTCTACTTTCTTTTGATATATAGAACATATATGGCATACAAGAGAAATAATGAGAAGCAAAAGAAAAAAAGTGGGCAACAAATCTTATTTGCATAACCTTTCTTGCATCCCTTCTTAAAGTCCACACTAAAACCCCTCTTCACACCACCTAAAAATTTATATAAAATTGGATTTTAATATGATTTGAATAACATTCAAATTAGATAAAAGTCTAGTCAAATCTAGGAGGGAGAGTCCTAGATAAAGATTAGAGGTGCCAACTTGGCGCCTCTCTATTCTCACCGCGTGCACCAAGAGGAGACACACATTTCCATGCCCTCCTCTTGGTTTTTGCATGAGTAAAGGAGAGATACCTAGTCAACTAGGTCTCCTAGCTACTGGTCTAGTTTGACTTAATTCTTCACTAATTTCAAAACTATTTCATGCTCGAATTGAACCAAATTCAAAAAGATTGTTGACCTAGTCAACTTGCTTAACAATTCAAGTTAAAATTGAATAATGAATCCAATTAACATTAAATTAAGTTAATAATAATTAAATCTAATTTAATTGAGTCAAATAATAAAGTCAAAAATTATTATAATATTTGTAAATAGGTCTATCATGCTAAAATTAGCAAATACTAAAATCAGTAAGTGCAAAAATTAACAGATACCAAATTTGACAAGTACTAAAATTAGTAGGTACTAACTATGTAACTCTTACAAATATCTATGCTTAGGCCAGGTCAAACTCCTTTTGTGTATAATCTCTCAAGTTCTATTCTATCTGGTAGTGAGATATACCATGATCTCTATTATAGTATCATCAAAACTCTTTCGATAGATTAAAATAATTTCAGCTCAATCTTAACTTGGATCATTGATTCGAAAATGATCCTAGTGAGCTCTTATAATCCACTAGTAACACCTAGCAGTATGTAGTAGCAACTTAGTAGCATAGAAATCAACTCCTAGGTGTAGTTACCATATGATCAAATTATTCTATTAAAAATTTTGATAGATGAAAGTCATAGAAACTCGTCAAATCCTAAGCATCCATCATATATCAGACTTAATTAGCTTAAGTCCAATTATAATTTTCTTGAAAACTCCTTTTCAATATCACATAATTGTAGCCAAATATTTAAAGACTTAACCTATTAGGTCGTATAGGACTATACCTTAACTACTAAGGTCGATAGATCCCTTATAAGTGTACTCCCTACTCCTACAGTGAAGCTACTACAGCCAATAAATGACATAATATTCTGAATGGCTAGAAATCATATTTATATGCTATCAAACCACAGCAACCTCACTATAAGTAGTTGAGATACCGCAGGTCAAGGAATTACTCACACAACTATAACATTTGAGAATATCAATTAGTGAATGACATCCATATGACTTCTCGGACTGGTCATGCTCAATGTCATTATTCTTTAACAACCACTTATACTCTTGCTTTAGTGTCTCTACACTATAGACTTAAGACTTATCTAACCAAAAGGGATGCAATTTATACACCGATCTTGATGGATTAATCACCATCCCTGTGATGATCCAATGATCGGAAACTTTTTAAAAGTTAATCTATAATGACACATGTCTCAAATTCTCAACTCATGATAATATGTGTCATTGCCCATTAACTCCAAGGATGATTCATAGATACATTAGATATGAATGTAAAAAATAAAGTCCAATTTTTTTATTTCAATGAATTATGTAATAAATTATGTCTTAGAAAAGATACAATGTCCTATGCCAATTTAGCTTCTAGGACACATAACTAATACTTTCATCACAAGTTATAGATTATTGGAAGAGAGGGGTTTTTTTGGTGTGGGGGTTTGGATTGGAGTGGTGTGTCCTTGGCTAGTAAACATGCCTCCAAGTGTCTACCAATTACCATACTTCCTCTTGCTATATACCCCTTACCCATATACTAGTTTCAAAGGCCATCCCATTAATTAGGTAAAGAGCCTTGAAATAACAACCATCCACACATCAGGTAAAGAGAGTCTAAATTAATGACAGTTATCTTTTCATTTGGGATTTGATTTTAAAAAAATAGCTCTAACCTTAAAATAAATTATGAACTAGAGGGGTTTAGGTTGTTTCTGTTGCATGAAGGAATGATTGATTTTTTTTTCATGGCATCAACCATTGGATAGCATCTTGAATAGGCATCAACCATTGGATAGCATCTTGAATAGATTTTGAAGTAATCAAATCTCTTTTTTCCATCTGTCAGCATAAATCTTGAAATGGATATTGTGCAGTCCAATGGTTAACCTTGAAAAGAAGGGGAATCATTCTTTTGTGGAACCTAAATTGTTGTTTCCTTGTTAGCTACACTCCTTGAGATTCTTCCATACAAGTCTCTCTCCATTTCTCTCTCTTTTTTTTAAAAAAACATCATATTCATATTGCTGCCAAACAAACTTTGTAGAAGCATGCACAATCCCCAAAAGGAATGTCGTTCCATTTAAACCTCCATTTTAAGGAAAGGTGATCATAAAATATATATTTTTTCATATAAATGTTCATTATCCATGTTTTAGTTTGTTTTAATAGATAAAAACAATTTTACTCGAGTTATTCCACAAATTGTAGTTAGCCAAAAAAATGTAGAAATAGCTTATGGACTAACCATTTGATAAGCATAGCTATTCCTATTCCACTTTTACTTATTAATGAACCAAATATAGCCTAACTATTATTTATCATAATATACAAAAATAATAACTTCTATTTTCTGTATCACTTTTTTATTTTTATTAAGCTAAGTATTTCACATAGTTCTAGTATAAATATATCTACAGTATTTCACGCAATTCTAGTATGAACACATAAGAAAATAAAATATCTCATAATGAACTCGGAAGATAATTACAAGTGGTCCACAATATCTTGGTGGAATGGTTAGCAACGAAGGAAGCCACCCAATCTACCACCTCATTAGCTTTCTGTTAAATATGCCTTGTAGCGAAAGCCATGCACTCCCTTGCTAAATGCCGGATATCTTGAAAGAGGGGATGATAGCTAGTCCCCGTGTTGACTCTACACCCATCTAATCATAATAGTAGTCTCCCTCTAGGAAGATGGAATTCACTTTCAAAACTCATTGACCATAGTGAACACCCTCCATGTTAGGCCTCAATTCTATCCCTAAAATAATCACAGTGCCATAGATCAAAGTCCTTCTCGCTACCAAAATTCTAGAATCCGGATCTCTGATCACAAATCCTACTCCACCTTTGCTATCTTTATCAACAATGCTACCATCAAAGTTAACCTTGAGATGAAAAAGATCATTTGAGGTGCTACACAAGTAGTTAGGGAATCCCAAAAATCCTGAGCTGTCAAAAGCTCTCCAATGTCATGTGAATAGGCAATCTATGTAGCTTGAATCAAGGCTCTCTCCATCGTGAATCTTGGTGGTTGATTGCTACCCTCAAAGATCCAAGTATTCTTAGCTAGCCGAATATGATAAGCAATATAAGCACCCTTGATGGTTGTCATCTTGGGCTGTGGCCTAGCTACATTACTCAACTATACATGTACTAGGAACAAACCCATGATAATCTCTGAGTGAAGAATCTCTTGGAAGGCATCTATCAATCTCTACACCCGCACTGCCCTCTCACACTCAAAGAGGGTATGCTCAATAGACTCCTCTAGATCACAACACATGGGCACATTGGGAGAATGTCCATTCCCCTTCTACAAAAAATCTCCCTAGTTGGAAGGCAACCATAGCCACCTTCGAGATAAATAAAGACATCTTTGGATGGATACCTAGCCTCCAAATCAAAGGTCATATAGATCCTTGGTCCTCACCCTTGAGCTAGAATTGGATATTCAAATCAACACATCAGGTGTGACATGTTGCAGGACTGCAATAACTCAGATTCACTCAATCAATTACTCCATAAAAAGTTAAGTAATCAAAGTAGTGTCCCGTCACTGGTCGGGAAGTAGGAGATCACTAACCAACAAACTATCCACAATCCCCACATCAACTATAGTCAACCATTAGCTTAATGGGAGGTCACCCACTAAAGCTAGTAAAATATGACCTGACTCACTAATCTGACTCATGCTCGATCAGCTATAAGTAGGTTTGAATTTAGGCTAAATATGTTTGGGTCATAAACATGTCAACCTCTTTAAGCCGTTTAATATATAGGTTAGATTTAGGTTTTAGATATTGACCCATTTAACCCATTTATTATTCTGGTCGGGTTGAGTCAGGTAACCCTTTTGAACTCGTTTAAGACCTATTTAACCTGTTTCTAATCCATTTAACCCGACCTATTTAATATATTTAACTAGTTAAAAATCTATTTAACCTATTTAACATATTTAACTTAACTTGACATGTTTAATAAATGTGTTAAATGGATTAGATCAAGTTACTTGTTTAATAAACATGTTGTATTCAAATATAATTTTTTTATCTATTTAAAAAATATATTGAGTTCAGGTTGATAATTTTTTTGATCTAATCTGCACCAACCCAACCCAATTACCTCCTACATCAACTACCCAACCATCTCTCATCATATCCATACTTTGTCCATCACCAATGAACCAATGCGTATTCACTAACGAAGTGAGCACACAAATCTCCCTCCTGATGAACGAATACTGTTTGACCCATTCGAAGTCTATGGCTTATACTTCTCTTCATTGTGCTCCACAAGCTTCAGGCTTTAATGGAAGCCTAGCAACGTGTAGCAATCAAAGCCTCTTTGTTGACTAGCAACCATTGGGAATCACAGCCTTTTTTGTTGACTAGCCCGATTGGATACCCAAGCCTCGTCCTCTTAATGGCTGACAAATCAAATCCTATGCTAACAAATGCATGCCAAGTCCACCACCATGCGCACCCCACAAAAATCTCCGGCAGATCTGCTCCATCCTCGAAAAATAATATTTTAAGCTAGATAATGTTTTCGTTAAATCAGCAAGATGACTAACCAACACCGCCAATTTTATAATACTATGTATATCTATTATTTTCAAGAAGAAACATAATCAACCATTACTTTATTCACAAATAAACACAACTGATAGACAAAGCCAAATAATGGTGATCATTTTTCCGAGTGAGCGTGATGGCAAGGACACTTCTACATATAGATGGTTATGATTGAACAGCACGTCCATGGCACCACTCTAAGAGCTCCCTGAAACTTCTTTCAAAGAATTGTCTAATTTTCATGGGTTGTTTTTGTTATCTTTTTTCAATTTTAGCCACAATGAAGGCCATGTCATTAAAGATGCTGCTGCTGCGTATACATGGGCCATGGTGGAGAAAATTTTGATGAATCATGAGGGTTGTGCTGTGACATTAACTACTTGGATGCTTAGTCTCAAAAGATACCAGATGACTTAGTTGGTGACTACATTAAACAACTATGATGCCTAAACCTGATTGACTATAAGTAGCTACAAGTCAGTTAGCATAACATCCCTTGATGCCTAGTAGCTGATTAATTACTCAGCCTTGACTAATTGCCAAGGCAAAGTATGGCCAATAGTCTAAAGCGATCGGTTACAAGTGCCAAAGCTACTACACTCAAAGACGAGTAAGGCATAATGATGCCATAGTATGAGATGCTTAAGTAGGAGGTACGGACACAAAAACAGTTGTCATAACAAGTTGTTATTTCCAACCAGAAGTTGTTACACTACAAGAAATTTAAATATTAGTGACGGTAATTAATGATAGTTAATTAGCCATTGCTAATACCCATTTTTAATTACAAAAAATAACCAAAAGAATTTTCCTTTGCTAATGCTATTAGTGATGAAAACTTGACTATTAGCGATGGCAAACGCCACCGCTAAGAATTTTAAAATTTGAGTTTTTTTATCTCCTGAAATTTTTTATCAGCAATGGACTTTAATTATTAGCAACAATAGAGTTCACCAAAAAATTAGATTTTATTAATGACAGCAGCTTGCTATTGCTAATAGTGGCACCAAAAAAAATATTTTAGTGACCACCATTAGTGCCGGCAAGCATTCCTGTCACTAATAATGGTCCCATTTAACCCTAGGGAGCCCAAGTTAGGAAAAAAGTATTTTCCAAAAAATTTCCCTCCCCTCCCGGTCTCTCCTTCCTACCTGTTCCCCCTCCCCCGTCAGCTCTCCCTCCCATGCCGGCTTCCCAACGTCACTATCCCGATGTTCCCCCTACTGGATCTGCCCAATCCAACAAAAAAAATTGATTCTCCCTCCCCTTACCTCCCCTCCCCTGCTAACTCTGCCTACCGGCTCCCCCTCCCCCACAATGACTTCCTTGTCCTTGTGCCCAATCACCCTCCCCTTGCTGCCGCATCCTATTCTTCTCCCCGATCAGTATGCTTTCCCTATTGACTGTCGGAACCCGTATCCCTGCCCTCTCGCACCGCCATCCATTCCAATGCCTCAGTCCCTCCCTGCATGCTGGATCTACCATCTCCCATCTATGAGACCCACAAACCATGGGATCCGCTATACATTGTGAGTATTAGAAATGGTGCTAGAGCTATCATTAAAAATTATTTTTTATATTAACTTGATTAATTAATTAGATATTATTATTTAATTAATTATATAGATATTAATTTAATTAATTAAATAATTAATTAGGTATGCATGGATTTATTCATGTATGCATGAGATTCAAGTCTCGATATGTAGACACAAGCTGGGCCCTGAGCTGCTTTGGTAACGATGGATGCTTATCTTGGAATGGAAGGTATCAGAAATGGCTGGTGCTCCAGCTATGTCCTGCAACTATTGCTGGTCGAATGATGGAGTTGAAGAGGATGCCTCATCATCCTGCACTTTCTCGAGCGGGATCTGGCCTTTGGTAAAGAGGCCCTAGTGGTGTCATTGTGACAATCAGTGGTGCCATCCCCGGGATATGTAGAGGATTGTCTGTCAGCTTTTTTAACATTATCCTTGATCCACCAACTTTTCTTCTCCATCTATTTATAGGTAGGAGTGTACTTTTTATTGCACCAATCTCGTATAAAGGGGGTCTGCATTTGTGCTCCATGTCAAGCGAGTCCCAAGATAGAGACAGATGCATTCTTTCCTAGCTGACCTCTGTTGGGAATTGTGTCCCAAAGCCAATCATCTAGGCTGTAGATGGTTGTGCAACTCATGTATATGTATGAATTGTTGAATTGAATAAAAGTTTATTCTGGTTATTCATCACATGTCATCTTTCTAATTAAACTCTTGTGTGGTAATGTTCTTTGAGCTACCTTGTATGCGATGTAGAGAGGATGCATCGTATAGTTCATAAACTAGTTCGCGAGCAAAGGATACGCTGTTCAGGGTGATAGTATATCGAGAGTAGGTCGTTGATGTCATGTCTGTTGGACCTTAACCAAGTAGCATGGAGATGCTGGTATGATATTAGGTATTATGTTTTGATACTTCATTGAACATGACTCTCATGCGGGATTCTCTTTCTGTCGAAGTGGAGTCTTGCATTAGAATATGGACATGAGTTATTTCTCTGATTTGACATCACTATGATAGCTTGCAAGCAACTCACTGTGCTTAGGTACTGGACCACCCGGATTTCTAATCCGATGATGGAAGGTTACTAGGTATAGTCAAGTACTTGTATAGCGGTAGTAGGATCGAGATAGGATTGATCTCTTCAAATGGTTTGGATTGAATGCTTAGTGTTGTTGCCCGACCGTCGTGGCCTGTAGCTGAAGATGACCTCGGAATGCGCCCTCGTCGCTCGGGAACCTTCTCGTGCACCCGGACCTGCAAAACAGAGGAGACCCGTGCCGGTGATCCTGGTGGGAGCACTCCGATGCTCAAGTCAGTGACAATCCAGGGGAACAGATCCTCCTGGTCGAGCCCCGTAGATGGTCTCCATGCTAGGAGGAGAAACTTATATGCTGGAGAGTATGAATGGGTTGAGAGTAAGGCGAGGGAAGTGGCAACGGAGGAGAGCTCAAGTTGCATGGATGTGTCCATCGAGACCCTTCCAGATGCTCTCCTGTATGCTGCCCCTTTCACCCGTTTGTTACTTACCTTCTTCTTGGAACCTTGGAGAACTCTTTTAAGCCAGGGTGGCTGTCAGCCGCCTAACTTGGGATCCTCCCCTCGCTTGCAGGCACGTGCGGTGACGTTCCATGCCATGTATGAGGTGCCTTTCCCCATTCATGATAGGGAACAGCACCGTGCGCTCGGACCCTCCTTCTGGTCGCTCCATTTTGGGAAACCAGGCAAAGCTTCGATCGGGGGGCAGCCACCCTCTAGATTCGAATCTCTTGGGTTGACTTCCTCTTTTGGGTGGCACAGACGGTTGGTCGGGAGCGCAATGCCTCGATCGGGGGATCCCTTCCATTTTGGTGTAAGTGGTAGTTGGGGCAATTATTATAGCCTGATGGGTGCCTCTCCGTTGTCCTTGGACAGCTTGACGATGTCCTTCAGCTATTGGTCCCTTCGTCCGAAGTGGGGCCGGCTCAGGGAAGAAGATCTTGCCTTCAGCCATGGCATCTTAACCTCAAGGGAGCCACCTGGTGAAGGAGTCCGAAGAGAGACGTAGCTCGACTTCGGCTAGGGCATCTCGACCTCGAGGGAGCCACCTAGCAAAGGAGTCTGGAGAGAGCCGGAGCTCGACTTCGGTCAGGGCATCTCGATCTCGAGGAAGCCACCTGGCGAAGGAGTCCAGAGAGAGGTGGAGCTTGACTTTGGCCAGGGCATCTCGACCTCGAGGGAGCCGCTTGGCGAAGGAGTCCGAAGAGAGGCGGAGCTCAACTTCGGCCATGGTGTCTCGACCTTGAGGGAGCCACCTAGCGAAGGAGTCCGGAGAGAGGCAGAGCTCGACTTTGGCCAGGGCGTCTGTACCTCGAGGGAGCCACCTAGCGAAGGAGTCTAGAGAGAGGCAGAGCTCGACTTTGTCCAGGGCATCTTGACCTCGAGGGAGCCACCTGGCGAAGGAGTCCAAAGAAAAACATCCGACATGGCAGCTTCCTCCGATGTGGCATCTGATTGGGTCTGACATGGATTCCACATCAGTGATCCTGCCATATCATTTGCCCCCCATTCCCAAGCCCCGTTGGCCCATGGTGCTCGGGGCCAAAAGGATAATGTGGTGCTGACATGGAAAGACTAAAATCCGGTGCCATTATTGCCATGATCGACGGTGCCTCATGGGGCGGACCTCCGAGCCAATGCAATGGTGACACGTCGACCCGTCCGAGGAGGCATTATTACTGATGCAGAATTTGAAATGGCCATGAGAGAACTAAAGCATTGCCTTCTGCGGATTGCTGACACGTGGCGTAGATCTGACGATGGTGGCTTTGGAACGGTACTATTGCAGTTGGTCATTTCAAAAGAAAAGATAGTTTCACGAAAACACTTTCCCTTTCAAACTCTTCATGCCCGCCAGCGAACCAGAGTCCCCTCTCTTCCCCTGACCATCCATTTCCTCCAAGGCTAGCCAGGTTCATCCTTTTCATTCTTTTTCTCCTTCCTTCGGTTGGGTAGAGCTCTTCTTTAGGGTCAGGATCTTCCCGTGCTCCATCCGTCTTCTTTTTGCTCCTTCTCTGCTCATTCTCCTTTGTCTTCTTCCTTGAGATGTCTCACTAGGGTCGAAACTTTCACCCTTTGACCAAACCTAATGAGGCTTCTCGATTGAGGACTCCCTCTTCCTCTGATGAGGAGGAAGAGGTCCACTTTGAGATCTGTAGAAGGCCTCGCCCTACAGGAATCGTCATAGGAGAACCTAGGGTCCGCCCTCCGCCTCCTCCTCATGAACCTTCTCCGGAACCTTCTCGGTCAACTGGTCCCGACAGTATTGCTTCGGTGATAACCGACGAGGAGCTTTCGATCATCTGGAAGACCTTCGGTGTCCCAGATTCCGTCTAGCTCTCGATCCCATGACCGGGAGAATGGGTCACCTCCAGTGACTCGGGCCGGATTGCCCTCTATAAGGAAAACCTCACAGGGGGCCTCCGATTCCCATTTCATCCCTTCTTTCGTTTAGTGCAGAGCCACTATCATCTAGTTCTAGCTCAGTTGGTCCCGAATGTAGTTAGGATGATTTTTTACTTCATCATCCTCTGTCATTTTCATGGGATCGTAGCTCATTACTCCCTGTTCAGGGTCTTCTTTATCCTAAAATGCCACCCAACCGAGGAGGGGTGGTGGTTCATTTATCCGCACCCGAAGGGCATCAAGTTCGAGCTCCCTTCTTTTATCAAAGGATGGAAGAGCAAATACATTTTTGCTTTCATTGAGGGGGTTGATTGGGTTTGGAGCGACCCAGACTGGACCCTGACCGGAATGCTGTTGTCGAGGTAGCTGATCGGGAAGTTTATGACTAGCTCCACACCGACCAAATCACTTCTCTCAAGGTTTTGCCGTCAGAGCAAAACCTGTACAAAGCCGGGCTCAGCCCAATACGGGAGTTGGGTGAGTTCGGCGTGATCTCTACTTATTTTTATTTTCTGTTTATCTCTTCGAGCTTAGAACTAACCTCATTTTCTTTCGTGCAGGCATGAAATACTCCATGGATGAACTTCTTACACTCTCCAAGAAGAGGGGTGCACCGATGGGGGTCAGAGAGTCCCCGTCGAAGAGGGCTCTTAATGAGGAGAGCGCAAGGGCCGCACTCGCCATGCCATCCGAGCCAAGCAGGAGGACAGTCGAACCCATCCCCGAGCCATCGAGGTAGCGGGACCTGCCCCTGGTCCAAGAGCCAGAAGTGGTAGTCCGGGCCAGGTCCACTACCGCTGCCGCTGCTATGGAACCCCCACCTCATGAAGTTATCGAGGTGGAGGCAGAAGTGGAGCAGGAGAGGAGGGAGCCGCCTCTAGTGGTGCCGTTCGGAGTGGCGGTGAGCCCCCACAGATGCTTCGAAGCATCCTCGGTTAGTCATGGGGGTGACGCTGAGGTAGCGGCGAAGAAGAAGAAGACTTTCCACAAGCTGCCATTCGAGGTGGCACCGGATGCCTCCTTGGTCCGGGACCGGGCTCTCGTCGAGTGCATATGGACTTTGCCATCCAACCGCATGATTGGCAGGAAAAGGTAGGAAGGCTCCTGGCCGATGCCATCCTTGGCACATTCTCGCAGCTCTTCTCGGTAAGTACTTCTAACCTTCTCTCTTTCCCTTTCTTTTCTTTCATTTCTTTTGGCTGACATCTTCCTTGGTGTAGCTTGGGGCGAGCCTTCTGCTGATATGGGACTACTGCAAGAGCTGGGCCAAGAGGGACCAGCATACGGTGCTGCAGCTTGACTCGCTGAAGGTCAAGGTCAAATTGAAGACAAACGAGACCTGGGAGGCCGAATAGAAGAACAGGGAGTTGAGGGCCAAGGCGGCGGGCACCAAGAGGTGCCTCAAGGGCCTGGAGGAGTCTCTGGATCAAGAGAGGAACCAGGCTAGAAGCCAGGCCTAGGAGCTCAAGGCCAGGGAGGCCAAGGTGGAAGAGCTCAGCGCCGAGGTGGACTGAGAGAGGGAGCAGGTGATGGGGACATCAGCCTGCACGAATCTCGGAGCAACACAAATTTCGAAGCAACAAATAAATTTGAAAAATAAATTTAGGATTTATCTTTATTTAAAATTTAAATTAGGATTTTGTTGGTTAGGATTGAGATATGGATAGGCTTATCTTATCCTATCTTGTATTTAAATTTGAGTTATCCCTATCCTGTATTCAAATTCAAATGAGGGTTATGGAGCTTATAAATAACCCCTCATTCCTTTTGTAAAAGGATAGAAGAAATTGAATTTTTGGGATTTTCTTTGTCAGTTGGTTTGGCAGTTGTTGTTCAGGGCTATGGCCCATTACGTCTTCACCTGCGGGTGTTGATGTTGTCTTTGTCCTTCGGGACATCGTAGGGGCGTGATGCCCTAGTTATCCTCCCATCTTCGTTTTCCTCCACGTTCTTTGAAATCCCCCTCATGGCTCCAGGAGTGACCTGGGTGGCAGGTGAAATACCCTGGGCTCCGCTTGTAGTGAGATGGGTGGTAGGTGAGATACCCTAGACTGCATGTAGTGAGGTGGGTGGTAGGTATAATACCCTAGAGGTGTGAAGTTTCTCTGTGAGAGTGGGTTTCAGGGTTCGTGGTAGTCCATCCTCGTTATCCTCCATCCCTATTTTTTCCTTCGTCACCACCATAAAGAAATCAGAAAATAGTGAAAAAAATAGGATACCCTAATCTTCGGCGACTTCTTAGCTCGCCGACGATCCTATCCCTATCCCGTGCTTCATCAACTTGGTATCAGAGCCCAGCGGATTCGGTTTTTCCTCTTCCTCTCCAGGTCTGCCATCAACCCACTGTCAGGCATCCTGAAACCTCGTCGCCCGCAGCCCATCGGATCTACACCATCGACGCTGCCCCTCCCCCCTTCTTTCATCCACGCTGCCATCTCCAGGAACAGAGCAAGCCATGAAGCCTGACCACATCCCATGGCCGCCGCATGCCCACGGTCGCCGCACGCCCACCGCCATTGCCGTGCCGTAGATCTGCGTGATGCCGCCTTGCTGATCTCTTCCTCCAAAGACCTCTTCTCAGCCGATTGACGCCCTGCTGCCATCACCCAAACCGAAACCCTAGCTTCCGACCGCGCCCTACAATGATGGACCAGCAGCAGTTGGCGGCAATCCTCGGCACCGACCCGGCACCCTTCGAGGCCCTCGTCGCCCAGCTGATGTCCTCCACCAACGAGCAGCAATCGCAGGCCGAGGCCCTCTTCAACCTCTACTGCGACCACCACCAGGATGCCCTCACCCTCAAGCTCGCCCACCTCCTCCACTCCACTGCCAGCTCCTCCAAGCCCTCCGGTGACGCGACTGGAGACGATGACGACGAGGGTGACGAAGCCGCAGGAGGGCGAGCCAATGCTCTCTTCCACTTCGAGTCCTCCAAAGAGATCCAGGTCTAGCACGATAGCCGCGCCCCCACTGCCGCTCCAACGCCTCCGCGCCCCTCCATCGCCGCTGCGTGTTCCCCGTGCCACCGGCGAGCACCCGCCGGACTGCCCTCTGAAACCTTCCCTGTTCCATCTTTTGGACCGTGGAGAAGAAGGAACTCCACGGCACCATCGTGAAGGAAAATGCAATAGGAAAAAAACGTGAGAAAAAAAAAAGTGAAAAAAAAGGAAAATAGAAAATAGAAAAAAAAAAAAAAAAAAAAAAAAAAAGGAGAGAAAATATGGGGAAAAAATAAGTTTAATGAAAAAAAAAAAAAGAAAAAAAGAAAAGAAAGAAAGGTGAAAAAAAAATTGATCATAGCCGTTTTGCTTTAATTTGATTAGTGTTGGTTCCGTCAAACCCCTGCTGAGCCTAACTCGACGGAGTCGAGTTCTTCCCACCACAGGAGAATGATGGGGACATCAGCCTGCACGAATCTCGGAGCAACACAAATTTCGAAGCAACAAATAAATTTGAAAAATAAATTTAGGATTTATCTTTTATTTAAAATTTAAATTAGGATTTTGTTGGTTAGGATTGAGATATGGATAGGCTTATCTTATCCTATCTTGTATTTAAATTTGAGTTATCCCTATCCTGTATTCAAATTCAAATGAGGGTTATGGAGCTTATAAATAACCCCTCATTCCTTTTGTAAAAGGATAGAAGAAATTGAATTTTTGGGATTTTCTTTGTCAGTTGGTTTGGCAGTTGTTGTTCAGGGCTATGGCCCATTACGTCTTCACCTGCGGGTGTTGATGTTGTCTTTGTCCTTCGGGACATCGTAGGGGCGTGATGCCCTAGTTATCCTCCCATCTTCGTTTTCCTCCACGTTCTTTGAAATCCCCCTCATGGCTCCAGGAGTGACTTGGGTGGCAGGTGAAATACCCTGGGCTCCGCTTGTAGTGAGATGGGTGGTAGGTGAGATACCCTAGACTGCATGTAGTGAGGTGGGTGGTAGGTATAATACCCTAGAGGTGTGAAGTCTCTCTGTGAGAGTGGGTTTCAGGGTTCGTGGTAGTCCATCCTCGTTATCCTCCATCCCTATTTTTTCCTTCGTCACCACCATAAAGAAATCAGAAAATAGTGAAAAAAATAGGATACCCTAATCTTCGGTGACTTCTTAGCTCGCCGACGATCCTATCCCTATCCCGTGCTTCATCAGCAGGTCCAAACCCTTCAGGCTCAGCTAGAGGTGGCGAAGGGGTAGGCTGTTGTCACCGAAAGGAAGGCTGATGCCGTCGAAGAGAAGGCTGGGGCGATGGTCGACTCGATGGAGGCTACGAAGAAGGAGGACATCAAGGTAGTGGCCAATTACAAGGCCTCGCTAGAGTTCGACGCCAAGTTCCATGAGCTAGCCATGGACTCTTTCTTCAAAGGGTTCGTGTTCTGCCGAACCAGGGTGGCAGAGCTCATCCCGGACATGAACCTAGATGGGCTCGCCTTCCCGGCTACTTTGTGCAGGAGCCCGACCTTGGCCTTGGTCATATCGAAGGAGCCCGTGGCTGCTGTCGATGTAGCCCCGCCACCGGAGGTCCTAGACAAGGCCCCGCCACCGGAGGTCCTAGACAAGGCCCCGCCACCGAAGGTCCTAGAAGATAATGCCCCGATTGTGCACCGTCCCAGGAAGGAGATAGCTGAGTAGCTTAGGAACCTCCCTTCTCTATAATTTTCTTTTTGTTGTTTCTATTTGGGCTGCCTGGCCTGTCGGGGTCTAGAGATAATGTAAGGACTTAAAAAATTTCTAATGAAATTTTCTTCTTTTACTTGTTTGCTTGTGCACTTTCTGAATTTCAATGCTCTGGCACGTTTCCTTCTTTTTCTTCTTAACTGTCCTTGTATACGTCTTTGCCAAGGCATCTTGCCTTGAGGCTTTAAGTCCTTGGGCTCTTTCCTGCCGAGCTTCGGATACGCGGGCGGTTAGGAAGGAAGTCTTTGACTTGCTAAGTTGTTCCCACCTCATGAGTAGAGTGGCAATGGGGCTTCGCATTTTTCCTTGGAAGAGGTCTGTTCAACCTCGGATGGAACCTTCTCCGAGCACACACGGTGTGACTGAGCCAGGGTGCTGCACTTAATGGGCCCGCCAGGTGACTATGAGGTGCTGGGCTTGGGAGTTTCTAGGCTTGGAGTGACGAGGTTTAGGAGTTTTCGAGCTTAGAGTGTCGGGCTTCGGGAGTTTTAAGGCTTAGAGTGTCGGGCTTCGGGAATTTCTGGGCTTGGAGTGCCAGGCTTCGGGAGTTTCCGGGCTTGAGGAGTTTCCAGGCTTGGAGTGCCGGGCTTCAAGAGTTTCCAGGCTTAAGGTACCAGGCTTCAGGAATTTTCGGGCTTGGCTTGCCAGACCTGGGGTCGAGCAACAGTATTCCTGCAAGGAAAAAGTGATTTGCACAGAGAGGATCTTTATCATTAATGAAGGAAGGCCTTACATTACTGATAATATTCTCAGGTTTTTGGCATTCCAAGTCCGCGGGAATCTGGCACCGTCTAGCTCCGCTAGGTAGTAAGCTCCATTGGAGAGAGCTTCGACTACCTTGTAAGGACCCTCCCAGTTTGGATAGAGCTTGCCGCACTCTTGAGGTTGTGAGGCTTCAGCTCGGTGCAACACCAGGTCGCCTAGGCAGAAGATCTTTGGCCTCACCCGCATGTTGTAGTACTAAGCTACCTGCTGCTGGTAGGCCGCCATCCAAAGTCGAGCCTAATCTCTCATTTTCTCGAGGAGGTCCAAGTTGAGAAGAAGGTGGGCTGGATTTTTTGCTTCATCATACTACTCCACCTGCAGTATGGGCATACCACGTTCGACAGGGACAATGGCTTCCATGCCGAAGATGAGGCTAAAAGGCATCTCATCCATGACCATCCTGGGTGTTGTGTGGTAGGCCCAAAGAATGTTGAGGAGTTCTTCTGCCCACCTACCCTTGGCCTGGTCTAGCCTAGTTCGGAGTCCCTGGAGGATTGTCCAGTTGGTCACCTCGGCCTCTCTGTTGTGTTGAGTCTCAGGTGGTGCATTCATGGCTAGTCAAGTCAATGTACAGGAGTTGATATGGTCTATCATGGTTTTCCATGATATGTCTAGGGCTAGGGTTGAGTCTGGTATGAGTCCTAGGTATTTAGGCTCAGTTTTGGTTAGTCTAGGTCTTTAGGTTAACTCTTCTGTTGTAAGAGTCAACTCTGTTGGTTGGCACGTCTCAGAACAGGTGATTGTGAACTAGACGGGTTAGCTCGGATGGATTCGGGTCGGCTCGGATGCATAGACAAGAAATCTATTGTCTAGAAGAGTCAGCTCGAATGGATTTGAGTCAACTCGGATGTACAGACAGGAAATCTGTTGTCTAAAAGAGTCAGCTCAGATGTATTAGAGTCAGCTCGGATGTATTAGATTCGGCTCGGATGGAATCGAGTCAGCTCAAATATATTAGAGTCAGCTCGGATGAACAGTCAGAAAATTTGTTCTGGACGAGTAGGCTCGAATATTTTTGAGTCAGCTCGGATGACGGGTGAACTATTTTGAACAGTTCCAGCTGGGGGAGGTTTTTGGGATCTCGGGCATGTGTGACCGAGATATATATATATTGTATTCTCGTAAGAGGATAGTGGAGTGGTGTAACGAACTTCTTGGAAGTGGAAATCCCTTTCTCACGTGAAAACTCCTCTGTTTTTCTTCTTCTATTCTCTTCTCCCATTCTTGTTGTTCTTGATCTTCATAGACCTGAATCCTACCATGATCTTCAATGGAGATTGCTGGCAGATGGTCATCCACAACCTGGTGATACGCTTCTGCAATTGCTTTGTTGATCAGGGTGTTCGTTCTTGATCAGGAACAAGGTTGTTCTAGAAGATTTGGTTCATGAAAGCTAGTTGGGTTTAGAATCGAATTCTCTACATGTTGGTCTGTGGGTGAGCCATCGAGGTGAAGCGATGTTGAATGTCGAGGTTGGCACAGAACTCTTCGAACCCTCGATTATCAAACTGTCATCCATTGTTGATAATGATGTTGTGGGAGAGTCCGAAGCGGCAGATGATCGACTTCCAAAAGAACTTGTGGACCTTGGCTTCGGTAATCCATGCTAGCGGCTCCACCTCTACCCATTTGGTGAAGTAATCAATAGCCACTATCAAGAACTTGCATTGTCCAGATGTAGGAGGGAATGGACCAAGGATGTCCATCCCCCACTGGGCGAAAGGCCAAGGTGAGGAGAGTTGGGAGAGTGGCACCACTGGTTGATGCGGTATGTGGGCGTGGCGCTGGCAACGGTCACACTTCCTCACAAAGTCAGCGATGTCCAACCTCATGGTTTCCCAGAGTACCCCTGATGGGGGGCCTTGTACGCTAACATCCTCCCCCCGACGTGATTCCTGCAAAGGCCTTCATGTATCTCTTAGAGCACGAAGGCCGTCTCTATGGGTCTCGGGCACTTCAGGAGTGGATAGGAGTAGGATCTATGGTAGAGCTACCCGTCCATCAAGATGAATCATGCGGCCTTCTTCTTGATGAGGCAGACTCCGTTCGGTCTTCTGGTAGGGTGCCATCGTTGATGTATTTGATATATTGGTCCATCCAACTGGGCTCCGAGGTGACCTGCTGGACTTCTCCTGGAGCTTCGTAGCTTGGACTTTCTGGGTACTCAATGTAGGCGCGCCCCAGTGATGAGTCCAGCAAGGTCACGAGCCTTGATAAAGCTTCGGTGCAAGCATTCTCTCACAAGTGATGTGGAAGATGCTGAAGCACCGAAAACCCATCGTGCTCGAACGGACCCGCTCCAAGTACTTCATCGTGCTCGAACGGACCCGCTCCTGATACCTATCCGGCCACCAACTAGGAGTCGGTGAAGACCTTCAGGTTGGGTACACCAGCTCGTGGGAGACTCTCAGCCCTGCGAGGAGTGCCTCATACTCCGCCTGGTTATTGTCACCGTGAATCAGAAGCAGAACACACACTTGGTTACAATCCCGTCGCTGTTAGCGAGGAGGAGGCCTGCCCTGCTCCTGCCCGCATTGGACACGCCATCCACGTGGAGGACCCAAGACTCCTCCTCGGCCTCGGGCTCCACTTGATGCTCCGGGGTGATCTGCTCTGGCTCTTCGGCAAGTCCTGCACACTCGACCAGAAAGTCGGCCAACACCTAGGCCTTCTAAGATGACCTCGGCCGATATGCAATGTTGAATTCACTGAGCTTCAACACCCACTTGGCCAAGCATCCGGATGTGTTGGGGTGACTAAGCATAGCCCTCAGTGGTTGTTTCATCAAGAGCATGATCGGGTGTACTTGGAAGTATGGCCTGAGTTGCTGGGCAGACATTATAAGAGCAAAAATTAACTTTTCTGAGCAGGTATACCTGATCTCCGCATCTCGGAGGATTTTGCTGGTATCGTACACCAGTTTCTGGGATCCGTCCTCATCTGTACGGACAAGAACCGAGCTGACTACCCTCGGGGTAACCACCAGATACAACAAAAGCTCCTCTTCTTCCTCAGCCTTGAGAGCAAGGGCGGTGATTCCAAGAAATTCTTCAACTCCTCAAAGGCTGCTTTGCATTCTTCAATCCAGTCGAAGTCATGAACTTTGCACAATGCCTTAAAGAAAGGTAAGCAATGATTAGCCAACCTCAAGATGAACTGGCTCAAGGTCATAATCCGGCCCGTCAGGCACTGGACTTGCTTCTTCGAGGTGGGGTTCTCCATGTCGACGATTGCCTGGACCTTCTCTGCGTTCGCTTCAATTACCCTCTAGGTGACCATGAAGCCAAGAAACTTCCCTGCTGCTACACCTAAGATGCACTTCATCAGATTAAGCTTCATCTTATGCATTCGGAGGTTGTGGAAGGCCTCCACTAAGTGACGTGGTTTGACTTTGGCTTGCTCATAACGAGCATGTTATCGATGTATACTTGCTTGTTTCATCCAATCTGGTCCTTGAAGACCCGGTTGACCAGTCGCTGGTACATGGCACCAGCATTCTTCAAGCTGAAAGGCATCATCTGGTAGCAGTACGTCCCCCGCTTGGTGATGAAGGCAGTGTGCTCCTCGTCCTCCAGGTGCATCCAGATTTGATTGTATCCTGAGAATGCATCCATAAAGGAGAGCACGTAGTGCCCCGAGGTGGTGTCCACCAATTGGTCGATCTTCGATAGAGAGAAGCTATCCTTTGGACGGGCTTGATTGAGGTTGGTGTAGTCCATACAAATCCTCCACTTTCCATTGTTCTTCTTGACCATGACTACATTTGCTAGCCAGCTAGGGTATTGTACTTCACGGACAAAGTTGGTCACAAGGAGCTTGTCCACCTTCTCATTGATCGCCCGTTGCCTCTTCGGGGTGAAGCTTCTCTTCTTCTGTCGAACAGGATTGCACTTTGGGTCGATGCTCAACTTATGTGTGATGATGTCAAGAAGAATCCCGGGCATATCAGCCATCGTCCAAGCGAACACGTATGCATTCGATCGAAGGAATTCCTGCAAGTGGGCTCTTCCTCCTTTTGTAGTTGGGCCCCAATTTGCACCATCTTCGTCGAGTTGGCTCAAAGTGGATATGATAGCAGGCACTTGACCAGGCCACCTCTGGCATCCTGCACCCTTTGGTCGAGGTTGTCAGCACTGGGATCTTCCTCAAAGGTTTTAGCCCCAGGAACGACTTGGAGATAGTGTTGGATCGCTAAGGTACCCCCCTCATTTCTCCAACACCATAAAGTATGGGAAACTGCACCAATAGCCACTTGGTGGAAATGACTGCGTCGAGCAGATTGAGCCCAGGGCGGCCAAGGATCGCATTGTAATCCGAGAAAAGCCTAACAACCATGAAGATCATCATGACGGTGCTCTGCCAAGGTGGCACCCCAGCAGTAACAGAAAGAGTGATCTCTCCCTCGACTCTTATAGAGTCCCCTGTAAAATCGACGAGGGGGGTGTGCACGGGCCTAAGTTGAGCAGAGGACAGATTCATCTTGGAGAAAGCATCGTAAAAAAGGACATCAATCGAACTTCCACTATCGACCATAATCTATTTTACAGGATGCTTGGCGATCGTCATCTTGATGACCATGGCATCATTGTTTACATTTTCATTCCCGGACTCCCTCTCTCTCACAAAGGGAAGTACATTTTCTAAATTTTCTCCTCCCAAGCCCTCTTGGGAGCATGCTTGATTCCCCAACAGATCAGCCCCACGGGCTTCTCGGTGGGCTGGTTATCGACTACAGGGACCAGAGGGAGAGCAATGAGCGACTGAGGTTCCGCCGGGGTCTTGCCCCCCGAACTTTCTGAGGTAGCCCCTCCTTATGAGGTCTTCAATCTCCCTCTTGAGGTGGTGGCACTCCTCGGTGTCATGACCACGGTCACGGTGCAATTGGTAGTACTTTGACTTGTCACGATCGTGAGACAATCTCAGTGGGGGTGGGCATCATAGATAGCGTTCGCCCTCAATCTCCATGAGGATCTTTGTCCTCGGGGCCAGAAGAGGTGTGTATCTTTCTTCAAAAATGGGGCCGCTCTTCGGCTTCGACCCCGGGAGAAAGTTTGGGATGGCCGGCCTGGGCTTCCGCACCCTGGATGTCTTCCCAGGAGATGGCTTCTTCAGTAGCTTCCTTTCTAGCTCCCTCCTCGTATAGTCCACCTTCTCGGCATGGATGTACTTGTGAACATGGAGGAGGAGTTCGGAGTATGTCTTCGGCGGCTTCTTATCCAGAAAGTAAGTCAGGCAGGAAGTCCTGAGCCCTCTTTTTAGTGCCAGCATGGTAACTGGCTCCTCTAGGTTGTAAATCTCTAGTACGGCACCTTGAAGTGGACCATGTAGTCTTGCAGGAGCATGTGGTCTTGCTGCCTGATAGAGAAGAGGTTCTTCGCCTCCCATAACACTTTTCGACAAGCATCAAAGTGGGCCACGAACTTTTTCTTTAGCTTAGCGAAAGAGCTGATGCTTTCAGGCTCAAGGCGGGTGACCAGACTCGAGCCGCCTTCCGGAGGGTGGCTGAAAAAGCGATGCAGAGGAGTGCGTCGGTCACCCCTTGGACTCTCATAAGGGTCTTGTAGCTCTCAAGGTGGTCTAGGAGATCGGTGATTCCATCGTAGGGATCCACCTATGGCATGCAAAACCAACACGGGACCGATTCCTCTTGGATCTCTCAAGAGAAAGGGGGACGGGCATCGTAGCCCACAGGATCATTAGAGGAGCCTTGCAAATTTCCAAACTGGCGAGACAACTCTACCAACTTGCGCTCCTGTTTTTCCAGGTGCCTTTCTGCCATGTGCCTGATGGCTTCATCGGTTAAGCCCTCCATTGAGGCCGATGGAGAAGGTGAAGGTGGCAGTTGAGGGGGGTCGTGATGGGGGACCTTGCCCCTGTGACCTCAGCGGTGCTTGATAGCAGCCTGCTCGAAGTCAGGGATTGGCTCTCCCAGCCGGCTGACCTGATCCACTGTCTCTTCACCGGGGTCCTATGGCTTCCCCGATGGTCTGTTGCGGCCCGCGACTGTGAAGGCCTTCCTTTGAAGGACCGCAGCCTATCACGGGGGGTGGCGGCTTGGTCCACAGGAGTCCCTCACTATTGGTGGGTGGCCAGGGATTGGTGCTAATGCTGTAACTTGCGCACCGCTGTAGTCAGGAGCTACATTTGCTGGACGAGTTCGGCTAGCTAAGCATCCGCTAGAGGCGGTTGCAGTGGACCGGGAATGGTGTGAGCTCCAAGATTAGACAGAGGCTCCTCAACCCTCCGTGAATCTCTGATTAGGGTTTTTAACCTTTTGCATCCTGTAATAAGGCTTGAAGCCTGAGTAATTTGCTTTTGAGTCTTGTAGTTAGTATCTATTGGTTTCAATTTTTTGCTTGAGTCTTGTAATTTGGCCAATTTGGTCAAGTTAGGATCAATTGGTCCTGTAATTAGTCAAATTGCTTCAAGCTCAAGTCAATTTGAAGATGGGCTCAAGCTAGTTTGAAGATGGATCCACAATTGGGCATTCAAGTCAAGCCCAATTGAAGATGAGTAAGCCACCTCTCCACCATGCCAAGTAGGAGTGCCAACTCATGGAGTGCCACGTCATCAATGCCACATGGCATAGGAGGTGCCACATCAGTTCATGGAGTGCCACATCATCAATGCCACATGGCATGGGGAGGTGCCACTTCACCAAGCTCCATTGGGTGGCCAAGTCAAGCTGAAATTTCAAATTCAAATTCCATGGTTGACTCCCATTAAACCTCTCCTTGATCCAAGCCAACAACATCCCCACCTCACTCCACATATCAAGCTATATCACCAAGGATCAAGCCTAGCATTCATGGTTGGTCAAAGCTTCATGAAAAGATTCCAAAATTCAAAAGTTATAAGCCAAGGTTTCATGAAGAAAAAAATTCAAATTTCAAACGGGTGCCCCTTGATTCATGAAGACAACCCACCTTTTTCTCCTCCCTAAATCAAGCTTTGTAACTCCCCTTTTCACATTTTGAATGAAGACTTGGGTGCTTATAAAAGGACCCTAACCCTCTTGTAAGAATTTTAATTTTCAATGAATGAAAAAAAAAAGAGAATTTCTTCTTCCAATTGCCCTTGTCTTTTGGACTAGGAACTCTGTGAGAGAGCGCCTTTGTCCTTCGGGACATCGACGGGTGAGAGGTCCTGAGTTACCATCCTCCTTCGCAAGCGATCTTCCATCTTCAAGTTGGGACACCACCTGGAAGATCCACCTGGACACCCAACAAGAAGAACCCTCTTCGACCACCATCTTCAATTCCTTTTCTCCACCCTTTTCACTTTCTCATACCCCTACTTGCTATTTTATAACCCTTCTCTTGGTTGCTCCCAGGTCCTCCAGGTACCACGGACAAAGGATTTGGTCTCCCTTGCCTTTGGACCATCAGATGGAAAGCCGGCGAATCCGCAGGGTTGAAGTCTCGATCCTCCAGGCCGCATCCACAAGAGTGAGTGAACTCGGCATCGGGCGCATCAGAGTTTTTCAAGGTTTGCAACCCTAATCTCCTAAGTAGGTATTGATGTAGAGCTAAGTCCTACAGGGTTTCTCAATCCTGGGGTCCTCTCCTTATCTTTGTTTAGGGGCTATCTTGCATGCTAGAAAGTTCTTATCGTTATGGAATCTCTAGATCTGCTATTTACTTGTCTTCGGGAATCTTTAAATCCACTAAAACTTTAAAAAAATTAACAAGAAATCATTTGCATATACATCTCATCTTTAGTATAGTCTTGCATTATCCTAGGTCCCACATCATTTTCTGGTATCAGAGCACGGTTAGGGCTTAGTTCTCTTTAAGTACTTGGATTGGGTGCTTCACCATGGCCGTCCGGTTATAGGAAAAAGTAAGGCTGCAAGACCCTCACATCCTATTCAAAGGAGATTTTCTATGGCGTGTAGGGGTGCCGATGTGATTGACCCTTGAAATGAAAAATAAGGTGATAGGTTTTAGATCCTAAAGAAATTTTTTTTGCATCATTAGATTTCATCATCTTTAAATTTCTGCATTATGTCCATCCAGTACATAACCTATTATTTTATTTGTTTATATCTATAGGAATCTCTGAATTTGCTGATTTATATTTTGTTGGATTTATCATAATTGAAAGTAATTATCAAAATTTGTTCAGATTTTATTTCTGTCTGTAGAGCTTCTATATGCCAGATTATTATCTAAGAACAAATCTGCTATGAAATTCTAGCAAGTGCATTTCATCATACTTTCATTTCCATATAGTTTAATTTTGCACTTTAGGTTCTTATTTTTTATTTCCAACAACTTATACTTCTGCTAATCTACATCAAAACACAAAAAAAAAAAAAAAATTACATTCATTTCATTAGGTTTCATGTGCATGCCATCATTTGTATAATTGACTTAAGGGTATCAATATCACAAGATAAGGGAAGGAGGTCATTACCTTTTCTTAGCCTGAAAACCACCTCCCTTGCATGTCGAACCTAAGCCTAATCTAAAATCAATTAGTAACCTAATAGCTTAAGGACATCAATGAGTCGGGTTTAACTATTTTGGGGAAGCTAGTGCATGCAATCCTTCAATTAGTACCAGGAAGCTGGTGTCTAAGGTAAGAGGTTTAGCATCAAACAACCTAAGCGTGTTGTGGTTCTTTAATTGGGTCCTTGCGAAAGTAAGGGGGGCCTCCCACACTCCCACCTCTTACCTGGCTGATGAAAGGGCTAGTTGTTGTGCTGTGTGTCTTCTACGTTAATCCATTCTGATTGAACTCCTAGGTCTAGCAAAATCGTAGCACCGTTCTTTGTGTGTTGCATGTCTAGTCTAGATTAGGAGTCCATTAGCCCATCAATCCTTATCCAGCCTAGTGTAGTCATGGAGTCTAACCCTAGATGCCCATACCTATACTTGGTTCAATCAAAGGAAAGACCCATTAGGAGCACCCAACCTCATGCACCCACTTTTGATAGAAGAAAAGAAATGTATATTGATTGGGAGGAAAGCATGGATCGCTATTTTGAGTACACTGAGATGTCAGAGTTAGAAAAAGTTAGATTGGCCACATGTAGTTTAACCCGATATGCCAAGTGGCATTGGAAGATAATGAGGACCAATGTTATTCGAGGGGAGAATAGATAAACACCTGAAAAGTCATAAGGAGTAAATTAAGAGAGAAGTACCTAGGTAAATTTTATGAATATAAACTTTTAAACCAATGGTTCCTGTTAAGGCAGAATAATAAAACTATGTTTGAATATATTGAGGAATTTAATGGGTTTATTAGGAGATGTAGCAGAGTTGAGTCTGAGGCTATGATCATATCGAGATTTTGAGCTGGCCAACATAGGGACATCCAAGGGAAACTGTCTCATTGGAAAATTCAGAATTGCGAGGAAGCCTATCATATAGCTAGGGAGTTCGAGTCTTATCAGAGGGAACTCACAACCAGTCAAACTTAGTCCAACAGGGTTAGTACCTCTAAAACCAAGCCCAACCCTAACCCGAGTTGACCCACCCTTGCTACCCCGTGTGTTCACCAGGGTGACATTAAAGAGGAATATATTGCAGACTTGGAATTGATTGACCCAGAAAACACCCAAATGGAAGCTATATTGGAAGGGCCCTCAAAAGATCCTGAACCCACTAGTGAGCCTGAAGTAAAAGTATATGAGGCTAACATTAGTTTGGTAAATGAATATGAAGGAGAAGACTATGAAGAGGACAACTCTAGTACCTTACCTTAGGAAACCCTTGGAAAAGATAAGATTGTAGAACCTAGTCCTGAAACATCAGAACTAACAGGAAATTTGTGAGGATTTGGTTCCTGTAAGTCAATGCTCTCAGGAAGAACCCACTTCTTTAGCCTCAACCCAAGACCTCATTCAGTTCCCTTATAAAGAGTTCATTCCTCTAACCCCAGTTGATAAGCTTTTTCTGGAACTGACCAAGTCTTCCTTTCATAAAAAATCTACACTTACAATGACCAAATTCTCCATCCATCAATTTGACCTTATGACACCCATAGATCAATTTTCAAATCTTAAGGTCATCCTGAGTAACAAAGGTCTGTTTCATGCTTTCCATAGATTGCCCCAAGACTCTGATTCCTATTTCCTACCCTTTCCTGAGTCTACACATGTTTCTAAAGCCATTAGGTTACATTTCATTGAGATCACCATGTTGCATGAACCCTTAAAGCCCATCCCATTTGCGACCTACTTTTGGAAGACCTTCTGGCATTTGCTAGGAACCCATGATAAATTCTCATGTGCATACCAAACCAAAGTCAAACCTAGAGAGTCTATAGTATGTTAGGTTTAGGCCCTAAAGAGTCTAATAAAGTTTTTTTCAATAAGAATGCATAGTAAAGTTTGCATTTTGTAGGTGTCTGTATAAGTCTCAGAGTCCCCCGAATCATTTGCACAGCATATTAGGGACATGCATAAGAAAATTAGCCAGAAAATTAATCTAAGTAATAATGCATACAAAAGATTGGCTGATTCCCAGAAACAAGCCAAAGAGTTTGAAATTGGGGATTCTATAATAATTAAGCTTAGGCTTGTTTCCACCAGGAACCGTTAAGAAACTTCATGCTCGTGGAGCTGGCCCCTTTAGAGTGATAAGGAGAGTTAGCCCTAATGCCTATGTGCTTGAGCTATCCCCGGATTATGGCATTAGCTCGACTTTCAATATCTCAGACTTAGTCAAGTATACGGAATCGGCAACAATACCCAGCAAGCTATTTGGGCCTGACCTATCCTTTGAGAGTGAACCCGACCCTGAGTGTTCACCTTCAATTTTACCTGAGAGAGGAGAACATATTGAGCGTGTCCTGGATGATCAAGCTCATAACCCAGGGCAAAGGCTATCAGCATTACTTGGTTCATTGGCAAGGCCGACCGGAGTTCGATGATTCGTAGATTACCTGTGAGGACCTGCAATCCCTTGACCCCCACTTTCTTGAGAAATACCAAAGCCAAATCAACCCTTACTCAACAGGGTCGAGTTCCTCCCACCCCGGAAGAATTGGTGTGGCACCAGGATTAGACAGAGGCTCCTCAACCCTCTGTGGATCTCTGATTAGGGTTTTTAACCTTTTGAGTCCTGTAATAAGGCTTAAAGCTTGAGTAATTTGCTTTCGAGTCTTGTAGTTAGTATCTAGTTGGTTTCAGTTTTTTGCTTTAGTCTTGTAATTTGGTCAATTCGGTCAAGTTAGGATCAATTGGTCCTATAATTAACCGAATTGGATCAAGCTCAAGTCAATTTGAAGATGGGCTCAAGCTAGTTTGAAGATGGGCCCACAAGTGGGCATTCAAGTCAAGCCCAATTGAAGATGAGTCAAGCCACCTCTCCTCCATGCCAAGTAGGAGTGCCAACTCATGGAGTGCCACATCATCAATGCCACATGGCATAGGAGGTGCCATATCAGCTCATGGAGTGCCACATCATCAGTGCCACATGGCATAGGGAGGTGCCATTTCACTAATTGCCCTTGCCTTCTAGACTAGGAACTCTATTAGAGAGTGCCTTTGTCCTTCGGGACATCGAGGGTGAGAGGCCCTGAGTTACCATCCTCCTTCGCAAGCCATCTTCCATCTCCAAGCCGGGACACCACCTGGAAGATCCACCTGGATGCCCAACAAGAAGAACCCTCTTCGACCACCATCTTCGATTCCTTTTCTCCATCCTTTTCACTTTCTCATACCCCTACTTGCTATTTTCTAACCCTTCTCTTGATTGCTCGTAGGTCCTCTAGGAGCCACAGACAAAGAATTCGGTCTCCCTTACCTTCAAACCATCGGACGGAAAGCCGATGAATCCGCAGGGTTGAAGGCTCGATTCTCTAGGCCGCATCCGTGAGAGTGAGTGAACTCAGTATCGGGCACATCAGAGTTTTCGAAAGTTTGCAACCCTAATATTCTAAGTATGTATTGATCTAGAGCTAAGTCCTATGGGATTTCTTAATCATGGGGTCCTCTCCTTATCTTTGTTTAGGGGCTATCTTGCATGCTAGAAAGTTCTTATCTTTATAGAATCTCTAGATATGCTCTTTGCTTATCTTCGAGAATCTTTAAATCCACTAAAACTTAAAAAAAATTAACAAGAAATCATTTGCATATCCAATTCATCTTTAGAATAGTCTTGCATCATCCTAAATCCCACATTAGGGGAGCTCCCTCTCTGGAATGAGCGGATCCCCACGAGAAGGGGGATTCCCAGTGCAGCTAGTGGAAACCTCCCTCGCACGAGTCATCACCATGCTCCTGGTGGGGTTGCTCGCAAGGGGATTGGCTTGGATCAAAATGTGTCCTGCCCCCTACCTAGCGCGCCAATCTGTTATCGCCCGACCGCCGTGGCCTATAACTGAAGACGACCTTGGAACGTGCCCTCGTCGCTTGGGAACTTTCTCGCACTCCCAGACCTGCAAAATAGAGGAGACCTGAGCCGGTGATCTGGGCAGGGCCACTCCAATGCTCAAGTTAGTGGCGATCCCCGTAGATGGACTCCATGCTAGGAGGAGAAACTTATGTGTTGGAGAGTATGAATGGGTTGAGAGTAAGGTGAGGGAAGTGATGGCAGAGGAGAGCTCAAGCTACGTGGCTATGTCCATCAAGACCTTTCCGGTGGGTCTCCGGTAGCCTAAAGCACTTGGTCTCCGGATACTCTCCTGTATGCCATCCCTTTCACCCGTTTGTTACTTACCTTCTTCTTGGAACCTTGGAGAACTCTTTTTAAGCCAGGGTGGTTGTTAGCCGCCTAGCTTGGGATCCTCCCCTCGCTTACAGGAGTGTGTGGTGATGTTCCATGCCATGTGTGAGGTGCCTTTCCTTATTCGTGATAGGGAACAACACCGTGTGCTCGGACCCTCCTTCTGGTCACTCCATTTTGGAAAACCTGGCAGAGCCTCGATCGGGGGACAGCGACCTTTAGATTCGAATCTCTTGGGTTGACTTCCTCTTTTGGGTGGCACAAACAGTTGGTCGGGAAAGCAGCGCCTCGATCGAGGGACCCCTTCCTTTTTTGTGTAAGTGGAAGCTCGGGCAATTATTGCAGCCTGACAGGTGCCTCTCATGGTCCTTGGGTGGCTTGGCGGCATCCTTCAATTGTTGGTCCCTTCGTCTAAAGTGGGGCCAGCTCAAGGAAGAAGATCTCGCCTTCGGCCATGGCATCTCGACCTCGAGGGAGCCGCTTGGCGAAGGAGTCCAAAGAGAGGTGGAGATCGACTTTGGCCAGGGCGTCTCGACCTCAAGGGAGCCACCTAGCGAAGGAGTCCAGAGAGAGGCAGAACTCAACTTCAGCCAGGGCATCTCGACCTCGAGGGAGCCGCCTGGCGAAGGAGTCTAGATAGAGGAGGAACTCGACTTTGGCCAGGGCGTCTCGACCTTGAGGGAGCCACCTGGCAAAGGAGTCTGGAGAGTGGCAGACTCAAGGTGTCTCGACCTCGAGGGAGCCGCCTAGCGAAAGAGTCTGGACAGAGGTAGAGCTTGACTTCAGCCAGAGCATCTAGACCTTGAGGGAGCCACCTGGCAAAGGAGTTCGGAGAGAGGTGGAGCTTGACTTTGGCCATGGTGTCTCGATCTTGAGGGAGCTGCCTGGCAAAGGACTAGGTAGCTTCCTCCAACGTGGCATCCGACTAGGTCTGACATAGATTCCACGTCAGCGATCCTACCATATCACTTAGTATGCCTCAATTGAGAAAGACCTTGGCCAGGGCATTCCTTGTAAGGGGTTACAAGGATTCTTTGTTTGAGACATATTGAGATGGCTTAATTAGAGTGGGCAGTTTAACCCTATGCTATCCGGAGCACTAGGATGATCAAGGAATAAGTTCAGTGCCATTCCATATTCGATAGGTTCAGATTGCTCTGCAATTTTTCAACCTATCCGAATGCTGGGTGTCATTGCTAGATGGCGACTTTGGCTGATATTGGAAATGTTCTCGTGCTACCGTATAGTGTTTGAACCTGAGAGGTCACATACATGAGGGGCTTAAGTAACAAATTAGCAAATTGATTTGGACATATTTGTCATTATTATAATTAAGAGATGACGTAATTAATTATGGATTAATTGTTAATTAAATTAAATTAGATTTAATTTAATTTTAATTAATCCAAATTATGTTATGATCAACAGTCTTTTCGAAATTGATTAGTTTGGGTTTTAAAATCTAGCTATCGATTTGAGTGTCAAATCAATTTTAAATTGGACCATAAGTCAGAGCCCAGTTGGACTGGGACTCTCTCTTCTCATGCCACATGGCACTCCCCCTTTCTCTTTCTACATACCACATGATGTTTGCATGATGTAAGCATAATGATGTTTACATAATGTAAGCATGGAAGATGTTTGCATGATGTTTATATAATGTAAGCATGGATGATGTTTGCATAATATAAGCATGATGCAAGCATGGATGATGTGAGCATGATATAAGCATGGATGATTGGGACATCCATAATAAGAATATATACTTTGATTAACTCACTTTGTTTTTGCAGCTATAGTCAATAAAGTTTTTGAAGCAAGTTACAAATTTTCTTGAAGCATGATTTGGCTCATAAACCAACACATGGAAAAAGTCCATTAATTTTTTTGAAGCATGTTCACAAGCTAAATTTTCTTGAAGCATGATTTGGCCCATAAGCCAACACATGGAAGAAGCCCATTTGGTTCAAGCCCAAAGCATGATGGAGGGCATCCTCTTCAAGTCCAAGACCAACCATTGAAGCCTCTTCAAGACCAAGCCCAAGCCCAATTCATGCCAAGATTTGAAGCACATGGGGTAGCAACTCATCAAACAATCTTGGGGAAGAAGGAATTACACTACATCAAGAGTTTTATAGAGAACATAAAGATTCCTTCCACTATCCCAACAATATTTGACATGTGGGATGCCACAACTTATGACACCTAAGCCTCCACATCAGCATTTGGAAGCCATATTAGGATCTTCTAGATGCCACATGTCAAAGTGGTTGTAACTTTTTACCAATAATTTGTTTTTAGTTAAAACCACTTACCTAAAAATTGTTGAAGCCAACTAAGCCATCCTTATCCCCTCCTCTCCACCCTTGGACGAAATTCCTAGTATTGGAGCCTATAAATAGGGCCCCTATACTCTCATTGTATTCATTCTATGCTATGATTTGAATTAATGAAAGGATTATTTCCTTGTATTCTAGTTTTCTTGAGTTTTTGTTTGGAGTGAAAGTTTTCTAGCTAGTTTGAGTGTGTAGATCCTTATCCAAGGAGAGAATGAGAGTTTTCTAAGTTTGAGTTTGAGAGTGAAGAGTGATTTCGCAATGAGTAAAGGATGGGATGCCCATTGATGGATCTATGATCAAGGTCCAAATCCCAAGCCGCCGGCCACTTTCTTCTTCTTCCTTTTTTTTCTTTGTTTCCATTCCAACTCCAATTCTTCTTCCATGTCTAATCCCAAATTTCTTTGCAGGTTCTCTCAGGTTCTTAGGTCAAGGATGAAGGTCTCCGCACCATGGATCAAGGCCAAGGTGAGTCTCAAAGTAGAGAGTGCCAATCTTGACTTCTAGGCCTCAATCCTTGAGTGATGAGAGCTCTTTCTTCCACCAAATAATTAGCCATCATTGTTGGTAGGAAAACTCTTCCTAAGCTTCATTAGATCTGACATTTGAAGGTTAACTTGCCCTAGTAGTGATGTTTTCCTTGACATGAAGATCCTAATCCTTATTTTGAACTAGATCTATATTATGGGACTTAAAAATTAGATCAACTAGTCTCCTTATAAAAAATCTTTTCTTAGATTAATTTAGTCCATTTATTTGATAATTAATTTCTTAAGTTTACTTGCTGGTTAGCTTGCTAAAACTCTTCATTCATCATTTTATTTTCATGCCCTATCAATTTTTTTGGTATCAGAGCTTATGGTTTACTAGGTCAAGTATTTAATTGCTGAGATTTCTGTTCTAGTATTCACCTGAAAGTTTTATTAATTTTATTATTTTTTAGATTGATCAAAAAGATTCAAAAAAATACTTTTCTAGTACCTTTGTATCTTAGTATTATAAATATAAAATTCAAAAAAAGTATTTTCCATTATTTTTAGATTTAAAAATATGAGTTCTTAGATCATTTTTGAAGTTATATCCAGAATTTTATTTCTGCCTTCCATTTTATTTAATTTTCAAAAAAATATAAAAATATTTTTTATAAATTTCAAATTTTAGATCTGAGGTCCAGATTTGAATTTTTATTATTTTCCACTAGAATTCTGAATTTTAGAGAGGTTTAGAATTCAAAATTTGAAAATTAAATTCAGGTTGTTAAGCCTTAGCTAAACTACTGGAACCTTCTAGCAACTGTTTTTAAACTACATTCTTAACCAAAATTCGAGTTATTCTAAAGTCAAAACTTTAAAATCCAAGAATTATGATATTATAGATAACCAAATCAATTTTATTTTAAATTTTTAGATTTTTAAAAAAATTAAATTTTGAGTTTTTAAAACTAGCTAGTTGAAAGTTGTTCCCTGCTGAAATTTTCTTTTACAACAAGCTTTCAAAATGAATTTATTAACCAAATTCCAAGAATTAAATTTCAAAATTTGGAATCTGGAATCTTCACCGAGATATTTAACAATTCAAATTTTAATTTTAATTTTTTAAAATTTTAAAATTTTAATTGTAAATTTTTAAATCTAGTTGACTAGAAGTTGTTATGGCTGAAACTATCTTGCAACAACTTTAACTTCTAAAATAAATTTTTAATCCTAATTCAAGATTTAAATTTTAAAATTTGATTTCTGAAATCTGGACTTCAAAAACTAAATTTTTCAATTTAATTTTTTTTTTGAATTTTAATTTTTTAAAAATTTGGGTTTGAATCACATGTTTGTGCTAATACTAGTTGTTCTGTTAACTAGTTGGTGAATTATTTGTGCATCCATTCCTAAATCTAATTAAGGGTATTCAATCATAACATAAGGGAAGAAGGTTATTACCTTTCCTTGGCCCAAAATAATCACCCACATTTGCATTAACCTAAACCATAATTGAATTCGAGTAGGAACCTAAAACTAGGGACACTCACAAGTCGGGTTCAAGTGCAAGATGAGACAAATATTAGTTGAGTTTGTACTTACTTCTTGAAATTGGTGTCTAAGGCAAGAGATCCAATGGCAAATATCTTAAGTGGACTTGCGATTTTTAATTAGGAGCTCGTGAAAGCGATGGGAGCCTCCCGTAAGCCCACCTCTTACTTGGCCAGTGAAAAAAATAATTACAAATTTAACTAGTACTTAGTCAATTCCTGTATTTTGAACTTTTAGGTCTAGGAGCCTTAGAAGTTAGGTTTGTACTGTTTGCCCATTTAATCTGAAGCCTTATACCAACAGTCCTACACGTATCCATGGATCCCAATCTTGAATTCTTTATGAGGACCCTGACTGAAAAATTTTATACCCTAACTAAACAATTAGGACAATTGAACAAAGAGTTAGGGCAAGTGAATAATCAAATCGGGAACATCAAAAAAGATCGCTTGACTCGTACTAATCTTAAATCACCTCCCATTGGTCCAAAAGCCCATTATCATGATCTCACCCTTGAGTATAAACTTAGATACCCCTGCCAAGACTTTGTAGATCAGGAGAAGAGAGTCTTTAGGAGCAATCGACCCTATGCACCCACTTTTGATAGAAACCCTGAGGTGTATGTCAATTAAGAGAAGAAAATAGATCAGTACTTTGAGTTTGATGAAATATCGGAAGTAAGAAAGTGTCAGTTTGCCAAATTAAAGCTAGTCTGACATGCTAAGTCATATTGGGGACATGTTGAGCATAAAAGTTATTATAGTGAGGATAAAATAATTACTTGGAGAGATATGAAGAGTAAGCTGAGAGAAAAGTACCTAGGCAAATCTTATAAGTAAAATCTTCCAATCCAATGGTACAAAGACAAGATGATGAAACTGTGTTTAAATATATTGCTGAGTTCAATAAGTATGAAGGAGATGAAGAAGAGATTAAACCCATGGAAGAATTAGAGAAAAAATCTTCTAAACCTATTGAAGAATTTAAAGATGAAATAGAATCAAAATCTTGTCCAAATGAAGGGCTAGAAAGAGAATATCCTAAACCTATTGAAGAACTTAACGAAGAAGTTTATGAAGTTGGGTCTAACCTTATGGACGAATATGATCAAGAACAATTACTTGAAGATAAAATAATTACCCAGCCTAAAAAAATCAACAACGGGGATGATCAAAATGAAATCCAAGGATAAAGCCATGAAGAACAATTCGAGGAGATAATAGAGGACTCGGAATTAATCAATGTTGAGGATTTAAATCTAGAGATTAATGAAGGATCACCTAAGGGTATTAACCATCCAAAAGGAACCTGCAAAAGAATTTAACATGAGGATTGGAAGTGAAGAGATGGTAGGAATTGAAAGATGGAAATGGAAGAGATGGAAGATGAAAATTATAATCCCTGATAATTGTCCTGAGCCTGATTCACCACTACGTTACATGCACTTTCCTATTCCACCAAGCTAGGACATCCACCATACAATTGATCTGGTCCCAGTAATATTCAATAGTTACTTTTTTAAGACTTTATGGCATATGTTAGGAACTAAATTAAGATTCACTGCCACTTACCTAAAGTTGTATTTCAGAGTCTTCAAAGTCATTTAGGGGAATATTAGAAATTAGGAACCTTATTTTCTAGCCCAACAATAAAGTTTTGTCCATAAAAAATAAAGCCCATTTGAGCTTGTTTTATTTTTGTTTGTCTTTTACCATTTGCGTTTGTCTCTTGTCATTTGGTGTCCCATGCATAAGTATCCATGATTACGAGAGTCATATGCATAGCGTGATTAGTAAAACAAATTTTGAGCAATGAAATTAACAAGCATATAGCTAAATTTTGTAAAAAAAAATCAAAGAATTTCAGGAAAAAGACTACGTCTTGATTAGGCTCAAAATGATTATATGCCCGTGGTGTAGGTCCTTTTCAAAATAGTAAGGAAAATTAGACCTAATATGTACTAGATATACCATCCAACTTTGGTAGCGGTTCCACTTTCAACATTTCAGATCTAGTAAAGTATAAGAAACCAACAATGATACCTAGTGAGCTATTCAGGCCTGATTCCGCCTTTGAGGGTGAACCAACCCTTGAGTGTCCACAAACTATATTACCAAAGCGGCAAGATAGGATTAAGTGAATCTTAGATGACAAGATTGTCACTACTCAAAACAAAGACTATCAACACTACTTGATTTACTAGCAAGGACGACCTGATTCCAAAGATTCATGGATCACTCGAGAGGACTTACAAAGAATCGACCCTGACCTCTTAGAGTATCACTAAAGCCAGATGAATTCTTTCTCGATGGAGTCGAGCCTTTTTTCCACCCCGGGAGAATTGATGGGGACATCCATAATAAAAATATATACTTTGATTAACTCACTTTGTTTTTGCAGCTATAGTCAATAAAGTTTTTAAAGCAAGTTATAAATTTTCTTGAAACATGATTTGTCTCATAAACTAACATATAAAAAAAGTCCATTAATTTTCTTGAAGCATGTTCACAAGCCAAATTTTCTTGAAGCATGATTTGGCCGATAAGCCAACACATGGAAGAAGCCCATTCGGCTCAAGCCCAAAGCATGATGGAGGGCGTCCTCTTCAAGTCCAAGACCAACCATTCAAGCCTCTTTAAGACCAATCCCAAGCCCAATTCATGCCAAGATTTGAAGCACATGGGGGAGCAACTCATCAAACAATCTTGGGGAAGAAGGAATTACACTACATCAAGAGTTTTATGGGAAACATAAAGATTCCTTCCACTATCCCAACAATATTTGACATGTGGGATGCCACAACTTATGACACCTAAGCCTCCACATCAGCATTTGGAAGTCACATTAGGATCTTCTAAATGCCACATGTCAAAGTGGTTGTAACTTTCTACCAATAATTTGTTTTTAGTTAAAACCACTTACCTAAAAATTGTTGGAGCCAACTAAGCCATCCTTATGCCCTCCTCTCCACCCTTGGGCAAAATTCTTAGTATTGGAGCCTATAAATAGGACCCCTAGGCTCTCATTGTATTCATTCTATGCTATGATTTGAATTGATGAAAGGATTGTTTCCTTGTGTTCTAGTTTTCTTGAGTTCTTATTTGGAGTGAAAGTTTTCTAGCTATTTTGAGTATGTAGATCCTTATCCAAGGTGAGAATGAGAGTTTTCTAAGTTTGAGTTTGAGAGTGAAGAGTGCTTTTGCAAGGAGTAAAGGATGGGATGCCCATTGATGGATCTATGATCAAGCTCCAAGTCCCAAACCACTGGCCACTTTCTTCTTCTTACTTTTTTTTTCTTTGTTTCCATTCCAACTCCAATTCTTCTTCCATGTCTAATTCCAAATTTCTTTGAAAGTTCTCTTAGGTTCCTAGGTCAAGGATGAAGGTGTCCACGCCATGGATCAAGGCCAAGGTGAAACTCAAAGTAAAGGGTGCCAATCTTGACTTCTAGGCCTCAATCCTTGAGTGATGAGAGCTCTTTCTTCCACCAAATAATTAGCCATCATTGTAGGTAGGAAAACTCCTCCTAAGCTTCATTAGATCTGATCATTTGAAGGTTAACTTGCCCTAATAGTGATGGTTTCCTTGCCATGAAGATCCTAATCCTTATTTTGAACTAGATATGCATTGCGGGACTTAAAAATTAGATCAACTAGTCTCCTTATGAAAAATCTTTTCTTGGATTAATTTAGCCCATTTATTTGATAATTAATTGCTCAAGTTTTCTTGCTGGTTAGCTTGCTAAAACTATCCATTCATCATTTTATTTTCGTCTCCCATCAATGGATGATGTGTTCATGATGTAAACATGGATGATGTTTGCATGATGAAAGCATGGGTGATGTAAGGGATGACATAAGCAATTACTTCTTAAGTCTTCTAAGTCTCCTCCCCATTTGACTTGGTAATCCCTCATTAAATTATCATAATCACCAAGGTTGGTGACTTGGAATGAGGAATTGACCTCATAAGAGTGATTAAAAGAAAATAAAGCTTTCATGATTGTGTGAAAGCATTTAAAGAGAGAAGGTTTATCTTCTCTTCTTTAAATAGTTTCACACTCACCAACCATTTTCACATAATTATTGTGTGGCCTATATAAGGAAGGGGAGAGGGTTGTGGCCAGCCAGGAGAGGTGTGTGAGAGTGCTTGGGTGAGTGAAGAGAAAGGAAGAAGAGAATTTCCTTCATTTGGATGGTTTCCTTCCAAATAGTTCCTCCTTCTTATTCATTCCTCCTCCTCTTATATTTCTTCCAAGGGTTGAGAGCTCATTTATATAAGAGGAGGGAGAAGAAAGAAGGTCCTTGATCTTACAAAAGCAAGTTTGCAAGATAGAAGTCAGTACCTGGTCCAGGTGTCGGTCGGATGATCTTTCGAAGTAAGTCTGAGTTACTGAAAGAAGAGGGGGCTGCAAGGATCTAGCAGTTCGATGTCCCCTACGACTTGACTATGATGAGCCTCATATGGATACCAGCAGAGGCAGTACACGTGTGATGCTAACAGAGCAGGAGGCCCTTCCATAGGATCGAGCCGGTGTTAGGATCGCAATAGGCAACCCGGGCATATTCCTACAGCCTTTGGTGAAAGGTATGTTTTAAATTATGTATCACATAATTATTACATGATTTCATATTTACATTACTCCATATGCATCTAGATCCTGGTAGGAGCATGTGTTAATTAGATTAACATTTATAGATAAAATTATTTTATTGCTTTCCGCTGCTATATGCTTTTAGAAAAGTTTTAAAATGCATGTATCTCCCCTTACTGGAGGGAAAGGTTTCCCTATAATGGTATCAGAGCATCCAGGTTGTGGATGCATCTGGTTTAATGTTTTATGAAGTCTATTTGATTTCCTTCACGTAGTACTCGGATTAAGGTGGATTCGTCATGGCCGTCCAGTCATAAGAGAGAAGCATGGTTTAAAGACCATCTCTTTTCATTCCAAGAGGTTCTCCTATGACGTGTAGGGGTGCCGCTGCGTTATGACCTTATGAAGAAGAAAGTAAGGGATTTAATGGATTAAATTGTTTTAATCTAAGATCATAACTATGTTTAGATAAGATCTAAAAGAAGTTTGATCTAAAAATTTGAAAAGTTCAGATAGTAATTATGAAATTGTTTCATATCATTTTGAAAATATTTCAAATAAAGAAATACACTTAATTGAGAATTAAGATGTATAATTGAG
This sequence comes from Areca catechu, assembly GCA_021397845.1. NCBI lineage: Eukaryota > Viridiplantae > Streptophyta > Magnoliopsida > Arecales > Arecaceae > Areca > Areca catechu. The sequence continues at coordinate 57,282,988 of CM038047.1, read as the reverse complement.
ATTTAGGATATGATTCTAATCTTAAGTTATGATTCATAAATCATGGGCTGAATGGGTTAGCCATAATTGGGTCCTTAAATGGGTTAGACCTAGGTTTAGATGAATGGATAAAATAGAGAAAAGACTAATCAAATGTTGAATTAGGTCTCTCCTCTATAGATCTCTCTAATAGTTAGTTTGATCAGTCCATACATCTAAATGGACTTGATTCATGGCTTCATGGTGAGCCTGATTCTTTAGGTTAGTCTATTTAAGTTGGTAATCCACTTGGTGTCTGAGATAAGTTTGACAGTTGTAATCAAGATTCTTTGGGGCTAACTCTTATCTGGCCAACTCATGGTTAGTGTCTAAGGTAAGAGGCTTAATTGGCATAACCCATCCCTTGATCTTACTTATATGGCTAATGTGGTGAATCATATTAAATTAGACTATATATTGATTCGAGTTCACCCATGTCAACTAAGGTTAATCAGTCTGACTGGTTCATAGGTGTCCATGGACCAAGTTGATCTAGAAACCCTCCAAGTGTTTGGTGAGAGTTTTCTTGATCAAGGTCCATGTCTTCCTCTCAAATGTCACAAAACTAAAATCCTCTAAATTATTAGGTCCATAAAAAGACTAAGTTATGAGATAGCCTAAGTCTTAGCCTCCCATTAAGCTAGACTGGCAATGAGTCCATAAGTTGGGTGATCATCGACAGTTCCAAAGAACGGGTGGTCATCAAGCGAATGGGATTGCCATTTAGCATATGATGGCTTAGTGTGACTATCTTAATACATGGTCAGGTTGGCTGGCCAAAGTCGGGCTTGATCATGGGTTAGTTAGAAGCATTGAATTTGATCATGTTAATGGTTGGACCTAATCAGGACTTCAATAGGAGGCCCAAAGGCCGATTGTGAGGACCCCTGGGACAAAATAATTACTAGGAATAGCTTGGAGAAGCAATTGGTATTGTATCTACCTTTAGATGCATTTGGGTTGGCCGACCAAAGTCGGGCTCATATGTAGTCTATTGGATCCTAGTACCCGCTAAAGGATAAATGCTATTCTTCGGATTGGAGTGTAGAGGCTACCAATCTAAATAAAATAGTGGGAGAAATCTTTAGACTAAAATCCATATCTTTAGAATTTTAAATAATTCATACACTGATAGGTCTTGTTCTCCTTTTTTAGATAGTGTCGACCACTTTGTCGCTCCAGTCATTATTAAATAATGACAGACTGTCTGGACCCAACTTCGATAGCTGATATCAAAAACTCAGGATAGTCTTGGAGCACAAATGGATCCTTTATATAATAACGGATCAGGCACCTAAGATCCCAGCCCCAATGCTCTTAGCACTATCAGGGGCACTTACCAAAAGTGGATCTCTAACCGCACCATGGTGCGTTGTATTATATTGGCTGTGATGAACGACGAGTTCAGTCGCAAGTTTGAGGAGGCCCAGCCAGAAGAAATTCTTCAAAAGTTGGAGTCTTTTGACACTCCAGATAATACGAAGAGATACCGGATCTCTTCTGCCATCTATAACATGTGTATGCATGATGGAGCTTCAGTGACTGATCATGTAATGTACATGATCGAGTTATTTGAATGCCTGGAAAAACTCGGATGTCCTTTCCATGAGCAGCTCAGCCAGGACGCGATTCTGAATTCTCTGCCCCCATCCTACCAGGTCTTTTTTGATAATTTTAAAATAAATAGGCCTGCAGTAAACTATCATGGGATGTTAGGGTTACTGCAGACTTATGAGAGAGACCATAACCTCAACAAAGGGTTAGCAAATCTGGTGGGAGGTTCCAGGGCAGGACATCATCCCTTTGAAAAGGGAAGAAAAAAAAAAATATAAGAAGATGCCGAGTGCTAGGCCATATCAAACTAGGAGGGTCAAGCCTGATAAGAGTAAGGTGGAGTGCTTCTTCTGCAAGAAGCTGTTGGGTTCCGGTGCAATGCAGTGGAAGGGTAATTTCAAAATTGAAACTAAATTCACGCCAAAAATCCTAAACCAGGAACTCCTTAAATAAGACTAGAATATATGACAAGCATATCTATGCAAATTAGGATTAGGGTACCAACCTGTAATCGCTTATTCCAACAAACTTGAAGTTGAAGGGGCTAACTGAATTCACCAGGCGTTCAGGTGTCCGCCCTCCGATGGTGATCCACACAGAGCAATGATCAAGAACACTATCTTCTTGTCCAATGGTTCCTCCTATTGAGTTCTTCTTCCTAGAACTCAATTCTTCGGATTATGGCTGGAATTCTTCCACACAAGAGGTTGCCTCCCTTTCTTTGATCTCTTCTCCTCCTTCCACTAAGACCTTGGCCCTCTAAGACACCCTTGTTTTGAAGATAAGACCTTGTCCTAAGAGGATTTAGGCTTGTCTTAAATTGGAGGAGAAATTAAGACAAGAATGTCTTAATGTAAGAAAGAAAGGAAAGAATAAAATCAGAACTCTTTCTTTCCTTTGCCATCGGAGTCTTTCGCTCTTATTCTTGTTCAGTACCAAAGTTTTGACAGAGGTGTACTCTATAAAGGAAATAATGTAAAAATAAGAAAAGGGAGAAAGAGTCTTTAGGAGAGGAAGAAGAATAAAAAAAATTTTAGATCGCACGGTTCTGATTTTTCCTGACCCTTTAAATAGATTTCAGAGAGGCGCCCACACAACTCTCCGTGAAAGACTTCTCACGCCCTTTCCTATTTTCTCATTCCCCATCCTTCCTTCTCACAGCCTTCCAGATAAATCCCATGGCTTTTCTTAAATGAAAAGTCGCGATGTTTTTAAAAGAAAGGAGTCGCGACTTTAAATCTCCGAGGAGATGTTATTTCGCGCAACCGGGAAGCAACGAATGCTTCCTGCCTTTCTCAAAAAGCATCAACCCTTGGATTCCAATCCAAGGGGGGACATATAAGGTGCTAAAGGAGATGAGAGAAGCCGCCCCATATAAAAACATCGGAGTTTTTTATGCAGTGCACCAAGAGTCCATGCGCCATGGACTCTTCCAAATGGCGCGCCAAGAGTCCATTAGCGCATGGACTCTTGGCATTTTGGCATGAAAATGCTAAGGGGCGGGTGTGGGGCTAGCCTAGATACATGGTTAGCCAATAGGGTTAGCCATAATCCCTATAACCTTAATTAGGGTCTAATTAGATCCAATTAGAACCCAAATTGAACCAATCCGGAACCCTAATTCGAATCTAATTTGAATAAAAGCTAGGATTTGCAACACCTGCTAGAGTGTCATCATGCAAAATGATTTAATTACAAAATTAAACCCTTGATCAATTCTCTTAAGTGTGTGACCCATTGGATTCCACATCTAGCCAGCAGTGGGTTCGAATACAAGTTGACCTAATTTGATTAGAACTCTTTCTAATCGATTTAGGTCAAATCGGGCTTACCCGATTATGATCAATTAGGACTCTTCCTAATAAGTGATCATTCAATTTAATCAACCCACAAGACAAGATTAACATCTAGCAACATTTCATGTCTACCTGGAAGATATGGAAATTCTGGTGAAATACCAAAATTATCCTTCAGTAGAAAGTTACCATACAAATAAATCCTTCGATCAGCCTTCACCCAGAATATAATTATGGATATGGATATATGTCAACTCCAATATTATATTCGTTTCTAGCTCAATCTTATATTGATGATTCAATTATCTTGATATTAGAAACCATCTCTAATATCTTTACTTTGATCAAAGATTCCCTGAATCATCATCCGATTGATAACTAGCTGGATGCAATCTCCTCTTACTAAGAGTGATCGATTCCTTGTTAACCTACTCATTACCTTCATATCCAATTCATCATTCCCAGTATCAATCCTATGCATGACTCAATGTCATGATTAAGATTGAACCAAAGCATGGGTTCATGTACATAAGGTACTTATGGCAGTCTCAGGTCAAAGGATTACTTGTACCACTCCCACTATGAGAACCTTCTATTGACATGTAGCTAAGACTCCATTAGATGTTCTCAAGTTGGATCATATCAGTGAACTCATTCTCTAATGAGCACCCACATCCTAGTATTAGTGTCATACACAAGTGACTGTGAGAGCAGTCACCCTCTCCAGTATACATGGGATGTGCTAGTCTTACCGGAAAAAACCCTGATCCCCTACTCAGGGTTCCTTTGACTAGGAATATTTTAGATTAAGGTTTTAAGTCTTTAGGTCTCACTGGTATGATCTCATCATAACCCTAAAATCATAGCCCTAATCTATGGGGTTCATCATATAGTAATAAACACAGCGTATGATGAAAAATAATGCCTCTATTAGAATATTGTCAATTACAATGGTTTGGGAGATACAACATGGATTGGCTTGTAGGGCATATCCCTTTCAATCTCCCACTTGCACTCAAGCCAATCGCCTTTGAATCTTAGTCCCATACACTCGAGGTGGCGATCAAACTCTCGTTGTGGTAGAGCCTTAGTGAACGGGTCTGCTACATTGTTCTTTGTATCAACTCTATTTATGTAGACATCTTGTCTTTCTACTATTTCTCGGACGAGATGAAAGCATCTCAGAATGTGCTTGGACTTATGATGAGCTCTTGGTTCCTTAGCTTGAGCAACAGCCCCAATGTTGTCACATTAAAGTGGCACTGGGTTTTCAATCTCAGGAACAACACCCAACTCTGTGATGAACTTCTTCATCCAGACTACTTCCTTGGTGGCTTCACTGACAGCTATGTATTCTGCCTCTGTGGTTGAGTCAGCTACAGTCTGCTGCTTGGTACTCTTCCAACTCACTGCTCCACCATTTAGGGTAAAAACATATCCCGAAATGGATTTGCTATCATCAAGGTCTGATTGAAAACTAGAATCAGAATAAGCTTCTAGTTTTAGATCACAACCACCATAAACCAGAAAAATATCCTTAGTCCTTCTCAGGTACTTAAGAATATTTTTAACTGCTTTCCAATGATCCTCTCCTAGATCAGCCTGAAACCTACTGACAATGCCTAAAGCATATGCCACATCAGGCCTGGTACATAACATGGCATACATTATGGACCCTATTGCCGAAGCATAAGGTATAGAATTCATTCTATTTCATTCTTCAGGTGTCTTAGGAGACATCCTTTTAGAAAGATATATGCCTTGACTCATAGGAAGATAACCTCTTTTACTTCCATCCATGCTGAATCTTTTCAGCACTAATTCAATGTACCTAGATTGGGATAAACCTAGTGTCCTCTTAAATCTATCTCTATAGATCTTAATACCTAGTATATAGGATGCTTCTCCCAAATCTTTCATGGAAAACTGGTTTGATAGCCAAACCTTGACTGATTTCAACATTGGGATATCATTCCCAATGAGGAGTATGTCATCTACATACAGAACCAAGAAGACTATGGCACTCCCACTAGTCTTCTTATAAACACAGGGTCCATCCACATTTTTGATAAAACCAAACCTTTTAATAGTTTCATCAAAGCGGATGTTCCAACTCCTTGAAGCTTGCTTTAATCCATAAATAGATTTTTTTAGCTTGCATACTTGATTAGGTTTATTCTTTGAAATAAAACCTTCTGGCTGTGACATGTAGACTTCTTCCTCAAGGAAACCATTGAGGAATGCAGTCTTCACATCCATCTGCCATATCTTATAATCGTGGTATGCTGCTATAGCAAGTAAAATTCAGATTGATTTGAGCATGGCAACAGGTGAGAATGTTTCATCATAATCAATTCCCTGTTTTTGTCTAAAACCTTTTGCCACTAATCTGGCTTTATAGGTTTCAACTTGGCCATCAGCCCCAATCTTTTTCTTATAGATCCATTTGCACCCAATAGGATTAACACCCTCTGGTGCATCGACCAAAGACCATACTTGGTTGGCATACATAGAGTCTATCTCGGATTCCATGGCTTCTTGCCATCTATCTGAATCAGTACTCAAGATAGCTTCCGTATAGGTCAGAGGTTCATCATTTTGAATGACTTAGGCTTCATTATTTTCAATAATAAACCCATACCTCTCAGGTGCCCGTGGCACTCTATCAGACCTACGGGGAGGAGTTTTGTGTTCTGGTTCTGTCCTAACTATATGTTCTAATGGTTGAGAACTGTCTATCTGTGTTTCTTGTACTTCTCCAAGTTCAACAGTTCTACCATTGCCCTTTTCTAAAATGAACTCTTTTTCTAGAAAAGTGGCATGCCTGCTGACAAAAATCTTTTGTTCAGTAGGATGGTAAAACATATATCCTCTACCCTCTCTAGGATATCCTACAAATAGACATTTATCCGCTCTAGGTTCCAACTTATGTCCAAAATTTCTTTTAACATAAGCTGGACATCCCCATACCTTAAAATATTTAAGATACGATTTCTTTCCACTCCAAATTTCATATGGAGTACTAACAACAGATTTAGAAGGTACTTTGTTCAGAATGTAAATAGCAGTTTCTAGGGCATGACCCTAAAAGGAAATGGGTAAATTTGTGAAGCACATCATGGATCGTACCATATCTAATAAGGTACGATTCCTCCTTTCAGCTATACCATTTAGCCGTGGTGTATATGGAGGGGTCCATTCAAAAAGAATTCCATTAACTTTAAGATAGTCTAAAAACTCCGTGGATAAGTATTCTCCTCCTCGATCAGACCGAAGAACTTTAATACTTTTCCTGGTTTGTTTTTCGACCATACTTTGATACTCCTTAAATTTATCAAAGGCTTCAGATTTATGTTTCATAAGATACACACATCCGAACCTAGATAAATCATCTATAAAAGTGATAAAATATGAGTATCCACCTCTGGCCTGAGTTGTCATTGGACCACAAACATCAGTATGTATAAGTCCTAATAACTCAGTTGACCTTTCTCCATGTCCAGTAAATGGAGTCTTGGTCATCTTACCCATGAGACATGATTCGCAAGTTCCTAATGATTCATACTCATAAGGATCAAGGAATTTTTCCTTGTATAACTTGCTTATCCTAGACTCATTAACATCACCAAGTCGATGATGCCAAAGTAAAGTATCATTAAAGTCTTCTCTTTTTCTTTTATTATTGACATGAAAAACACTATCATTGGAAGAAAGAGTTAAGAGCCCATTGCTAATATGCCAGAACAAATAATTTTATTAGACAACATTATCGAGCAACCAGTGCTCGTTACATCCATTACATATCCTTGTTTTAATAACAAAGGAATAAATATAATGTTCCTAATAATCTTAGGCATATAATAATAATTTTCTAACTCCAAGATCTTCCCTGAAGGCAACTTCAGAATATAGGTCCCTACAGCTTCTGCTTGGATGATATCACCACTAGCACCGTAGAGATTGAAATCATCTTCCTTCAATACTTTAAGCTTGTGGAGGTCCTACAAAGATTTGCATATATGGTAACCACAAGCGGTATCCAATACCCAAGTATTTGATATAGATGAATTTAATGTCAATATAGCATGTATCTCATACATACCTTTTGGCACATCTAATGCACCAGGCTTTACAGTTGCAAGGTAAGCCTTGCAATTCCTTTTCCAATGTCTCGCTTTGCTGCAAAAGAAACAGGTCGACTGTTTGGAGGCCTTCTTTCCTTTCTTATTCTTATTGATGCCACTCTTAGGGTTTAGCCTCCTATTAAAACCCTTTTTGCCTGATTTCTTCTTATTAGTCTTATCAACAAGAAGAAGTGGAGTCTTTTCTTTCTTAACGTGGCTCTCTGCTGTTTTTAACATATTTAATAGCTCAGGCAAGGAAGTGTTCAGTTTGTTCATATGATAATTCAAGACAAATTGAGAAAATGACTCCGGGAGTGATTGCAGGATTAAATCCTGATTCAACTCCCCATCCATGATAAAACCTAATTGACCCAATCTGGTGATTAAGTCAATTACCTTCAGAACATGATCCTGAACGGATGTTCCCTCTATCATCCTAGCACGGAATAACTGCTTAGATATTTCATATCTAGCAGTTCTGCTATGTTCTCCATAAATCTCTTTTAAATTGAGTATTATAGATTGAGTATCCATGCTTTCATGCTGTCTCTGTAACTCATTGGTCATAGAGGCTAGTATGATACACTTGACAGTGAGGGAGTCATTCTGCCACATTTTGTATGTGGCCATATCTTCCTATGTGGCATCATCCCCTAGTGGATTAAGACTAGGGGTATCAAGAATATAAGAAAGTTTTTTGAACTCAGCACAATCTTTAAATTTCTCAACCAGTCCACATAGTTCGGACCAGTCAGTTTGTTGGTATCTAAGATACTTCGCAGTGATAATGAAGATGCCATTTATCTACATTTAATAAAGAACAATACATAAGCAAACAACCATGAAATGACTTACATAATTAAATTAGGTCTTCAATTTAATTATGTCTCCCACTATTTTATCAAAAATCATAGCCCTCACTATGATAATTGAGAAGAACCCTAATCAGTTTTTCTTAGTGAGATTGAGATCCTAATAACTTATAAAAGATCTTGCAGAAAATACAACAAATCTTTTATAAGCTCAAAGGTAGGAAACTCTTCCAATTATATCTCATATAATTCTCAAGAAGTAACTTGGCCTCTAGAACATTATTAGTCTTGCAAAAAACACAACAAACCATAATGTTCTAGTTAAGTCAAGACCCTTTCATTTCTATACAGTCAATACTCAAATATAATGCCCTTGCAGATAACACAACAAAGCATTATACTGAATATACTGTAAGCATATCTATGCACTAGACTAGTATTATGTCAATCACCATATTAGGTCTTGCAAATAACACAACAAACCTAATGTGGTTCATAACACAATAATGATCCAGCATAAAGGAAGGCCAATATATAGTATTTTTAACACTAAGCATTTTAGTCAAGATTTAAATTTAATCAAATCGGCCAGGCAAGTGGAAGAGATGTGGGAGTCCCCCCGTTGCTTTCCTAGACACTAATAAAAATTGGCCAGGTCAGTCAACGGAACCAATTAAAAACCACAATTCTCTTTACCTTCCCAGAACCACCTTTCTAGACACCGAATGATTAATTGTACATCATGACTAGTGATTCTTATTAGTTAAATATACTAAGACTTAATATAATTTTTAAGAGGAGGGATTTATAAATTGCCAGCACATTCTTATAGAACGTATCACAATCAACATATCACTCTTATAAATAAACAAATATGTGCTAAGTGTGTCATCATACTAGGACAACCATTTACCATATAATGGATCCACCATTATGCCAGGGCAACCTTATTTCAGTATGATGACTTCAAAACTATACATATCTCTATAATAATTAGGGTTTGAGTGAAAGACCCTAACTAGTGGCATACATCAAAAAAACATATATACAAACAAAGATATGCTAAGTGTAGTAACATATTAGGATTTAAAAACCCTAAGATGTGACATACAAACTATCATAAATTATAGTCCTAATTAAGGTGGCTCTGATACCACTGTTGGGTTCCGGTGAAACGCAGCGAAAGGGTAATTTCAAAATTGAAACTAAATTCACACCAAAAATCCTAAACCAGGAACTCCTTAAATAAGACTAGAATATATGACAAGCATATCTATGCAAATTAGGATTAGGGTACCAACCTGTAATCGCTTATTCCAACAAACTTGAAGTTGAAGGGGCTAAATGAATTCACCAGGCATACAGGTGTCCACCCTCCGATGGTGATCCACACAGAGCAATGATCAAGAACACTATCTTCTTGTCCAATGGTTTCTCCTATTGAGTTCTTCTTCCTAGAACTCAATTCTTCGGATTATGGCTGGAATTCTTCCGCACAAGAGGTTACCTCCCTTTCTTTGATCTCTTCTCCTCCTTCCACTAAGACCTTGGCCCTCTAAGACACCCTTATCTTGAAGATAAGACCTTGTCCTAAGAGGATTTAGGCTTGTCTTAAATTGGAGGAGAAATTAAGACAAGAATGTCTTAATGTAAGAAAGAAAGGAAAGAATAAAATCAGAACTCTTTCTTTCCTTTGCCGTCGGAGACTTTCGCTCTTGTTCTTGTTTAGTAGCAGAGTTTCGACAGAGATGTACTCTGTAAAGGAAATAATGCAAAATCAAGAAAAGGAAGAAAGAGTCTTTAGGAGAGGAAGAAGAATACAAAAAATTTCAGATCACACGGTTCTGATTTTTCCTGACCCCTTAAATAGATTTCAGAGAGGCGCCCACACAACTCTCCGTGAAAGACTTCTCACACCCTTTCTTATTTTCTCACGCCCCATCCTTCCTTCTCACGGCCTTCCAGATAAATCCCATGGCTTTTCTTAAATGAAAAGTCGCGATGTTTTTAAAAGAAAGGAGTCGCGACATTAAATCTCCGAGGAGATGTTATTTCGCGCAACCGAGAAGCAACGAATGCTTTCTGCCTTTCTCAAAAAGCATCAACCCTTGGATTCCAATCCAAGGGGGGACATTTAAGGTGCTAAAGGAGATGAGAGAAGCCACCCCATATAAAAACATCGAAGTTTTTTATGGAGCGCACCAAGAGTCCATGTGCCATGGACTCTTCCAAATGGCGCGCCAAGAGTCCATTAGCGCATGGACTCTTGGCATTTTGACGTGAAAATGCTAAGGGGCGGGTGGGTGGCTAGCCTAGATACATGGTTAGCCAATAGGGTTAGCCATAATCCCTATAACCTCAATTAGGGTCTAATTAGATCCAATTAGAACCCAAATTGAACCAATCTGGAACCCTAATTCGAATCTAATTCGAATAGAAGCTAGGATTTGCAACACCTGCTAGAGTGTCATTATGCAAAATGATTTAATTACAAAATTAAATCCTTGATCAATTCTCTTAAGTGTGTGACCCATTGGGTTCCACATCTAGCCAGCAGTGGGTTCGAATACAAGTTGACCTAATTTGATTAGAACTCTTTCTAATCGATTTAGGTCAAATCGGGCTTACCCGATTATGATCAATTAGGACTCTTCCTAATAAGTGATCATTCAATTTAATCAACCCACAAGGCAAGATTGACGTCTAGCAACATGTTATGTCTACCCGGAAGATATGGAAATTCTGGTGAAATACCAAAACTACCCTTCAATAGAAAGTTACCGTACAATTAAATCCTTCGATCAGCCTACACCCAGAATATAATTATGGATATAGATATATGTCAACTCCAATATTATATTTGTTTCTAGCTCAATCTTATATTGATGATTCAATTATCTTGATATTAGAAACCATCTCTAATATCTTTTCTTTGATCAAAGATTCCCTGAATCATCATCTGATTGATAACTTGCTGGATGCAATCTCCTCTTACTAAGAGTGATCGATTCCTTGTTGACCTACTCATTACCTTCATATCCAATTCACCATTCCCAGTATCAATCCTATGCATGACTTAGTGTCATGATTAAGATTGAACCAAAGCATGGGTTCATGTACATAAGGTACTTATGGCAGTCTCAGGTCAAAGGATTACTTGTACCACTCCCACTATGAGAACCTTCTATTGACATGTAGCTAAGACTCCATTAGATGTTCTCAAGTTGGATCATATCAGTGAACTCATTCTCTAATGAGCACCCACATCCTAGTATTAGTGTCATACACAAGTGACTGTGAGAGCAGTCACCCTCTCCAGTATACATGGGATGTGCTAGTCTTACCAGAAAAAATCCTGATCCCCTACTCAGGGTTCCTTTGACTAGGAATATTTTAGATTAAGGTTTTAAGTCTTTAGGTCTCACTGGTATGATCTCATCATAACCCTAAAATCATAGCCCTAATCTATTGGGTTCATCATATAATAATAAACACAGCGTATGATGAAAAATAATGCCTTTATTAGAATATTGTCAATTACAATGGTTTGGGAGATACAACATGGATTGGCTTGTAGGGCATATCCCTTTCAGAAGCCGGGTCATTGGAAGTGGAACTGTTCTGCCTACCATGCAACTCTAGACCCAAACTGACAAAGGAAGGGAAAATAGCAAACTATTTCTGGTCAAGGTATTTATATGATAAATCTTTGTTGTTTCTCTGTTCATGATACTACTAGCTGGGTATTGGATACCGAAAGTCCTTACCACATTTGCAATTCTATTCAGGGACTTCAAGTTAGTAGGAGATTCGAAAGCGGTGAAAGGTTTCTGAACGTTGGAAACGGAAGTCAAGCTCCAGTTCTGGCATTGGGAACTGTTTCTTTGTATTTCAAATCTTGTACTGTCATTCTGAATGAATGTCATTTTTATCCTTCCTTTTTATTAAATATTATTTCTATAGGCCTATTGGCCAATGATGGTTATGAATATCAATAAAGAAAGATATTTGCTACATCACTTTGAATGGTTCTAATGTGATGAATGGATAATTGAAGAATGGCGTATATGTACTGTCACAGCCTGTTACTATATTGTACACCGCTAATAAATGCCCTAGGATAGATAAGGTCAATGATATCTATCTCTGGCACTGTAGGCTAGGTCATATAAATAAGAACATGATAAATAAGTTGGTGGGAGAACGTCCCTAGATCTCACTAAGAGTGAATCCTTACCAACTTGTGAATCTTGTCTTCTTGGAAAAATGACCAAGTCACCTTTTACTGGAAAGGGTGAAAGAGCTAGTGATATTCTAAGTCTAGTATATACTGATGTATGTGGACTTATGAATATCAGTGCAAGAGGTGGATATAGATATTTCATTATATTCACATATGATCTTTCGAGATATGGTTATGTTTATCTCATGATATATAAATCTGAGGTGTTTGAAATGTTCAAACATTACCATAATAAAGTTGAAAAATACACTGGGAAGTTTACTAAAACTCTTCAATCAGATCGAGATGGTGAATATCATTCCAGTGAGTTCCTGACTTATCTTGAGGAGAATGAAATTCTCTCTCAATGGACTCCTCTAGGGATTCCTTAATTAAATGGTGTATCTGAAAGGAGGAACCAAACTCTGTTGGACATGGTTCGATCCATGATGGGCTTGGCTGGTCTGCATAAATCCTTTTGGGGATTTGCTCTAGAGTCAATGTCCTACCTTCTGAATAGGGTTCCAAGTAAGTTCGTTGACAAAACACCATATGAAATATAGACTCGACAGAAGCCGACTCTCTCTCACCTTCGAGTTTGGGGGTGTCCGGCTTATGTCAAACATTTGGAGATGGAAAAACTAGGACCTAAGTCTGATAGATGTCTTTTTGTTGGGTATCCTAAAGAATCCAAAGGGTATTACTTCTTTTTACCTGAGGAACAAAAGGTGTTCATCAGTTTTAGGGCAACCTTTTTAGAAAGGGAGTACCTTGGTAAAGGCACTCAAGATGCTGAGATTTAACTTGGGGAAGTTCAACAGATAGAAGAACCTCCTCACTCTAAAACTACTATAAAACCATATTTGATTAGATCAGATCCAGAGACCATAGTGCATCCATTAAAGAGATCTGGTAGAGTACCACGTCAACCGGACAAATACTATGGTTTCTTGGTCCAGGACTATGATCCTGTTGAACTCGATGAAAACAACGAGGATCCAATCACTTATATGGATGCAATCATAAGGCCTGATTCTGAGTCATGGCTGGGAGCCATGAAATCCGAAATGGAGTCCATGGAAATCAACAATGTATGGACATTGGTTGATTCACCTGAAGGGGTAAAATCCATTGGGTGCAAATAGATCTTCAAGTGGAAGCGTGGCATAGATGGGCAGGTGGAGACTTATAAAGCCCATCTGGTTGTAAAGGGATATCATCAGTATTATGGTATTGACTATGATGAGACGTTTTCTCCTATTGCAATGCTCAAGTCTATTCGGATTATGCTTGCTTTGGTAGCACATTTAGATTATGAAATCTGGCAAATGGATGTCCGAACAGCTTTCCTAAATGATGAGCTAGAAGAGGAGGTGTATGTGATGCAGCCTAAAGAGTTCACATCCACAGATGAGTTTAAAGTATGCAAGCTTCAGAGATCCATTTATGGACGGAAGCAGGCTTCTCGAAGTTGGAATATGTGCTTTGATAAATGTATCAAGATGTATAGCTTCGTTAGGAATGAAGAGTAACCTTGTATATATAAATGGACAAATGGTTCTGTAGTTATATTTCTTGTTTTGTATGTGGATGACATTCTCCTAATCAGGAATGACATTCCAGCATTACAAGGAATAAAGGTCTGGCTTTCATCTCAATTCTCTATGAAAGACTTAGGTGAAGCCTCATTCATATTGGGTATGAAGATCTATAGAGATAGATCTAAGAGGCTTCTGAGACTGTCCCAATCTATGTACATAGACACTGTGTTTTAGTGGATCAGCATGGAAAATTCCAAAAAGGGGTATCTTCTGATAGGTCATGGAATTACTCTTTCCAAGAAGGATTATGCAACAACTCCTGAGGAAAGAGAGCATATAAGTAGGATTCCATATGCTTCGGTAGTGAGTTATATTATGTATGCTATGCTATGTACTAGACCAAACGTGGCATACTCACTAAGGGTAGTGAGCAGATCTAGTCTGACCTAGGTGAAGCTCATCGGAAAGTTGCTAAGTACATCCTTAAGTATTTAAGAAATACTAAGGCCCAATGGCTTATTTATGGAGATTCTGACTTAAAACTTATGGGGTACACTAACTCCAGTTTTCAGTGAGATAGAGATGATAGCAAAAGTGTGTTTGGTTTTGTGTTTACCCTTAATGGTGGAGCTATCTGCTGAAAAAGTTTCAAGCAGCATACAGTGACTGATTCTATTTACGAGGCAGAGTATATTGCGACATCAGATGCAGTAAAGGAGGCTGTGTAGTTGTGGAAGTTCCTTGGCCAGTTGGGAGTGGCACCTTTTTTCGATGGTCCTATTCCGATGTATTGTGATAGCACTAGAACCATAACTCAAGCCAAAGAACCAAGTCACATCAGCGGACCAAACATATTCTGTATTGCTATCACCTTGTTTGGGAGATTATTGAACGAGGTGACATCTAGCATCTGAAGATCAATGGAAAGGAGAACTTGGCCGACCCCTTCACTAAAGCCATTGGAATTTAAGAGTTCGATGACTATAAATGGAAGATGGAAATTAGATTCTATTTCGATTGGCTTTAGTCCATGTGGGAGTTGTTGGGAATTATGTCCCAAAGCCAATCATCTAGGCTGTAGATGGTTGTGCAATTCATGTATATATATGAATTGTTGAACTGAATAAAAATTTATTCTGATTGTTCATCACATATCATCTTCCTAATTGAACTCTTGTATGCTGATATCATTTAAGCTACCTTATATGCGATGTAGAGATGATGCATCGTATAGTTCATAAACTGGTTCGTGACCAAAGGATATGCTATTCAGGATGATGGTGTATCGAGAGTAGGTCGTTGATGTCATGTCTGTCGGTTGTTCTCTTAACCAAGTAGCATGGAAATGCTGGTATGATTTCAGGTGTTGTGTTTTGACACTTCACTGAACATGACTCTCATTCAGGATTCTCTTTCTATCGAAGAGGAGTCTTGCATTAGAATATGGACATGAGATATTCTTCTGACTTGAGATCACTATGGTAGCCTGCAAGCAACTCACTATGCTTAGGTACTAGACTACCTGGATTTCTAATCCGATGACAGAAGGTTATTGGGTACAGTCAAGTACTTGTATAGCGGTAGTAAGATCGAGATAGGATTGATCTCTCCAAATAGTTTGGATTGAATGCTTAGTATGCCTCTGTTGGCTCCACCCAGTGATTTTGATGAATAACAAAACATTGAGTGCATATTGTATTCTAATGAGGATTTCAAGTTGTGAGTTTTTAGGAAGAAAGCACCTCAAAATCTCAAAAACTTATGGTGTATGGCACGCAATGGCATGGAGCAATTCTTACAAATCCGGGCATCCTCTTCATTGAAAAAGGGCATATAATTGTTTAAATATTATGTGGTTATGTATTCAAGAATTTTATTTATGTTTCTGAGGCATTTACACTTGAATCTGAAAGTTTTCAATCTCAAGTGTCGACACCTGGACAGTCAAGTGTTGACACTTCAGCATTTGGCACAGATAAAAATCCTTGGCACGCCAAGTGTCGACACCTATATTCAAGTGTCGACACCAAGTGTCGACACTTAGGTTTCTAAGTGTCGACTCAAGGCCTGAGATTTTTGAAAATATAGAACTTTGTAGTTTTGAAAATTTTTGTGTCAAGTGTCGACACCTGTGCATCAAGTGTCGACACTTGAATGTTCAAGTGTCGACACCCAGAAATCAAGTTTCGACACCTAACGCCAAGTGTCGACACCTAATAGCCAAGTGTCGACACTTGCAGCCTGACAGCTCTAACAGATCTATTTTTCTGGCTTGCAGAACTTGCTTTTCAAGCTCCAAATGGCTATTTCCGAGGTTCCAATGGTCACAAACTATTTTTTGGAAGGTTCTTGGTGTATTTAACCTCCACCAACCTCATTTTAAAGCAAGAGAAGTGAAGAGAAGTGAAGAGAAGTGCATTCAAGTGCATTGAAGTCCACTCAAAAGCCAAAAAGCCAATATTCTCTCCAAACTTCACATCAAAAGCCTCTTCTAGCTTGATTCCATTGAAAAGCCTACAAGCTCATCCTTACTTCATTCCAAAAAGAGGCACATTGAAAGAGATTCCAAGGAAAGTGAAGACAAAGCATCCTTTTGAGATTCAAAGATTCCAATCTACTCTTGAAGAGAGTTTGTTGTAGTTTTAAATTTCATATCTGTTTTTATTGTGATTTGACCTTGCTTTCAAGGGTGTCTTGAAAGAAGGTTATTGTGGTTTGTTGGTGAGCCAAAGGGATAAAACCAACTAGGGTTAACTTGTGAGCCCGAAGACAAAACAAGTGTTAAGGTTTGTTGGTAAGCCTAAGTGACAAAACCAACTTAGGTTTTGACTTGTGAGCCTTGTGAAAAACAAGTCGACTGTAATCTAGTGTGGATTATAGTGAAATTCCCAATGGTGGCTTGGGGAGTGGATGTAGGTGCTAGGTTTGCACCGAACCACTATAAACCTTGCGTTTGTGATTGCTCTCTTTCTCTCTTGCTCTTTATTGCTAACATCTTGTATTGAATTTTTCATCATTTACAAACACCACTAGTTTCTCACATTATTGTCTTAAATTTTTAAAAGACCCAATTCACCCCCCTCTTGGGCTCCATTTCTGGGCAACAAGTGGTATCAGAGCACCGGTACTCTCTTGTAGGTCCAAGGATCTTGAGTGAAAGATCATGGCAACCCCAATAGGAATGGGTATTGTTGAAGGTCAAGCTTCAAACCGACCCCCACTTTTTAATGGCACAAATTACACATACTGGAAGATACGCATGCGCATATTTATACAAGCTCTTGATTATAATTTGTGGAGAACAATTGTAAAAGGTCCTCATCAGCCTACAATGATGATTAATGGCATTCTCACTCCAAAAATGGAAGATGATTGGGATGAGAATGACATTAAGCAAATTGAGCTTAATACTAAGGCAATGAACCTTTTATTTTGTTATCTTGATCCTAGTGAATTTAATAGAATATCAAATTGTCTCTCCACCAAGAAGATTTGGGATACACTTAAGGTTACCCATGAGGGTACATACCAAGTGAAAACCACTAAGGTCAACATGCTAATTCACACATATGAAATGTTTAAAATGGAACCTACTGAGTCTATCAGTGAGATGTATACTAGGTTCACAAACATTGTGAATGGCATGAGAAGCCTAGGAAAAATAATTTCTAACGGTGAACTTGTGAATAAACTTCTCAGGTCTCTACCAGCTTATGGGATGCAAAGGTCACTGCGATTGAAGAAGTCAAAGATGTCAATACTCTCCCACTAGAACAACTGCTGGGCTCTTTAATGACTTATGAGCTCTCCCTCAAACAAAAGAATGGAGAGGTGGACAAGAAGAAGAAGGCGATTGCATTCAAATCTACTACTAGAGAGGACTCAAGCGAAGATTCCGAAGAAGATGACGAAGAAGATGAAACGGCTCTGTTAGCAAGGAAATTCAGAAGGTTCATGAGGAAGAAAAAGTTCAACTACAAAAAGAAACCTCTGAAAGCTGAGCCGAGTAAGGAAACGGATAAGAAAAAGGAGAAGGAGCAGCCTACATGTTTTGAGTGTAAAAAACCTGGGCATTTCAAGGTAGACTGCCCCTTGTTAAAGAAAAGTAGGAGAAAGCTGAGAAAGAAAGCCATGATGGCAACCTGGAGTGAAAGTGAAGACTCCAGCTCTGAGGAAGAACAGCAGGAGGTAGCAAACTTCTGTCTGATGGCCGATCAAGAAGAGGTATGTTCTGAAACCGAAAATGAATTTACTTTTGATGAGCTTCATGAGGTTTTTGATGAACTAGTCATAGAATTTCAAAAGTTAAAATTAAAACATAAAGATTTAAAGAAGCAAAACTTAGATCTAGTCAAAACAAATAACAACCTTTCAAATGAAAATGAATGCCTTCTTATACAAAATAAAAAATTAATGATAAGATTATGGCACTTGAAAAAGAAAAGGATATTTTTAAAAAGAAAAGTGACTTACTTTCAACTGAAAATTTGTCAAAACCAAGCAAAGAAATTTTAAATGAAAACAAAAGATATAAAGAAGAAATCGAAAAACTAAAACCTTTTGTTAAAAAATTTACTTACAGTTCTGAAAAATTAAATTTACTCTTAAATAACCAAAGAGCAGTATTTGACAAAGCTGGCTTAGGATTTAGAACTCATAAGAAACAGAAACTCTTTAAAAAAATTTTTGTGCCTGAATCTTCATCCATTACATGCTATACTTGTGGTATTAAAGGACATAAATCTTATATGTGCAACAAAAAAAAATTAAATAACATTAAGAAAGTTTGGGTTCCAAAAGGAACCAATGCCACTAACCAAAAAGGATCCAAGATGGCTTGGGTACCTAAAGTCTCCACTTGATCTTTATTGCAGGTATGCCTTGCAACCAATAAGAAAAGAATGTGGTACCTTGATAGCGGTTGCTCAAGGCATATGACAGGAGATGTGGAGCAGTTCTCATCACTTACATATCAAAATGGTGGCAATGTAACTTTTGGTGATAATGGAAAGGGCAAAATTATCAATATTGGTAAAATCCATATCACCCCTACCTCTTATATTGATAATGTTTTATATGTTGATGGCTTAAAACATAACTTGCTTAGCATTAGTCAGTTTTGTGACAAAAACTTTAAAGTTATTTTTGAATCTTCCTTGTGCATTGTTTCTAGTCTAGATGACAATGGCATTAAGTTCATCGGTCATAGGCATGGCAATATTTATATGGTTGATCTTGATGATCTCCCTATTCAGAAAGGTCAATGTCTAGTGGCAATGGAAGCCAAGATCGATGAAACTAGTTGGCTTTGGCATCGTAGACTAGGACATGCAAGCATGCATTTAATTTCAAAACTTAGCAAAAAGAACTTAGTAAAGGATTTGCCTAAACTCAATTTTGAAAAAGATAAGATTTGCAGTGCATGTCAACTTGGAAAACAAACAAAATCTTCTTTCAAACCAAAAGGAGTAATCTCTACATCTAGACCTTTGGAATTGCTTCATATGGACCTCTTTGGGCCTACTATAACATCTAGTTTGGGAGGTAAGAAGTATGGTCTAGTCATTGTAGATGATTTCTCACGTTTTACTTGGGTCATGTTTTTAGCACATAAAGATGAAATGTTTTCTGAATTTATTAGATTTCACAAAAGTGTTTGAATGAAAAAGGTGTTTTAGTAGTATCTTTAAGAAGTGATCATGGAACCGAATTTGAAAATATCGATTTTGATAAATTCTGTATTGAAAATGGAATTCATCACAATTTTTCTGCACCTAGGACACCTCAACAAAATGGGGTGGTAGAAAGAAAAATAGAACTCTTGAAGAAATGGCACGCACTATGCTTTGTGAAAATGATTTACCTAGATATTTTTGGACGGAAGCCATAAATACTACATGATATTTTAAATCGAGTTTTAATTCGGCCGATTTTAAAGAAAACCCCTTATGAGCTTTGGAAGGGTAGAAAACCTTCAATTCGTTATTTTCATGTTTTTGGATGCCGTTGTTTCATCTTAAACAATGGTAAAGATAATTTAAGTAAATTTGATGCCAAATCAGATGAGGGAGTCTTTCTAGGCTACTCCACATCTAGTAAGGCATACAGGGTCTTCAACAGAAGAACACTTGTTGTTGAAGAATCCATACATGTGGTATTTGATGAAACTAACCAAAAATCTTCAAGAAAAGAAGATGTACTTTTTGATGAAACAGGTAGCAAGAAAATTGAAGAAATAAACAACAATGAAGGGCTTACCAAGGAACAGAACGATGATCAAAACACTGAAGGAGATCAAGCACAAGGTGATGAAAATACATCAACTGTTGATCCATTACCAAAAGAATGGAGGTATGCTCATGGACACCCAAAAGAACTAATTATAGGTGATCCATCTAAAGGTGTAAGTACTCGATCATCTCTTAGAAATATTTGTGATTACTTAGCTTTTGTATCTCAAATTGAACCTAAAACTATTGAGGAAGCTGAATGTGATAGTAATTGGATAAATGCTATGCAAGATGAACTTAATCAATTTAAAAGGAACAATGTTTGGACACTAGTGGATAGACCTTCAAACACATCAATTATTGGTACAAAATGGGTTTTTCGAAATAAACTTGATGAAAATGGAATAGTAATTAGAAATAAAGCTAGACTAGTTGCCAAAGGATACAATCAGGAGGAAGGGATAGATTTTGATGAAACCTTTGCTCCTGTGGCTAGACTTGAGGCAATTAGGCTATTGTTGGCTTTTGCTTGCTTCATGAATTTTAAACTATATCAAATGGATGTTAAAAGTGTTTTTAAATGGATTAATTGAAGAAGAAGTTTATGTTGAGCAACCCCCTGGTTTTGAAAATTCTGAATTTTCAAATCATGTTTATAAACTTCATAAAGCTTTATATGGATTGAAACAAGCTCCAAGAGCTTGGTATGATCGTTTAAGCTCCTTTTTGCTGAAAAATGATTTTACTAGAGGTAATGTAGATAAAACTTTATTTTTAAAGAAAAAGAATGATGATCTCTTAGTAGTACAAATCTATGTAGATGATATAATATTTGGTGCTACTAATGAATCTCTTTGTCAAGATTTTGCAAGATTAATGCAGGGTGAGTTCGAGATGAGCATGATGGGAGAACTGAATTTCTTCCTCGGACTCCAAATAAGGCAAACCAAAGAGGGGATCTTCATCAACCAAACAAAATACACAAAAGAAATACTCAAGAAGTTTGGGATGGAGAATACTAAGCCTTTAGGTACCCCTATGAGCTCTACATGTAGACTTGACAAGGATGAATCAAGTAAGTCTATAGACCAAAAATTATATCGTGGCATGATTGGTTCATTGCTATATCTTATTGCCAGTAGGCCAGATATCATGTTTAGTGTCTGTATGTATGCTAGATATCAGTCTAATCCTAAAGAGTCTCATCTTTTGGCTGTTAAACGCATACTTAGATATCTATCTGGCTCAATTGAAATTGGTTTATGATACTCTAGAGATTCTTCATTTGAATTAATTGCTTATTCTGATGCTGACTTTGCTGGGTGTAAACTTGATCGTAAAAGTACTAGTGGAACCTGTCAGTTTCTTGGAGTGAATTTGATCTCTTGGAGTAGCAAGAAACAGAACTCAGTTGCTCTATCTATGATGGAAGCCGAATATATAGCAGCTAGAAGCTGTTGTGCTCAAATCCTCTGGATCAAACAGCAACTCGAAGATTTTGGCATTAAACTAACTAAGACACCCATAAGATGTGACAATACTAGTGCAATCAACCTTTCTAAAAATCCTGTGCAACATTCAAGAAGTAAACACATTGAAATAAGACATCATTTCATAAGAGATAATGTACAAAACTCTAATGTAATTCTTGATTTTGTTTGTACTGATGATCAGTTAGCAGATGTGTTTACCAAGCCTTTGAGTGAGGATAGGTTCTGTCTGATTAGAAGAGAGTTAGGTGTCATTGATCCATTCTCCTAGAACTCTCTTAGTATCAATTTACCTAAATCCTAAAGCTCAAAACCTATTGATTAAAGCCCCAAAATTTTATCAAAATTTTTCCTATTTTTTAAAATTTTTCTGGATTTTCTCGATTTTTTGGCCAAGTGTCGACACTTGGAAAGTGTCAAGTGTCGACACCTGACCAAGTGTCGACACTTGACATATCCGAAGTGTCGACACTTGCGAATCTGAAACTATTTTAAAAGGAACGAACAAGGGTTTTTGAAATTTTCTTCCCCCCTTGATTTCTTGCAACAGTGGTCCCCTCTGTCCAAATCCATCCTTTCACCCCTTAATCCATCACAAATCAGGTATTTCCCTTTTCTAATTTCATTTTATTTTTCCTTGTTTTTAGTTTTGTTGTTTTGAACCAAACAACCGTGTTTTGGTTTTCCGAGTATTTTTCATGAATCTAACTGGATTTTTGCGTGTTTTAGTGGATTTCTAAAACTCCATTTGAAGGAATAGTATTTTAAACTTATTTTTCTAGGATTTCTCTCATCTTTTGGCCATTTTCATCCCTTTTCGCAAAAAAAACACTGTTTCATTAATTTTGGCCAAAATAAATTGGGTTTTCATCTAAATTAAACGTACTAAATCCATTTATTGATGATTTAGAAAGGTTTTTCATGATACATTTGCGATTTTCGCCTATTTGCTAAAACCCTAAGTGATTAAACCCAAATCCCATGGTTTTTGATTTTTAGACCTTACAAAAATTATTTTTCCAAAGATTCAAATGTGCTCTACCAAACAAAAATATTTTCTACAAATTTTGTTCAAAAGTTTGTCATTTGATCAAAATATATTTTCTACAAATATTATTTTTACTATTTTTCAAACATTATTGATTCTGGTTTTCGAAACCTATCTAAACATTTTTTTAATCTCAACCTATAGCCAGTCCCTTGTTCTAAGCCTTTCTTCCTTTTTCCTGGTCAGTTGGCTGTAATGGGTCCTAGGAAGAGACTTGCAGTTAGGGAGAGGCCCAGTCATGGTACTGAGAGGAGGTCGAAGGCCAGATTTGATTCAGCACAGCCGAGCAGTACAGCCACACCAAGCTCCCCCCTGCAGAGAGGATGGCAGGGAAGTTTGTAGCTTCAGGGAGAGTTGACTTGCAGTGCTTCGACAGGCACCACTTTGGTATTAGACAGATACTCACTGATGCAGGACTAGTACCATTCTGCACCATGCAGGAGAGGTACTATCCTCACCTAGTGAGGGAGTTCTATGGTGCACTAGACTGTCGACGACTACTATGGACGACATCTGTCAGGGGTATTCAGATTTCTTTGACTGATGAGCTTCTGAGCCGTGTATGGGAGATACCCCGGAGAGGAGTCTGTGCTTTTCAGTGGATGATAGAGAGGCGGCATTTAGGTGCATCCTTGAGAGAGAGGATGTTCGTGGTATATCAGTGGTTACCGCGAACCAGTTGTCATTAGAGATGCGCCTGCTGCACCATATTACTGCACGGATCCTACTACCGAAGACTGGCAGATTCGACTTCATCACCGAGAGGGAGTTGATGGTGATGACCAGTATGATTGAGAGGAGACAGATAGATATTCCTTCTCTGATGCTGACACAGATGTATGATGCTGCCACTCAGCACCGACACTGTTTGCCATACGGCATGGCACTGACCCGACTTTTCAGAGCATGTGGAGTATCATTGGAGGGGGAGATCCCCAAGGAGATACTGCACACGGATGTGTACGACGAGAGGTCATTGCATCGGATGGGATACAGATTAGTTGGAGGTCGATGGGTTCGCAGAGAGTCTGGCCAGGAGCCAGATGAGGAGGACGAGATTCGAGAGGCTGAGGCTGGACCATCTGAGCTAGCAGTTCTTCCTCCAGTAGATGTACCATCGACACAGGCAGAGCACCTGTCTCCTGACACTTCAGCTCCTCCACCACCATCTACAGGACTATCTTTTGAGGAGCATGCCAGAGCACAGTTCTCAGAGATCAGAGGTGAGGTGACTCAGCTGCGTAGCGAGGTCGAGCTTCTACGAGCACATACTACCTCGAAGCATGCTGAGATTCGCAGATCCATGGAGGAGGGATTTACTCGCATTGAGAGTCTGTTGAGATCACTTATACCTCCTGCAGCCCTGCACTTGCACGATCTGACGATGATGACGATGATGATGATGATGGCGACGATCACCAGAGCGACCATGCTGATTATGCTGAGGGTGGTGATCAGGATGTTGATAGAGCTACAGAGGTGGTGGGCAGTGACAGCGACAGTATTGGCGGTGCCGATGCTTATGAGGTGGTCAGTCGAGATCCTCCTACTACACCAGCTCCTGCTACTGCCTTGGTTGACTCCACACCGGACCTTATTGTGCCAGCTGATCATCTTTCACCTCCTTCTACTAGATCATCTAGGGTTGTACCCGCCTTTGGTCCTTCCGCCGCACTAGGAGTCGTAGAGCTTTAGCACCTCCTAGGGCATTAGCCACCAGATCTAGGATCAGTGCTCCTTTAGTCTTGATGCTCCATCTGATGAGGATTAGCCTCACAGATGTTTGTTTTAGCTCTTATGTTATATATGTGATACTTATTTGACTCTGAAGATATATGAATGTTTCAGCTTTTGTACTGAAAACTTATCTTATATATATATGTTTATGTTCAGTACTCTTTATTTGTGCTTCAATGAATTAATTTACTCTTTTTAGGCTCTGATACTCTTTTATCTTGGTATATTTTAGCTCTGATACTCCTTGATATTAGCATAATTCAGCTCTGATATCTATGTTATTGTTTCTCTACTATCTTTTTGTCTCCATGCTCATTGTGAGGGGGAGGTTATTTCCTTTCTAATGATTGACAAAAAGGGGGAGAACATGTATTGATTTTGATTTTATTGATTTGTTGAGAAAAAGGTGTATTGTATTGATTATATTGATTTTTCACCTTGCAAGAATCTTTGAAGTTTACCTTAATAAGAATATCTAATTAAGGGGAGATTGTTTCTTCCATCTATGAAGTTTTTGCCTCTATTGTGACTAAAATTCATATTCATAAATTAAATGGTTAAAGTTTGAACTATATTGCCTTTTTACTCAAGGTTTTGTCATCATCAAAAAGGGGGAGATTGTTGGCTCCACCCAGTGATTTTGATGAATAACAAAATATTGAGTGCATATTGTATTCTAATGAGGATTTTAAGTTGTGAGTTTTCAGGAAGAAAGCACCTCAAAATTTCAAAAACTTATGGTGTATGGCACGCAATGGCACGGAGCAATTCTCACAAATTCGGGCATCCTCTTCATTGAAAAAGGGCATATAATTGTTTAAATATTATGTGGTTATGTATTCAAGAATTTTATTTATGTTTCTGAGGTATTTACACTTGAATCTGAAAGTTTTCAGTCTCAAGTGTCGACACTTGGACAGTCAAGTGTCGACACTTCAGCATTTGGACAAAAATCCTTGGCATGCCAAGTGTCGACACCTATATTCAAGTGTCGACACCAAGTGTCGACAAGTGTCGACAACCAAGTGTCGACACCTGTGCATCAATTGTCGACACTTGAATGTTCAAGTGTCGACACCCAGAAATCAAGTGTCGACACCTGACAGCCAAGTGTCGATACCAGACAGCCAAGTGTCGACACTTGCAGCCTAATAGCTCTAACGGATCTTTTTTTCTGGCTTGTAGAACTTGCTTTTCAAGCTCCAAACGGCTATTTCTGAGGTTCCAACGGTCACAAACCATTTTTTGGAAGGTTCTTGGTATATTTAACCTCCACCAACCTCATTTTAAAGCAAGAGAAGTGAAGAGAAGTGCATTCAAGTGCATTGAAGTCCACTCAAAAGCCAAAAAGCCAATATTCTCTCCAAACTTCACATCAAAAGCCTCTTCTAGCTTGATTCCATTGAAAAGCCTACAAGCTCATCCTTACTTCATTCCAAAAAGAGGCACATTGAAGGAGATTCCAAGGAAGAGTGAAGACAAAGCATCATTTTGAGCTTCAAAGATTCCAATCTACTCTTGAAGAGAGTTGTTGTAGTTTTAAATTTCATATCTATTTTTATTATGATTTGACCTTGCTTTCAAGGGTATCTTGAAAGAAGATTATTGTGGTTTGTTGGTGAGCTAAAGGGATAAACCAACTAGGGTTAACTTGTGAGCCTGAAGACAAAACAAGTGTTAAGGTTTGTTGGTAAGCCTAAGTGACAAAACCAACTTAGGTTTTGACTTGTGAGCCTTGTGAAAAACAAGTCGACTGTAATCTAGTATGGATTATAGTAAAATTCCCAAGGATGGCTTGGGGAGTGGATGTAGGTGCTAGGTTTGCACCGAACCACTATAAACCTTGTGTTTGTGATTGCTCTCTTTCTTCTTGCTCTTTATTGCTAACATCTTGCATTGAATTTTTCATCATTCATAAACCACTAGTTTCTCATATTATTGTCTTAAATTTTTAAAAGATCCAATTCACCCCCCCTCTTGGGCTCCATTTCTGGGCAACAGCCTCAATTGAGAAAGACCTTGGCCAGGGCATTCCTTGTAAGGGGTACAAGGATTCTTGTTTAAGACATATTGAGATGGCTTGATTAGGGTGGGTAGTTTAACCCTATGCTATCCGGAGCATCAAGATGATCAAGGATAAGTTCAGTGCCATTCCATATTCGATAGGTTCAGATTGCTCTATAATTTTTCAACCTATCCGGATACTGGGTGTCATTGCTAGATTGCGACTTTGGCTGGTACTGGATATGTTCCCGTGCTACCATATAGTGTTTGAACATGAGTGGTCACATACATAAGGGGCTCAAGTAACTAATCAGCAAATCGATTTGGATATATTTATAATTGTTACAATTAAGAGATGACCTAATTAATTATGAATTAATTGTAATTTAATTAAATTAGATTTAATTTAATTTTAATTAATCCAAATTATGTTAGGGTCAACAACCTTTTCAAAATTGGTTCAATTGGATTTTAAAGTCTGACTTTTGATTTGAGTGTCAAATTAATTTTAAATTAGACCATGAGTCAGAGCCCAGTTAGACTGGGACTCTCTCTCCTCATGCCACATGGCACTCTCCCTCTCTCCTTTCACATGCCATATGATGTTTGCATGATGTAAGCATAATGATGTTTACATAATGTAAGCATAGAAGATGTTTGCATGATGTTTACATGATGTAAGCATGGATGATGTTTGCATGATGTGAGCATGGATGATGTGAGCATGAAATAAGCATAGATGATGTGTGCATGATGTAAGCATGGATGATGTTTGCATGATGCAAGCATGGATGATGTTTGTATGATGTAAGCATGGATGATGTTTGCATGATGAAAGCATGAATGATGTAAGGGATGACATAAGCATAAACTTCTTAAGTCTTCTAAGTCTCCTTCCCATTTGACTTGGTAATCCCTCATTAAATTATCATAATCATCAAGGTTGGTGACTTGGAATGAGGAATTGACTTCATTAAAGGGATTAAAAAATAAAGCTTTCATGATAGTGTGAAAGCATTTAAAGAGAGAAGGTTTATCTTCTCTTCTTTAAATGGTTTCACACTCACCAACCATTATCTCATAATTGTTGTGTGGCCTATATAAGGAAGGGGAGAGGGGTGTGGCCGGCCAAGAGAGAAGGTGTGTGAGAGTGCTTGGATGAGTGAAGAGAAAGGGAGAAGAGAATTTCCTTCATTTGGGTGGTTTCTTTCCAAATAGTTCCTCATTCTTCCTATTCATTCCTCCTCCTTCTCTTTTATTTCTTCCAAGGGTTGAGAGCTTATTTAGATAAGAGGGGGGAGAGGAAAGAAGGTCCTTAATCTTGCAAAAGCAAGTTTGCAAGATAG
The DNA here is from genome assembly GCA_021397845.1 of Areca catechu. Classification (NCBI taxonomy): domain Eukaryota; kingdom Viridiplantae; phylum Streptophyta; class Magnoliopsida; order Arecales; family Arecaceae; genus Areca; species Areca catechu. The sequence continues at coordinate 57,255,066 of CM038047.1, read as the reverse complement.
AAGCCAATACTCGGTCTAGGTATCGGTTGGGTGATTTTTCAAAGTAAGCTCGAGTTGCTAAAAGAGGAGGAGGCTGCAAGGATCTAGTAGTCCGGTGTCCCCTACGACTCAGCTACAACGAGCCCTGTATGGATACCAGAAGAAGTAGTACACGTATGCTGCTAGCAGAGCAGGAGGCCCTTCCACAAGATCGAGCTAGCATTAGGATCGCGACAGGCAGTCTAGGCATATTCTTGAAGCCTTTGGTGAAAGGTATGTTTTAAATTATGTATGACAATTATTGCATGATTTCGTATTTACATTACTCCGGATGCATCTTGATCCTGGTAGAGACTTGTGTTAATTAGATTAACATTTATAGATAAAATTGTTTTATCATTTTCCACTGCTGCATGCTTTTAAAAAAGTTTTAAAATGCATGTATCGCCCCTTACTGATGGGAAAGGTTTCTCTACAACCTCAACCCTTCTAGCTATGTTATCATGCATCTCAAGGCATCTAAAAAGCCTTATCGAGTTGTATATGGAGTCCTGCCATTGCTGGCGAGGCATAGAGTTTTGGAGTTATTTCCTGAACTCTCATGACTATTGTTTAGTCATCATCCTCATATATTATTATATTTTGATATATATATATGAATTGTTATTATTAATGAATTCATGTTTTATAATTATGTGCTAATTTAACTAATTAATTAAGTATTTATTTTTATAAAATTTGTATTGCATAGAACCATAGACCCATCTTTGATTAATGTATATATTTTATGGCATATGAAAATTTATATATTTTTGTACGGGTGGGAGAATTATATATATTGGTCAATTGATTATCTAGTTTAGATTGTTTGGGAATTATAATTAATTCTATGGATAATTATAATAATCAAATGGTATGTTGAGGGTTCGTGAAAAATTTTAGATAGCATTTTTCTAGTTCTCCTCACACATCTTCGGCAATGTGGGGAGAACCAAGAAAAAATATTGTCAAAATTTTTTTCAGCCATTGTTGCATATCGTAATTGACCTATAAAATTAATACAATTCCTGAATAGGATAGGGCATAACTTTACTTATTAGTTGGTGATATGATACATTTATTATGTAAGTCATTTTAAATGATAAAATAATTAGTTAGTAATGGCCTTGTATTTGTATATGCAGAATCCATAGATAGCATGCCATGGACCATAGTTTGATAGATCGTCGAATAGGATGATTTTTATTGAATATAAGGAGGGTGTCAAGTTTTTATGTAATTACACTTTTAGGAATGCAACACTTTTAGTTCAAGGATGGGCTCATATCTCATAATAGATGTGTCAATAGAGAAATGTTTGATAGAGATACAATAATCATCCATTTATATAGGAGTAGATTTATGCCAAATTACAAGCATGATACCTGCATGAGAAGAAATCGGAGACAATTGCAAGGGTTAGAAGTCGGCAAAACAAGGACATAGATAGAATGGTAGACATAGTTATGGATGCGACTGGTACTAAGTTTGACTGGTATATGGAGGACAATCCAGAAGGTAACAGTGATAATTTCTATCATATGCTAAAAGATACCGATGAACAACTATAGTTAGGATGTGAAATATATGATGTACTATTAGCAATATTAGAGTTATTAAACTTGAAAGCCGAGTTTAATATAACGATCAGTTGTTATGATAAAATGGTAGTAATAATAAAGAAGATGCTACCAAAGGATGAGAAGCTTATTGTGTGTTTTTATACTTCAAAGAAAATGATGAAAGGGTTAGGCATTGGATACAAGAAGAAAGATGCATGCTATAATGATTGCATATTTTCTATGCCAAGGATCAATTGAAAAGCTTATGTAATGTATGCAATGAAAGCTAATTTAAGCTGAGACAAGAAGGTAGAAATCAGAACAACATACCATATGAAGTTCTTCGATATATTCCCCTCATTCTTAGACTTCGAAAGCTCACTTGTCCAAAAGTACTACTAAGTAGATGAGATGGCATAAAGAAGGGATTCATAAGCACACCGATATTATGAGTCATTCATCAGATAATGAGGCATAGAAAAAAATTGATGCTTGCTGATAGATCATAATGTTATCATAGGATATCATAATTATCAGTTTAAAATCTAACTTCTAAATAAATTGAAAATACATAGAAAGAAGTGAGCTGAATTGAATATGAAAAAAGTAGTGTTTTTGATGATTTAAAAACTTTGATTTTTTGAAAGAAAATAAAGATTGAAATCAAAAATAAAAATTAAAAGTGCAAATAATTAAACTTGATACTAAGATCTACTATGTAGATCTTAGCATCTATATGCAATAATAATAAAGAATAGAAAAATAAACTTAGTCATTCAATCTATCATTTAAATCTTAGCATCTACTTGCAATAAAAATAAATGACAGAAATTAAAAGTACATGAAAATAAACTTTACATTAATAAAACTAGAATCTAATTACAAGTAATTAAAAAATAAAAATTAAATAAACTAGAAAAGCAATAACAAGGTTTTGAAGTTGATTTGGCATAGTCTCATTGGGAAGATGGCTGATATCACCTCTTTTCTTCCTTCGTATTAATTGGAGCATGCTTGCTTCCTCTTCTTTTCTTTTTGGATCTGATCTGGAGATAGATATAGATATAGATATGGTAGAAAATATACTTATTCTAAAATACCTCTTTCTTAAAACTAATCCACAATCCAAAGCGATGCCTCCCCCCCTACCTCTTTCTCCGAGATGAATTTTTTTATAGCTTGAGATCCTTTAAATAGAGGAAAGATATACTGAATCAGTGTCAAACTGGAATTTTAATCTTTATAGAATTGTTCTGGAGCTTGTAACTATCAGATCATCCCAAAATGCATCTGAATCCATCATGAATCAAGCTCACATCATGCTCCGGAAGTCCTGCTATGGGTCATAATTTTTTATCACCCATTGGGTTGGCTTTTCCATCGAATTTGGACCATCAAATTCTCACAAATTTGGCCCGAATCATGCTTTGGAAGGCCTTTCTACAAGTCGGGAATGACCTTGGCTGTAAGATCTGGTTGCTGGCCAGCGTATGGCCGTTAGAAGGTGCGATTCAAGGCATCAAGAACGCTGGATACTCCTACATGTCAGGAAAACAGTGATCGTTGGATTGCTGCATCAGACTCCTCCCTACCATGCGATGGCGCACAAAAGAATACTCCGGGAGGATTTCATTGGCCGTTGGATCTTCCTTAGGAGCAGTCCCAGTCATCTTTCTTCGTTAATTAGCCAGCATTAAGTGTGGCCTATCCACCATCAGAGTCAGCCAAGAAAAGCACTCAGCCATCCATGGGTTAATAGCACAGAGAGAAACTGCTAGCACCCAGCCTTCCCACAATCCCACTTCTAATTGTCTTCTTCCCTTACCATCCGTTCAAAGTAATGAAAAGGTCACATACCGCGGTAGCCCGATTGATAGAGATTTAGCTCATCTTTTTTTGATCATGGATTCGAGACATGATTCTACGGATAACTCAATTAAATCCAAGAATAAAATCCTGGAACACGTGACTGGAGGGTGAGAGAGTACCTACTCCCACGACTTAGCGGGACCAGACTGACGTATTCACCTTTACAAATGGATGAAAATATATGCAGAAACATGTAGCCTTTATCGAACATTGACCAGCAAGATAGGATCCATCAAAAAAAAAAAAGAAAAAGGTCCCATGAATCCACCATCACCATTAAATAAACCCAATTCCTTCCCTTGCATTAAATGTGCCCAGCCACCAAAGCAACCCCATATACACTGCGACAAACACCAAAGTCTACTATTCCTGTAGACCATTGGTGGACCGATTTGGTGCATGAACCATACGAGCTTCTAGACTATCATAGACTGTACCAAGACTTATAAATGGATTTTGGTTTGGATTTTTAGACTCGTTAAGCTCCAATTCGAGTTTAGTTTGCATCCTCTTGACATGTAGGCCGAGCTCTTCAAATTAATAAGCTTCTAAATTATTAATCCTGCCAAATCTCCATAGTTTCTAGGATTCTAAACATCTCAAGTAATTTGAATGCCTACCAAATGAAGAAGAAATATAAATTAATTTTTTATTAAACTTTAATAGATGTAAAATTATTTTGGTATTTATGTTGATCAGTCAGCTCAACATTTACTTTTTATAAATATACACTAATTTCATATTTTTAAATAACTAAAAATATTTAATTTGTAAGAAAGTTTAATTTAGTTATAAATCAATTTTTTTTAGAAGATGTTAGCATTATTAATTAACTAAAATATTTAAAATAAACATCCAAATGGTGACTTACCATATCCTCCAACTTTCTCATTGCTAGTCCCTTAGCAATGCAATAAAAATATAAGTATTGATTTATAATAATGTCTCATTAAGATCCTCCTTTATAAAAAGTACATCAAGGATTGAAAGTTAAAAGAGTTTAGCAAATATCACTAATTATGTATAGAGTTTCAGAAGCAACTTTGTAGTCGGTACAATCAGAAACTTTCTTAGAATTCATCTAAAGATCTATGCTACTTTTTTTGTGATAATTAACTTAGCATTTGGGTACTAGCTTATAAAAAATAAATATATCTTCTTTTATCACATATTTTGGTTAATCTTCTATACACCTCCAAATTAAGCTCATGAACTTGATAGCTTTTATACTATGTTTTTTTAAATATTGTACTGCTATCGAGTGTCTTAACCCCATAAGCTTTTTGTTTGATCCATATAACGAGTTTTCAGCTAATGACTCCCAAATTAGATAACCTTAGGCTACTAGGTATAGAATACCCCTCGAACTTACTTGCTCGAGTTAGATAGGCTATAAGTTAAGACTAGCTTTACAACAAGCTTCTTGCCCTCCTCATCTTTTGATGCGAACCATAATGCTTGCTTAAGCAAAAGGATCCAATTACTTAATGATAAGTATTTAGAAACTTTTTTTTTTTTTTTAGGAGGTAACTCTTTTTTTAAATTCAAGTTTCTTTAATTGGGATATATATCAATTATCAGTTTTCAATGAATTGAATTCTCCAGTTGGCCTTAAAACTAGTACTTATTTTATCTTGCCAATGTGCATGTGCTATTGATATGCTAATAGCATTTAGGTGACCTAAATAAGTCATTAAAAATTTGATAAACTAGTCTACACCTTGACTCGCTACAGTCGTTAGTAAATACTTTTTAAATGTATTACTTTTTTCTAGTTTATTTCGCTCAAGATTTTTTTTGACACATGATTTATTCAAGAATTTAGAAATATTTTTTTAAAAAAAAATTAAAAAAATTTACAAAAAAATTTTTTTTAAATAAAAAAATATTTTTTAAAATAAAAAAAATAATTTTTTTTTAAATTAAAATACTTTCAAAAGATTTTTTTAAAAAATTAAAAAAAAAATTCTACACCCCAACTTAAATACTATTATCTCTAATAGTATAAATAAGTTAAAGAATTAATTCAAGTCATAAGAACAAAAAAAATATATAGGGATAGAAGTGACTTGAGAAGAGGAGCTCATCGTTAATATGAAGGCTATAATTTTTTTAAAAAAAAGAGAGCATAAAAATAAATATTGGATTACCTCTCAACAAACACTATGTTTAACATCATTAGCTAGATGTTTATTAAGACGACTCTAAAGAATTGGATTGTCTCCAAATAAGTACTAAGTTTAATATCATCAGCTAGATGTTTATTAAGACTACTCCTAAAAAATTAGATTACTTTCCAACAAGTACTAAGTTTAATATTTTCAATTGGATATTATAAGAGAGTTTAATGTATAATCAATTTTAGCAAGCCCCCCAAGATTTTAAAAGGATAAGGCCAATCAGGAGGCCTTGTCATCATGACAGAAAAATATTTATAGAATATTCTATAATGATTAACTTGGATCAATAAAGTATATTGAGCAAGCATGTTATACTAGGATTTTAAAATATTATTATAGTTTGTATGATGATCAGGAAGGGATTGTATTGTTGAGTTGAGATTGGGGATAGTAGTTGAGAAATTTCTTTAAATATAACTTGTTCTACCTTAATCCCTTTCTCGGGTAATATATTTTTGGCATCATCCCTTCCAATTTTATAACATGGTACTTTGTCTAAATTAACATGCAATATATCTCCATTCATCATTTTAGTATTGTAGATAGATTTTGGAGGCAATCCTCAAAAATAGTATCGAATATAGAGAAATCAATTATAAAATTTTTAAAATATTGATCACTCATTTTAGAGATATCATATCAATAGCTTTTTCATATACTTTTAGAATATCTTTAAGTTGGGCTTCCTGATTAAAGATCACGGGAAAAATATCAATGGGTGTATCAAGAATTGGCTTTAGTTCTAGATCATTTGGTAATTCTAACAAGAAAACTATTAGTGGACTAGGTGATGGCTCATGTTTGTCAATCCATAATAGGATAGTTTCAAAGTAAAGTATTTCTACTAGGTTATTTACTTCTATACTATACCTATTTACATAAAATTATCCACTCCTAAATAAGTCAGATAAAGATCTAACAAATCATGGAAAAGAATTATGGGTGTAGCTTCCCTTATTATGTTATTCATTTATGATTCTTGGAAAGTCTCAATTAATTCTATCATTTTATCTCTTTGTTCTCCCCTTCCATTAAAAGGAGTGGTTAATTCTAGGATACTTGGAAATGGGCCCTTATGTGAGTGGGGTAATGATGGAATTGGTTCATCCCATTAGTCTAATTTCTTGAGATATATTTATGTCTTAGTCAAATTATCTATATTGATCTTTATGGCTATGCAAATTTTCTCTATGATAAATTTATTTTTGAGAGTTATAGTTGATTATTCAGGAAAATTTAGAGAGTCATTAAAGTTTTGAGCTAAGTATTATCTCTCTAGTTACTTTTGGGCTGACTAAGTAGCTCACCTTCTCCTTATTAAGTGAGCTTAATAATTGATCAGTTTGATCTATTAGCTCATCGATAGATGTTGGGTCATGGTTATTTGTTGAAGTTGAGTAGACCTAACATAGTCTAGGTTGGTCTATTGAGAAGGTGGGTATGATGCTTGTAGAACCTTCTCTTCAAGTAATATACTATAAATAGTTAGAGAAGGTTGATATTGTGAATTGGGCATATTATAATAGGGTGCACCTATGAACAAAGATCCTTATATTACCGGGTAACCACTAGGTATGGTTGCCACAAAAAATTGGTTGAGCTTTCCGGTTAGAATTATAGGCATTAAAGTATAGCTTATTGTCTAATATATAGGTCATTTAGGTTTGATCTTGTTAAACTTGGTCATACATAGATCTAGAAAATTGGTACATAGCTAGGCATTTACTCATAAGTGAGTGGGGCTCAAACATATTGTACGAACTTATGGTGCCAGAATAAAGGGTAGAGTGGAAGAATATCTGATAGCTAGTAGGTGATCTAGGCGATTTGAAAAATGGGACAACTTATCCAATCTATTATCTAATATATGAGATAGCTCATCTACTTTACTGTAACAATTCATATTCCTACCACTGATCTATTTTATTAGATTAGTTTGATTATTCGATATGCAACAAGAATTTTAGATTATAGCAATTCTTCTTCTATTTTTTATTTTATTATTATTTTTTTGGCGGGGGGAAGGAGAAACAAAGAAAAAGAAAGAAAGAGGAGTTCTAAAGATGAAGACCTAAGGAGTTCTAAAGCTAATAGAGAGAGAACAATTAGTTAAGGTTGATGTAAGTTACAATCAAGTTAGCACAAAGTAGACTTTTTATCTTAGGGTTAATCTAGATCTAAATAGCTCCTAACTGTCAAGGCTGTCCTAAAGCTCTCCAAATCAAAAACTAACTAACCAATTAGCCAAGTAAGGGTAAGATTGATGGAGATTCCCCCATTAATTTCTTTAGATATTAAATAAATTGGCCGGTCAATCAATGGAACAAATTAAAGAACCACCTCTCTTTAGGGCTGCATCATCTTTGAACCTCTTGTCTAGATACCAGTTGTTGACACTAAATCTCCACCGACCAGATGGAGTGGTTCTTCCGCCGAATCGCTGTTGATCGGAACCTGCAAAATAGATCCCCTGATTGAAAATCTTTCGGTGGGGGACACTCCAATGCCAAAGTCAGAAGAAACTCAGGCAGCAACAGAATGGAGTGTGTGAAAGCAGAGAGGGAAGGGAGAAGAATTCAAATTGCTTGAATGAGCCAAAAACTTACCTCGAGTGTCCCCTCTTACCAGTATTTATAGGCTCCAACGTAACTACTTATGGTTATGGGAGTTGGCAAGTGCAACCTCCACAAGGTTGTAAGTAGTGGCTGTCGGAGAATCAGTTGTTTTGGAGCTTTTTCAATCTGAGGATTTCGACCATGTGGGTGGTTGCAACAACCAAAATAGACTTCAACTATTTTGGGGTTGGAAAAGCCCACATGTTCAAAATGCCTTTCTTTTCTAAAATAGATCTGAAGTGAGCTTAACATTCTCTTTAGTAGCGCTCCTAAAGAGAATGTTAGTTATACACTCCAGAAAAGTTTTTTTAGGAAACAAAAAGATAAACACTTATCGTCCAGAATACGAGATAATATGCTCTTCCGATTATGTTAAAGGAATAAAGCCGAAGACACCCAATTGAAAGGCATGGTTGATGGGGATCCAGGGCAGGTCAGGATTCTTTTTCTATTTTTTCTTATTTTCTCTTCTTTTTTTTTTTTTCTATTCCCGCTATTACACCTATTCCCACTATTCCAGTTTTATCCCTAACTTATCCCCACTTTATCTGTGCCTTATTCCATCTTCCTCCATCTTTCTCCTGTGATTTTGTAAAATTCCCAAACCCTAGCCCACCACCCCAACCCCCAGATCCGGGTTGCCTGACCCCCGGCCACCTCCACCGGCCTGCCGTTGATGCTCGCTGGCCTCGCTCTCGCTGGAAAACTGGCCATCCGCCGCCCATGCCCATGGGAAGACAAACGATCCGCCTTGGGCATGCCGCCGCTCCATCGCCTGCCCGCCACAGCCTGTCACAGTGCCGCCGCCCGCCTGTGCTCGCCGGCCGTGGGAGGTCCTTGCCGGTGCCCATGGACCCCACGACCGTGGGAAGGCCAAACGGCATGCCCGAGCATGTCGTGCCACCGCTTGCCGCCGCCCCGCCTACAGACGCCGCCGCCTTCTGCCGCCAGCCGCTGTCCCACCATCCCGCCATCTCGCCATCTGCCGGCCAAAGCTTGGCCGCCAGAGGCCCTTGCCGGCGCCCAGGGGTCCCATGCCCATGGGAAGGCCAAACGGCATGCACAAGGCATGCCGTGCCACTCCTGTACCGCCACCCCACCTGCAGCCCGTCGCCCGCCATCCGTCGGCCCCGTGCGCCACCCGCTTCCCGGTCGCCGACCGTCCGTCGGTGCTCAACGAAGATCGTTCCTCCCTCTATGCACGACCGTGAGAGAGTTCCGCATGATTTCTGGAGCAATCCAGTTTTCAAAGCAACACACTTTTCAGAGCACTTCATCAAGCCAACATGCTTTTCAGAGTATATCAGCACCCATTTTGATGCAGCATGGATTTTGATGTAACTTATTTTCCTTTTTTGGTTTGCTTGTAGGCTAAGTAATTGAGGGATTTTGTTTGCCTATATAAAGGCCCCCTCTCCTCCTGTAATAATTAAGATTGATAAGAGTTTTTGGTTTAGCCACTGGTCCTGGTTCTGCGCTGAGGCCTGTCTTTCCATCACCTGCGGGTGTCGAGGGGTGTAAGACCCCACTTCCTTCACTCCATGCGAGCGTCGAGGGATGCGAGGCCCTAGTTATTCCCTTTCATGTCGAGTCCCCCTCTAGGTCTTAGGGATTTTCCTTTACGGTCCCAGGTAGCGATTTGGATGGGACACCCTAGGCTCCGCATATAGTGAGATGGGTGGGACGCCCTAGATTACATGTAGTGGAGTGTGTGAGATGCCCTAGAGGTGCAATGTCTCTCCGTGAAGGTGAGTCCCCAGTCCTAGAGTATCCATTTTTCCTACCCTCCGTCCTATTGTTCCTTCACCAACAAAATTGAAAATAAAAGAGTTAAGCTATTTTAGGATTTTAGTATCAATTTCGTCCTAATCCCGGGAGGTTTCTTAGCCCTCCCACGGTCCTAGTTTGTTTAGGTGTTCCCCTTTTCCAAATAATCCAAGGTACATCAAGGCCGTCCCTCATCAATTGGTACCAGAGCGAGTTGTGGATTAGGGTGTGCTCCATTTTCGAACTCGACGGAGTCAAGTTCTTTGCGGTCGAGGAAAATGATGGGGATCCAGGGTAGGTCCGGATTCTTTTTTTTATTTTTTTTATTTTCTTGTATTTTTTTATTTTTCCTATTCCCGCTATTCCATCTATTCCCAGTATTCCAGTTTTATCCCTAACTTATCCCAACTGTATCCCTACCTTATTCCATCTTCCCCATCTTTCTCCCATGATTTTGTAAAATTCCCAAACCCTAGCCCACCACCCCGGCCCCCCAGATCCGGGCTACCCGACCCCCGACCACCTCTACCGGCCAGCTGCCAGTGCTCGTCGGCCCCGCTCTCGCCGGAAAACTGGCTGTTCACCACCCACGCTCATGGGAAGATGAACGGTCTGCCTTAGGCATGCTACCGCTCCACCGCCTGCTCGCCGCTCGCCTGCCGTCGCTTGCCGCCATCCCACCGCCCGCCGGTGCTCGCCGATTGCTGGAGGTCCTTGCTGGCACCTATGGGCCCCACGGTCATGGGAAGGCTAAACGGCATGCCCGTGCATGCCGTGCCAGTGCTTGCCGCCGCCCCGCCTGCAGCCACCGTCGTCGTCCGCCACCAGCCGCTGTCTCGCTGTCTCGCAGTCCACCGGCCAAAGTTCGGTCGCCGGAGGCCCTCACTGGTGACTAGGGATCCCACGCCTGTGGGAAGGCCAAACGACATGCACAGGGCATGCCGTGCCACTCCTGTGCTACCACCCCGCCTGCAGCCCGCCGCCCGCCACTCATCGTCCATCGGCCCCGTGCACCACCCGCTTCCTGACCGCCGGCCATCCGCCGGTGCTCGGCGGAGATCATTCCTCCCTTTGTGCACTACCGTGAGAGAGTTTCGCATGATTTTTAGAGTAGTCCAATTTTCAAAGTAGCACACTTTTCAGAGCACTTCATCAAGCCAATATGCTTCTCAGAGCAGATCAGCACCCATTTTGATGCAGCATGGATTTTGATGTAACTTATTTTCCTTTTTTGGTTTGCTTGTAGGATAAGTAATTGAGGGGTTTTGTTTGCCTATATAAAGGCCCCCTCTCCTCCTGTAATAATAAGATTGATAAGAATTTTTGGTTTAGCCACTCGTCCTGGTTCTGGGCTGAGGCCCGTCTTTCCTTCACCTGCGGGTGTCGACGAGTGTGAGACCCTACTTCCTTCGCTCCATGCGAGCGTCGAGGGATGCGAGGCTTTAGTTTTCCCCTTTCCCGTCGAGTCCCCCTCTAGGTCTTAGGGATTTTCCTTTATGGCCCTAGGTACCGATTTGGGTGGGATCCCTCATCAACTTGGTATCAGAGCCTAGTGGATTAGGGTTTTCTCTTCCTCCCCGGCTTCCCATCATTCCTCGTGTCCAGATCTTCCTGTGCAAAACTTCTCAAACCTCGGTCAGCCATCGAGGCCCGTCAACGCCCTGCACCTAAGCCCCTCTCCCCTGCTGCCATCGCCTGTGAAGCACGCCTCCACTGACACCGATCCAGAAGTTCCTGCCCGTGAAGCCTGTCTCCAACCTTCCGCCTCCATCCCGTGACCCAACCCCAACATCCAGCAGACGAGTCCCGCACCAAGGCCCAGGCCACCATCGCCGCCCTCGCCGACCCTGGCCTCGACCGCACGGCCGGCCGTGACGTCCCATCCGCCCCTTCTGCCAGATCTATCCCAGCACCTGAAGGCACCTCCGGTCGAATCCCCTATTGCCGTGACTCCCACGACCACCGCCTCCAAAGCCACCGACACTAATCGGAGAGCCTCATCGCTGCCCCACCCGTCCGGAACCGCGCCACTACCCTCGCCAACCCCGGCCTCGACCGCGCAGCCGATCGTGGCATCCCGTCTGCGGGTCGGTCATCCCTTGTAGATGCAAGTCGCCGCCAGGCCAGGGGCGCCGCCCGCGCCCTTCCCCATGCCGCCATCATTGAGGCCCGGGATGCCCCCCCACCCTGTTGATCAACACCACCGACGCCTTCTATCCATCGGCGACACATCTCGGGTCGATCGCGTGCGGGAGGACCAACCGAGCCTTCGTCATCCTCAACCCCCAGAGCATGTTCACCCCCTCCCTCCCACTGGATCCTCCTTGTTCTTCGGCCGGAAGCCGACAACACCCCACCACTGGAGACGCCGGCTCCGTCTCCTTCCTCTTCGCTTGTGTGCCCTCCCATGGCGAGCCGAGCCCTGCAACAGGGCCTCGGAACTAAGTCCCCTGTGCCACCGAGCCATGCCGACTACCGTCCGGCCATCTTCTTCCCGTGCCTCCACCATCCCGGCCCCAGCGACGCCCATCGGGAAGCCTCCCCCTGTTCGGTCTGCATCAGTCGCCCATGGGATGGAAGGAGATCGCACGAATGATTTGCCTTCACTGTTGCCGACTTCAGCGCACACTTTCTGGAGTAGCACACTTTCTAGAGCAGCACGGATCTCAGCGCTACATAATCTTCAAAGCTGCATTGATTTCAAAGCAGCCAATAAAAAAAGCAAATCAGTGAAAAAAAATCAAAGAAAAAAAAAAGAAAAGAAAAGAAGTTGAAAAAAAAAAGGTGAACCTAGAGTCCTTTTTTATTACTTTTGGTTCCATCAAACCCCCACTGAACCTGACTCGACGGATTCGAGTTCTCCCCATAGCAGGGGAATGATGGAGACCGAGAGTCTATTTTTTTATTTTATTTAGTCCTGTGTCACTTTAATCAAAGTGAGCCAATCGAGTCCTGTAATAAAGTGAGACAACTGAGTCAGTTGAGTCGACTTAGTCAGATCCAGTTGTTTTAGTTCAGTCAAGAGTCCAGTTGAATCATTCAAGTCAAGAGGAGAGTCATCATACCAGAAGATTCACCAGAACCCTCCAACCAGAGATGGCCTTCATGCACCTGGACCCTTTCATGCCACCAAGCCCGCAAGAGAGATGTTGCCCAGGTGGCTACCAAAGAGGGGGGTGAATTGGAAATTTTAAAAAAAAAAATTTAAAGCAAGTAATGTGCAATTCAAAATCTTTTGCAAGTGGTAGGTGCTGTGATAGAGTTATAAAATGCAGAAGCTAAACAGAGTAGAGAAAACAATACAAACACACCAAATTTATAGTGGTTCGGAGTAACCCAGCTCCTACGTCCACTACCCAAGATACCACTTGGGATTTTCACTATATTCACACCCGAATATAGTAGGATTGTTTTACAGGATCATAATCCAAAACCACTACATTTGGTTTTACGGGATCACCAAAGAAATCCAACACCCTTTGGTTTTAACAGGCTCACCAAAGAAACCTAACTTGGTTTTCATAGGATCACCAAGAACCTAACTTGGTTTTCACAGGATCACCAAGAACCTAACCCTTGGTTTTAACAAGGCTCACCAGAACCTATTTGGTTTTTCAACCGGGCTCACCAATAACCCACAATTCAAAGATTGAATTGAAAATAAATGCAATAAAAATGACAAACTCAGGTTGTCGGATAGTTACCGGTGCAACTTAATAGAAGTCCACTTAAATGCTCTTGAATAAGTCTTAATTACTTCAGTGGCTTTTTCCAAAAAATTACTTCAAGCTTCAGATTAGAGTTGATGAAGACTTGAAAGCTTGACTTGAATTCTCTTGTGCTCTTGTGCTGTTGGTTGGTAGGATATTTAGTGAATCTCTCTTCTTTGAAGAACTCTCTTATTGATTGCTTTAAGGTAGTTCAAATCCTTCAAATTTAAAATCTTCCATCATCCCAAGGTAGTTCTAGCCATTATAAACTGTTGGGGAATGATTTGTGACCATTGGAGCACCTTTTAGCATTCAAAAATAAATTCTGGAACTAGTCGTTAAATACCTGAAAATGATGTTCGCGTCGGCTCGGATTCATTCGAGTCAGCTCGGATCCTTCGAGTCAATAGGTCGAGTCGCCAAATCTTCAATGCAGTCAGCTCTGTGCTCAGGTCGCAGAATGTCACTCTAGACGAGTCAGCTCTTGATAGCTTGGGTCGGCTCGAATTTGAAACTTGAAAAGCTTGAACTCGAGGAGTCAGCTCTTTTCAACTTGGGTCAGCTCTTCTTCTCAGGTTCGGAAAAACTTTACTCTGGAAGAGTCGGCTCGATGCAGTTCAGGTCGGCTCGCTTTCTCAGGCTTTCAAAATTAGGTATGGCAGAGTCTGCTCTTTCTAGGTCGGGTCGGCTCGCCTGGCTGTTCTCAAAAAACTTCAGGAAATGGACTCTGGAGGAATCGACTCGGACTGATTCCAGTCGACTCAGATTCACTAGAGTCGGCTCGCTTTTCATCGAGTCAGCTCGGATTGCTGCATTCCAGAATCCTTGCTACGTGCCAGTAAGTAGAGTTGGCTCTTCTTCACTTGGGTCGGCTCGAGTGTCTTCTTCAAGATTTTTACAATTGAACTTAAAGAAAACTCTCACCAACTCTTTTATAATTTTACATAAACCAACTCAAACTAAAACTCATGGCACACATATACTCACAGAAGTAACCCTTTTTACTTGAATTTTCTTAGCATTTTCATTGGGTTCTTCTTTACAAAAACATTTACAACACAACTTAAATAAGAAAATAGAAATATAGGAGTTGAAGTTTGAACATGTTATACATCCTACAAAAACTTATCAAACACTTGAAGAGTTGTCAGAAATAAATGTACATGCTTCAATGTTTGGTTATCATCAAAATCACTTGGGGGGTCAACAATCTCCCCCTTTTTGATGATGACAAAACACTGAGCATGAAAAATTAATATAAAACTTTATAATTACTTGTATAATAGTTTTTGCAGGAGTATATGAACAAGTAGAACAAATTAACTTCAATTAGTGCCAAACAATGAGAGAAGAATTAGGGCTTATAGAGATAATCTCCCCCTCAATAAAATACTCAATGTTTTGGCATACTTTTCATTCAATTTTATATTTCAAAGCTCAAGAACTTTGATCAACAGAGCTAACAAATGTTGAAGTGTAAAAAATTGTAATTCAAGGCTTTAAACATTATAAATCAGAATTTAAAGTGCCAGAGTTTGAAATACAATACAATACATATTCTTTTCAAGTGCCAGAGCAAATATTCAGAACACAAATATATCAGAGCTTTGAAGCATCAAAATTTTATCCTTTTCATGCAATACTTTCTCCCCTTTTTGTCAATCAATCAAAAGGTAGAGTATGTAAAAAGGTTAGATTTTAAAATAGATAGAGAAAGTATTTAAAATTATTTGAGATAATTTCACTTTCTCATATTATCTTGAAATTCTAATTAAAAGATTAGTCATTGTAAGATCAATCAAACATTCAATTTATAAAGAAATTGAAGAATTTATGAGACAAAAGGTGTACTTTCATTCAATTTCAATAGTTCAATACAAAGTACAAAAGAAAATAAAGTACATTTAATCACTATCAGTGTCTACTTTGAAGTGTGGAGGACGGCCTGGGATTTGAATTCCCAGAGGCAAAGAAGAAATGGGGTCTGGATCTAAGGGTGCCTTAATATGAGGAGCAGGTTGCCTAGGATGAGTAGAAAGAGTATGAAAAGGTATCGAAGAAGATCTAGGAACACTCAAAGAAGCTTGGATTTCTTCAACTTTGGACATTAACTTCCACACGAAATTGTTTGTTGATTTCAGTTCAGCTTCAACCTTCTTTACACTTCTAGAAGCAACCAAGTCTTCTATTCCTTCTTTGATTTCTGCCACTTCTTTTTGTAGAGCAAGCATTTTCGAAGCTTGGACATTAGCAAAAGCTTCTGCAGACCCTCTTAGCCTTCCGAACTCACTTCTGATTATACCTATACCCTTGGTATAATCTTCTTCCATTTTCTTTCCTGCCTCGAGAGATCCCATTCTGACCCTTAAGTTATCCATTTCTGTTCTGTAGGCTTCAAGGATTTGAGTGATTGAACTTTTGATAGAATCTGAACTAGATGTAATCAACTGAAGGATCGGCTGGAAATCTGTCTCAGTTGTACTAGTTGTTGTGGCTTTGGATGCTTTAATACTATCAATTCTTCCTTTTAGATTATTTATTTGTTCTCCAAATTGGGCTAGTTTGTCATTGACTAATTTTTGAAATACTCCAAACATCTCACTCATAGAAGATTTGATGGATTCAGACATACTATTCATTTGATCTGCCAAGAAGTCTTGTATTATTGAAGTGTTTATTGTTGGAGCAGTAGCAGCTTGACTATGACTTGGAATGTCTGCAGTCTGATCAAAGGTAGGTGTGCTGTATAGTATGTCAGGCAAGTCAGGGATAAAAACATCTGGAAGAGAAGTATCAAAGTCCATCTGCACAGGGGATTCCTGCTGTGGTTATGGCTCAGGGATATGCAAAGTTGTGCCTTCACCAACCTCTTCTTCAATTTGTTCTTGGACTTCTTCAGTCTCTTCAGCTATGTCACTTTTCTTCTTCCAGGTACCATCAGTTAATAAATATCCCATTCTCTAAAGGGTCTTAGCTGTGTAGGTATCAGTGTGTAGTAATGCCTTACTATCTTCTTTTGTCAAATCTAAATTTGCTCTTTGAAAGAAGATTGAAAGTATCATTCCATATGGCAAACAGGCTTTAACTTTCCTAATTGCCTCTTTCATTTGGATGATCATTATTGTAGGCAAATTAATCTTTTCACCATTGATTAAGAGCTCCATAAAACATAAGTCCCTTTCACTTACCCAATCAAATCTACCTATTCTAGGTAAAAAGACAGCTTATGAAGTTATGAAGGAGTCTCATTTCAATAGACAGCATATTTTCCTTGAGAATCCCAATCTCATTTACCTCAGCTCTTTCCAAAACTGTCTACAATGCCTTGGTTCTGTCCTTCAATACAAGATATTCAGTACCTTCAAAGGGCATTTCCAAGATGCTTCCTAAAATCTCAGCAGAAATGATTATCCTCTTTCCTTGTACTGTGGATTCAATAAAATTCTCTCCAAGCATCAGATTCTCGTAGAACATTTTAACTAGGTTTGGATAGGTCTTAATATCCAATGAACATAAATTTCTCCAACCCTAATTCTCAATTAAATCTCCAATCACAAAACCAATTTCCCTTAGGTATTCGAATAAAATATGTTAGCCTGTAGTAACTGGTCTAATACCTAATGACACTTGTTGGCTAGGAGAAACTGGACTTGCTTCCTCTTCTTCAGCCTGTGGTTCATTTCTGGAGATATTATCTTCACGGAACTTTATTCTTCGTTCTTGTGGAGCCGCATCCCCAACTCTCCCAGTCATCTTCCCAACTACTCTTTTTGGTGCCATTGTGCAAAGAAGCTGAGCTTAGAAGAGGTTTATGGAAGTTTAGAGAAGTTTAGAAAGTTTCTTGGAGGGAATGGAGTAGGGTTTGAGAGTATAAAAGATAAGAACAAAACCCTACGGTTTGAACTAAAAAGAGACGACTCGACATTCGAGCCGGCTCGACCAACAGTCTATCTTCTCGAGTCAGCTTGAGCAGAGGGAGAAAAAAAAAAATTTGTAATTGATCAAGGCTCATAAAATTTTGGGATTTGGATCAGAAGGTTATCTAGATACATTGTCTTTAAGATTCTTAATGTGTTTCTAGATAAGATCACATAACCCTAGTTCATTTCTAATCATTGCAAACCTATCTAAATTTAATGGTTTGGTAAAAATATCAGCAAGTTGGTTTTCAGTTGGCACATATTCAAGAGTAATATCATTATTCAAAACATGTTCTCTTATGAAATGGTGCCTAATTTCAATGTGTTTGGTTCGTGAATACTGTACAGGATTTTTTGTCAAAATAATGGTACTTGTGTTATCACATTTGATTAGAATTTTGGATTGTGTAACACCAAAATCTTCTAGCTGTTGTTTAATCCATAATACTTGAGCACAACAATTACCAACAGCAACGTACTCTGCCTCAATAGTGGACAATGCTATGGAGTTTTGCTTCTTACAGTGCCATGAAATTAAATTCAACCCTAGAAATTGACAAGTACCGCTAGTGCTTTTTCTATCTACTTTACAACCAGCATAATCAGCATCAGAAAAATCAATTAAATTCAAAGATGATTCTTTTGAATACCAAAGACCTAGGTTACTTATACCTTTCAAGTATTTAGAAATTCTTTTAATAGCAAGCATATATGTTTCTTTAGGATTGCATTGAAATCTAGCACAAACACATACACTATATAAGATATCAGGTCTACTAGCCATCAAATATAAAAGGGATCCGATCATACCTTTATAAAGCTTTTGGTCAACATTGGATCCATTTTCATCTTTGTCTAGCCTGCAGGTAGTGCTCATGGGTGTGTTAGCCTCTTAGCTTGTTTCCAAGCCAAATTTCTTGATCATCTCTTTGATGTACTTGGCTTGGTTTATAAAGATTCCTTCTTTCATTTGTTTGACTTGTAATCCAAGGAAGTAATTGAGCTCACCCATAAAGTTCATTTCAAACTTAACCTGCATTAGCTTGGTAAATTCTTCACGAAAACTTTCATTAGTTGTACCAAAGATAATATCATCAAGGTATATTTGTATAACTAATAGATCATTTCCTTTGTTTTCAATAAAAAGAGTTTTGTCAACATTTCCTCTTTTGAAATCATTTTTAAGTAAAAACATGCTCAATCTACCATACCAGGTCCTAGGTGCTTATTTCAAACTATACAAAGCTTTGTTCAACTTAAATACATGATTTGGAAAAGCAGAATTTTCAAAACCTGGTGGCTGTTTTACAAAAACTTATTCAGAAATAAATTCATTTAGAGAAGTATTTTTGATATTCATTTGAAAGAGTTTAAAGTTCATGAGCAAGCAAATGTAAGAAGTAATCTAATAGCCTCACGTCTTGCTACCAGAGCATAAGTTTCATCAAAATCGATATTCTCTACTTGATTGAATTCATTTATTACCAACCTTGCTTTATTACTTATTACTTTACCATTTTCATTTAGTGTGTTCCTAAAGACCCATTTGGTTTCTACTATTGGATGGTCTGTAGGTCTACTAACTAGTATCCAAACATTATTCCTTTCAAACTGGTTTAATTCATCATACATGGCCAACATCCAGTTATAATCATTTTCAGCTTCTTCTATGCTTTGTGGTTCAATTTGAGATACGAAGGCTAGGTAATTATGTGCAGTCCTATGTGCTGACCTAGTCCTAATACCATGAGAGGGGTCACCAATGATTAAATCTCTAGGATATGAAGTTACATACCTTCATTCTCTTGGTAGATTTGTATGATCCTCACTTACCATTTCATTTACATCTTGCGTTAGTTTGTCCTGGATGTTTAGATCTTCCAATTCCTTTTATAGAGTACCTGCATCATTGTCTATGTACTCATCTTTTCTAGATGGTGAGGGGTTAGCTTCATCAAAAATAACATGAATTGGCTCTTCTACAGTAAGAGTTCTCCTGTAAACACTCTATATGCTTTGCTATATAATGAATAACCAAAGAATATAGATTCATCAGATTTTGCATCAAACTTTCCTAGGTTATCTTTGCCATTATTTAACACAAAGCATTTACACCCAAAAGCATGAAAATAATTAATATTTGGTTTTCTTCCTTTCCAAAGCTCATAGGGGGTTTTCTTTGAAATTGGTCGTATCAAAACTCAGTTTAGTATATAACAAGCAGTGTTCACCGCTTCTGCCCAAAAGTATCTTAGAAGATTACCTTCACATAACATTGTTCTAGTCATTTCTTTCAAAGTCCTATTCTTCCTCTCTACAACACCATTTTGTTGTGGTGTTCTAGGAGCGGAAAAGTTGTGATCAATGCCATGCTCAGTGCAATATTCATCAAATAATTGATTTTAAAATTCAGTTCCATGATCACTTCTTATAGAAATAATAAAGAGATTTTTCTCATTTGAAACTTTTTCATGAAATTTTTGAAATACATCAAAAGTTTCATCTTTATGTGAAATAAATAATACCCATGTAAATCTAGAAAAGTCATCTACAATCATAAGTCCATATTTCATACTTCCTAGGCTTGTAGTCCTAGTTGGTCCAAATAAGTCCATGTGAGATAGCTCAAGGGGTCTGGTTGTTGTAATGACATTCTTCGATTTAAAACTCTCCCTAGTTTGTTTGCCTAATTGACAAGCATCACATACATAATCAAGATCTACTTTAAAATATGGCAAACCTCTAACTAGATTCTTTGAGATTAGTTTGGCAATAGTATGCATGCTAGCATGACCCAATCTTCTATGCCATATAAACATAACTCCTTGGTCTTAGCATTCATGGCTACTAGGCTGGAACTATTTATCATGGCTAGATCATTTAGATCTACCACATAGATATTTCCAAGTCTATGACCAATGAATTTGTTGCTAGAGTCAAGGAAGTTGGTTACTATACACATAGTTGATTCGAAGATAACTTTGAAGCCTTTATCACACAATTGACTAATACTCAATAAATTATGCTTCAATTTATCTACTAGCAGCACATTTTCAATGAAAGTACAGGGGATTATTTTAATCTTACCGATTCCAATTATTTTTCGTTGCAATTGTCTCCAAATGTAACCAATCCTCCTTTCATTTATAAGGTGATAAACTGATCTTTGTCACCCATCATATGCCTTGAACAGCCGCTATCAAGATATCATCTTTTCTTTAATTTTGGGGCTGCAAGACAATCCTGCAAAATAATCAAGGAGTGATTTTAGGTACCCAAGCTAACTTGGGTCCTTTCGGGTTAGCAACATTGGTTTCCTTTGGAACCCAAATGGTTCTATATTTCAATGCATTAATCATGAAATTTTTCAAGGAATTACATTGATAAGATTTATATCCAAATTTATGACATGCATAGCAAATAAATTTATCATTTTTGAATGATGCATGCTTTGAAGCTATAAAAGATGCAAAAACATAAATATTTAATTTGAAAGATTTTTTCATGGAATTCTTAGGAATATATTTTAAGCCATTTGAAATTAATTTCAATAGAAAACCTTTTTCAAATTTAGCATTTATAGCTGAAGGTTTTGAAGATACAAATATTGTTGCTGAAATTCCTTTAGCATTTAATGCATTGAATCTAATTCCAACTTTACTTTTAGAATCCTTTTGTTATTTCAAAATTAGCTCAAGCTTATTGGAACTCAAAGTCAATTTTTCTACCAAAGGCTTAAGCTTTTCAAGCTCCTTTTTCATATCAGTATTTTCGGCAACTAAAATATTATTTGTCTTGTTCAAAACAGTTTTTTCATTATTCAAGACAATAACATTTTCAAAAAGGTTAGTCAATTTTCTTTGCAAAATATTATTCTTTTCAAATATTTCATCCTTGTCTTTCAATAAAACATCGTTTTGTTTCTTTAAGGACTTAATTTTAACCCCATCTTTCTTGAATTCGATAAGTAAATCATGAAATGCAGAATTCAGTTCATCATATGTAAATTTAGGTTGAAGCTCAGGGGATGATACCTTATTTTCAAGACCCATTAAATAAAGATTCGCTGATTTTGTGGTCTCTTCTTCTTCGTTTGATGAGGACGTTTCGCTATTGCTCCACGTCACTACCATAGCTTTCTTTTTCTTCTTCTTGAATCCCTTTTTCAATAAAGGACAATCAGATCAGATGTGCCCTGGCTTTTTACATTCATAATAGGTGGGCACTTCTTTTTCCTTCTCCTTTTCCTTGTCTTTCTCCTTACTGAACTCTTTGTTCTTGTAGAATTTTCTAAAATAACTCCCTTTTCTTCTTCCCAAGAACTTTCTAAATTTCTAAAAATCATAGCAACATCTTCGTCTTCCATGTCGCTTTCAGTAAAGGAGCTTTCTTCTTTCGATTCTTCATCTTTTCTAGAATCCATAGCAGCTTTGAAGGCAATTGACTTTTTCTTCTTTTAATCATCTTTAGTTCGGTGCTGCATGGTCAGTTCATGCGTGATGAGAGATCCTAGCAATTCATCAAGCAATAGTGTATTCAAATCTCTTTCTTCCTGGATGGCAGTCACTTTTGGATCCCATTTGTCCGGAAGAGATCTTAGAATCTTTTGCACTAGATCTGCATTAGTATATATTTTACCAAGACTTTTTAAGCCGTTAATAATGTTAGTGAAATGTGAAAACATGGCAGAGATTGTTTTATTTGGTTCCATCTTAAATAATTCATAACTATGTATAAGAAGATTAATCTTAAAAGATTTCACTTGTGAAGTTCCTTCATGGGTCACTTCAAGTTTATCCCAAATTTCTTTTATCGAAGAGCAAATTGAAATTCGATTAAACTCATTACTATCCAAAGTACAATATAACAAGTTTATGGCTTTGGCATTTAGCTCTCCCATCTTTATGTCGTGTTTATCCCAATCTTCTTCAGGTTTAGGAACATCCACTCCATCAATTTTAACCATGGGACTATAAGGACCCTGTAGAATGACCTTTCACAACTGAAAATCAACTGCTTGAATATAGATCTTCATTCTAGCTTTCCAGTATGCATAATTTGTGCCAGTGAAGAGTGGAGGTCTATTAGTTGATTGGCCTTTCGCTAAGGACGTACTCATTGGATGAGCCATCAATCTTTACTCTAATGTATTCAAAGACACTGCTCTGATACCAGTTGTTTCCCGGGTGGCTACCCAAGAGGGGGGTGAATTGAAAATTTAAAGCATGTAATGTGCAATTCAAAATTCTTTGCAAGTGGTAGGTGCTGTGATAGAGTTATAAAATGCAGAAGCTAAACAGAGTAGAGAAAGCACAACACAAACATACCAAATTTATAGTGGTTCGGAGCAACCCAGCTCCTATGTCCACTATCCAAGATACCACTTGGGATTTTCATTATATTCACACCCGAATATAGTAGGATTGTTTTACAGGATCACAATCCAAAACCTCTACACTTTGGTTTTATGGGATCACCAAAGAAACCCAACACCCTTTGGTTTTAATAGGCTCACCAAAGAAACCTAATTTGGTTTTCACAAGATCACCAAGAACCTAACTTGGTTTTCACAGGATCACCAAGAACCTAACCCATGGTTTTAACAAGGCTCACCAAGAACCTATTTAGTTTTTCAACCGGGCTCACCAATAACCCAACAATTCAAAGATTAAATTAAAAATAAATGCAACAAAAATGACAAACTCAGGTTGTCGGATAGTTGCCGGTGGAGCTTAATAGAAGTCCACTTGAATGCTCTTGAATAAGTTTTAATTACTTCAATGGCTTCTTCCCAAAAATTGCTTCAAGCTTCAGATTGGAGTTGATGAAGACTTGAAAGCTTGACTTGAATGCTCTTGTGCTTTTGTGCTCTTATGCTGTTGGTTGGTAGGATATTCAATGAATATCTCTCTTCTTTGAAGAACTCTCTTATTGATTGCTTTAAGGTAATTCAAATCCTTCAAATTTAAAGTCTTCCATCATCCCAAGATAGTTCTAGCCATTATAGATCATTGGAGAATGATTTGTGACCGTTGGAGCACCTTTTAGTATTCAAAAATAAATTCTGGAACTAGCCATTAGATACCTGAAAATGATGTTCGAGTCGGCTCGGATTCATTCGAGTCAGCTCGGATCCTTCAAGTCGATAGGTCGAGTCGCCAAATCTTCAATGCAGTCGGCTCTGTGTCTCAGGGCACAGAATTTTACTCTGGACGAGTCGGCTCTTGATAGCTCGGGTCGGCTCGAACTTGAAACTTGAAAAACTTGAACTCGAGGAGTCAGCTCTTTTCAGCTTGGGTCGGCTCTTCTTCTCAGGTTTGGAAAAACCTTACTCTAGAAGAGTCGGTTCGATGCAGTTCGGGTAGGCTCGCTTTCTCAGGCTTTCAAAATTAGGTTTGGCAGAGTCGGCTCTTTCTAGGTCGTGTTGGCTTGCTTGGCTATTCTCAAAAAACTTCAAGAAATTGACTCTAGAGGAGTCAACTCGAACTGATTCCAGTCAACTCGGATTCACTAGAGTCGGCTCACTTTCCATCGAGTTAGCTCGGATTGTTGCATTCCAGAATCCTTGCTGCGTGCCTGTAAGTAGAGTCAGCTCTTCTTCACTTGGGTCGACTCGTGTATCTTCTTCAGGATTTTTACAAATGAACTTAAGGAAAACTCTCACCAACTCTTTTACAATTTTACATAAACCAACTCAAGTTAAAATTCATAGCACACACATACTCATAGAAGTAACACTTTTTACTTGATTTTTCTTAGCATTTTCATTGGGTTCTTCTTTACAAAAGCATTTACAACACAACTCAAACAAGAAAGTATAAATGTAGGAGTTGAAGTTTGAATATGTTATACATCATACAAAAACTTGTCAAACACTTGAAGAATTGTCAGAAATAAATGTACATGGTCCAATATTTGGTTATCATCAAAATCACTTGTGGGGTCAATAAGAGAGCTCCAGTCCAAGACAGGCCCCTTGTTGACCAGGTCCATCAGGATTTCTTGGCCCACAAGTTAGGGTTTCTTAGCCCTCAAGTTATGTACCCTGAGGTGAATCTATAAATACCACCCCTCCTCCCTTGTATGAATTATCTTTTTCTCATGAATACAAACTAAAGTTGAAAGTTATTTTGTCTTAGTGTTTTTCTCTAGATTGGAGTGGGTGTGATGCCCTGTTTCCTTGTTCTTGAGTGCAAGCCCTAATCTCCTGGCGACTTCTATGCTCGCCAGCGATCCTCCCCTGCTCTGTCCTGCATCAATGGTCTTCGGACCAAGATAAAGGTACGAAGCCGAAGACATATGGTTAATAAGCTTGGCTTCTGGACCAAGATAAAGATACAAAATTGTAGATATTAGGCATGGTCTTCGGACCAAGATAAAGATATGAAGCCGAAGATTTAAAGATATTAGGCACTGTCTTTGGACCAAGATAAAGTTCTGAAGCCGAAGATATAAAGATATTAGGCACGGTCTTCGAACCAAGATAAAGATATGAAGCCAAAGATATAAAGATATTAGGCATGGTCTTTGGATCAAGATAAAGATACGAAGCCGAAGGTATAAAGATATTAGGCATGGTCTTCGGACCAAGATAAAGATATGAAAACGAAGACATAGAATATCCTTTTGTAGATCAGAATCTTCATCAAGCCTAAAAGAAAATTTTCTTTGTATACTGATTTAACCAATAAAGTAAAAATTGAAATTGGTTCAAAGAATGACTCAATAATTAATTAAAATAAAACTGAGATATCATAACAGCTGCCCCCCTCTCCCAAGTTCGAAATGATTTAATTTCGAAAAATGGGAGTATTTGAAATCTATTGTTTAGTGGTAACTGACATATTATGATGGCGTTAAACCCTGGCACATCTTTCACAATAACTATTTGGTGGTGCGAGAGACATGGAGAAGACACTGTCGTCGTCTCATTTGCCATTTCGAACGAAACATTTCGAATCTGGAAAACTCTGAGAAATCTCTTTAGAAAAGAGTTTTTATCATACCAAGGCAGGACACCTAGCAATCATATGGAGATTGATCACAGTTGAGAAGCCATCATAGCCATTCATGTCATTTCACGCAAATCATAGTCACTGCTTCATTAATGGGTGACTATTAGGGAATCGTACCCATGATCGAGGCTGTTGATACGGCATATGATCGAGGAGATTTTTGAAGTGCCTTGAAACCCCATAATCTCACCTATAAAAGAGAGGAGAACTCCAGAAGAAGAACTTTCCTCGCATTCATGCTCCACAGTCTACCATTTTCCTCTATAGTCTGCCATTTTTATTTTTTCAGAGGTTAGAAGTCCTTCTTCCCTTCCTCCTTTCTTCTTCTCTACAATGTCAGAGCCCGTTGGGAACCCTTCTTCTAGCAGAGGTTTACCAGGGGTGAAACCAATAGGGAACCACCGAAAAGGGAAACCGATAGGAGTTTCCTGGGAGGTGGGACTAGTAGGGGTTCACCAGGAGGCGAAACCAGTAAGGGGAGAAGTTCCAGTAGGATGAGGAGCCCAGAAAGATCACCTGATTTCGTTGCCAGTTCTTTTTCACTTACTAAGATAGAAGATGTTAGGCGACGTTTTCACATTCCACGGACCTTCAAAATAATCCTTCCAAAACCTGAAGAAAGGGTAGATAAACATCCCATGCATTCAATTGCTATATACGAAGACCACCTTAAGGCCAGCCTTCGACTTTCACTTCACCCTTTCTTCACAAAAATCTTTAACCTTTACCAAATAGTTTCAGCTCAATTAACTCCTAATAGCTTTAGGAATATTTGTGGGTTCCTAGTCCTTTGCAAACTTAGGAATATAGAATCGAAGACATCCCTATTTACTTCTCTGTTTATGCTAAAAAGGGATTCCACGGTAAAGGGTGGTGGGTCATAGGTCCTCGACCAGGTCGAAGACTAATAAAAGGGACCCCCAGTGCAATACATGGATGGAAATCTTGATTTTTCTTTATATACTATACCAATTGGGGGTTCAATGCTGACTGGAAGGCTCCGCGTTTGGATGCAAACGCTGGAAAAAGAGTTCTGAAAGCTGATTTAAAGAGTTCAAAATTCTATCAGAGCCGAAAATTCCTTCATTTAAAGAATTGCTGAAGGAAGAAAACCTTTACCGAGCCCATATCAGTGAAGTCCCAGTATTAGGTATAGAGATAGTGATCTTCGGATTTTCCTTCTCTCCATCCTTCTTTCTTTCTTTTTTTTTCATATATATATATGATGAAATCTTTTGATTGCAGGTGAACCAATGAAGCCTCAACTTGATAAAATTCAACAGGCTTCCAGGAAGAGGGCAGTGACCATCCCTGCGACATTCGAAGTCCAAAAGAAAAGAAGAGCCGAAGAGGGCTTGAGCACTCCTCCGATGAGGCCCACATTGGACAAAGAGATACCGCCCATTTTGCCAAATCCACCTGAGCTTTCCAAGAGTCCTTCTCTGAGAATGCCCCCTCTGAAGAGTTCTCGACCGATGCCAACTCTGGATCAACGCGACGTGACATTTGACAGGGAGTCTTTATTTGCATCTCCGAGGGAGAAAGGAAAAGAAAGAGCAAAATATCGGTCTGAAGACAATCCCAGGTGGAATGCTTCTTTAGAAGGAGGCTGCAACGTAGACTTCACTATCTTTTCTGATGCAGAGGGCCTGGAGAACCAAGAACTGGCTAGGGAGCTATTGAAGCGCACACTTCTACCCAAAGATTGGGACAATACCAAGTTCCGATGCATTGAAGATGTCTCTGACTCAGTGTTCTCATCCACACTAAAGGTAAATATTGGATTGTATTTTCAAATCATAAATTTATTATTGCTAACCTGTATATTTGTTAATACAGATGATCCATGACATTACTATCATGGAAGAAAGCATCTTCGACTCCGGAGATAATTATAAAAGAATGAAGGAAAGAATGAAGGTAGTGGAGGCCGAAAAGACAAAGGCCGAGGAACAAAGACAAGCTTCGGAGGAGAAGCTTGCCCAAAGTGACACCTTGGTTCAGAGCTTGAAAGCTGATGTAGAGAAGATCCAATCAAAGAACTCTGAACAGGAGGCAAGACTTAAGAAGAGAGAATAAAGTTCGGTCTTTGGAACCTCTATTTAAGGAAGTTCATCAGAAGTTCGAAGAAGCTACTAAGAAGACCGAAGAGGCCGCTACAGAGATTCAGTCTCTGAAAAATCAGTTGGGAAGGGCGGTAGAAGATTACAAGGTTTCTTTAGCTTTTGAGAGCGAAATGATTGAAGCTGGGATCCACAGTTATAAGGGAGGCTTCAATGACTGGGTGAAGGAGGTGCAAAACCTTTACCCAGATTTGGACATTTCAGGGATTCAACTGTTTGATCTCGAAGGTCCGAATGAGCCCGAATCACAAGAGGGTCCTGAAGCACCATTAACAGCTGAAGAAGTGGTCAGTCTAATTGATCTTACTCAAGCCAATGACACTTCAACAATGGATAACTTGTAACTTTTTTCTTTATCCATCTTTTTGAAATGTAAACATCTCATTAATGAAAATCTTTTTCAGTAAGCTATTTCTTCGTGAATGTATATATGTGTGAGTGGAAATTGTCTCAAGTAAAAAGTCTTCATTTTAGAACATAATTGAAACCTCCGAAGTATATTATAATACTAAGTCCTCGAACTTAGAACAACAATCTTTTAAAAAACAGAATTCCCAACTCTAATCTAAGATTATAGTGAATGACAATATTAAAATAAGAATAATCAAAATTTTAAGATGCCAAGTCTCCAACATATGCTAAGTCTTCAAACTTAGAAATAATTTCATATAATTGTGAAGAATACCAAATCTCCAAATAAAAGCCAAGTCTTCGGACTTGAGAGAATTTCAGATAATTAAGACAAGAATCTCTTGGATGAAAATATCAAGTCTTCGAACTTGAAAACTCACTAAGTCTTCTGACTTAGGATAAAATAGAATGTGTGGGTCACCTGCATCTTCATCATGGATGAAAGGTTGATTAACCTTTAGCATTTTTGCGGGATGGATCACTTGGATCATCCTTATGCCCTTTGATCAAGGATTAAGATAGGCTGATCAGACCTACCTCGGCATTTCATAGAGTAGATTACAAAGATCATTCTCATGCCTTTTAAAAATGAAATTAAGACAGGCTGATCATGCCCACCTCGACACTTTGTGAGGTAGATCACGGAGATCATCCTCATGCCTTTTTGATTAAGATAGACTGGTTAAGCCCAACTCGGTACTTCATAGGGTAGATCACGGAGATTATCCTTATGCCTTTAAGAAAAGGAAGATTAAGACAGGCTGATTAAACCTACCTCAGCACGTCATAGGGTAGATCACGGAGATCATTCTTATACCTTTTTAGAGAAAAGATGAAAATAGAATAGTTAAATCTACCTTTGGTAATCTTGAATAAAAACCTTTATTAATAGTACTTGCGAAGGTTTTGTACATTCCAAAGCCGAGGCAGTAGAGTACCCTCTAAAGTTTCCAACCGATAAGTTCCGGGTCGAATGACCTCTTTGACTCGGTATGGTCCTTCCCATGTAGGAGAGAGTTTACCCTATTCGGTAGGTTTGGATACTTTAGACTTTTGCAGAACTAGATCCTCAGGATGAAAGGTCCATTCTTTAACACGAGAGTTGTAGTATCTTGCAATTTTATACTGATATGTAGCCATTTTCAACTGTGCCTAAGTCGTGTACCTTGTAGCAAATCCAGGTCAACTCTTCGGTGTTCAGAATTTTCGGGCTCTTTATACTGATCAATCTGCAAAGATTATAAATAGACCTCTATAGGAAGGACTGCTTCAGTGCCATAAGATAGTTGAAATGGATATTCACCAATAGCTGTTCTGGGAGTGATTCGGTGTGCCCAAAGAACTGAATTCAATTCGTCGGCCCACGACCCCTTAGCATCATTCAATCTAGTTTTAAGACCTTGAAGATTAGTCCTGTTCGTTACTTCGGCTTCTCCATTGTATTGAGAGTGTCCTACCGAGGTAAGCTTATAAAGAATGTGATACTGGGTGCAAAAACTTTTGAATCTTGGATTATCAAATTGTCTTCCATTGTCAGTTATTATGGAATAAGGAATTCCAAAATGGAAGATGATAAAATCTCTCACAAAATTTTCAACTTTTGCTTCAGTGATCTGTGCCAATGCTTCGGCTTTGACCTACTTTGTGAAATAGTCAATAGCCACTATGAAAATTTATGCTGCCCAGAAGATGGAGGAAACAGATCAAGAATATCCATTCCCAATTGTGCAAAAGGCCAGGGAGTCGTCAATGGAGTTAACTGATTTGCAGGCCATCTTTATACATTGGAGTATCATTGATAGTGATCACATCTTTAAACAAACTCTGCAGAATCCTTTTGAATGGTTGGCTAATAATAACCTTAATGGATTATTTTAAATGCCAAAGATCTGCCCCCCAGATGATCTCCACATATCCCTTCATGCACTTCTCTGAGTGCATAATCTGCATTGGATGGCCTTAAGCATTTCAGTAAAGGCTGTGTGAAAAACCTCTTATATAATGTTTCATTCAAGATCACATACTGAGAGGCCATCCACCGAAGCCGTTTAGCCTCGAGCTTATCTTCGGGTAGGGTGCCTTCTCTTAAAAATTTGAAAATATGGTCCATCCATGAAGGTTCATGCTCAACTTGACATACTTCAATTATGGGTTCTGATATGCTGGGGTCTTCAAGATATTCCACATACGTCTTCCCAAGAGAATCTGGTGCAGTGGTTGCAAGTCTTGAAAGAGCATCTGCCCGAGAATTTTCTATCCTTCATACATGAACAATCTCAAAATGCTCCAACCCAGATGTCAGGCTTTGGACTTTTTCTAAATACTAGATCATGTTTGGATTCCGGGCTTCGAAATCACCTTTTACTTGATTCACCACCAGTTGTGAATCGGAAAAAACTTTGACCCTTTTGATCTCCAATTTTTGGGAGATTCTAAATTCAGCAATTAGTGCTTCATACTCTGCCTGATTATTTGAAGCTTGGAAAGAAAATCAAAGAGCATATTCTATAACTTGCCCATTTGGTCCAACCAAAATTTGACCTGCACCGCAACTATTGGCATTCGAAGCACCTTTGACATATAGCATCTATACAAACTCTAGACCATCTTCGGTACCTTCCTCTTCGGCTATTAGCTGGTCCTCTTCAGATCTCCATGTATATTCTGCTATGAAATTAGCCAAAATCTATGCTTTCATTGCTGACCTAGGCTAGTATTCAATATCAAATTCTTCCAATTTAATAGCCCATTTAGCTATCCTTCTTGAGGTGTCAGGACAACGAAGAATGGCTTTTAAGGGCTGATCTATTAGAACCATAATGGAATGGGCTTGGAAATAAGGTCGAAGATGCTTTGCTGCCATCACTAAAGAAAAGATAATCTTTTGCACTTTGGGGTATCGGACTTCTGCTTTATGCAACACTATACTAGTGTAGTAAATTGGCTTCTATGAATGATTGGTATCTCTTCGTACTAGCACCGAATTAATTGTTTCATTTGTGGCTAACAAGTATAAGTAAAGTGTCTCTCCTTCACAAGGCTTGGAGAGCAACGGAGGATTTTCTAAGTACTCTTTCAGCTTGTCAAAGGCAATTTTATAGTCCTCTGTCCACTCAAAATTTTGAGTCTGGCGAAGAACCTTGAAGAAGGGTAAACATCTTTCTGCAGAGTGGGAGATAAATCGGCTTAGAGAAGCAACTCAACCTGTTAACCTCTGGACTTCCTTCTTGCAAGTGGGATGTCTCATTGTCCGAAGTGCTTGGATCCTTTCTGGGTTGACTTCAATTCCTCGCTTGGTGACCAAATATCCTAGGAATTTTCCATAAGTTACATCGAAGACACATTTGGTTGGATTCAATCTCATCCGATGATATCTGAGAGCATCAAAAGACTCCTTTAGATTTGCAATGTGATCAGACTTACGAAGACTTTTCATAATCATATCGTCAACATAAGCTTCTATATTTCTCCCAATCTGATTTTTGAAGACTTTGTTGATGAGCCTTTGGAAAGTTGCTCTAGCATTCTTTAAACCAAACGGCATCACTTTATAACAGTAAAACCCTTTCTCTATTACGAAAGCAGTCTTCTCTTCATCTTCAGGATCCATTCGGATCTGGTTATAGCTTGAGAATGCATCCATAAAACTCAACAACTGATGACCAACCGTAGCGTCAACTAACTGACCGATTTTTGGCAAAGAAAAACTATCCTTTGGACATGCTTTGTTAAGATCTGTATAATCTATGCAAATTCTTCATTTGCCATTTGATTTCCTCGCCATGACTACATTTGCCAGCCAATTCAGATATTAGACTTCTCTTATGAATGTAGTCTCAAGTAGCTTATCAACTTCTTCATCAATAACCTTCTACCTTTTAGGAGCAAAATTTCTCTTCTTTTTCCAAATAGGCTTATAGCTGGGAGAGACTTCCAGGCGATGCGCGATCACATCAGGTGGAATTCCAGGCATGTCCGAAGCTATCCAAGCAAAAATATCAGCATTATCTCAAAGAAAAGAAATTAATTTTATCTTGGACTACTCATCAAGCAAGCTGCCAATTTGTAAAAGCTTGGTTAGGTCATCTTCGGATAATGGCACGAAAAGTGTTTTCTCCACTGGTTCTCTAGAGTCTTAGGATTTGTCTCTTGGATCCAATTGGTTAAGTGTTAAAGACTTGGATATTTATTTATTTTGAATCATCAAACACTGGTGAGCAATCCTTTGATCTCCCCTTACTTCTCCAACGCCTGTCCTGGTAGGAAACTGAGCCAACAGGTGGTATGTTGAGACTATGGCTCTGAACTTATTCAATGCTGGACACCCCAAGATTGTATTATAAGCTAAAGATGTTCTAGCCACAATAAAATTGATAGAAAGGGTTCTTTGGAATGGTTCGAATCCAAAAGTTATGGGCAAGACCGTTTCACCCTCAACCCAACTTGATTTCCACCAAAACTAGTTATAGGAATGAGAGATCTTCGCAATTCACGTCCAGATAATCCCATCTGAAGAAAAGCATCATACAGCAACACATCAACTGAACTTCAATTATCAATCAAAATTCTTTTTACATCAAATTTGGAAATAACAGCCAAGACAACAACAGGATCATCATGTGGAAGTTGTATTCCTTGAACATCCTCATCGGAAAAAGTGATAGAATTTTTTCCTTTGAACCTTTTTGGGATATTCTTCTCAGCTTCAACATCCCATGCAGATGATCGATGAAGCATACCAACATTCCCGTCAGTTGGTTTTTGGTGTGGCAGATCAGCTTCATCAGATATTCTTGGAAGGGCAGTTGCTTCGGCTTGAGATTCTAGGCGGTTGATATACTTTCCAAGATATCCCTTTTTTATCAGGTCTTCAATGGCATCCCGAAGTTGGAAGTATTCCTCTGTGTTATGGCCATGATCCCGGTGGAATCGATAGTATTTGCTTTTGTCCCTTGCTTTTGCAGATGTCTTTAGGGGACATGGCCTTTGAAGGTATTTTTCCTCCTCAATCTCTAGCAGAATTTTTTCCTCCTCAATCTCTAGCAGAATTTTTTTCCTTGGTAATTTGAGAGGGGTATAGGCATCAAACCGGTTATTCTGCTATTTGACTATAGGACTATGCTTGAGAACTAAGGCATTGTTGAAGGATGTGGGCATGTTTGGTCCTTTGGCGCTTTTCTTCTTGGAAGGGTATCTCCCTTTTGCAAGTCTTTAGCTTGCCGCTTGCTCCTCAGCAGCTGCATACTTCTGAGCTCTTGCCAACAATTCAGCATAGTTCACTAGAAATCTTTTATCCAGGAAAAAAGTGAACCTGGACGACTTCAAGCATTTCTTCAAGGCAAACATGGCCACATGCTCATTCAAATTTGGTATTTCCAATGTGGCCAAATTGAAGCGATGGACAAATTCCTTCAAACTTTCTCCTTCATGCTACTAGAGGAGAAACAAACTATCTATGTTGCATGGCATCTTCTGGCATGTTCTGAAGTGTGAAACGAACTGCCGCTCCAATTCAGCAAAAGAGTGGATCGTCTTTGGTGGCAGGCTCGAATAGCACATTCGAGCTGATCTCTTCAATATAGCGGGAAAGGCAAGGCAGTAAAGAGCATCAGTTGCTTCTTTCACCATCATATGAGCTTTATAGCTTCCCAGATGGTCGAGAGGATCTGAAGTCCCATCATAGGCTTCTAATTGTGGGATCTTGAGGTGCTTAGGGATAACTTCATCGATAATACGATCAGAAAAAAGGGGCTGGGAGTTGAAATTGATAACCTCCTCATTTCTTCTCAGATCTGAAATTCTGGCTATTTTCGCCTGCATAGATCTGAATTTCTTCTAGAACACATAATTGATCTCCCTTTGCCTAGCTTCTTTAGGTGCAAAGCTTATAGAGAAAATAGAAGGAGAGCGTCTGACTCTTTTCTTTCCACCATGATCCCCTGTTTGACGATCTGGTGGAGAGGCATAGTGGTCACGGGATGACCGGATCTATGAGAAACTAAGGGTGACTTCTTGATATCGACCTTCTTCCTTTTCAGGTTGATTGCTGGACTGCAGAACTGGTGGTGGATGCTGCCTTTGGGCAGCAGCTTCTTACAGATTCTGGACCAGTGCTGTCAAGGCTTCTACCCTGTTTAATAGGATTTTGAA
Source organism: Areca catechu (assembly GCA_021397845.1). Classification (NCBI taxonomy): domain Eukaryota; kingdom Viridiplantae; phylum Streptophyta; class Magnoliopsida; order Arecales; family Arecaceae; genus Areca; species Areca catechu. The sequence continues at coordinate 57,220,726 of CM038047.1, read as the reverse complement.
TTGCTGTTGCCCCACCATTATCATGGGAGGCTGCACCCCCTGATCCGCTGGAAGATCATTTGCTGGAGGACTGTTTGCTCGTGGAGCCTTTATTGGAGGAGCATGTTGCTCCTGGCTTGTAGAAGCATTTCAAACTTTTCCTCTCACCATTTTTGCTTATCGAAACTCTCCTCCAGAACAGAAGAAATAGACTTTGTCCCCTTCCTGGTGCGCCAATCTGTTGATGCTGAATCTTCATCGACTAGATGGAGTGGATCTTCTGCCGGATCGCTGTTGATCGAAACCTGCAAAACAGATCCCCTAACCAAAAATCTTCCGGCAAGGGACACTTCGATGCCAAAGTCAGAAGAAACTCAGGCAACAGCAGATTGGAGAGTGTGAAAGCAGAGAGGGAAGGGAGAAGAATCCGAATTGCTTGAATGAGCCAAAAAATTATCTCGAGTGTCCCCTCTTACCAGTATTTATAGGCTCCAACATAATTACTTATGGTTATGGGAGTTGGCAAGTACAACCTGCACATGGATGTAAGTAGTGGCTGTTGGAGAATCAATTATTTTGGAGCTTATCCAATCTGAGGATTTCGACCATATGGATGGTTGTAACAATCAAAACAGACTTCAACTATTTTGGGGTTGGAAAAGCCCATATGTGCAAATTGCCTTTTTTTTCTAGAATAGATCTGAAGTGAGCTTAACATTCTCTTTAGTAGCGCTCCTAAAGAGAATGTTAGTTATACACTCCAGAGAAGTTTCTTTGAGAAACAAAATGATATACACTTACCGTCCAGAATATGAGATAATATGCTCTTCAGATTATGTTGAAGGAATAAAGCCGAAGACACCCAATTGAAAGGCATGGTCTTCGGACCAAAATAAAGGTACGAAACCGAAGACATAAAGTTAATAAGCTTGGTTTCTGGACTAAGATAAAGATACAAAATCGTAGATATTAGGCATGGTCTTTGGACCAAGATAAAGATACGAAGCCGAAGATATAAAGATATTAGGCACGGTCTTTGGACCAAGATAAAGATATGAAGCCGAAGATATAAAGATAGTAGGCACAATCTTCGGACCAAGATAAAAATATGAAGCCGAAGGTATAAAGATATTAGGCATGGTCTTCGGATCAAGATAAAGATACGAAGCCGAAGAAATAGAATATCCTTTTGTAGATCAGAATCTTCATCAAGCCTAAAAGACATTTTCCTTTGTATACTGATTTGACCAATAAACCAAAAATTGAAATTAGTTCAAAGAATGACTCAATAATTAATTAAAATAAAAATGGGATATCATAACACCAGTCAACTAACCAATCCTGATCCGGTCTAACTCTATCAGTACCTTGTCTTATTGAGCTCGAATATATTAAGGGTCAATGTCAATTGATTTTAATTTTAAGGCTTAGATCAATGCAATATGTAGGGTGGTAGTTTGTGGGCCAAGGATGATCAAATTCTCATCTTATATTATTTGTGTGTTGACCTTAAGTTGATTTAAGATGAATATGTACAATCAATTGCAGACAAGGGATACTATGCAACTAAATTAGATGCATGAAATTGATTAAACATGATAGGCTCATCTTGTCTCTAGCGATCACCAAAAAGAAAAAAAGAAAATAAATCCAAAAAAAGATAAATCTAAATGATTGATGATCTAAATAATTAGGGTTTCTACTCTTGTCATGAAGTTTTTTTTAAATTTAAGTTAGTTATGTTTAAGTTAATTAAGAAAAGTAACTGATAGAAAAAGCAACTAATACTAAAAAGGAGAAAAATCTAGAATTAGGATGGATCTCACCAAACAAAATTGGAGACTTTCTTTGTTCCCTTTTTTTTTTCTTTTTTTTTCAAGAAAAATAAACAAAAAATAGTAAACCATATTATAAAAATTAAATAAATTAAAAATTTTAGTGTTCGTGCATTCACGGGCAATGGTGCCAAAAACTTGTTTTTGGCATGATCCCGGTAATGGCATAAAAAACTTGATAAATTACGATGTTATCGCAGGACACCGCATTATCAATTTAAAACCCAACCTCTAAATAAATTAAAAATACATAGAAAGTAGCGAGTTGGCGAGTTGGATCGAATCGACGAGGAAGACAATGCTTTAGATGATTTAAGAATTTTGATTTCTTAAAAGAAAATAAAGATCGAAGTCGAAAATTAAAAATTAAAAGTATGAATAATTAAACATGGTATTAAGATCTACTATCTAGATCTTAGAGTCTATCTGTAATAATAATAAAGCACAGAAAAATAAACTTGGTACATTTGATCTATTATTTAAATCTTAGTATCTACTTGCAATAAAAATAAAGGACAAAAATTAGGTATATTAAAATAAACTTACATTAATTAAAACTGAAATATAATTACAAAGAATTAAAAAATAATAATTAAATAAATTAAAAAAGTAGTAACAAAGGTTCTAAAATTGATTTGACATAGTCTTGTTGGAATGATGGTTATTGTAATCTCTCCTTCTTTTGTACTCATTGAAGTATACTGGCTTCCTTTTCCTTTTCATCTTTGGATCTGATTAGAGGTTGATATAGGTATAGAGATGGTAGGAAATATAACTTTCTTCTAAGCAGCCAACCCATAATCAAAGCTGATGTCTCTTCCTATACCATACATCTCTTTCATAGATAATCTTTTCTATGATCTAGGGTTTTTTAAATAGAGAGAATATAGAACAAATTAGTATCAAACTAGAGTTTTAACCTTTATAGAATTATTTTAGAACTTGTGATCATTAGATTATCTCAAAATATGTCAAAATTTATCATGAATCAGGTTCAAATCATGCTTTGGAAGTTCTGTTACAGGTTATAATTTTTATCGGCCATTGGATCGGCTTTTTTGTCGTGTCGGGACTGTCAAATTTTCAGAAATTCGGTCCCAATCATGCTTTGGAAGGCCTTCTGCAGGTTGGGAATGATCTCAGCCGTAAGATCTGGTTGCTAGCGAGCGTATGGCCATCAGATGGCACGATTCAAGGCAACAAGCGTGCTGGATACTTGGTATAATTTGAGAAAACAGTGACCGTTGGATTGCTGGTTCGGACTCCTCCCTACCATGCGATGGCACACAAAAAGAATACCCCGTTCCCACCGGCCTATGTCGCATTAAATGTTTCCTGCCACTTGTCAAAAACTGCTCCCAGCCAAGCATTCCCCACCTTTTTTTTTTTTTTTTTTTTATCAGCTGCACAGGGAGTCTCCTATCAAGTCGGGAGGATGTCATTGGCCATCGGGTCTTCCTAAAGAGCAGTCCCAGTCACCTTTCATCATTAATTTGCCAGTATTAAGCGTTCCCTATCCACCATTAGATTCAACCCAAGAAAAGCGCTCAGCCATCCATAGGTCAGTAAATGCACCACGGGTCATTAATTGCGGAAAGAAAGCGCCAGCACCCAGCATTTCCGGTTCTAATTGGCCTTATTCCTCACCATCCCATCAAAGTAAAGAAAATGTCTTAGCCACCACCATCACCATTAATATAAGCCCATTTCCTTCCAATACATTAAACGCCCCCAGCCGCTTCTTTGAAACAACTCCATATACACCGCAACAAACACCAAAGTCTATGATTCCTGAAGATGATCGATTTGATGCATGAATCATATAAGCTTGTAGACCATTAAAGATCAAAGCTTATACATAAATTTTAATTTAAAATTTTAAACATGTTTGAACACCGATTCAAATTAAGTTTATATTTTTTTGATTTGCAAATCGAGCTTTTTATGTTAGCGAACTTCTAAATTATTAATCATGCTAAATTTTTAGAATTCTAAAATTCTAAACATCTCTAGTAATTTCAGCACACCTATCAAAAAAAAGAAATATAAATTAAATTTTTTATTAAACTTTTAAAAATATGAAATTATTTTGGTACTTAAATTGATTAGCCAGTTCAATATCTATCTTTTACAAATTTGTTGAACTGATAAGTCTGGATGGAGTACTCAAGAGCTAGCAGTATGGAGACCATATAAAAGTTGGAGAAAATATTTCCTTATAGCTTCTTCAACTTCATGGAGCATCTCGTGATTCATCTGGCATTTGAAGTTAAAGTGGGGAGATTAGTGCCATACAGGTAGATATATCTATTTGAAAGATATATACGGTCTCAAGAAAAAAAATAAAAAATAAGGCTAGAATCAAAGATTTTATCATGGAGGCTTACATAATAGAAGAAATTTTAAATTTCGACCAATATTACTTTAATCCCAATGTATAGACAAAGCTAACTCAGGTTGGCCGAAATAATAACGATGGTGGTGAGAGATTAGAGTGAGAGATCTCAATATTTTCCTAACCCGTTGGTGAATTTGGACATGAGATTCACTGGGTATTAACTGATGCTGAATCTTGACAAGAGGATACATATGTTTTGCTAAATAGCAAAGAGATCGACCAATATATCGAATAAGTGTACATCATAATTACAACTCTTCAATACTTATTATAATATACTTATCTTATGCATGTTTAAGCAATATAATGGGATGCTAAGATAGGACAATCTAAGGATAAGTGAGTAAGAAATTTCCACACGATACTCTCAGAACTTTATATATTATATCAAATCAACAGATAAGTATCCATTATCATTTCATATATTTTAATTTTTTCTAATTTATTTTTTTATAATATGCATGTCAATCCATATATAAAAAGTTAAGATCATTAGATTACGGACTAACAAATTACATAACATGTTATAATGGAAGTAATGTAAATGATTTTAAATTTCATACCTAGCAATATAGATGTCATAAAAGTACAATGAATAGTGGTGTGTGCATAAAAGATAGCTGGTGGAAAGAGACAAAGAGTGACTACTATGGAATCTTCGAAGAAGTGATCAAGTTGATCTACATTAGAAATAATTGTGTTATTTTATTTAAGTGCCAATGGTTTAATAATAATAATGGTATGAAGGTTGATCTACGATATAAGCTTATTAAAATCAAACATGGATTAAAAGCATATCTTAACAAGCCATTTATACTAGCTTACTGAGCTATTCAAGTATATTATACTCTTTTTCGATCAAGAGAGATGAAGAAAAGATTGGTGGGTTATATACAAGATTAAGTCTCGAGCCATTTATTATGTGCTCGAAGAAGAAGAACCCCATTTACCAGAATACTTTCAGGAGGATGAAATTTTAGGAGTTCATCAATCCTTCATAGATACATAGTTAGATACTCTAGGAATTCTCTTGTGTGTTGGCCACCATAAGCAAATAGAACATACTGAATTTAATTTTAAGAGACAATCTTATCTAAGAAGGGGAAGAAGAGGAAGAAGATGAAAAAGTGAAAGAAGAGGAAGAAGTGGAAGGAAGAAGTTGAAGAAGAGGAAGAATCGAAAAAGGAATCTGAAAGATACCAAATATCTAAAGAGGCCGATGAATAGTGCTAAGTATATAATCCTTGAATCATTTTAAATATATATCTTATATCATTTTATATCTTACATTGCCACCCATAATTGTATAATTAATTTGGTAATTATTTTTATTTTTATTTTCAAAGATTATACACCATATATTCTTAAGGTTGGAGGAATGATAGCTAAGAAGAGAGCTCTAGAGGATATAGCTCTCGAGGAGAGAGCGATCAGGTTGCTAGCTCTAATGGTTTTACAATATTCATATCATGCGGTAAACTTTAATACTACCACTAAGGTGGTAGGTCGGTTGGTAGAGGCTTTGCCTCACTACTAACAGGTCATGGGTTCGAGGCGGGATCCCATAGATGACTCGATTAAATCCAGGAATTATTTCCTGGGACCTGCGATAGTTGGTGTAAGTACTCATCTCTTGGTAGAAAAAGGTTGCGAAAATCTAAATGTCTTGAATCGAATATTACTTAGCGGGATGGGGGCCTGGGAGTAGCTATACCGAGTTTAACTTTTGTTGCCAGAAAAGGAGCCCAAAGAAGGGGGGAATTGGGTCTTTCAAAAATTTAAAGCAATTATGTGCCGGTCTTTGAAGTATTTGTGAGCAATGTGAATAACTCAATGGTATGCAGTAGAAGATAATGAATTAAATGCAGAAAATTAAAAACAAGAAGTAAAAAGAGCAATCACATACACAAACAACAAGTTTTATAGTGGTTCGGTACAAACCAAGTACCTATGTTCACTCCCCAAGCTATCCTTGGGAATTCTACTATAATCTCACAAGGATTATAGCCGACTTGTTTTACAAGGCTCACAAGTCAAAACCTTAGTTGGTTTTATTACCTAGGCTCACCAACAACCTTTACACTTTTTTGTCTTCGGGCTCACAAGTTAACCCTAGTTGGTTTTGTCCTTTGGCTCAAACAACCACACAACCTACTTTCAAGAACCTTAAAAGCTAGGTCAAACAATAATAAATTCAGAATACAATAATTTAAACACAATCAAACTCTCTTCTAGAGTGGAATGAGGGATCTTTGAAGCACTTGATGATTGCTTGATGTGACTTGACTTTGGAATCTTCTCGAGAATACTTTTGGAAAGATGAAATGAAAGGAGTGTACGCTTTTTTCAAAGGAATCTCTCCTTTTTGGCTTTTAGAAGTGGAGTCTTGAAGAATGTCTTTGTCTCTTAGATATTTTCTTGCTTCTCTTTCTTCTTTTGCTTCATGAATGAGTTTGGTGAAGCTTCAATACATCAAAAACATCCAAAAAATCGTTTAAGACCGTTAGGGATCAAAAACTAGCCGTTAGGACCTGAAAAACATCAATTCAGGCTGTTAGAAAATAGATCCGTTGAAGCTATCAGATCCCGAGTGTCGACACTTGGCTATCAGGTGTCGACACTTGAGTTTTCAAGTATCGATACTTGATTATCAGGTGTCGACACTTGACACAAAAATTCTCCAAAGGCATGTTATGTATTTTCAAAAAAATCTCAGGTCTTGAGTCGATACTTGGAATTCTAAGTATCGATACTTGAGTTTCAAGTATCGACACTTGAGTTTGGGTATCGACACTTAGCATGCCATTGAAAAATTCTGCATGCCAAATGCTGAAGTGTTGACACTTAGGCTTCCAGGTGTTAATAATTGGTTCTGCAATTTCCAAAACAAGTGCCAAACATGCCAAAAACTTAAAGATTTTCAATGAAACTTAAATGCAACATATATAAACAATAATTGAACTGTTTGTGCCCTTTTTCAATAGAGAAGACTTCTCAAATCATGAAAAATGCTTTGATTCCAAAGCGTGCCATGATACTCTAGTTTTGAGAATTTGAGATGCTTGAAACCTGAAAACTCATAACTATAATTGAAATATTAATACAAAATATGTACTCAATGTTTTGTTAATCATCAAAATCACGGGATAGAGCCAACAACCTCCTATCCTTTTTGCTGACCAAAAAAATTCTAACACTTTAGATATTCTCTAATATAAGATTCTTTATATTAGATATTTTTCTCTCAAGTTTGGATGACCTGGGATCATCAATGATCCTACAGTCACATGAAGTAGCAATTGGCTCTCAGATTCAGTGGCATGGTCGAGGACCCATCCGGCTCATGGCACCCCCAACTCGGTTGAAGAATAGAGAACTCTTCTACATTCAGAGCTGCTCATAAGTACATTTTCATTAATATATTTAGAATTTAGCCATTTTAGAGTTAATATTTATTACTTAAAATTAATTTGCAGTACATTCAAAGAGTCCAGGGTGTCTCATATTTTATTATTTACTTATTGTAGACATGTGACGTGTCTTAAATTATTTGAGAACATAAGGGAATTGCTTAGCTTTATTGCAACCCTAAGGGAATCACTTAGCTAGATATGATTTGAATATAAGTCCTAAAATTATTAGAGGACATAAAATAAATTTACACTACTGCTAGAATTTAAATTATTAAATTTAAAAAGTGAAAAAAATAAACTAACCTAATTATAGAAATTCAAAAATTGCTGGAATTTAAAGAGCAATAAATTAAACTAACCTAGTTGCAGAAAAAAAATTTGCATAAATTAAATTTTAAAAAAAACTAATTTTATTGCTAAAAATTACTAATATAAAAAAATTCTAACTCCTAAATCATTAACATGGCTTATAATTTAAATAAAAAATATTAATTTTTTAAAAACTTGACAGATACTTTATTTCCCTCAGCTGATTTTTCTTTTCATGTATTGGAAGGATGGAAGAAAATGAGGAGCGATCCTTTTCCAGGAGGTACACATGCCTTTTTATAAGTGCTAGGGAAGAGGAACATTTAACAATTTTTAGATGCGGGACTAAACATAGATCAAGAAATTTAAATTCCTGATGAAGCTAGCCTAAATTCCCTTCCAAATACATTTTAAGTCCAGGGATTTTTGACCGTCCAATCTTGATCAAAATGAATGCATTAACATCTAAATTCCTCCCATCAGCGCCCAGGATCCGTCGGATGGCTTCCTAGCCATTGGATGCCGCTAAGATCAGTCTAGAGCCATCAGATTTTGGCTTAAATGTGGTTTGGATTGTGCAAAAAGGATTCCTCAATAGATTGGCAGCACTTGGAGCTGTTGGATCTCGCTTGGTCCTCGTTTTCAGTCATTGATTAGCGCAAAGACACTTTCGCCTTTTCGTCTGCATGAAATTTCCTCCTAAGAACTAGGCGGTTGTGATGCCAGTCATTGGATCATCACCGGCTTCAACCAACACCACTTGACGGTGCAAAAACAGGGCCAGCTTCCAAATGTGTGCGCTAAATGCCTAATGAAAACGCTGAGGGGGCCTATTGCGGTAGACCGTGTGGGTGGCTACTGCATCAAAGCTGTCGGTCCATGGTGACCCAACAGGCTTAATAGTTAATGGGCTTGTTTTAAGAATGGGTTTCGGATAATTTGGCTTTGAGTTGGCCCAAATTTGCTCGCTCTTGTGACTCTTGTCCATCAGATCTGGCTCTAAGTATTGGTGTGATATTTTTCTAAAAATCATAATTAAAAGCATCAATTCTATGGAAATAAAGAAACATTCATTTATAAATTAATATTTGTATTAGAATATTTATATATTTATCATATCTCTAACTTGAGACTTACTTATCATTGAATAAGAATAAAAGATAGTTCGTGAATTGCTTATTAAAGAATAATTAAGAGGGCTACCAAAAACTCTCAATGTCAGACACAAGTTTGCTCGGGTCCAAATGTTTTTCTCTCTTTTTTATAAGTAGAAGGTTTTCCATTAGATATTAGTAAAACAAGTCATTGAGATATTAATAGTTTCTAGTAAATCAGTTAAGTGCAAACCCCTCATTTTTCTAAGATAACTCTTGACCAACTCCTATTATTATTTTTAAATCTTCTACTCTCAAGGAGTTGTGAGATATTATTTTGGTACAAGTATATTCCTTTTATTGTTTATATGTATATATTTTAATACAGACTGTGCAATGCTTTGACCTCTTAAGTTTCTATCTGATCTTTATAACGAGTTTTTAATCAATATCTCCTAGACCAGTTGGCCTTAGGGTATTAGGTATAGAACAACTCTCGAACTTACTGGCTCGAGTCAGAAATGCTACAGATCAAATCTAGCTATACAATAGAGTTTTCTCATATCTCATTTTTTAATGCAAGACTCAATGCTTACTTAGATGAAGAGGTCCAGTTACTTGGTGAAACAATATTTAGAACCTGCTTTTATCATCTCACTCTCTTTTTTTACTATTAAAGAAAACTTTGTATTTGTCAATACTCACATACACTCAAGTAGCAGATTCTTCTTTGATGTGAATAGGAGGGTTAGAATTATCTAAAAATTGATTTCATTCTTACTTACTTTTTTACTTGAGTCTATTAATATTTTATTTCTCAGTGTTTCAAAAATTATCTAGACTATTCAATCAATTACTTATCAAAAGTATGTAATTTATCCTAAGTCCAAGACTTGACAAGTGTAAGAATAAAAAGGTAAAGGTAGCTCCATATATATATATATATATATATAGAATAAAAAGGTAAAGGTAGCTCCATATATATATATATATATATATATATATATATATATAATTTATTATTCTTCCATAAATAAAAATAATTTCTGAATGTAGGTATTACATGGTATAAAAGGAAATGAAGATATTCAAGGAGGAATTTTACTGAGCTTTCCTCCCAACTTAGCCAATGGAGCTCATCTTCTAAGGAAAGTACAAGACAGGATCTGATAAATCTAATTAAATTGAAAGGAAAATAATTAGAAAGCAAATAGCTAGGTTACATCCTAGAAGTGCTAAGTTTAAAGTTTTTAGCTAGACTAAATACTGAGAACAAATTAACCAGGATATATTTGTTCGCAGAGAACCATAGCTTCCTCAATAGATTCAGTGGGTAGTTCCAAGAATGGTTTTAAACATTGATTGTTAACCTTAAATACAACATCATTACTTGAGTTTTCAATTTTTATAGCCCCATGTAAAAAGACTTTTTAACTAAGAAAGGTCCTGTTCATCTAGATCTAAGCTTTCCAAAAAAACATGTAACCTCGAATTGTACAAGAAAACTTTTTATCTTAGAGTAAAAGATTTTCTCATAATTGGTTGATCATGAAATATTTTTGTTTGATCTTTGTACACCCTGGCATTCTCATAAGCTTTATTTCTAAGTTTTTTTAATTCATTAATTTGAAGCTTCCTATAGTTTTTAGCTATTCCCAAGTTTAATTTTAATTTTTTGATGGCCCACATGGCTTTATGTTCTAGCTTAATAGGCAAGTGGCAAGGTTTTTCAAACACAATCCTATAAGAAGACATTCCTAGGTTGGTCTTAAAGGCAATGTGGTATGCCCAAAGTGCATCTACTAATTTCAAGAATCAATCATTTCTATTAGCATTAATAGTTTTCTTCAGAATTTATTTAATTTATCTATTGGATACTTCTACTTGCTCACTAGTTTAAGGGTGATAGGTGTGGCCAACTTATAAGTGACATTATATTTTTTCATTAATATAACAAATGCTTGATTGCAAAAGTGTGTCTCCTGATTACTAATGATTGCTCTAGCAGTACCAAAATAAGAGAGTATATTTTCTTTAAGAAATTTTATTACCACTTTGCTATTTGTAGATTTATATGAAATGGCTTCTACCCGCTTAGAGACATAATCAATACCTATTATAATATATTCATTTTCAAAAGAGTTTGAAAATATCCCATGAAATCAATCCCCCACATATCAAAAATTTCGACCACCAAGATTAGATTGAGTGGTATCATGTCTTTCTTAGTGATTCAATTTATTTGTTGGCACCGAGCACAACTTCTATAGTACTCATGTGCATCCTTAAATAAATTGGGCTAATAAAATCTTCATTGGAGGACTTTGGTAGCTACTTTTTGGATGCGAAGTGACCACCACATGCTTTATCATGATAAAAAGATAAAATATTTCTAACGTCATTATCTAGGACACACCTCCTAATGATCTAGTCAAGATACTATTTGAATATGTATGGATCATCCCAAATGAAGTATTTTACTTGGATAAAGAATTTATGTTTATCCTGAATAGTTTAATGAGAAGGAACTTTACCGATGGCTAAATAATTTATAATATTAGCATACTATGATTCAGTGGACATGGACATGAGTTGTTTATCAAGAAAGAATTCATTGATAGGTGGTTCACTAAATGGTGCATTATGATTCAGGATAGGTGACTAGCTACAATATTTTTTATTCCTTTCTTGTCCCTAATTTCTAGATCAAATTCTTGAAAGAGTAAGATCTAAATTAAAGGTGCCTTGGCATCTTTCTTTGCTAGGAGATATCTAATAGCTGAGTTGTCAGTATAAATAATAGTGTAAGACCCAACCAAATAGGATCTAAATTTTTCTAAGACCAAGACAATAGCTAGGAACTTCTTTTTTGTAGTCATGTAATTAAGTTGAGCATCATTTAAGGTTTTATTTGCATAATTAATAACTCTACGTAGATTATTAATCCTTTGTCCTAACACTACACCTACAGCATGATCGGATGCAATGCATATAAGTTCAAAGAGTTCAGTTCAGATAGGGATGAATGATGGGAGTTGAAATGAGTACCATTTTAAGGAATTCAAAAGACTCTAGACATTCATGAGTGAATTCAAAATTTATTTTATTTGCTAGCAAATTTATCAACGAGCGAGGCACTTTGCTAAAATTGGGTATGAATTTTCTATAAAATCCAGTATGTCCTAAAAATGAATGAATTTCTTTGATAAACTTGGATGGTGGAAGACTCACAATCAAGTCAACCTTGATCTTGTCAACTTCTATTCCTTTTTTTCAAAACTACATGGCCAAGAACTATACTTTCTCTAACCATGAACTGACATTTTTTTTAATTGAGAACTAAATGCTTCTTTTTACATCTTTCTAAAACTAGTCTCAAATGGTTTAAACATTCGAAAAGGTAGGGCCAAAAATAAAAAAAATCATCCATGAAAATTTTTAAAATTTGTTTGACCATGTATAGAAAAAATATTGATCATACATCTTTGGAAGGTTGCAGGTGCGTTACATAACCCAAAAGGCATGCACCTATAAGCAAAAGTTCTGAATAGGCAAGTGAATGCAGTCTTTTCCTGGTCTTCAGGGATTATGTGAATCTGGTTATAGTCGAAGTATCCATTAAGAAAATAATAAAACTCCTATTTGGCTAACTTTTTTAACATTTGATCAATAAATGACAAAGAAAAATGACCATTTTCTTATTGCCATATTTAATTTTCTATAGTTTATATAGACCCTCCATCCTGTTTGGATCTTAGTTGGAATAAGTTCATTTACCTCATTTTAGATCACTATTATCCCAGACTTTTTGAGCATCACTTGTATGGGGCTTATCCATGAGTTATCAAAAATGGGATAAATAATTTCATTATCCAGTAACTTCAAAATTTCTTTCTTGACTATATCCTTCATGGCTAGGTTTAATCTTCTTTAGACATCTCTAGTTGGTTGGCCTCTTTCTCAAGGTGTATTCTATGTTGAACTATGAGGGACTTATTTCCTTAGTGCTTGCCATGGTCCAGCCTATTGCTTCTCGATTTTCTTCTAGGATCGTCAACAATTTCTTTTCTTGTTTAGAATTTAGGTCTGATGCAATAATTATAGGCAAGGTTTTTGTTGGACCTAAATATACATACTTAAGGTACTTGAGGAGGGATTTCAATTCTAATTTGGGTGCTTCCTCTATTGATAGCTTGGGTGATGGTTTAGCCATTTTCATGAGTGGTTTAGTAGGAGGCTCCTATCTCTGGATAATCCTATTATCAATAGGTATTCTGCTAAAATCCTCAGGTTCATGGGTTAGCCTAAAACTTGATTTGAGATCTACTTCCTCATCGCTAATATCAATAAGTTCATAAATCTCATCTTAGGTTACATTTACATTAGTATACTTGATGGATTCCCATTTCAAATTAAATATATTCAGCTCAATAGTCATGTTCCCAAAGATAGCTTTATAAGTTCATTCCAATAATTGATTTTAGCATTAGCAGTAGCTAAGAATGGTCTTCCTAAAATAACATGGATATGACCTCTAAGATTTGATGCTAGTTTAGTCTTCAAAATGATGAAATCTATTGAGAACATAAACTTGCCAACCTTAATTAGAACATCCTTTACCATTCTCTTAGAGATCTTAAAAGATCAGTTTACTAATTATAATGTAATCCTTGTTGGCTAAAGTCTTTCTATTTCCAATTACTCATAAACTGAATAGGAAAAATATTCACACTAGCCCCTAAATCAAGCAAGACTTTCTTATTATGAGTTTCTCCGATAACACATGAATTTATTGAAGAACCTGGATCCTTATATTTTATAGGCATGTGACTTAACAACTACGAGCTCATACTTATTGCTAAGAACACCTTCTTAGGTACATTGGTAGTCCTTTTCTTAGTACAAAGTCTTTTAAAAATTTGCATAAGTCAAAACCTGTTGGATCATGTCTAGTAGAGAAATATTTACTTGAACTTGCTTAAATATCTCTGTTGCCCAGGTGGCTACCCAAGAGGGGGGTGAATTGGGTAGTTAAAAATTTAAAGCAAGTAATGTGCAATTAAAATCCCTTAGAAGGTGTTAGGTGCTGTGACAGAGTTATAAATTGCAGAAGCTAAAAAGAGGTAAAGAAGCACAACACAAACACACCAAATATATAGTGGTTCGGAGCAACCTAGCTCCTATGTCCACTATCCAAGATACCACTTAGGATTTTCACTATATTCACACCCGAATATAGTAGAATTGTTTTACAGGATCACAATCCAAAACCTCGACACTTTGGTTTTACGGGATCATTAAAGAAAATCCAACACCCTTTGGTTTTAACAGGCTCACCAAAAAAACCTAACTTGGTTTTACCAGGATCACCAAGAACCCAACACTTGGTTTTTATTAAGGCTCACCAAGAACCTATTTGGTTTTTCAATCGGGCTCACCAATAACCCAACAATTCAAAAATGAATTGAAAAAATGCAACAAAAATGACAAACTCAATTTATCGGATAGTTGCTGGTGCAATTTGATGGAAGTCCACTTGAATGCACTTGAATAAGCTTTAATTGCTTCAGTGGCTTCTTCCCAAAGTTACTTCAAACTTCTAATTAGAGTTGGTGAAGTCTTGAAGTCTAGCTTGAATGCTCTTGTGCTCTTTTGTTATTAGTTGGTAGGATATTCAATGAAGATCTCTTCACTTTTTAAGAACTCTCTCTTTTTCTTATCTTTAAGAAAATTCAAATCCTTCAAATATAAGGTCTTCCATCACTCCAAGGCAGTTAGAGATGTTTTTGACCATTGGGATGTGACTTGTGACCGTTGGAGCACCTTTTAGCATTCAAAAATAAATTCTGGAACTAGCCATTAGATACCTGGAAACGACATTCGAGTCGACTCGGATTCCTTCGAGTTGGCTCAGATCCTTCGAGTCGATAGGTCGAGTCACCAAATCTTCATTACAGTCGGCTCTTTGTCTTAGGGCACAAAATATCACTTTGGACGAGTTAGCTCTTGATAGCTCGGGTCAGCTCAAACTTCTTTCTTTGAAAAACTTGAACTCGAGGAGTCAGCTCTTTTCAGCTTGGGTCGGCTCTTTTTCTCAGGTTCGGAAATCCTTACTTTGGAAGAGTCAGCTTGCTTTCTTAGGCTTTCATAATTAGGTCTGGCGGAGTCAGCTCTTTCTAGTTCAAATCGACTCACCTGGCTGTTCTCAAAAATCTTCAGAAATTGAACTCTAGAAGAGTCGGTTTGGACTGATTCCAGTCAACTCGGATTCATTAGAGTCGGCTCGGTTATCTTCGAGTCGGCTCGGATTCCTGTGTTCCAAAATCCTTGCTGTATGCCAGTAAACGGAGTCAGTTCTTCAATAAGTTGGGTCGGCTCGAGTATCTTCTTCGGGTTTTTACACTTGAACTTAAAGAAAAAATCTTACCAACTCTTTACATTTTCGAGCATACCAACTCAAAACTAATTTCAAGGCACACATACACAGAAGTAACCCTTTTTCACATGATTTTTTCTTAGCTTTTTCATTGGATTCTTCTTTACAAAAACACATTACAACACAACTCAAACAAGAAAACAGAGGTGTAGGAGTTGAAGTTTGAACATTTAATCCATCCTACAAAAACTTGTCAAACACTTGAAGAGTTGTCAGAAATAAATATACATGCTTCAATGTTTGGTTATCATCAAAATCACTTATGGGGTCAACAATCTTCCCCTTTTGATGATGACAAAACACTGGGCATGAAAAATCAATATAACACTTTACAATTACTTGTAAAATTATATTTGCAAGTATATATGAACAAGTAAAACAAAAAGAGAATTAGGGCAGAGAGAGGTAATCTCTCCCTTAATAAGATACTCCATGATATGGCTTACTTTCTATGTATTTTCAGAGCTTAAAATGTTTCAACATTAAGCATCAAAGCTATTAAAAGTCAAAATATATATCATTATGCATCAGAGCCTCTTAAATATGTATCATGATGTATCAGAGCTTAATTTGAGTTTAGCTTTCAGGCTTTATGCATTAGAACAAATATATAATCATGAAAATATTTTCTTCTTTTCATTCTTTTCATGCAAATATTTCACAGCATACCATTCTCCCCCTTTTTGTCAATCAATCAAAAAGGTAGAGTAGGAGTTAAGCTTAGATTTTAAAATAGAATGAGAAAGTATTTAAAATTTGTTTGAGATAATATCACTTTTTCATATTCATCTTGAAATTCTAATTAAAATATCAGTCAATGTATGAATAATTGAACATAAACATTCATAGAGAAATAGAACAAAATATGTACTTTTCATTTCATTAAAAAAGTTCAGTACAAAGTACAAAGTGAAGAGTAATATACTTAGTCACTATCTAAGTTTACTCTATGATGTGAAGGTTGACCTGGAATCTCAATGCCAGGTGGCAGAGAAGCAATTGGGTCAACAAATTGTGGTATATCATGGGTTCCTTATGACCTAAGGTGTGGAGCAGGTTGTCTAGGATGAGTAGAATAACTAGGAAAAGGTGTAGAAGAAGGAGGAGGAGGAGCGTTCTAAGCAGCTTGAATTTCTTCAATCTTAGACATTATCTTCCACAAGAAGCTGTTTATAGATTTGAGTTCTGCTTCCATTTTCTTTGTTCTTTTAGAGGCAATTAAATCTTCTATTGATTCCTTTATTTGCGCCACTTCCTTTTGCAATGTAAACAATTCTATGGCTTGAATATTGGCAAATGCCTCTACTGATCCTCTTAATCTGCCAAACTCACTTCTAATTATACTAATACCTTTGGTATAATCATCTTCCATCCTTTTTCCTGCTTCAACTGATCCCATTCTTATTCTCAAGTTGTCCATTTCAGTTCTATATGCTTCAAAAACTTGAGTGATTGAGTTTTTAGTACATTCAGAACTTGATGCAATCAATTGAAGGATTGGTTGTAGATTAGTTTCTGTTGCACCAGTTGCAGTCTTGGAGGTTTCAAGTATGTCTATCCTTCTCTTCAGATCATCTATCTGCCCTCCAAATTGAGTTAGTCTATCATCAACTAACTTTTGAAGTTCTCCAAATATTGTAACCATAGAAGACTTAATAGTTTCAGTCATGTTATTCATTTGTTGTGTCATAAAGTCTTGTAACAATGAATTATCTATAGCAGGGGTAGTAGTAGTGTGACTTTGAATTGGAACATCAGTAGATTGAGTAAAAGTAGCTATACCACATGGTATATCAGGCATATCTGGTACGAAGATGTCAGGAAAAAAGGTGTCAAAGTCTACTTGTACTGAAGATCCCATTTGTGGCTGTGGTTCTAGAATATGCACTGTAGTGTCTTCACCAGCTTCTAACTCTGCTTGTTCTTGAATCTCCTCAGATTCTTCAGTTACTGGGACATCGATTTTCTTTCTCCAAGTGCCATCTAACAATAGATATCCCATTCTTTGAAAAGTTTTTGCAGTGTATGAATCAATATGGAGTAGTGTCCTGCTGTCCTCCCCTATCAGATCTACATTTGCATTTTGAAAGAAGAGAGATAAAACCATTCCATAGGGTAGACAGGCCTTGACTATTCTTATTGCCTCCTTCATTTGGCAAATCATAATTGCTGGCAAATTGATCTTATCACCATTAATCAAAAGTTTCGTAAAGCACAGATCTCTTTCACTAAACCCAATCATAATGTCCAGTTCTGGGTAAGAAGATTCTGCTAATAAAATTATGTAGAATTCTCATCTCAATAGATAACATACTTGCCTTGAGAATCCCTATCTCGTGTACTTCAGTTCTCTCTAAAACTGTTTGTAGTGCCTTGGTTCTATCTTTCAGTACTAAATACTCTGTGCCTTCAAAGGCATTTCCAAAATACTTCCTAGAATTTTGGCAGATATAATTATCCTTCTTCCCTTAACAAAAGATTCAATGAAGTTTTCTTCAAACCTTAAATTTTCATAGAACATTCTTACTTGGTTTGGGTAGATTTTAACATCTAGAGAACACAAATTCCTCCATCCTTGATTTTCAATAAAATCACCAATCACAAAGCCTATCTCCTTCAGATATTCAAATAAAATCCATCTGCTCGTGGTGATTGGTCTCATACCTAGAGAGATTTGGTGACTAGGAGAAGTTGGACTAGCTTCTTCTTCAGACTGAGGTTGATTCCAGGAAACATGGTCTTCTCGGAATTTCGTCCTCCTTTCTTCCAGAGCTGCTTCACTAACTCTTCCTAATTTCTTTCCAACAGCTCTTTTTGGTGCCATAGAGTGAAGAAATTCAAATTACGATGCTGTTCTTGGAAGTTTTGAAGTATTTGGAAGGTTTTTAGAAAGAGACAAAATAGGGTTTAGGAGTAAAAATGGGAAAATCAAACCGTACGGCTCGAACTAAAAAGAGACGGCTCGACATCCGAGCCGGCTCGACCAACAGTTCATCTGCTCGAGTCGGCTCGAGCAAAGGGAGCACAAAAATGATAATTTTGGATTTCAATCAAAGCTCATTTTATCATAAAATTTGAATTAGGAAGTTATCTAGATAATTTGTCCTTAAGACTATGGGAGTATTTCTAGAGAGGGTCACATAATCCTAGTTCACTTCTAATCATTGTAAATCTATCAAAATTCAATGGTTAGGTAAAAATATCAGCAAGTTGGTTTTTAGTTGGCACGTATTCAAGAATAATATCATTATTCAATATATGTTCTTTTATGAAATGGATGCCTAATCTCAATGTGCTTGGTTCGTGAACGCTGAACAAGATTTTTTGTCAAATTAATGGCACTTGTGTTATTATATTTGATTGGAGTTTTAAATAGTGTAACACTAAAGTCTTCTAGTTGTTATTTAATCCATAACACTTGAGCACGATAACTACCAGCAGCAACATACTCTGCCTCAGCAGTGGGCAATGTTACGGAGTTTTGCTTCTTACAGTGCCATGAAATTAAATTCAACCCTAGAAATTGGCATGTACTACTAGTGCTCTACCTATCAATTTTGCAACCAGCATAGTCAACATCAAAAAAACCAATTAAGTTCAAAGATGATTCTTTAGAATACCAAAGACCTAAATTACTTGTACCTCTCAAGTATTTAAGAATTCTTTTAACAGCAAGCATATGTGTTTCTTTAGGATTGTATTGAAATCTAGTACACACATATACACTGTACAAGATATCAGGTCTACTGGCTGTTAAATATAAAAGGGATCCGATCATACCTCTATAAAGCTTTTGGTCAACATCAGATCCACTTTCATCTTTGTCTAGTCTGCAGGTAGTGCTCATGGGTGTGTTAGCCTCTTTGCTTATTTCCATGCCGAATTTCTTGACCATTTCTTTGATGTACTTGGCTTGGTTTATAGAGATTCTTTCTTTCATTTATTTGACTTGTAATCTAAGGAAGTAGTTGAGCTCACCCATAAGGCTCATTTCAAACTCACCCTGCATCAGCTCAGCAAAACCTCCATAAAGATTTTCATTAGTTGCATCAAATATTATATCATCAACATAAATTTGTACAACTAACATATCATTTCCTTTGTTTTTAATAAAAAGGATTTTGTCAACATTTCCTCTTTTAAAATTATTTTCAAGTAAAAATTTGCTCAATCTATCATACCAGGCCCTAGGTGCTTGTTTTAAACCATACAAAGCTTTGTTCAATTTAAATACATAATTTGGAAAAGTATGATTTTTAAAACCTAGTGGCTATTCTACAAAAACTTGTTCAGAAATAAATTCATTTAGAAAATCACTTTGGACATCCATCTAAAAAAGTTTAAAGTTCATGTAGCAAGCAAATGCAAGAAGTAATCGAATGGCTTCTAGTCTTGCTACGAGAGCATAAGTTTCATCAAAATCAATACCCTCTTCTTGATTGTATCCTTTTGCTACCAACCTTGCTTTATTCCTTATAACCTAGCCATTCTCATCTAGTTTGTTCCTATAGACCCATTTGGTTCCTATGATTGGATGGTCTGTAGGTCTACTAACTAATATCCAAACATTATTCCTTTCAAACTGGTTTAATTCATCATGCATGGCCATCATCCAGTTATGATCAGTTTCAGCTTCTTCTAAACTGTATGGTTCAATTTGAGATACAAAGGCTCTGTAGTCATGTGCATCTCTATATGCTGACCTAGTCCTAACACCTGAGAAGGATCACCAATAATTAAATCTTTCGGATATGAAGTTACATATCTCTATTACTTTGGTAAATCAGCATGATCCTTGCTTACCATTTCACTTTCACCTTGCGTTGGCTTATCTTGAATGCTTAGATCTTCCATTTTCTTTTGTAGAGTACCTGCATCATTATCTATGCACTCATCTTTTCTAAATGGTGAGGGGTTAGCTTCATAAAAAATAACATGAATCGACTCTTCTACAGTAACAGTCCTTTTGTTAAATACTCTATATGCTTTGCTATGTAAGAAATAACCAAGGAATATAGATTCATCAGATTTTGTATCAAACTTTCCTAGGTTATCTTTGCCATTATTTAACACAAGGCATTTACACCTAAAAACATGAAAGTAATTGTATTTGGTTTTCTTCCATTCCAAAGCTCATAGGGGATTTTCTTTGAAACTGGTCGTATTAAAACTTGATTTAAAATATAACAGGAAGTGTTCACCACTTCTGCTCAAAAGTACCTTGGAAGATTACCTTCACATAATATCGTTCGGGCCATTTCTTCCAAAGTCCTATTTTTCCTCTCTACAACACTATTTTGTCGTGGTGCTCTAGGAGCGGAGAAGTTGTGATCAATGCTGTGCTCAGTGTAATACTCATCAAAAAATTGATTTTGAAATTTAGTTCCATGATCACTTCTTATTTAAATAACGGAAAGATTTTTTTCATTTGAAACTTTCTTATGAAATTTTCTAAATACATCAAAAGTTTCATCTTTATGTGCTATAAATAATACCCATGTGAATCTAGAAAAGTCATCTATAATCACAAGACCATATTTCATACTTCCTAGGCTTGTGGTCCTAGTTGGTCCAAATAAGTCCATGTGAAGTAGCTCAAGGGGTCTGGTTGTTGAAATAACATTTTTCGATTTAAAACTCCTAGTTTGTTTGCCTAATTGACAAGCATCACATACATAATCAAGATCTACTTTAAAATGTGGCAAACCTCTAACTAGATTCTTTGAGATTAATTTGGCAATCGTATGCATGCTAGCATGACCTAATCGTCTATGCCATAATAAACATGACTCCTTGGTCTTAGTATTCATTGCTACTAGACTGGAACTACTGGACATGGCTAGATCATTTAGATCTACCACATAGATGTTTCTAAGTTTATGGCGATGAATTTGTTGCTAGAATCAAGAGAGTTAGTTACTATACACATAGATGATTCAAAGATAACTTTGAAGCCTTTATCATATAATTGACTAATCCTCAGTAAATTATGCTTCAATTTATTTACTAGCAGTACATCTTCAATAAAAGTACAGGAGGTTATTTTGATCTTATCGATTCCGATTATTCTTCCCTTGCCATTATCTTCAAAAGTAATCAATCCTCCTTCTTTCATTTGTAGGGTGATGAACTGATCTTTGTCACCCGTCATATGCCTTGAACAGCCGCTGTAAAGATACCATCTTTTTTTTTAATTTGTGGGCTGCAAGACAATCCTACAAAATAATCAAGGAGTGATTTTAGGTACCCAAGCTAACTTGGATCCTTTCGGGTCAGCAAAATTGGTTTTCTTTGGAACCCAAACGATTTTATATTTCAATTTACCAATCATGAAATTTTTTAGTGAATTGCATTGATAAGATTTATGCCCAAATTTATGACATGCATAACAAATAAGTTTATCATTTTTGAATGATGCATGTTTTGAAGCTGTGAAAGATACAAAAACAGAAATGTTTGGTTTGAAAGATTTTTGCATAGAATTCTTAGGAATATATTTCGAGCTATTTGAAATAGATTTCGATGGAAAAGCTTTTTCAAATTTAACATTTAAAGCTGAAGCTTTTGAAGATATAAATCTTGTTACTGAAATTCCTTTATTATTTAAAGCATTAAATCCAATTCCAGCTTTACTTTTAGAATTTTTTTATTCTTTCAAAATTAGCTCAAGCTTATTGGAACACAAGGTAAGTTTTTCAACTAAGGGTTTAAGCTTTTCAACCTCCTTTTTTAAATCAATATTTTTTGGCAACTAATATATTATTTATCTCATTTAAAGTATTTTTCTCATTATTCAAAATAATAATATTTTTAGAAAAGTTATTCATTTTTTTTTGCAAAATATTATTCTTTTCAGAAATTTCATCATTGTCTTTCAATAAGACATCATTTTATTTCTTTAAGGATTTAATTTTAACCCTAGCTTTCTTGAATTCAATAAGTAAATCATGAAATGCTGATTCAGTTCATCATATGAAAATTCAGTTTGTAGCTCAGGAGATGATACCTAATTTTCAAGACCCATCAGACATAGATTTGCAGATTTTGTGATCTCTTTTTCTTCTGTTGATGAGGATGCTTCGATGTTGCTCCACGTCGCTACCATAGCTTTCTTTATCTTTTTCTTAAATCCCTTTTTCAATAATGGACAATCTGGTCGGATGTGCCCTGGCTTTTTGCATTCATAACAGGTGGGCACTTCTCTTTCTTTTTCTTTTTCTTTGTCCTTCTCCTTACTGAAATCTTTGTTCTTGTGGAATTTTTTGAAGTGTCTTCCTTTTCTTCTTCCCAAGAACCTTCTAAATTTTCTGACAACCATGGCAACGTCTTCGTCTTCCATGTCGCTTTTAGTAGAGGAGCTTTCTTCTTTTGATTCTTCATCCTTTCTAGAATCCATAGTAGCTTTGAAGGTGATTGATTTTTTCTTCTTTTGATCATCTTCAATTCGGTGCTGCATGGTCAGTTCATGTGTGATGAGAGATCCTAGCAGTTCATTCAGCAATAGGGTATTCAAATCTTTTGCTTCCTGGATGGCAGTCACTTTCAGATCCCATTTATCTGGAAGAGATCTCAGTATCTTCTGTACTAGATCTGCATTAGTATATATCCTGCCAAGACTTTTTAAGCCATTAATAATGTCAGTGAAACGTGAAAACATGGCAGAGATTGTTTCATTTGGTTCCATCTTAAATAGTTCACAATTGTGCACAAAAAGATTAATTTTAGAAAACTTCACTTGAGAAGTTCCTTCATAGGTCACTTTGAGTTTATCCCAAATTTTTTTTACAGAGGAGAAAATAGAAATTTGATTAAACTCATTACTATCCAAAACACAATATAATAAGTTCATGGCTTTGGCATTTAACTCGCCCATCTTCATGTCGTGTTCGTCCCAATCCTCTTCAGGTTTAGGAACGTCCACTCCATCAATTTTAGTCATGGGGATATAAGGACCCTTTAGAATGACCTTCTACAACTGAAAATCAATTGCTTGAACATAAATTTTCATTCTAGCTTTCTAATATGAATAATTTGTGCCAGTAAAAAGTAGAGGTCTATTAGTTGATTGGCCTTCCACCAAGGACGTACTCATTGGATGAGCCATCAATCTTTACTCTTATGTATTCAGAGACACTACACTGATACTAGTTATTGCCCAGGTGGCTACCCAAGAGGGGGGTGAATTGGGTAGTCAAAAATTTAAAGCAAGTAATGTGCAATTAAAATCCCTTAGAAGGTGTCAGGTGCTCTAACAGAATTATAAATTGCAGAAGCTAAAAAGAGTTAAAGAAGCATAACACAAACACACCAAATTTATAGTGGTTTGGAGCAACCCAGCACCTACGTCCACTACCAAAGATACCACTTAGGATTTCTACTATATTCACACACGAATACAGTAGGATTATTTTACAGGATCACAATCTAAAACCTCTACACTTTGGTTTTATGGAATCACCAAAGAAAATCCAACACCCTTTGATTTTAACAGGCTCACCAAAGAAACCTAACTTGATTTTACCAGGATCACCAATAACCCAACACTTGGTTTTTATTAAGGCTCACCAAGAACCTATTTAGTTTTTCAACCGGGCTCACCAATAACCCAACAACTCAAAAAATGAATTGAAGGAAATGCAACAAAAATGACAAACTCAATTTGTCGGATAGTTACCGGTGCAGTTTGATGGAAGTCCACTTGAATACACTTGAATAAGCTTTAATTATTTCAGTGGCTTCTTCCCAAAGTTGCTTCAAACTTCTAATCAGAGTTAGTGAAGTCTTGAAGTCTAGCTTGAATGCTCTTGTGCTCTTTTGCTGTTAGTTGGTAGGATATTCAATGAAGCTCTCTTCACTTTTTAAGAACTCTCTCTTTTTCTTATCTTTAAGGAAATTCAAATCCTTCAAATATAAGGTCTTCCATCACTCCAAGGTAGTTAGAGACATTTTTGACCATTGGGATATGACTTGTGACCGTTGGAGCACCTTTTAGCATTCAAAAACAAATTCTGGAACTAGCGGTTAGATACCTGGAAACGACGTTCGAGTCGGCTCGGATTCTTTCGAGTCAGCTTGGATCCTTCGAGTCGATAGGTCGAGTCGCCAAATCTTCATTGCAGTTGGCTCTTTATCTCAGGACATAAAATATCACTCTAGACGAGTCGGCTCTTGATAGCTCGGGTCGGCTTGAACTTCTTTCTTTGAAAAACTTGAACTCGAGGAGTCGGCTCTTTTTATCTTGGGTCGGCTCTTTTTCTTAGGTTCGAAAATCCTCACTCTGGAAGAGTCGGCTCGATGCAGTTCGGGTCGGCTCGCTTTCTTAGGCTTTCAGAATTAGGTCTGGCAGAGTTGACTCTTTCTGGTTCGGGTCGGCTCGCTTGGCTGTTCTCAGAAATCTTCAGAAATTGGACTCTGGAAGAGTCAGCTCAGACTGATTCTAGTCAACTCAGATTCATTAGAGTCGGCTCGGTTTTCTTTGAGTCAGCTCGGATTCCTGCATTCTAGAATCCTTGCTGTGTGCTAGTAAATAGAATTGGCTCTTCAATAAGTTGGGTTGGCTCGAGTATCTTCTTCAGGATTTTTACACTTGAACTTAAAGAAAAACTCTTACCAACTCTTTACATTTTTGAGCATACCAACTCAAAACTAATTTCAAGGCACACATACACAGAAGTAACCCTTTTTCACATGATTTTTTCTTAAGCTTTTTCGTTGGGTTCTTTTTTACAAAAACACATTACAATACAACTCAAACAAGAAAACAGTGGTGTAGGAGTTGAAGTTTGAACATTTAATCCATCCTACAAAAACTTGTCAAACACTTGAAGAGTTGTTAGAAATAAATATACATACTCCAATGTTTGGTTATCATCAAAATCACTTATGGGGTCAACAGTCTCTAATATTTTATCTAAATATTTTGATTATTTATTAGCTCTTAGTCAATTTGGAAAAGGAGCTCTAAGAATTGTGGGTACTAGGTTTGTTGTACTATCAATTTTAGGAGCTTGAGTTTGTAAGGCAGGTTATTTATTGGGTGACTCAACAAATGAGTCCTCTATAGTGTCAGATGTATCTACTTTGTTTTATGCTTATTTTTCTAATCTTAAAGAGTGAATAGCATTCACTTGGTTGACCTAGTTTCCTTCGGATCATGGACTATTTTAGTTTCTCGAGTTGAGCTTAGGTTGGCTAGGTAGCCTATCTTGTTCTCATTCACTAATGGTAGATGCTAGCTAACCCACCTGCATTTCCAAGCGGGTTATGGGCTGAGAGTTTGAATTTAGGAGTTGGCCTATGATTTGCATAAAATTACTTAATGTGGCATTGGTGTCAGCATTGGATTTGGTTAGGGTTTCTAGACTTTATCTAAAGAACTAAGTTACTTTTCATTAATATTGAAGCTTGGTGGTGGTGGGTAGTTCATCATAGGGTTAGGTCTTGGGTTTTACTGATTAAAGCTTGGAACGCCTACATTTGGGCTTTGTGACCATGAGAAGTTTGGATGATTTCTCCATCCTATGTTATATATGGGTGTATAGCGGTTGTTCATTGGTTTCTGGTACGTGGCATTTACATGTGCACATCCATTATCTATTTGGTTCATCAAGAGAGGACATTTCTCAAGGATATAGATTGGTGCATTGTACTCGTTGCATATAGATGCATACACTTGGTTTACAGTGGCTGGTCTCTGTAGTTCTAAGACCTCTAACTTACTTGTCAATGTTGTAATTTTGGCCTCTATAGCTAGGGAGTTTGAATTTGGTGTATTTCACCTCTCGAAGGTGTGTATTTTTTTAGTTTCCTAGTTATTTTCTATTGTAAGTTCTTTTCAGCTAGGTCTTCTGAAAATTTCCAGGCTTCATTAGATTCTTTATATATAAATTGGCCTTGGCACATGGATTCTAGCATAGTTCTTGATTTTGAATCTAACCCTTCATAAATTATTTGGCATAGCCTTCAGGTTTCTATTATTGGTTTGGGCATTGGGTCAAGAGGTTCTTGAAGTGGTTAAAGTATTTCCAGAATGATTGATCAGCTGGTTGGTAAAATTGGTTTATTTTAGTTTAAATTCTAGCTATTTTATGATAAGTAAAATATTTTTTAAGGAACACTCTTACCCTCCCAAGTCATGACATATTAATTTGGAAGACTATAAAGCCACTTTTTGCCATTATCTTTTAGAAAAAAATTAATTAGTCTCAGCTTGATTTCATCCTTTGATAATTATTATAGCCTCATGGTTACACAAACATCTTCAGATTTTCTAATAAATATATATGCATACTCTATTCCCATGAATTTTGGAAGTATATTAATGATCCAAGATTTGATTTCAAAATTGTTTATAGTGGGTTGGGGAACCTGATACAAGAAGGTTGGATAAAACCAACTGGGTAATATAAATCCTTAAGGGTTTGAGGCTGATTTGTTATATCTATTATAGAGGTCGTAGAGTCTGGAACAAAAATTGAAATAATTTTAACTAGTCGACCTGATATTCTTCTTCATGCAAGAAGTGGAGAATTCACAATATTCACTATGTATTCTTTTTATATATTTTGTATATATATTTTTTTAATTTTTTAATTTTTTGAAAACTTTTCTTTAAAGGTTCTAAATTAATTTGACCTTTTCATATCCCAGAACAACCATGCAATATAACTTCCGGTTATGTTAGGGCAACCTTATATCAGGGCATCAAGATTGATGAAAATAACTTAAAACAAGATTTGTTTCTTTTCTCTTTTTTTATGAAACAGAGAAGAGAAGAAGGAAGAGCTCTAAAGATGAGAACCTAAAGAATTTATTTATTAATTTTTTAAATAAGTTTTACACAAAATTAATTATATTATAGGGTTAGCCTATAACTAGATAGCTCATAACTATTCCAAGTTGACCTTCGAGCACTCCAAGATCAAACCAATTCATCAAATTAGCTTGGTAAGTATAAGATTAGCGGGGATCCCCTCGTTGCTTTTCTTAGACACTAATTAAATTGGCCAGATCAGTGAATAGAGCCAATTAAAGAATTACCTTTCTTCAGGACTAAGATCTCTAAACTACTTTTCTAAATACCAATTCAATGATTAAAACTAGTTTGGTACAACTTTTAGGTTTCCTTGTCCTAATGAGCTTGGATGTCCTTAGGGTCAACATCTAATTGATTTTATTTACAGCTTAGGTTAATATGAATGAGGAAAACTTATTTATGGGCTAAGGAAAGGTGATAAACTTTCTATCTTATCTTGTTTAGGTTTGTACCCTTAAAGTATAAGGAAACCTTTCCTATAGGTGAGGGGCGATACATGCATTTTAAAACTTTTCTAAACATATGCAGCAGCGGAAAGCGATAAAATTATTTTATCTATAAATGTTGATCTAATTAACACTAGACCCTACTAGGATCTAGATGCATTTGGAGTAATGTAAATATGAAATCATGCTATAATAATTATGTCATACATAATTTAAAAGCGTACCTTAGTGATGTTCACCAAAGGCTACAGAAAGATGCTCGGCTCTCAGTCGCGGTCCCAATGGCGGCTCGAACCTGTGGAAGGGACTCCTGCTTTGCTAGTAGAACATGTGTACTGTCTCTGCTGGTATCCACACAGGGCTCATCGTAGCTGAGTCGTAGAGGACACCGGATTGCTAGATCTTTGCAGGCCCCTCATCTTTCAGCAACTCGGGCTTACTTCAAAAAGTAACCCGACCGACAACTGGATTGGCTTCTGGCTTCTATCTTGCAAACTGACCTTTAAAAGACCTAGGATTTTTTTTCCTCTCCTTCCTCTTATCTAAATGAGCTCTCAATACTTGGAAGAAATATAAGAGAAGGTGGAGGAATGAATAGGAAGAAGAAGGAACCTTTGGAAGGAAACCACCCAAATGTATGAGATCCCCTTCTTCCTTTCTCTTCACTCACCCAAGCACTTTACCAAGACCATGTGCTTGGTCGGCCACTCCCCTCTCCTTCCTTATATAGGCCACATCTCAATTATGGCATGAAGGATGAGTGTGTGAAAGCATTTAAAGAAGAGAAGAAGCTCTTCTCTCTTTTAATGCTTTCACACCATCATGAAAGCTTTCTTCTCCTCTAATCCCTCTAATGAGGTCAATTCCCCATTCCAAGTCACCACCCTTGGTGATTATGACAAGTTAATGAGGGATTACCAAGTCAAATTGGGAGGAGACTTAGTGTGAACATAAGATGTTGCCCAGGTGGCTACCCAAGAGGGGGTGAATTGGAAAATTAAAAATTTAAAGCAAGATAATGTGCAAATAAAATTCCCTTATAAGTGTTAGGTGCTATGACAGAGTTATAAATTGCAGAAGCTAAATAGAGTCAAGTAAGCACAACACAAACATACCAAATTTATAGTGGTTCGGAGCAACCCAGCTCCTACATCCACTACCCAAGATATCACTTGGGATTTTCACTATATTCAAACCCGAATACAGTAGGATTGTTTTACAGGATCACAATCCAAAACCTCTACACTTTGATTTTAATGGGATCACTAAAGAATATCCAACACCCTTTAGTTTTGAACAGGCTCACCAAAGAAACCCAATTTGATTTTCACAGGATCACCAAGAACCTAACACTTGGTTTTTATTAAAGGCTCACCAAGAACCTATCTTGGTTTTTCAACCGGGCTCACCAATAACCCAACAATTTAGAAATGAATTGAAATAAATGCAACAATAAATGACAAACTCAATTTGTCGGATAGTTGTTGGTGCAGCTCAATGGAAGTCCACTTGAATGCACTTGAATAAGCTTTAATGGCTTCAGTGGCTTCTTCCCAAATTGCTTCAAGCTTCATATTAGAGTTGGTGAAAACTTGAAGGCTGACTTGAATGCTCTTGTACTCTTTCTTCTTGGTAGGTAGGATATTCAATGAAGCTTCCTTTTTTGAAAACTTTTCTAACTCTTCTTTTTTGAAAGAAGTTCAAATCCCTCAAATATAAAGTCTTCCATCACTTCAAGGTAGTTCTAGCTGTTGTAGACCATTGGGAAGTGATTTGTAACTGTTGGAGCACTTTTTGGCATTCAAAAACAAGTTCTGGAACTAGCCGTTGGATACCTAAAAACGATGTTCGAGTCAGCTCGAATTCCTTCGAGTCGGTTTGGATCCTTCGAGTCTATAGGTCGAGTCGCCAAATTTTCAGTTTAGTCGGCTCTTTATCTCAGGGCACAAAACTTTACTCTGGACGAGTCGGCTCTTGATATCTCGGCTTAGCTCGAACTTACTTCTTTGAAAATCTTGTACTCGAGGAGTCGGCTCTTTTCAGCTTGGGTCGGCTCTTCTTCTCAGGTTTGGAAAACCTCACTCTGGAAGAGTCGGCTCATTGCAGTTCGGGTCGGCTCGCCTGGCTGTTCTCAGAAATCTTCAAAAACTGGACTCTGGAGGAGTTGGCTCGAACAAATTCCAGTCGACTCGAATTCACTCGAGTCGGCTCGGTTTCCCTCGAGTCGGCTCGGATTGCTGCATCCCAGAATCCTTGCTGCATGCCAGTAGGAGGAGTCAGCTCTTCAACCTGCTGGGTCAGCTCGAGTGTCTTTTTCAAGATTTTTATAATTAAACTTAAAGAAAAACTCTCACCAACACTCTTACATTTTTTCAAGCAAACCAACTCAAAATATTTCTAAGGCACACACACTTAGAAGTAACCCTTTTTATATGAATTTTTTCTTAGCTTTTTTCATTGGGTTCTTCTTTACAAAATCAAAATACAACATAACTCAAGTAAGAAACAAAGGTGTAGGAGTTGAAGTTTGAACAATTAAATCATTCTACAGAAACTTGTAAAATCACTTGAAGAGTTGTTAGATAAAAATGTACATGCTTCAATGTTTGATTATCATCAAAATCACTAATAGGGTCAACAATCTCTCCCTTTTTGATGATGACAAAACACTGGAAATGAAAAAACAAAATAAAACTTTACAATTACTTGTATAACTATTTTTGCAAGAATGTATGAACAAGTAAAAAAAAATCACTTTAATTAGTGCCAAACTATGGAAGGAGAATTAGGGTAATGAAAGGTAATCTTTCCCTCAATAAGATACTCCATGTTTTGACACACTTTCTATGCAATTTCAAAGCTCAAAAGTTTCCAACAGAACTTTAAATATTGTCAGAGCTTTAAATATTATTAAGTATCAGAGCTTAAAGCATTTAAAACATTATCAGAGCTTTCATATGCATTATGTATCAGAGCAAATATACAAACATGAACACATTTTATCCTTTTCATGCGATAACTTCACAACTCTCCCCCTTTTTGTCAATCAATCAAAAAGGTAGAGTAAGAGTTAAGCTCAGATTTTAAAATGGAATGAGAAAGTATTTACAATTTGTTTGAGATAATTTTACTTTCTCATATTCATCTTGAAATTCTAATTAAAAATCATTCATTGTATGAACAAATAAACATTCATTGTATAGAGAGATAGAACAACTTAAGAGACAAAATGTGAACTTTCATTTCATTTCAAAGATGTTCAATACAAAGTACAAAATGAAGGAAAATATATTTAGTCACTGTCTATGTCTACACTAGGGTTTGGAGGTCGACCCGGAACTTGAATGCCTAGAGGCATAGAAGCAATTGGGTCAGGATCTAAGACATGGGATGGTGCAGTAGGATAGGATCCCTGTGCCCTAAAGTGAGGAGCAGGTTGTCTTGGATGAACAGATTGACTAGCAAAAGGTCTAAAATGTGGAACATTAAGTGCTGCAATGACTCATTTTGAGAGTTGATCCAACTTGAACTGAACGAATCCACTTCTTCATCCACCTTTTTTATACCTTTATGTAATTCAATCAATTCAATTGCTTGAGCATTTGCAAAGGCTTTAGCCGAGCCTCTTAGTCTTCCAAATTCACTTCTAAGTATTCCAATACCTCTGGTGTAGTCTTCTTCCATTCTCTTACCTGCTTCCACTGATTCTACTTTGATTCTCAAGTTATCCATCTCAACTCTATAAGATTCAAGTACTTGAGTAACTGATTTCTTAATCTTTTCATAACTTGAAGTAATCAATTGAAGAATGGGCTGTAAATCTGTCTTAGTTGCATGTGTTGTAGTCTTGGAGGTTTCAAGGTTGTCAATTCTGCTTTTTAGATTATCTATCTGTCCTCCAAACTAATTGAGTCTTTCATCAACAGACTGGCGAAATTCGCCAAACAAAGTTGACATTGAAGAATTGAGAGTTTCAATCAAATTTCCTATATGCTGTGCAATGAAATCTTGTAATATTGATGTATCCACAATAGGAGCAGGAATACCAGGACTATGAATAGGAACATTAGTAGTGGCCTGAGTGTAGATAGGTGTACCAGGAGGCATATCAGGCACTGAAATATATGGAAATGAAGTATCAAAGTCTATCTGGACTAGAGACCCTAGCTGTGGCTGTGACTCTGGAATTTGCATTGAAGTGCCTTCACCAGTCTCCGTTTCAACTTGCTCTTGTACTTCTTCAATTTGTTCAATTATTGGAGCATCAGACTTCTTTTTCCAAGTACCTTCTGATAATAAGTAACCCATCCTTTGAAGAGTTTTGGCAATATAAGTATTGGTATGAAGGAGGGTCTTGCTGTCTTCTCCTGATAAATCAATGTTTGCACCTTGGAAGAAAAGTGTGAGGACCATTCCGTAAGGCAAACATGCCTTAACCTTTCTCACTGCCTCTTTCATCTGACTAATCATAATAGATGGTAGGTTAATCTTGTTCCCATTTATCTGAAGTTCCATGAAACAAAGATCACGTTCACTTACCCAGTTGAAGCGGCCTGTCCTGGGTGGAAATATCCTATTGATAAAACTGTGAAGAATTCTCATTTCTATGGATAATGTGCTGGCCTTGAGAATTCCAATTTCATCAACTTTAGTCCTTTCCAATACAGTTTGCAAAGCTTTAGTTCTGTCCTTTAGGACCAAGTGCTCAGTGCCCTCAAATGGCATTTCTAGGATATTTCCAAGGATTTCTTGAGATATAATAATTCTTCTCCCTTTCACTGATGATTCAATAAAATTATCACCAAATCTTAGATTTTCATAGAAACTTCTAACCAGATTAGGGTAGGTTTTGATATCTAAGGAGCACATGTTTCTCCAACCCTGGTTTTCTAGAAAATCTCCAATAACAAAACCTATTTCCTTTAGGTATTCAAACAAAATTCTTCTTCCAGTAGTAATAGGTCTCATACCTAAGGAGATCTGATGGCTTGGTGAAACTGGACTTGGTTCTTCATCAGGCTGTGGTGGAATTTAAGAGAAAGTGTCTTCTCAAAACTTTGTTCTTTTTTCTCGTGGAGCAGCTTTAATTTCCCGTCTTGATTTTTTACCTATTGCCGTCTTTGGTGCCATTTGCACAGATACACTTGTGTTCTGAAGCAGTTTTTGGAAGGTTTAAGTATTTGGAAAGTTTCTCGAAGGGAAAGAGAGTAGGGTTGAGGAATAGAAATGAGAAAGAAAAATCCTACAACTCGAACTAAAAAGAGATGGCTCGACATCTAAGCTGGCTTAACCAATAGGTCATCTGCTCGAGTCAGCTCGAGCAGAGGGAGCACAAAAAGTGATTTTTGGATTTCAATCAAAGCTCTTTTAACACAAAATTTGGGATTAGGCGGTCACCTAGATAATTTGTCCTTAAGATTATAGGAGTATTTCTAGAGTGGGTCACATAATCCTAGTTCACTTCTAATCATTGCAAATCTATCAAAATTCAAAGGTTTGGTAAAAATATCAGCAAGTTAATTTTCAGTTGGCACGAATTCAAGTACAATATCATTGTTCAATACATGATCTCTTATAAAGTGGTGCCTAATTTCTATGTACTTAGTTCTTGAATGTTAAATAGGATTTTTTATCAAATTAATAGCACTTGTGTTATTACATTTGATTGGAATTTTTAATTATGTAACACCAAAGTCTTCTAGCTGTTGTTTAATCCATAACACTTGAGCACAACAACTACCAGCAGCAACGTACTCTGCCTCAGCAGTGGACAATGCTACGAAGTTTTGCTTCTTACAGTGCCATGAAATTAAATTCAACCGTAGAAATTGCCATGTACCATTAGTGCTCTTTCTATCAATTTTACAACTAGCATGTCAGCATTAGAAAAACTAATTAAATTCAAAGATGATTCTTTAGAATACCAAAGACCTAAATTGCTTGTGCCTTTCAAATATTTAATAATTTTCTTAACAGCAATCATATGTGTTTCTTTAGGATTACATTGAAATCTAGCACATACACATACACTGTACAAGATATCAGGTCTACTGGCTATAAGATATAGTAGGGATCCGATCATACCTTTATATAGCTTTTGGTTAATATTGGACCACTTTCATCTTTGTCTAGTCTGTAGGTAGGGCTCATGGATGTGTTAGCCTCTTTGCTTGTCTCCATGCCAAACTTCTTGATTATTGCTTTGATATACTTGGCTTGGCTTATGAAGATTCCTTCCTTCACTTGTTTGACTTGTAATCCAAGAAAGTAGTTAAGCTCACCCATAAGGCTCATTTCAAACTCACCCTGCATCAGCTCAACAAATTCTCTGCAAAGATTTTCATTAGTTGCACCAAAGATAATGCCATCAACATAAATTTGTACAACTAACATGTTATTCTCTTTATTCTTAATAGAAAGAGTTTTGTCAACATTTCATCTTTTAAAATCATTTTTAAGTAAAAATTTGCTCAGTCTATCATACCAGACCTAGGTGCTTGTTTCAAACCATATAAATCCTTATTCAATTTAAACACATGATTTGGAAAAGCATGATTTTCAAAACCTGGTGGCTGTTCTACAAAAACTTATTCAGAAATAAATCCATTTAGAAAAGTACTTTTGACATCCATTTGAAAGAGTTTAAAGTTCATGTAGTAAGCAAATGTAAGAAGTAATCTAATAGCTTCTAGTCTTGCTACCGGAGCATAAGTTTCATCAAAATCAATGCCCTCTTCTTGATTGTACCCTTTTGCTACCAACCTTGCTTTATTTCTTATAACCTTACCATTCTCATCTAGTTTGTTCCTATAGACCCATTTGGTTCCTATAATTGGGTGGTTTGTAGGTCTACTAATTAGTATCCAAACATTATTCCTTTCAAACTTATTTAATTCATCATGCATGGCCATCATCTAGTTATGATCTGTTTCAGCTTTTTCTAAACTATGTGGTTCAATTTATAAAACAAAGGCTAAGTAGTCATGTGCATCTCTATGTGCTGACCTAGTATAATGTCATAAAAAGGATCACTAATAATTAAGTCTTTAGGATGTGAAGTTACATACCTCCATTTCTTTGGTAAATCAGTATGATTCTTGCTTACCATTTCATTTCCATTTTGCATTGGCTTGTCTTGAATGCTTAGATCCTCCATTTCCTTTTGTAGTGTACCTGCATCATTATTTACACACTCATCTTTTCTAGATGGTAAGGGGTTAGCTTCATCAAAGATAACATGAATTGACTCATCTATAGTAAGAGTCCTCTTATTAAACACTCTATATGCTTTGCTATGTAGTAAATAACCAAGGAATATAGATTCATCAGATTTTGCATCAAACTTTCTTAGGTTATCTTTGACATTATTTAACAAAAAGTATTTGCACCCAAAAACATGAAAATAGTTAATATTCGATTTTCTTCCATTCCAAAGCTCATAGGGGGTTTTCTTTGAAATTGGTCAAATTAAAACTCGGTTTAATATGTAACAGGTAGTGTTCACCGCTTCTGCTCAAAAGTACCTTGGAAGATTACCTTCACACAACATGGTTCGAGCCATTTCTTCCAAAGTCCTATTCTTTCTCTCTACAACACCATTTTGTTGTGGTATTCTAGGAGCGGAGAAGTTGTGATCAATGCCGTGCTCAGTGCAATATTCATCAAAAAATTGATTTTGAAATTTAGTTCCATGATCACTTTTTATTGAAATAATAGAAAGATTTTTCTCATATGAAACCTTCTTATAAAATTTTTGAAATACATCAAATGTTTCATCCTTATGTGCAATAAATAATAGCCATGTGAATTTAGAAAAGTCATTTACAATCACAAGGCCATATTTCATACCTCCTAGGCTTGTGGTCCTAGTTGGTCCAAATAAGTCCATGTGAAGTAGCTCAAGGGGTCTAGTTGTTAAAATAACATTTTTCGATTTAAAACTCTCCCTAGTTTGTTTGCCTAATTGATAAGCATCACATACATAATCAAGATCAACTTTAAAATGTGGCAAACCTCTAACCAGATTCTTTGAGATTAATTTGGCAATTGTATGTATGCTAGCATGACCTAATCATCTATACCATAATATATATAACTCCTTGGTCTTAGCATTCATTGCTACTAGATTGGAACTACTGGTCATGGCTAGATCATTTAGATCTACCACATAGATGTTTCCAAGCCTATGACCAATGAATTTGTTGCTAGAATCAAGAAAGTTAGTTACTACACACATAGATAATTCAAAGATAACTTTGAAGCCTTTATCACAAAGTTGACTAATACTCAAATTATGCTTCAATTTATCTACTAGTAGCACATCTTTAATAAAAGTATAGGGGATTATTTTGATCTTACTGATTTCGATTATTCTCCCCTTACCATTATCTCCAAAAGTAACCAATCCTCCTTCTTTCATTTGTAGGGTGATGAACTGATCTTTGTCACCCGTCATATGCCTTGAACAGCCTCTGTCAAGATACCATCTTTTCTTTAATTTGTAGGCTGCAAGACAGTCCTACAAAATAGTTAAGGAGTGATTTTAGGTACCCAAGCTAACTTGGGTCCTTTCGGGTTAGCAAAATTGGTTTCCTTTGGAATCCAAACGGTTATATATTTCAATGCACCACTCATGAAATTTTTCAAAGAATTGCATTGATAAGATTTATGCCCAAATCTATGACATGCATAACAAATAATTTTGTCATTTTTGAATGATGCATGCTTTGAAACTTTAAAGATGCAGAAATAGAAATATTTGGTTTGAAAGATTTTTGAGAAGAATTTTTAGGAATATATTTCAAGCCATTTAAAATATATTTCGATGGAAAAGCTTTTTGAAATTTAACATTTGAAGCTGAAGCTTTTGAGGATACAAATTTTGTTGCTGAAATTCCTTTAGCATTTAAAGCATTAAATCCAATTCTAGCTTTACTTTTTGAATCTTTTAATTCTTTCAAAATTAGCTCAGGCTTGTCAGAACTCAAAGTAAGTTTTTCTACTAAAGGCTTTAACTTTTCAACCTCCTTTTTCAAATCAATATTTTCGGCAACTAAGCTTTGTTTGTCTCATTCAAAGTATTTTTCTCATTGTTCAAAACAATAACATTATCAGAAAAGATATTCAATTCTTTTTGCAAAATGATATTCTTTTCAGAAATCTCATCCTTGTCTTTTAGTAAAACATCTTTTTGTTTCTTCAAGGATTTAATTTTAACCCCACCCTTTTTGAATTCAATAAGTAAATCATGAAATGCAGAATTTAATTCATCATATGCAAATTCAGTTTGAAGCTCAGGGGATAATATCTCATTTTCAAGACCCATCAGACATAGATTCGTAGATTTCATGGTCTCTTCTTCTTTAGTGGATGAGGACGCTTCGCTTTTGCTCCACGTCGCTACCACAGCTTTCTTTTTCTTTTTCTTAAATCCCTTTTTCAATAATAGACAATCTGGTCGGATGTGCCATGGCTTTTTGCATTCATAACAGGTAGGTACTTCTTTTTCTTTCTCCTTTTCCTTGTCCTTGTCCTTACTGAATTCTTTGTTCTTATGGAATTTTCTAAAATTTTTTCCTTTTCATCTTTCTAAGAACCTTCTAAATTTCCTGACAACCATGGCAATATCTTCATCTTCCATGTCGCTTTCAGTAGAGAGCATTCTTCTTCGAATTCTTCATCCTTTCCTAAATCCATAACATCTTTGAAGGCAATAGATTTCTTCTTCTTTTGATCATCTTCAGTTTGGTGCTGCATGGTTAGGTCATGAGTGATGAGAGATCCTAGCAGTTCATCCAACAGTAAGATATTCAAATCTTTTGCTTCTTGGATGGCAGTCACTTTCGGATCCTATTTGTCCGGAAGAGATCTTAGAATCTTCTATACAAGATCTGCATTAGAATATATCCTGCCAAGACTTTTTAAGCCATTAATAATATCGATGAAACATGAAAACATGGCAGAGATTGTTTCATTGGGTTCCATTTTGAATAATTCGTAACTATGCACAAGAAGATTAATTTTAGAAGACTTTGCTCAAGAAGTTCCTTCATGGGTCACTTCAAGTTTATCCCAGATTTTCTTTGTAGAGGAGTAAATAGAAATTTGATTAAACTCATTACTATCCAAAGCACAGTATAAGAGATTCATTGCTTTGGCATTTAACTCACCCATTTTCATGTCATGTTCGTCCCAATCCTCTTCAGGTTTTGGAATGTCCACTCCATCAATTTTAACCATAGGGATGAAAGGATCCTTTAGAATGACCTTCCACAACTGAAAATCAACTGCTTGAATATAAATTTTCATTTTAGCTTTCCAGTATGCATAATTTATGCCAGTGAAGAGTGGAGGTCTATTAGTTGATTGGCCTTCTGCCAGGGATGTACTCATGGGATGAGCCATCAATCTTTACTCTAAAGTAATTAGAGACACTGCTCTAATACCAATTGTTGCCCAGGTGGCTATCCAAGAGGGGGGTGAATTAGAAAATTAAAAATTTAAAGCAAGATAATGTGCAAATAAAATTTGTTTATAAGTGTTAGGTGCTATGACAGAGTTATAAATTGCAAAAGCTAAATAGAATCAAGTAAGCATAACACAAACATACCAAATTTATAGTGGCTCGGAGCATCCCATCTTCTACGTCCACTACCCAAGATACCACTTGGGATTTTCACTATATTCACACCCGAATACAGTAGGATTGTTTTATAGGATCATAATCCAAAATCTCTACACTTTGGTTTTAACGGGATCATCAAAGAAAACCCAACACCCTTTGATTTTGAACAGGCTCACCAAACAAACCCAACTTAGTTTTCACAGGATCATCAAGAACCTAACACTTGGTTTTTATCAAAGGCTCACCAAGAACTTAACTTGGTTTTTCAACCGGGCTCACCAATAACCCAACAATTCATAAATGAATTGAAATAAATGAAATAATAAATGACAAACTCAATTTGTCGGATAGTTGTCGGTGCAGCTCGATGGAAGTCCACTTGAATGCACTTGAATAAGCTTTAATGGCTTCAGTGGCTTCTTTCTAAATTGCTTCAAGCTTTAGATTAGAGTTGGTAAAGACTTGAAGGCCGACTTGAATGCTCTTGTGCTCTTTCTTCATGGTAGGTAGGATATTCAATGAAGCTTCCTTTTTTGAAAACTTTTTTAACTTTTCTTTTTTGAAAGAAGTTCAAATCCCTCAAATATAATGTCTTCCATCACTTCAAGGCAGTTCTAGCCATTGTAGACCGTTAGGAAGTGATCCGTGACCGTTGGAGTACTTTTTGGCATTCAAAAACAAGTTCTGGAACTAACCATTGGATACCTAAAAATGATGTTCGAGTCGGCTCGGATCCTTCGATTCGATAGGTCAACATGCCAAATCTTTAGTGCAGTCAGCTCTTTGTCTCAAGGTGCAAAACTTCACTCTGGACAAATTAGCTCTTAATAGCTCGGGTCGACTTGAACTTACTTCTTTGAAAATCCTGTACTCAAGGAGTCGGCTCTTTTCAGCTTGAGTCGGCTCTTCTTTTCAGGTTCAAAAAATCTCACTCTGGAAGAGTCGACTCGTTGCAGTTTGGGTCGGCTCGCCTGGCTGTTCTTAGAGATCTTCAAAAACTGGACTCAGGAGGAGTTGGCTCGGAAAAATTCCAGTTGACTCGGATTCACTCGAGTCGGCTCGGTTACCCTCGAGTCGGCTCGGATTGCTGCATCCCAGAATCCTTGCTGCGTGCCAGTAGGAGGAGTCGGCTTTTCAACTAGCTGGGTTAGCTCGAGTATCTTGTTCATGATTTTTACAATTAAACTTAAAGAAAAACTTTCACTAACACTCTTACATTTTTTCAAGCAAACCAACTCAAAATATTTCTAAGGCAAACATACTTAGAAGTAACCCTTTCTACATGAATTTTTTCTTAGCTTTTTTCACTGGGTTCTTCTTTACAAAATCAAAATAGAACACAACTCAAGCAAGAAACAAAGGTGTAAGAGTTGAAGTTTGAATAATTAAATCATCCTACAAAAACTTGTAAAATCACTTGAAGAGTTGTTAGATAAAAATGTACATGCTCCAATGTTTGGTTATCATCAAAATCACTTATGGGGTCAACACAAGACTTAAGAAGGCTTGCTTATGTCATTCCTTACATCATTCATGCTTATATCATGAAAACATCATCCATGCTTACATCATGCAAATATCATCCATGCTTACATCATGCAAATATCATCCATGCTTACATCATGCAATCATCATCCCATATGGCATGTGGAAGGCAAGAGGAAGAGTGCCATGTGGCATGAGGAAAGAGAGTCCGAGTCCAACTAGGCTCTGACTCATGGTCTAATTTGAAATTGATTTGACACTCAAATCAAAAGTCAGATTTAAAACCCAATTGAACCAATTTCGAAAAATGCTGTTGACCCAACATAATTTATATTAATTAAAATTAAATTAAATTAAATTAAATTAATAATTAATCCATAATTAATTAGATCATCTCTTAATTGTAACAATTATAATTAAGTCCAAATCGATTTGCTGATTAGTTAAGCCCCTTATGTGTATGACCCCTCAGGTTCAAACACTAAGCCGGTAGCACAGGAACATTTCCAGTACCAGCCAAAGTCGCCATCTAGCAATGATACAAGGCATCCGGATAGGTTGAAAAATTGTAGAGCAACCTGAACTTATCGAAATGGAATAGCACTGAACTTATTCCTTGATCATCTTGATGCTCCGGATGGCATAGGGTTAAACTGCCCAACCCTATTCAATCCATCTCAATATGTCTCAAATAAAGAATCCTTGTAACTCTTTATAAGGAATGCCCTGGCCAAGGTCTTTCTCAATTGAGGCATACTAAGCATCCAATCAAACCATTTGGAAAGATCAATCCTATCTCGATCCTACTACTGCTATACAAGTACTTGACTGTACCGAGTAAACTTCCGTCACCATATTAGAAATCCGGGTAGTCCGGCATCTAAGCACAGTGAGTTGCTTGCAAGCTACCATTGTGATCTCAAGTTAGAGAAATAATTCATGTCCATATTCT
Organism: Areca catechu; assembly: GCA_021397845.1. Classification (NCBI taxonomy): domain Eukaryota; kingdom Viridiplantae; phylum Streptophyta; class Magnoliopsida; order Arecales; family Arecaceae; genus Areca; species Areca catechu. The sequence continues at coordinate 57,179,940 of CM038047.1, read as the reverse complement.
AATGCAAGACTCCTCTTTGGCAGAATTAGAATCCCGTATAAAAGTCATGTTCAATGAAGTATCAAACACAGCACCTGATATCATACCAGCATCTCCATGCTACTTGGTTAAGAGGACAACCAACAGACATGACACAATGACCTACTCTCGATACACCATCATCCTAAATAGCATATCATTTGATCGTGAACCAGTTTATGAACTACACGATGTATCCTCTCTACATCGCATGCAAGGTAGCTCAAAGGACATCATCACATTAGAGTTTAATTAGGAAGATGACGTGTGATGAACAACCAGAATAAACTTTTTATTCACTTTAGTAATTCATACATATATATGAGTTGCGCAACCATCTACAACCTAAATGATTAGCTTTGGAACATAAATCCCGACAACTTTCACCTAGACTAAAGCCAATCGAAATAGAATCTAATTCCAATCTTCCATTTATAGTCATCGAACTCCTGAATTCTAATGGCTTTAATGAAGGGGTCAGCCAAGTTCTCCTTTCCATCGATCTTCAGAAGCTTGATGTCACCTCGTTCAATGATCTCCCGGAGAAGGTGATAATGACGCAGAATATGTTTAATTCGCTGATGTGACTTCGGCTTTTTAGCTTGAGCAATGGCTCCAGTGCTATCATAATACATTGTAATAGGACCATCTAAGGAAGGTGCCACTCCCAGCTGGCCAAGGAACTTCCATAATCACATAGCCTCCTTTGCTGCATCCGATGCCGTAATATACTCTACCTCGCTAATAGAATCAGTCACTATATGCTGCTTGAAACTTTTCTAGCAGATAGCTCCATCATTAAGGGTAAACATAAAACCAGACACACTTTTGCTATCATCTCTATCTGACTGAAAACTAGAGTCAATGTACCCCACAAGTTTTAAGTCAGAATCTTCATAAATAAGCCATTGGTCCTTAATATTTCTTAAATACTTAAGGATGCTCTTAGCAACTTTCCAATAAGCTTCACCTAGGTTAGACTGGTATCTGCTCACTATTCCTAGTGAGTATGCACATCTGGTCTAGTACACAGCATAGCATATATAATAGAACCCACTATCGAAGTATATGGAATCCTACTTATACGCTCTCTTTCCTCATGAATTATCGTACAATCCTTCTTGGAAAGAGTAATTCCATGACCTATCAGAAGATATCCCTTTTTAGAATTTTCCATGCTGAATCGCTTCAACACAGTATCTATGTACATAGTTTGGAAGAGTTCCAAAAGCCTCTTTGATCTATCTCTATAGGTCTTCATACGTAGTATGAATGAGGCTTCACCCAAGTCTTTCATAGAGAATTGAGATGAAAGCCAGACCTTTATTCCTTGTAATGCTGAAATGTCATTCCCGATTAGGAGAATGCCATCCATATATAAAACAAGAAATACATCTATAGAACCGTTTGCCCATTTATATATACAAGGTTCCTCTTCGTTCCTAACGAAGCCATACATCTTAATACATTTATCAAAGCACATGTTCCAACTCCGAGAAGCTTGCTTCAGTCCATAGATGGACCTCTGAAGCTTGCATACTTTAGACTCATCTGTGGATGTGAACCCTTCAGGCTGCATCATATACACTTAAACTTCTAGCTCACCATTTAGGAAAGCTGTTCGGACATCCATTTGCCAGATTTCATAATCTAAATATGCTGCCAAAGCAAGCATAATTCGAATAGACTTGAGCATTGCAATGGAAGAAAATGTCTCATCATAGTCAATACCATAATGCTGACAATACCTCTTTGCAACCAGATGAGCTTTATAGGTCTCCACCTTCCCATCTATGCCATGCTTTCGCTTGAAGATCCATTTACACCCAATGGTTTTATCCTTTCAGGTGGATCAATCAATGTCCATACATTGTAGATTTTCATGGACTCCATTTCGGATTTCAGGGTTTCCAGCCATGACTTAGAATCAAACTTTATCATTGCATCCATATAGGTGATTGGATCCTCGTTGTTCTCATCGAGTTCAATAGGATCACAATCCTGGACCAAGAAATCATAGTATCTGTCCGGTTGACATGGTACTCTACCAGATCTCCTTAATGAATGCACTATAGGCTCTGGATCTGATCTAATCAAATATGGTTCTATAGTGGTCTTAGAGTGAGATGGTTCTTCTATCTGTTGAACTTCCTCAAGTTCAGCCTCAGCAGCTTGAGTGCCTTCACCAAGGTACTCTCTTTCTAAAAAGGTTGCCCTAAGACTGACGAACAACTTTTATTCCTCAGGCAGATAGAAATAATATCCTTAGAATTATTTAGGATACCCAACAAAAAGATACCTATCAGACTTAGGTCCTAGTTTATCCATCTCCAAATATTTGACATAAGCTGGACACCCCAAAACCTGAAGGTGAGAGAGAGTCGGTTTCCGTCCAATCCATATTTTATATGGTGTTTTATCAATGGACTTACTTGGAACCCTATTCAGAAGGTAGGATGCTGACTCTATAGCAAATCTCCAAAAGGATTTAGGCAGACTAGCTAAGCCCATCATGAATCAAACCATGTCCAACAGAGTTCGATTCCTCCTTTTAGACACACCATTTAACTGAGGCATCCCTGGAGGTGTCCATTGAGAGAGAATCCCATTCTTCTCAAGATAAGTCAGAAACTCATTGGAAAGATATTCACCACCTCGATCTGATCCAAGGGTTTTAATAAACTTTCTAGTTTGTTTTTCAACTTCATTGTGATAATGTTTGAACATTTTAAACGTCTCAGATTTATGTCTCATGAGGTAGACATAACCGTATCTCGAAAGATCGTCTGTAAACATAATAAAATAGCTATATTTACCTCTTGTACTGATATTTATAGGTCCATATACATCAGTATGTACCAAACTTAAAATATCACTGGCTCTTTCACCCTTTCCAGTAAAAGGTAACTTAGTCATTTTTCCAAGAAGACAAGATTCACAAGTTGACAAGGATTCACTCTTAGTGAGATCTAAGAGACCTTCTCCCACTAACTTATTTATCCTATTCTTGTTTATATGACCTAGCCTACAGTGCCAGAGATAGATATCACAGACCTTATCTATCCTAGGGCATTTATTAGCAGTGTATAATATAGTAACAGGCTATGACAGTACATATATGCCATTTTTCAATTATCCATTCATCACATTATAACCATTCAAAGTGATGTAGCAAATATCTTTCTTTATTGATAATTTATAACCATCATTGACCAATAGGCCTACAGAAATGATATTTATGAAAAAGGAAGGACAAAAATGACATTCATTCAGAATGACAGTACAAGATTCGAAATACAAAGAAATAGTTTCCAATGCCAGAACTGGAGCTTGACTTTCATTCAGAAACCTTTCATCACTTCTGAGACTCTTACTAACTTGAAGTCCCTACATAGAATTGTAAATGTGGTAAGGACTTTTGGTATCCAATACCCAGCTAGTAGTATCATGAACAGAGAAACTACAAGGATTTATCATATAAATACCTTAACCAATAACACTTTGCTGCTTTCCCTTCCTTTGCCTGTTCGGGTCCAGAGTTGTAAGGTAAGCAAAGCAGTTTTGCTTCCAGTGACCCAGCTTCTTGTAGAAGAAGCACTCTGCCTTACTCTTGTCAGACTTCACCTTCCTAGTCTGATTTGGCCTAGCACTTAGCACCTTCTTATTCTTTTTCTTTTTCTTCCCTTTTCCAAAGGGATGAAGTCCTGCTCCATAACCTCCCACCAGATTTACTAACCCCTTGTTGAGGTTATAGTCTCTCTTATAAGTTTGTAGTAACCCTAACATCTCATGATAGTTTACTGCAGGCCTATTCATTCTAAAATTATTAAGAAAGACCTGGTAGGAAGGGGGCAGAGAATTCAGAATCGCGTCCTTGCCGAGCTGCTCATGTAAAGGATATTCGAGTGTGTCCAAACGCTTAAATAACTCGATCATGTACATCACATGATCAGTCACCAAAGCTCCATCATGCATACATGCATTATAGATGGTGGAAGAGATCCGGTATCTCTCCGTATCATCCGGAGTACCAAAAGACTCCTTCAACTTTTGAAGAATTTCTTTTGGTTGGGCTTCCTTGAACTTGCGACTGAACTCGTTATTCATTACGGCCAACATAATGCAACGCATCATGGTACCGTCAGAGATCCACTTCTGGTAAGTGTCCCTAACAGTTCCACGAGCATTGGGGGCTGGGATTTTAGGTGCCAGATCCGTTATTACATAGAGGATCCGCTCGTGCTTCAGGACTATCCTGAGTTTTCGATACCAGCTATCGAAGTTGGGTCCAAATAGTTTATCATTATCTAATAATGACCGGAGTGACAAAGTGGTCGACATTATCTGAAAAAGGAGAACAAGACCTATCAGTGTATGAATTATTTAAAATTTCTAAAGACATAGATTTTAGTCTAAAGGTTTCTCCCACTATTTTATCCAGACTGGTAGCCTTTACACTCCAATATGAAGAATAGCATTTATCCTTTAGTTGGTACTAGGATCCAATAGACTACATATGAGCCCGACTTTGGCCGGCCAACCCAAATGTATCTAAAGGTAGGTACAATACCAATTACTTCTCCAAGCAATTCCTAGTAATTATTTTGCCTTAGGGGTCCTTACAATCGACCTTTAGGCCTTTTATTTAAGGTCCTGGTTGGGTCCAACCATTAACATGATCAAATTCAATGCTTCTAACTAACTTATGATCAAGCCCGACTTTGGCCGGCCCACCTGACCACATGTTAAGATAGTGGCACTGAGCCATCATATGCTGAATGGCAATCCCACTCGCCTGATGACCATCCATTCTTTGGAACTACCGATAATCACCCAACTTATGGTCTCATTGCCAATCTGACTTAATGGGAGGCTAAGACTCATGCTATCTCATAACTTAGTCTTTTTATGGACCTAATAATTTAGAGGATTTCAATTTTGTGACATTTGAGAGAAAGACATGGACCTTGATCAAGAAAACTCCCTCCAAACACTTGGAGGGTTTCTAGATCAACTTGATCTATGGGCACCTAGAAACCAGTCAGACTGATTAACCTTAGTTGATATGGGTCAACTCGAATCAATAGATAGTCTAGTTTAATCTGATTCACTACATTAGCCAGGTAAGTAGGATCAAGGGATGGGTTATGCCAGGTAAGCCTCTTGCCTTAGACACCAACCATGAGTTGACTAGGTAAGAGTTAGCCCCAAAGAACCTTGATCACAACTATCAAACTTACCTCAGACACCAAGTAGTTTACCATACTTAATTAGACTAACATAAAGAATCAGGCTCACCACGAAGCCATGAAGCAAGTCCATTTAGATGTATGGACTGATCAAACTTACTATTAGAGAGATATATAGAGGAGAGACCTAATTTAACTTTTGATTAGTCTTTTCTTTATTTTATCCATTCATCTAAACCTAGGTCTAACCCATTTAAGGATCCAATTCTAGCTAACTCATTCAACTCATGATTTATGAATCATGACTTAAGATTAGAATCATATCCTACATCTTAATTCCCAATTAAGTGTATTACATTATTTAAAACATTTTCAAAATTAAATGAAATAATTTCATAATTATCACTTGAACTTTTCAAAATTTTTAAATCAAACTTCTTTTAGATCTTATCTAAACATAGTTATGATCTTAGATTAAAACAATTTTAATCCATCCAATTCCTCACTTTCTTCTTCATAAGCTCATGACGCAGCGGCACCCCTACACACCATAGGAGAACCCCTTGGAATGGGAAGAAATGGTCTTTAAACCATGCTTCTCTCCTATGACCGGACGGCCATGACGAATCCACCTTAATCCAAGTACTACGTGAAGAAATCAAATTGATTTCATAAAAATATTAAACTAGATGCATCCACAACCTGGATGCTCTGATACCACTATAAGGAAACCTTTCCTATAGATGAGGGGCGATACATGCACTTTAAAACTTTTCTAAATGCATGCAACAGTGGAAAGTGATAAAATTATTTTATCTATAAATGTTGATCTAATTAACTCTAGCCCCTACCAGGATCTAGATGTATCTGGAGCAATGTAAATATGAAATCATGCTATAATAATTTTGTCATACATAATTTAAAAGCGTAGCTTAGTGACGTTCACCAAAGGCTACAGGAAGATGCCCGGCTCTCAATCACGATCCCAATGGCGGCTCGAACCTGTGGAAGGGATTCCTGCTCTACTAGCAGCACACGTGTACTACCTCTACTAGTATCCACTCAAGGCTCATCATAGCTGAGTCGTAGGGGACACCGGACTGCTAGATCCTTACAGCCCTCTCATCTTTCAGCAACTCGGGCTTACCTCAAAAAGTAACCCGACCGACAACTGGATCAACTTCTGGCTTCTATCTTGCAAACTAGCTTTTGCAAGATCTAGGACCTTCCTACCTCTCCTTCTTCTTATCTAAATGAGCTCTCAATACTTAAAAGAAATATAAGAAAAGTGGGAGGAATGAATAGGAAGAAGAAGGAACCTTTGGAAGGAAACCACCCAAATGTATGAGATCCCCTTCTCCCTTTCTCTTCACTTACCCAAGCACTCTACTAAGCCCATATGCCTTGGCCGGCCACTCCTCTCCCCTTCCTTATATAGGCCACATCTTAATTATGGCATGAAAGGATGACTGTGTGAAAGCATTTAAAGAAGAGAAGAAGCTCTTCTCTCATTTAATGCTATCACACCATCATAAAAGCTTTCTTCTCCTCTAATCCCTCTAATGAGGTCAATTCCCCATACCAAGTTACCACCCTTGGTGATTATGATAAGTTAATGAGGGATTACCAAGTCAAATTGGGAGGAGACTTAGTGTGAACACAAGACTTAAGAAGGCTTACTTATGTCATTCCGTACATCATCCATGCTTACATTATGTAAACATCATCCATGCTCACATCATGCAATCATCATCCATGCTTACATATCATGCAAACATCATCCATGCTTACATCATGCAAACATCATCCATGCTTACATCATGCAAACATCATCCATGCTTATATCATGCAACCATCATCCCATGTGGCATGTGGAAGGAGAGAGGAAGAGTGCCATGTGGCATGAGGAGAGAGAGTCCCAATCCAACTAGGCTTTGACTCATGATCCAATTTGAAATTGATTTGACACTCAAATCAAAAGCCAGATTTAAAATCCAATCGAACCAATTTCGAAAAAGGCTATTGACCCAATATAATTTGGATTAATTAAAATTAAATTAAATATATTTTAATTTAATTAATAGTTAATTCATAATTAATTAGATCATCTCTTAATTGTAACAATTATAATTAGGTCCAAATTGATTTTTTGATTAGTTACTTAAGCCCCTTATGTGCGTGACCCCTCAGGTTCAAACACTAAGCCGGTAGTACGGAACATTTCTAATACCAGCCAAAGTCAACATTTAGCAATGACACCCGATGTCCAGATAGGTTAAAAAATTGCAGAGCAACCTGAATCTATCGAATATGGAATAGCATTGAACTTATTCCTTGATCATCTTGATGCTCCGGATGGCATAGGGTTAAACTGCCAACCTTAATCAATCCATCTTAATATGTCTCAAACAAAGAATCCTTGTAACTCCTTACAAGGAATGCCTTGGCCAAGGTCTTTCTCAATTGAGGCATACTAAGCATCCAATCCAAACCATTTGAAGAGATCAAACTTATCTCGATCCTACTACCACTATACAAGTACTTGACTGTATCCAGTAACCTTCCATCACCAAATTAAAAATCAGGGTAGTCCGGCACCTAAGCACAGTGAGTTGCTTGCAAGCTGCCATGATAATCTCAAGTCAGAGAAATAATTCATATCCATATTCTAATGCAAGACTCTTCTACGGCAGAAAGAGAATCCTGCATGAGAGTCATGTACAGTGAAGTGTCAAACATAACACCTGATGTCATACTAGTACCTCCATGCTACTTGGTTAAGAGAGACAACTAACAGACGTGACATCAATGACCTACTCTCGATACACCATCGTCCTGAACAGCGTATCCTTTGGTCACGAACTAGTTTATGAACTACACGATGTATCATCTCTATATCACATAAAGGTAGCTTAAAGGATATCATCATACAAGAGTTCAATTAGGAAGATGACATGTGATGAACAACTAGAATAAATTTTTTATTCAATTTAATAATTTATACATATACATGAGTTGCACAACCATCTATAGTCTAGATGATTGGCTTTGGAACATAATTTCTAACATAAAGTAGTTTAGAAATGCTTTTGCACAAACAATAATAATAAACAAAATTTTAATTAAGAACTAATACTAAACTAAGATTAAAATAATATGTTGAAAGAAAAAGAGATAGTTTACATTTGTATTTGGCTTCTAGCACTCACCAATCCTAAAAAAATAAAGAAGTTAGAAAGGTTAGATTAAAATTAAACTAAAAGCATGAAGAACAATAATTTTAAATATAGTTTAAAACATGCCAATTCCTGTGTAACAGTGCCAAAACTTAATGTGTCTTAAATTTAACTGCATGTACATGATATGTAGGGTAGCACGTCTAGTGAGTATAGGTCGATCCCATGAAAAATTAGATATTTAAACTTTGTTCAAACCCTTACTCAAGTGAGTTTTAACAAAGGAGAGAGGTTGTTTGCTAAATGCTACTAAAGTAATAATTTCAAAAATAAATAATTTAAAAGATCTATGATTTTTGAATCTTTTCTTGTGGCCCAGGATCCCCGAGACTCCTATGCTGCTTCGGTAGCGGCCTGTAGGGCTTTACACATCTCCTGGGAGCCCCTCCTTTAGGTTTTGTCAAGGTGAACTTTGATGGTAGTAGTCGAGGTGCTTTGGGTGGCGTCGTCTTAATTATCCACAACTCTGAGGGTAGGTTGTTGGTAGCTGGAGTATCCATTCTTTATGAGCCTTCAGTTCCAGAAGTTGAACTCAGAGCTACGTGGATAGGCATCACCCATGCTAGATACACTACAACAAAAATAAAAGAGGTGACGGTTTTCTCCCGATGCTTCTTACTAGTGTCAGGACGTCTCGCTAACTTTTCGATGCTTTCTACAAGCATCGGTAAATTACAACATTTTTTCCTTGCCCGGTTACTCCCCCCCCATCCCTGGATCGATCCCTAACCTTATTAATCTGGCCGCGGCACCTCTCTCTCCCTCCCTCCCTCCATTTTCGGTTGATTACGGCGCTGCTTCCCATAGACGGCAACTCCCTTCCTCCCTCCCTCCCTTCCCATTATTCGATCATGCCATGCACGGCGATGGCGATCGTCCACAACAGCTCACCGGTGATGTCGGATGTGGCCAAGGAACACCTCTGCGGCCCCCAGGACGGGATCCGGCGGTCGAGGTCCGACACGGGCCTCGTAGGGATGCGGCGACTGTGGTCGGAGCCCCAGCTCTGGTGCTCCCTCAGCTTCCCTCGCCCTGCCACCGCCACCTCCATGCCTGCGAAGCTGAAGACTAGTGATTGGCCCGTTCTCCTTCATCCCCAACTCGATCGCGTTTGTCGGCCCGTTCTCCTTCATCCATCATCGGCACGCAGATTCTGGCTCCCACCCGATCCAGACGACCTTCCCTTCTTCTCTCCATGATCGGTTTTGCTCTCCTCAAATCGAAACCCTATATCTCATTCCCTCCATCATTTCCCTCTCCCTCCCTCCATCCATCGTCGGCACGTGGATTTCGGCTCTCGTTTGTTTCCATTGAGCGGCGAATTCTGGTGGAGAAGAAAGCCCCTTCGATCTCCATCAGGTGGCTCCTTCTCTCAAATCTCAAAAGTCCTGGATGCCAGATGCTCTTCCAGGGCTTTGTCGAGTTGATTACTGTCTTTAGATATAAGTAACTGGGCGATCGTTTCGCATATTGGTCATTCGATTTCCCCTTCTACTACATAGACTGGATTGGAAACCTAAGCTCAGTGATCAGGATTTATAGAATTGTTATGAATGCGTTTCTCTTGGAATTCTATACCTCTTTCGGGGTGTTTCTCTTTATTTGGCCTTTTATCCCATGTTTCCTTTTTCCCTTGTCTTTAATCAACGGATTAACTAAACCAGTGTTTTGGACCATGAATCTGGAAGATTCATGGGTGAATGATAAAAATATTTACATCTCGATATGTCTAATAGATTTTGTTTAGTAGATATGAGGCTGATCAAGGTCGTGTAATTTGCTGGTTATGATTAACTTGTACTGGTTTAAGGCTTATCGAGATCTTGTAATTTGCTGGTCGATTTACTTATTTGTACTGGTTTCTTGAAACCATCTCTGCTTCATGCGATCCAATATGAGTTTGATGTGCATGAATTTGTTGGAAAAATTGAAGTTCTTTGTTTTTTTTGGACAAGAAATTCTGATTTTTGTGTGCCTTGACTTTTCCAGGTTTCAAAGATGCAGTGAAAAATCTGAAGATAAAGTCATCACCAAAAGCCAGCACTATCAATATGGTATTCGTATTTGTTATGTGATTGATTCTACAATAGTGAAATTTTCTTTCCTGTCACTTGATCTTTCATTTACTATCTGTCTTCCCAATTCTTGCACTGTTAGATGTAACTAAGTTCTGACCTGGGGTTGCTTTGATATCTCTGGTTCTCTATTTTTCTTTAGTGCGGCCTTAAAGATGCAAGGCCTGCTGATGCAACATCTTGCATCTCCTCAAGGGATTGTGTATATTTTCATGGTCAACTTCTTGTAAGGAATATTTGAATTCTGTGTTGGAGTCCTAAATGGGGTATTTTGTGGACCCTACCAACTTATTCAAGTTGGCACACTTTACAATTATTTTATTAGTAAATTCACATGTGTATAATTCATGATCTGTTGTATGCTTTATTTGTTAAAATTTCTTTGATCTTTATTTTACTCTTTTTGTAGAACATTATTACTAGGATAGTTTTGCTTGTGTAAATGAAACTATATTAAGGCATCAGATAACCCTGTCTGCTCTGAAAATTGGTTTTTCAGGTCTTTGTAGAAGTTATTTTCCTGGCAATACTGAGAAAGTATATGATTAATTAATGATTGACTGTTGTTTCTTAGTTATTTTTTTCCTGAAAAATATCTTTTATTTGTTTTGTTTACTTCACTCAAATTACAATCTTTAAATTTATGTTTGCTTGTTGCAGGATGGTGACCCTCGCTTATCTAGCTTTGGTCTCATGAAAAATAGTCGGGATGGGAAAAGTTACAGCACTAACCTAGCATACACTCCTCCAGAGTTCTTGAGAACTGGTCAGTCAGTTGATAACTCCTTTTTGCTTTAATTTTTATGTAGTTTACTATGTATTACTTTCAAATCCTGTCTAAGTTCTATAGTTTATCACGTGCAATTAAAACATCCTTGAACATCATCCTGGCCTCCTTTTTCTGTTTGCAATTTTGCATCCACTTCTCCAGAGCTTATATTGCTTCTTTATTGAATTGTTTAATTCCAAGGATTCTCTCATGTAGTTATACATAAATTTTTAAAAGTTATTCACATGTTAAACAAGGTACAGATTTGGATTTTGTCTATAGTCTTCTGTCAAAGTCTGTCATTATGTTGGTTTCCCATGCTTCAGATAAGGTTCATATTTTATGCATCATGCCATAAATCAGTAATAGTTTTAGTTTTCATGAATTTATCATCCATAAATTTAATCTTAGTTCATGTATTTCTGCAGGAAGGGTCATTCTAGAGAGTGTAATATATAGTTATGGAACAGTTTTGCTTGATCTTTTGAGTGGGAAACATATCCCTCCAAGTCATGTATGTTAATCTTAGTTCATGTATTACTTTACATGCTTTTAGCTAGGCTAAAGGTCTCAAAGCCTATGAGGACAGGTCAGCCGATCTTTCTCTCTCTGTGAATGGTAATATTTTTACTTCCCTGGGTCTGAAACTTTTTTTTTTTAAAAAAAATTCCACTCTGGTAGCTCTGATTAGTTGTTCTTTCTCTTTTCCTTTATATTTCCAGGTAGTTACATTTTGGGAGGGAGAAATTGTGACAGGCAAGTTCCTGTTGTATGTTTTGATATGAAGTATAAGCCCAAAACAATGTTGTCCATTTTTAAAGCTGCAAAAATATTATTAAGCTAAAACTGTGAGCATGGATCCGGTGAAATTAATATGTTGGTATATTAAGTGATGTTAATTGTTATTACCATATGGGTCATTACTGTGATGTAAAGGCACTGTATAATTTTTAATATTTAGACTACATATTTGTATTTGAAGCATTCTAACGGATAATATTATTTGTATTTGTATGTTTGGATTTTGATTTGAGCTGAAGGGATTTAGGGTGATGAAAATTGATAAAAAGGGCTCTAGTTGGAATTTGCTTTTATCTGATTCTGCAAGCCATTTGCTGCTTTAAGTTGTCACTTTAAAAGGTTTGCAAGTCAAGATTCTGAGTTATTATATAATGTTAGATCTAATTTAGTTGTCACAGTACTTGCTACAAATACTTGCCGCTGTTGTCGATCTCAATTGTGATTTTCATTATCACTGCTCTACAAACACCATTCTGTAGCCTCAGAATGACCTCATCAAGTTCTATTTCTCTCAACTTCCTTTTCCTTGCACATCATAGGTCACTATTTAAAGCATGCTGTGTAAAATGAAGTATATTAATTTAGGAGGATCAATGAGCAAACACAAGTTTTAGACATGAATGAAAAAAATTTACAAACAACAGTCAAATCACCTGGCCATAACAAAATATACCTTTCACACTTTGACTAGATGGCCTTTTATAAGTGATTGTATGAGCACACACAGTCAAATGAGTTGGAGATGAACAATCCATATTTAGGAAGAGAAGGGTGACGTACTAGGTGATCACTTTTCTGCTGCAAGAGTGTCATCTAGGTGTTCATTGGTTATAGTAGTCTTCAATGACAAGATATGCGAGCAAACTATGCAATGGGCCTCTTTTGTTGCCTGGTAGCGTTTTGGAAGGTTTCATTTGGGGGTGGATCTCTGTGATTGACTGAATTGAATGGTGGTTGAGGCATTTGTAACTTTATGTAATGCCTTTGTTTTTGAAACCTATGTATAAAGGCCAACCTTACATTTTAGCATTTCTCATTTAGAACAAGGTGGCTTTTCTTTAAATAAAATAAAAAAGAAAAAAGAAAACAGAAGGGCCCTTTGTTACTAGGAGCCCAAGTCCACAAGTAGTGCAAGCACCAAGGCAGACAGCATCCAGGAGAAAGAACCTTTGAAGTCAGGCACAAATCTCAAACAACTGAGACTAATTTGTTTCGTAGGTGCCAATATTGAAATGACAGGTCATGGAATGGTTCCCTCTAGCATACGAAAGACTGACTCATGGCATTCTATGCTACAAGTAAATTTATAAACTGGATCAAATGCGCACTCCCTTATTCATGTGATCAAGAAATTCACAAAACACAACATGATGTTGATATAACTTGGTGACAACCAAAAATTCCTAACTGCTGATTATGTTGGAAGTGTGAAGAAGTCACTTCGATAGGGATTGCACTTTAGAAAAATGTTTTTATTAGCATACGGTAAGCAGATCAATTAGTAATTACTGCTTCTAGTATTGAAGTAATTACTGCTTCCTCTGGGTGCAGATTAGTTTGATGATGAGAACCCAAAAGAGAAAATGAAGTAAAGTTCTTTCAGCAATCGGTTCTACTGCTGCATAAATGTCAGTGCCCTTGCTTCTAGTACACTGCCAGGATGGATACAGAAGGCATTGTCTCTCTCTCTCTCTCTCTCTTGTAAATAGGATTTATAAAACCAATCTAGAATTAAAAACATCCATGGGAATCTGCAAATAAAATATTAAAAAAATCAGTAGAAATGGCATCATTTTTCTCTTTGCATGGCTTAGGTTTTATGGTGCTTTCTGATTGAAGCATCTATTTATAAGGTACGAGAACAGCAGGCATTCAATTAAAGAGAGTTTCTCAGGTACTTGTAACATATTTGCACAAGGCCAGCCTGACAGACCCTGACAACTGCTTGCAATACTTGCTTCTATGAGGTGTACATACCGGACAAAATTTATTTTTTTATAAAATTAATTAGAATTCTCGATACTTTAAAGCATCGGGAATAATCTTATCCTAGTTTATTCTCGATGCTTAAAAGCGTCGGAAAAATCTTGGTCAACGCCTGCACTTTCAAAAAGCGTCGGGAATAGATTTTTCCACTCTTCGCTTGCCAATGATTTTGCAACGCTTTTTAAAGTGTCATGGGTGTTTTTGCCGACGCTTTTTAGCATCGGGAAAATAAAAAAATGTCGGGATTTATATTTTTTTTGTAGTGATAGGAGTTGCATGCCAATAGGATCCTCATTGAGGGTGACTCTGCCATTGTTATTGCTTGGATCCAAGATAGGTCTGGGCAACGTCAGGTCCATCCTCTACTCCGAGATATTTGATACTCTCTTGGACCGCCGGGTACTTCGATGGTTCGTCATATCTTTAGGGAGGCTAACTCTGCAGTGGATTGGGTTGCCTCTTTTATTGCTGAGCACTCTGGAGATTGATCTTGGTATGATGGGGACTGTATTCCTTCATCTCTTTAGAGTTTTCTTTTTTTTGATCATATGGGCGGCTCTCGTATCTGATATGTTTGAATGCTCATTTGTATCAAAAAAAATCTACCAGACTAATAATTTAGAAACTCTTTCTATGATTTCTCTTATGATATCCTTTGATTAAGGTGCAATGTATGAACAAGTATGAATCCTAATTAAGAGACTCTCTTTTCTACTATTTCTTGTGTATTATCCAAGTATAAATTATGAAAGGACTCTGATCGAATAATAATCCATCAATTATTTTCACAAGAAAGAAGAGAAGGATTTAAAAGATTATGAGCTTTTTACCTATTACCCTTCTTATACCGAATCAAGTATGATCTATGAAGGAATTAAAATCCAATGATAACCTATCAAGTCTCTTGGCAAGAAAATTAAAAAAAGAACTCAAAAAATTAAAAACTTGAAAATAAATCTAAAAGAAAGGGCTTCTAATATTAATCTAGTTTCATTGCAATCTTAAGGGAATCGCTTAGCTAGATATGATTTGAATAGAAGCCCTAAAATTATTTGAGAACATAAAAATAAAATTTATGCTACTGCTAGAATTTAAATTACAAAATTTAAAGAGCAAGAAAATTAAACTAACATAATTATAAAAATTACATAAATTACATAATTAAACTAACCTAGTTGCAAAAAAAAGAATTACATAAATTAAATTATAGAAAAAAGGAATCTAATTTTATTACTAAAAATTTTTGATACAAAAGGAATTTGAACTCCTAAACCATTAACATGGCTTAGAGTTTGAACAGAAATTTTTTTTTTTTTCAAAATCTGACATAGGCTATGTTTTTCTCATCTCACTCTCCTTCTTACATATTGGAAGGGTGGAAAAAAGTGGGAAGCAATCCTTTTTCAGGAGGTATATAGACCTTTTTATAAGTGCAAAGGAAGAGGAATGTTTTATAATTTTTAGATGTGGAACTAAACAAAGATCAAGAAATTTAAATTCATGATGAATCTAACCTAAATTCCCTCTCAAATACATTTTAAATCAATGCAGGGATTTTGACCATCTGTTCTTGATCAAAAGGAATGCATCAACATCTGAATTCCTCCCATCAGTGCCCAGATCCGTAAGATGGCTTGCTAGCCATTGGATGCTGTTGAGACCGGTTTAGAGCCATCAGATTTTGGATTAAATATGGTTCGGATCGTGTAAAAAGGATTCCTCAGCACACCAGCAGCGTTTGGAGCCGTTGGGTCTTGCCTGGTCCTCGTTTTCAATTATTGATCGGTGCAAAGATGCTTCAACCATTTTGCCCGCATGAAATTTCCTCCTAAGAACTGGGCGGTTGTGATGCCACAGCTATTGGATCATCACTGCCTTCAACCAACACCACTCGATGGAACAAAAATAGTGCCAGCTCCCAAATGCACTGTACACCACGTGAAAAGACCGAGGGGGCCTGCTGCAGTAGACCATCGGGGCACCTGCTGGATCAAAGCTGCTGGTCCATGGTGGACCAGCAAGCTTAATAGTTAATGGGCTTGTTTTAAGAATGGGTTTTGGACCCGTTTTGACTTCAATTTGGCCCAAATTTGCTCCCTCTTATCCTGCAGATCTTGCTCTAAGTATTGGCGTGACATTTTCTTACAAAATCATAATAAAAAGTATTAATTCCTTAGGAATAAAGATACATTTATTTATAAATTAATATTTGTATTATAATATTTATGTATTTATCAACATGATAGCTGGATCATGCACGAGAGTAGCTACGATTATGGGAGGCCTCATGCCAATCCAAAAGAATTAGTGATTACTTAGATCCGAGATCTCGATTTATCATGATAACAATTTAAAATATTAAATATTAATTTTTATATATATTGATATATATAATTGGACAATGAATTTGTAAACTACATAGGCAGATTATGCTGAGTACATTATCACGGTATGGTGAGGATCTATCCTCTCAGCCTTTCCTTGACCTCGAGGGATGTCTTAGGGTCACTGGAGGGGAGAGTAGGAGCTAGGTTATAGGATTTAGGCATAGCTTCAACCCTTTAGCAGCTCGCTGATCTTTGGCATCTCATCTCAGGCCTCGATGATCCAGACATGGGGTGATGCACATGTCGAGGATGTTGTGACCTATCTTTTTATCCTGCATTCTCTAAAATTTCAGGATGCTACTATGATATAGTCGTCAAGATTTTCCAAGATCTGCATCTACGCATCAATTGGCTTCATTATCACAGCCATCATAGTAGGTAGGTCTATTAATAAATTCCTTTATTTGTTTTGAATTTTTATACTTAGAAGCTTTACATATTTAGGCTTGAATCGGGAAAGGGAACCTATGCGATAGAAATTCAATTTAACAATCCAATTGATGGGCTAGGTGTGTCTATAACCTCGTATTATTGAATGAAATATGTACAAATAATTTGTTCGAGAATCAGAGAAGTATATCAAAATATACACATCTATATCGATATATAGGCTTTTGTATCGAAACTTATTAGTCTTTTTTTATTTTTCTTCATTTCAAGATGTTGGGATATCCAAATCTCATCCATTGGCTATTAAAGAAGATATACAAGAGCAAGAGTAGGAGAACGGTGATGCAAAGGAGGATCTCACATGATTTTCTTTTATTTTGATGTTATGTATTTAATTTTGATACTTATAAAGCAGTATTAATTTATAAAATTATATAATTTATACTTTTAATATAATATAAAAAGTTTTTTTATTTTTAATTATGGTATTTAATTGTTAATTTATTTATAACAAGGTTTAATACTGTAATTGCTATTTTACTATAATTAAAATATGTTTTAGTAAATTTATTTTTGATGTTTTAAAAAATAAAAATTAGTACTGATGGTATTAGGTATTGCTGATATAGCACATTAACAATGGCATAGCCATTACTAATTAATTTTTAATTTTTTAAATTTAATTTTAAAATTGAAAAAAATATTTACTAACAACATCTACTGTTGCTTGTTTTGTTGGTAATAAACATTATTACTGATGACATTTTTTCATCGGTAATATTGGGTTTTAGCTATGGAATTTATTCGATGGATAATTAATGATGGCTAACTATCACTAATAGCATTATTGATGGCAATAGGGCTAGCAGCAATGGTAATTAACCGTTATAATCCTTTTTCTTATGATGTTATTTTACTTGAAAGAGGTCACTCTTAACCGGGAGTTATTATCTCAACCAAAAGATATTGTTTCCAATTAAAAGAGGTTACCTCCAACCAAAAGTAATTGCCCTCAACCAAAAATGGTTATGCTCAACTGAAGAAGATTTTTTCTGAACAAAAAGTAGTTACCATGGAGTATTATAAATAAATAAGAGAGGACCTTTTCAAAGGTACATTTTTTTATTATACTTACCGATGCTCATTCTTGCAATAAGCTCTTCTAGCTCAACTATTGTCCAAATACCTAACTAACTTGAGCATCGGAGGTTCTCCCACTAGAAAACCATCGATAAAGTGGGACTTCTCTTATAGGTAGTGCTAGAAGACACCCTAGGACTAGAGTCTCACCTTACCAGAGATTCTTGCAAGACCATCAGGCACCACTAGAAAGCTAGACTAGGAATTTGGCTAAACAGATTGGTGCACTAAGGAGAGAAGATATCGAAGTTGAGAAGACACCATGGCAAGAATTAGTACCTAAAATGTCTCCATTCGCAACTCCAAGCATTCTTCCTACCATGAAGGATGCCCTAACCAAGCTATTGAGCCCAGTGCTCCTCAACCAAAGGAGTAGCTATAGCTACTCACCACTTTGGTGTAGCAAGTGCAGGCATTTACCATCGTCATGTAAGGTTTGCACGCGGCTACAAACTAGCAGTAGTAGTAATAATAGCTAGAAACTCTCCTTGTTCCTACTATTGCCGCTCAACCCAGCCAGCAGTCTCCTTATGAAAAATCTCCACACCGACCAACTTTCAATCTATCGGGGTCATTGTCACCATGATAAGTGAGTCCCCAGTGAGAGGATTTATATCGAGGAAGAGAGTGAAGGAAAGAAAAATGCCCCATTCCTCATCCAAATCCTCCCAGGAGGGATCAACCTTGGAACTTCCTCGACAACTTGCTGAATCCCAATGGCTTGATGATTATGATCACAAATTGTGGAAGATCGACCACTGACTTATGGACCTTTAAGGAGGAAGTAGAGGCCTAATGAAGTTCAAGACTTGTCCCCCCTTCTCCTGATGAATAATGGAGGAACCAAATTTTATCCTGCTTAAGATGTCTTAGTTGGAGCCTTACGATGGTACCACTAATCCACTAGACCATTTGGAGAGCTACGAAGCTCTCATACTGATTCAAGGTGCTACAAATGCCTTGCTTTCTTTGGCCTTCCCAGCCACCCCAAGGAAAGCTACCCAAGCTTGGTATTCTGGATTGGAGCCAAAGAGTATCAATTCTTTCAAGCAGCTAAAGACGCAATTTATGGCATATTCAATGCTAGCTGGCATATGCCACAAGATTCTGATAGCCTTTTTTCAATTCATCAGTAGGATGGGTAGTCGCTGAAGGATTACGTGGCTTACTTCAAAGTGGCCATGTTGGAGATTTACTATCTTGATGAAGCTGTGGCCATGTTGGCCATGAAACGAGGACTGCACTTTTTCCAATTTACTTTCTCATTGGATAAGACCATCCCCAAGGCACATTCGAAGCTCCTGACATGCACCTATAAATATATTTGTGCGGAGGAAGGTGCACTTAGTCAGTGATAAGCCAATGGAAGATCTAAGAAGCAGCAGGCCCGAGAATGACCGAGTAGGAGTCAGGCCAAGAAACATGACTCCTTGTGATGACGAAGTCTAAGCCCGAAGGGTTCAGCTGTACTCTCCTCTCGGCTCCTGAAAGCAAAATTTTCATGGAGATTGAGAAAGAAACTCTTTTAAGGAAGCCTCACTTGATGAAAGCTCTATCAATTTCCCATGATAAAAGAAAGTACTCCAATTTCATTTTGACCATGACCACAATACTAAAGAATGCACCCAACTGAAGAATGAAATTAAAGACATTATTTGGTGGGGCTACCATGGAAAATACATTTATGGTGGGCCTCGACCTGTCACCCAGACCACCAACCAACAGCAAGTTAAACTAGAGATCAACAACCAACCAAAGGTAGGAGTTGTCAACATAATCTCAAGGGGCACACTGTCATGCCCCAACCTGATGCCTAGCCAGGTGTACATCAGACGTCTGCATATCTTAAGGTTCAATCCCATTGAATATACAAGGCCTACCTTTACAAATTAACATCCAGGCAATAATAGAAAATAAATTCACTAAATCTTTATTTATTTCTAAAGCATTTCAATTCAAACTAACAGATGAATGAAATTTCATTAAAAATCTAAGATACAATGTAAGCATAGTTTAACTAAAATTTAAAATAAAATATGAACTAAGAAACTAACACCTAAATCCTAGCTTCTCACTATCTTGTTCTAAAGCTTGATTGATCTTCCGGATCTATAACAAAATATAGAAAATAGGGGTTGAGCTTTACAGGTTCAGTAAGTTATCATCATCTCTAATATATGCATAAATATGTCAAGAACAATTTGTAAACATACACAAATTATACATTATAAAATAACCAGCTCAAGACAAAATAAATTACAACATCATGATAATATGCATATTCAATTAACAAACAACCAACTATGGATAGCCAACCATTTCTACTTTATTCTCCAAGTCCCTTTGACTATGGCCACGATCGGTCCATGGCTAATCCCAAAAGAGACTATATCCTGACTACACATCTATCCACCGACCATATGCTAGTGATTACCCCATTGGATGCCCGAAAAGAAACTAGCTCTGATATCACATGAGCAATCATGCATATTCAGCATGTGCCATGGCAAAATCCAAAAAAAATTAGCTCCTGACTACACATACCGTCCACCAGTTATGTGCTAGTGATCACCCCACTAGAGGCCCGGAAGGAGACTAGGTTCTCGTGTGATCATAGTCAGACTAGAGAGCCTTAACACCGAAACATCATAATTTATTCAATTCAATATAGCTTAATTTATGCTAAACATATTTAACATTTCATAACATTCACAACATATCATAGAGCATACTTAGTATGTAATACTAGAGGTCAAGATAACTTACCTAAAAGAACTCAATCAATATGTTATCTATTTGAATCTCAAACTCTGATACTGCTCTATCAATAAGAAGATAAAATATTGACAAGATTATTCATGTAATTAATTTTCTATCTAAAATAAACTAGCATAAAAAAATGGCTCTTAGTCTAGTCTGGATCTCGATCTAAATCACTAAAAGAATCAGTTCAAACTTTTTTATTATTTTTGACATTATTTTCCCTCCTTTTTCTCTCTCTCCTCTTTCTCTCTCCTCTTCTGGTCTCTTCTCTCTTTTCTCTCTCTTCTCTCTTTCTCTCTCCTCTCTTTTCTCTTTCCTCTCTCTTCTCTCTTTCTCTTTCTTCTCTTTCTCTCTCCTCTCTCTTTCTTCTTTTCTTTCTCTCTCCTCTTCCTATCTCTTCTCTCTTTTCTCTCTCTTCTCTCTTTTCTTTTTTTCCTTTTTCTTTTTTTTCTTCTTTTTTTCTTCCTTTATTTTTCCTTCTTCCTTTTCTTCCTCGGCTCCTCTCCTTGTTTGGCCCGAGCATGCCTCCCATGCTTCTCGGAAGCCATGGGAGGTGGTGGATGGGGGAAGGGCTCGCTGGTCATTGCTGGATGGAGGGTGGTCGAGCGGCAGTCACCGGTGTCCATCTAGTTCGAGGAGGCAAAGAGGAAAAAGAATCAAGAACATCCCTTTTACTCTATTTCTAAACAGGCATCTATGGGAAAAGAGACTTATTGATGTCGAGGGACTCACTGCCTGCCACTCACTGAAGAGGAGGAAACTGGTCGAATAGGGGTTGATCGTGTGTCCTGAGCAACGATGGAGGGGGGTTTTAAGGATAAAACCGATGGGATTTCCTCACTGTACGGAGGAGAACTTCGATCAATCAGACTTCCTACCCCTCCATAACTCTCCACTGGCCAAATCTGACTCCCCCACAGCCTCCCTTCCATGTTTTTTGGTGAGTTCTTTGGTGTGATAAACAGAGGCTCTGTCTTCTTTTTTTTCTTTTTCTGATTTTTGAATTGAAGTTGGCAGCCTCTAATGACTTTAGGCCTGGTGGCCCATTGCAAGATGGGCTTCATATTCTCCCTTGCTAAAAAAAAATTTGATCTCAAAATTTAATATACCTGATTCATGAAATAACTGAGAATAATTAGCTAGCATAGACTCTTCAAGTTTCCAAGTCACTTCTCGCTCTGAATGGTTGCTCCACTATACTTTGATATAAAGGATTATACATCGTCTTAAGACCTATTCCTTCCTATCTACAATTTTTACTGGTTGCTCTTCATAGGATAGATCTTCTCTTAGTTGAAGGGATCCAACCTCAAGCATGTGATTAGGATCATGTACATATTTTCTTAGTATGGATACATGAAATACGTTATAAACTCCAGCCAGTGATGGTGGTAATGTAAGACGGTAAGCTATCGCCCAAACCTTTTCCAAGATTTTAAAAGGTCCCATATATAGAGGGCTTAATTTATCTCATATCCTAAATCTCATAACTCCTTTAGTAGGAGACACTTTAAGAAATACGTGATCTCTTACTTGGAATTCTAATTTTCTTCTTCAATTATCTGTATAGCTCTTTTATCAGCTCTGAGCTGAAAGAAGCCACTTCCTAATAAGCTGAATTTTTTTGATTGTTTGCTGAATAATTTCTGATTCCAAGAGTTTTCTTTCACCAACATCATCCCAACAGATAGGAGTCCAACACTACCTTCCATAGAGAGCTTCAAAGGGAGCCATTTTAATAGAAGCTTGGTAACCATTATTATATGCAAACTCCATCAATGGTAAATGTTTATTCTAAGATCCCTTGAGGTCCAATAAGAGGACGTGTTGTGATCTCCATATACAGCCCATGCCTAGCAAGAGATAAACTACTCTAACCCTAAATCTACAAGAATAATTACTATTGTGACATAAAGAAAAGAAGGTGAAACCAGTGTGCATGGTAGATTCAGATTTCTAGGTGTCTTCTTCTGCTATCTTTATTTCACTGATTAATTAGTTATTTTTTGAATAACTATTAATCTTAATATAATATTTTACAAAAAAAATCTTCTTTTGCTTTTCTATGAGTGATACAATCCCGACTCATCACTAGCTATAGTAGTGAGTGATTTTATTTTTGATCACCTACGACAGTGATCAAATTTTGGCACCATTATCGAGGATCAAGGTATGATTGTTTCACAAAAAAGTAATTTTTTTTATAGTTATTGCTCTTTTTAGTTTATTATCTTTTTTTAGTTGCCTTAATTATTAGATTACCTTATTTTCTTATTACAAAAAAAGAAAAAAAATTACTTTCCTTCTTTTCATAAGTCAACGCCAAACATAATTAACTTTTTATTTTAAGTAACTACCTTAAATAACCAACAAGAAAACCCTATGACACCCTTCCATAAAATGTAATTAAATTAAGGAAACAAATAATAAACTTTAAAAGCTACCTAACTTGTTGGACATCTTGCTTGTTTTGCATTGCATTTTCATAAAATACTTTAAGGGCATTTTTGCCGCCTGGATCGCCATGGCATGCATCTCTGATATGTCGCGGACACATCGAGCTCCTGTAAGGTGCTTGGTCCTTTACTTTGGTGCACTGCTAGGTTGGCTGTCTTGCAAAATAGAGGAGACCCAGACAGGATTTTTGGCGGGGACACTCCGACGGTCAAGTCAGTGGGAAGATCTAGGAGAACAGAACCTCTGTGGCAGAGAGCTTGGGGACTCTCCATGCATAGAGGATGAAAGACAGAACTGAGATGTAAAGACAAGATGGAGTTGGGATCGGAGAGCTTGGGAGGTTCTCCTGGCTGGTTCCTTTCTGTTAGCTCTCTATCTCTTATCATTTGCTTCCATCTCTTCCTCGGGGATTCTTTGTTCCATTTTATATGAGAATGACGGCCCAGACCAGGTCTAGGGCTTCCCTGAGATGTCCTTTTCCTGGTGCCCCCTTTGGAGAGGGTCTTTCCATTGCTCACCCTCTTCCCTCCTTCGGACCGATCCTTTCCATTGCTCCATGCCGCAAGCATTGTCTTCTTTTTCTTCCTCTTAAATAGCTTTTTCTTGGCTTCTGGATAGTCAGGACATATGTGTCCCGGTTTCTTGCATTCATAACAAATTGAAATTTGATCTTTATCCTTATTCTTTTCTTTGTCTTTTTCTTTTTCTTTTCTAAATTTTTCTCTTCTAAATTGCTTTCTTCATCTATTTGTTCTTCTTCTGCCCATAAACTTTTTGAACTTTCTCATTACTAGGGTGATTTCATCATTCTCCAAATCATTATCATCAGATGTATCTGAATCTTCATCTTTGTCCTCTTCTGTTGCTTTAAAAGCAATGTCCTTCTTCTTCTTTGAGTCTTCTTCTATTCTTTGCTGCATGGTTAGCTCATGAGTAATCAGTGATCCAACCAGCTTATCCAATGGTAATGTATTTAAGTCCTTTGCCTCTTGAATAACTATAAATTTTGCTTCCCATTTCTCTGGCAAAGATCTCAAGACTTTTTGCACTAGGTCAGCACTAGTATAAATTCTACCAAGACTCTTAAGACCATTTATGATATCAGTAAAGCGAGAAAACATAGCATATATAGTTTCAATAGACTCCATTTTAAATAATTCATAATTATGCACAAGAAGGTTAATCTTAGAAGTCTTTACTTGTGATGTGCCTTCGTGTGTGATTTCGAGCTTATCCCAAATTCTTTAGCAGAATTACATGTAAAAATTCTGTTAAACTCATTTGGATCCAAGGCATAATAAAGTACATTCATGGTCTTGGCATTTAACTCAGCCTTTTTCATGTCATTCTCATCCCATTTCTCTTCAGGTTTGGGAACCTCAATATCATTAATTCTAATAGTGGGTGTGTGAGGTCCTTTTTAAATTATCTTCCATAATTGAAAGTCTATGACTTGAATGTATATCTTCATCCTAGCCTTCCAATATGTATAGTTGATTCCGGTGAAAAGTGGAGGTCGGTTTTGTTGACTCCACTAATTGATTTTGATGATAAGCAAAACAGTTAAGTATAAGTTGAGGACTAATGATTTGCTTTGAATGTATTTTTATTGAAAAGGTGCTCACAAAATTTGAAGAAGCCTAACTGCCTTGAAGAAACCAAGTTTGAAATGAAAAGATTGATCAAAAGAAGACTTGGACACTTAAGAGATGGTTGAATGGATAGCTAAGCCAAGTAAAAACTTGTTCCAGCTCAAGTTCAGCAGTTTCTGTGAATTTTTCTATGATATGTCGACTCAAAATGTCGACACATAAGGATAAAGTGTCGACTTAGGCCGGTACGCAGCAAAGTTTCAAATGGCACAGATGAAGTATCGACACATGGACTTGAAGTGTCGAATCAAAGTGTCAATACATGGATCAACACATCGCTTGTGACTTTCAAGCCACATAACTTGCAGAAGCTGAAGGAACAGTTGAAGTGTCGACACATGGAAGCAAGGTGTCGACTCAAAGTATCGACTCAACTAAGAAGGTGTCGACACATTCGAGATTTTCAGAGAATCTGAATAGAGCTTTTTGAATTATGTGTCGACTCAAGAAGAACATGTGTCAACCTTTTGTGTCGACTCAACTAAGAAAGTGTCGACACATAGAGTTATGGTAATAGTAACGACTAGTTTTTTCAAACGCAAAATTTTCACAAATTTCCCCCAATGGCTAGTTTCTCAAGTCTAACAGCTAGAATTTAGTTTTAAGGCCTTACGAGGGTATTTATTTGCTCCAAATAAAATCAAAAAAGGAGAGATTGAATATCATTAAAGAGTTAAGAGAGAAAATAAGAGAGAAGAGCCATAACTCCTATTCATTCAAGTTTCAACCACTCTCAAGCTAAAGAAAGCCTTCAAGGATTCAAAAGCCATCAAGAGCATTGAAGATCATTCAATCTTGAACACTCAAAAGGCTTCAACAAGTGCAAAGTAACTCTACATTGAGCTACATCGACTTATTTGCTTTGTTATTGAAAGCTTACATTGGTTCTTTATTTTTAAACCTTATTTCTTGTAAGGGTTCTTGGTTAGCCTATTGTAAAACCAAGGAAGGTTATTGGTAAGCCTTGGAAAACCAATTAGGTTGGTGGTTAGCCCACAAAATCACTAAGGTTCTTAGTTAGCCCAAAAAACCAAGGGAGGTTGTCGGTTAGCCTTGTTAAAACTAATTAGGTTCTTGGTTAGCCCATAAAACCAAGTGAGGTTGTGACTTGTGAGCCTTGTAAAATAAGTTAGGTTTTGATTAGTGAGCCTGAAAACTAATCAGCTGTAATCATGTGATTATAGTGGATTCCCAAGAGAATCTTGGGGAGTGGATGTAGGTGCATTGGTTGGCACCGAACTACTATAACTTTTGGTGTTTGTGATTGCTTGATCTCTCTCTCTCCTTGCTCTTTATTTAATGCTCTTTATTTTTGCTGCACTAATATCTTAGAGTATTGCATTTGAATCAAGTACCTTGCTTATATATTTGTTGAATTGGATTGTCTTACTTTGTTTCAAGCCTTGTTAAGTCAATAGCTTGTCATATCAAGTTAGCTTCGCTTTAATTTTTAGAAACCCAATTCACCCCCCCTCTTGGATTGCTTACTGGGCAACAAGTGGTATCAGAGCCCTGTTCTCAGTATATAGGCTTTACCACCTTGAGTAAAGATCTATGGCAGCTCCAATTAGTACTAGTGTAGTTGAGGGACAAGCCTCAAATAGACCTCCATTTTTTAATGGTACAAATTATACTTATTGAAAAACTAGAATGATAATTTATATGCATTCTATTGATTACAATTTATGGAAAGTAGTTGATAAGGGTCCTCATATTCCTTCGGTTGTGGTTAATGATGTTTCCATCATAAAACTTGAAGAGGATTGGGATGAAAATGACATTAAACAATCCAAGATCAATGCTAAGGCAATGAATCTCCTTTATTGTGCATTAAATCCTAGTGAATTTAATAAGATATCTACATGCATGTCTGTCAAAGAAATATGGAACACACTTGAAGTTACTCATGAGGGTACCGATCAAGTAATAAACACTAAGGTTAATATGTTAGTGCACACATATGAGATGTTCCAGATGGAACCAAATGAATCTATCACTGATATGTATACACGATTTATAAATATAGTTAATGGTATGAAAAGTCTTGGTAAAATCATGTCTAATGCTGATCTTGTGAATAAAATTCTTAGGTCACTTCCAACATCATGGGATCCGAAGGTGATTTCAATTCAAGAAGCAAAGGATGTGGACAAGCTACCTCTTTTGCAGCTAGTGGGATCGCTCATGACTTATGAGCTCAATCTAAAACAGAAATCTATGGACATGGACAAGAAGAAGAAGGGGATTGCTTTCAAGTCAAATATTCAAGAAGAATCCTCAATAGATGAGTCCGAAGATGAAGAAGAAGAAGAAGGTGAAGAAGTCCTTCTTGCACGAAAGTTTAGAAGATTCATGAAGAGGAGGAAGTTTTCCTACAAAAAGAAATATCAGTCCAAGAAAAAGGGAAAGAAAAAAGAAAAAGAGAAAGAAAAGGAAAAGGAGAAGGAAGTACCTATATGCTTCGAGTGCAAGAAGCCGGGACATTACAAGTATGACTATCCTCTCCTCAAGAAATCAAGGAAGAAATTAAGGAAGAAAGCTATGATGGCTACTTGGAGTGACAGCGAAGACTCCAGTTTAGAAGAAGAGTAGACTAAAGTTGCAAATCTCTGCTTCATGGCGCATCAAGACAATGATGAGGTATGTTCTGACTCTGAAATTGATTTTACTTTCGATGAACTTAGGAATGCTTTTGAAGAATTAATGCATGATTATAAATTAGTTTTATCTAAAAATAATAAATTGAAAAAGCATGCAAATAGTTTTTCTTTAGAAAACAACTCTTTACTAAATGATGTTAGTTCTTTGAAATCTAAATTAGATGTTTTAGAAAAGAAAAATAGTGCTTTATGTATGGAAAAGGAAGTTTTAAAAAGACCTAAAAATATTATGTCTAATAATGATCTCTTAAAGAAAAACAAGGATTTAGAACTTGAAAATGCTAAACACAAAAATTAACTTGAAAAGTTAAAATATTTTGTTGACAAATTTACTTATAGTTCAAAAAAGTTAAACTTATTTTTAAACAATCAAAGAGCAGTTTTTAATAAGGCAAGTTTAGGATATAAACCACAAAAGTAACAAAAGTATTTCAAAAACTTTTTTATACCTGCATCATCTAGCATTACTTATTTTACTTGCAAAAAATTAGGTCATAAATCATATCAATGTAATTTTAGAAAAATCATGTCTTTTAGTAGAATATGGGTTCCAAAAGGAACCATTCTAAATGCTAACCCTAAAGGACCCAAGTTAGCTTGGGTACCTAAAAACAAAGCTTGATCTTATTGCAGGTGTGTCTTGCAACCAAGGAAAACAAACGAGTTTGGTATCTTGATAGTGGTTGCTCAAGGCACATGACTGGAGATGTGAAGCAATTCACTTCTCTTGAAGCTTTTAATGGAGAGAGTGTGACCTTCGGTGATAATAGTAAAGAAAAAATTATTGGTATTGGTAAGGTTCATATAACTCCTAATAGTATTAGTAATGTACTTTTAGTAGATGGTTTAAAGCATAATCTTTTAAGCATTAGTCAATTTTGCGATAAAGATTTTCAAGTAGTTTTCAAATCATCATATTGCATGATTACTAGTCCGGATATAAATGGAGTACAATTCATTGGAAAAAGACATGGAAATATTTATTTGGTAGACTTAGATGATCAATCTTTACCTAATGGAGAATGCCTTATTGCAATAAATTCTACCAAGAAAGAGACTAGTTGGTTATGACATTGAAGGTTAGGACATGCTAGTATGTACCTTATTTCAAAACTTTGCAAAAAGAATTTAGTTAGAGATTTACCTGAAATTTGTTTTGAAAAAGATAGAATTTGCCAAGCATGACAATTTGGTAAACAAGTCAAAACTTCTTTTAAACCAAAAGGATTTGTAACTACTAGTAGGCCACTTGAACTATTTCATATGGATCTCTTTGGACCAACTAGAACATCAAGTCTAGGAGGCAAGAGATATGGATTAGTTATTGTGGATGATTTTTCAAGATCTACTTGGGTTTTATTTTTAGCACAAAAAGATGAATCATTTTCAGCATTTATAAATTTTATAGAAAAGTTTCAAATGAAAAAAATGTTTCAGTCATTTGTATTCGTAGTGATCATGGAACTGAATTTGAAAATCAAGATTTCGAAAACTTTTGCAATGAAAAAGGTATAGAACACAATTTTTCTGCACCTAGGACACCTCAACAGAATGGGGTAGTAGAAAGGAAAAATCATACTTTGAAAGAAATGGCACATACTATGCTTTGTGAAAACGATTTGCCAAGGTATTTTTAGGCTGAAGCTATTAATATAGCCTGTTATGTTTTAAATCGAGTTTTAATACGTCCTATTTTAAAGAAAACTCCATATGAGCTTTGGAACCAAAGAAAATCGACTTTGAAATATTTTCGTATCTTTGGTTGTAAATGTTTTATTTTGAACAATGAAAAAGATTATCTTGGAAAGTTCGATGCCAAGTTTGATGAAGGTATCTTCTTAGGATACTTACATCAAGCAGGGCATACAGAGTATTTAATAAATGAACTTTGATTGTAGAAGAGTTAATACATGTTGTATTTGAAGAATCTACTAACAAATCCTCAAGAAAAGAGGATACATATGAAGAATGTGTAGGTGCTGACAAGCTTCAGAAGCTGACACTGAATGATCAAGCTCAACCAAATAAAGAAGAACAAGATAAGGATAAGAAAGAAGATGACACTCCAAAGCATCAAGATCTGCCTAAGGAGTGGAGGTATGCTCACGGACACCCTAAGGAATTAATCTTAGGTGATCTATCTAAAGGGGTAAGAACTCGAGCTTCTATTAGAAATGAATGTGATTATATTGCATTTGTATCTCAAGTAGAACATAAATATTTTGAAGAAGCTGAAAAAGACTCTAATTGGATCAATGCTATGCAAGAAGAATTAATACAATTTGATAGAAATAATGTTTGGACACTTGTAGAAAGACCACCTAATGTTTCAATTATTGGAACTAAATGGGTATTTAGGAATAAACTAGATGAAAATGGTATTGTTATTAAAAATAAAGCTAGGCTAGTTGCTAAAGGCTATAATCAGGAGAAAGGGATTAACTTTGATGAAACTTTTGCTCTTGTTGCTAGACTTGAAGCAATTAGACTATTATTAGCATTTGCTTATTTTATGAACTTCAAATTATTTCAAATGGATGTTAAAAGTGCTTTCTTAAATGGTTTTGTATCTGAAAAAGTTTTTGTCGAATAACCACCTGGATTTGAAAATCATGCACACCTGATTATATTTTCAAATTACACAAATCACTTTATTGATTAAAGCAAGCACCTAGAGCATGGTAGAAAGGTTAAGCAAATTTCTTATTGAAAATAAATTTTCTAGAGGAAATGTTGATAATACTCTATTTTTGAAAAGGAGAGATAATGATTTATTAGTAGTACAAATATATGTTGATGACATCATTTTTGGTGCTACTAATGAAATTCTTTGTCAAGAGTTTGCTAAGCTAATGCAGGGTGAGTTCGAGATAAGCATGATAGGAGAACTCAATTTCTTTCTCGGACTCCAAATCAAGCAAACTACAGATGGTATCTTTATTAACCAAGCTAAGTATACAAGAGAAATCATTAAGAAGTTTGAAATGGAGACTAGTAAACCAATAGGTACGCCTATGAGCCCCTCTTGTAGACTTGGTAAAGATGAACATGGTAAATCTATAGATCAAAAGTTATACAAAGGTATGATAGGCTCTTTATTGTATTTGACTACTAGTAGACCAGATATAATGTTTAGTGTTTGCATGTGTGTTAGATATCAGTCTGAACCTAAAGAATTACATCTTATGGCTGTTAAGCACATTATAAGATATCTGTCTGGTACTATTAGTATTGGTTTATGGTATTCTAGAAATTCTTCTGCTGAATTGATTGGATATTCTGATGCAGACTTTGCTGGCTGTAGATTAGATAGGAGTACTAGTAGAACTTGCCAATTTCTTGGAGTGAACTTAATCTCTTGGTTTAGCAAGAAACAAACTTCAGTTGCACTATCTACAGTTGAGGCTGAGTATATAGCAGCAGGAAGTTGTGCTCAAATCCTATGGATTAAGCAACAACTTGAAGACATTGGAATCAAGTTGGCTAGTACTCCTATTAAATATGATAATACCAGTGCTATTTGCTTGACTAAAAATCTTGTTCAACATTTTAGGAGAAAGCACATTGAAATTAGACATCATTTCATTATGGATCATGTAGAAAACAATGATGTTTTGCTTGAATTTATAAGTACTGATTTCAATTAGCAGATATTCTGACTAAACCTCTTCTAGAAGATCAATTCTGTATGATTAGAAGAGAGCTCAGGATCATCAATCCATTTGATTAATTTTTTTTTAATTTGACTCAACCTAGATCAATTTGACCTTTTGTATGATAAATCATGTTTAAACATTATTGATTGACACTAGATCTATCTCACTTCAATTGATTTTGATCTGCCTGTGAAATCCCTGAATTTTTGGTTTTTTAAGTCACTGAGTCGACACATTTATGTGTCGATACATACATAAGCCGACACATGACCGACAGCGAACTGAGATTTAAGGAGTTTCTGAACCATTTTCCCCCCAAATTTGTTTTTCCTCCGAGCCGACACCTAAATTTGAGGTACCCATACTTGTCATCTTTCCATTTCACTGTTCTTGCCCATCGTTTTCTTGGATTTGAATGTTTGGTAGCCATTTTTGTTGGATTTCTTCCTAGGTTTAGCTTCCTAAGCCCTAGAAAATCCCTTTTTCAACCAAAAATCTTGCCTAAACCTTGAATCTTGGCAATGGATCCTCGCAAGCAAGTTGTTCATCGACCTCGACAGTCATAACAAGAAAAAGAGCGAAGGATGAAGGCTCGACACGAGTCTAGAGCTCTGGATTCGCCCACACGACCCTTGTTTGTCCCATCTAGCCAGATGAGCTCCAAGAGAGTGGTTGGAGGATGTCGAGTGGACTTTTCTTTTATAGACTAGTAGAATTTCCAGATATGAGAGTAAATTCGACATGCTGGGTTGACCTCTTTCTGTTCACTCAGTGAGAAATATTATCCTGGGCCGATGAGAGAGTTCTACGGATCACTTGCCGGTGGGACAGATGATTGGATAGCACAGGTCAGAGGATGAGATATCCCTGTTACTTTAGAGATTCTGAGCAGAGTATGGGATATACCGATGACAGGATCTATTGTTGATAGTCTGATGGATCGAGTCAGTGGTCTCCAGTGAATTTTTGAGTCCAGCATTCTACCAAAGGGCGCCACTATTCTAGCATCCAGGTTGTCTATGGAGATGAGACTACTGCACCATATCATCGTCCGGATTCTTTTGTCGAAGATCGGATGTTTCGATTATATCACTGAGCGGGAGTTGCTCGTGATGGTCTCACTGGTTCAGTGCACGCCAGTATGCCTTCCTGTTCTGATGGTACATCAGATGACTGAGGCGTTTCTAGCCAGCGGCTCTGCTTACCTTACGGCATGGGATTGACTGTATTATTCAAAGAGTATGGAGTCAACTTCCAGGATGAGCCTTATCGCACATTGCTTCACATCGATGTGTATGACATCAGGTCATTGCATCGGATGGGCTATCATTTGGTCCGAGGCTAGTGGACATGCAGGATATCAGGTCAGGCTGAGGATAGAGCTGATGATGAGGACACAGCAGAGGAGGAGCGGATTCTTTCAGGTGAGGTAGGATCGAGTGAGACACAGCCTAAGACGGCAGCGCAACCAGTGGTTGCTTCTCAGTCTGATCCTTCTGCATCTGCACAGCCTCAGCCAGCACAGACGGAGACTCTTGGCACTTCAGATAGCTTAGAGGATAGAGTCAGATGCATCGAGATCGACATGTTCATCATGAGGAAGCATCTTGACGTATTCATAGCTGAGATGAGAGAGAGCCATACTGGTCTTAGTGATGGCATATTGGCTATTCTCTTTGCATTATCCAGATCTTCGACGAGTGCTCCGGCTGCAGATACTGCTCCTGCACCTGTTCATGTACCTACTCCTGCACCAGCTGATGACATTGCTGATATCGATACTGGTGTTGAGACTACTATTGGAGATGGAGATGAAGATACAGTTATTGGAGATATTGATGGAGACAAGGAGACTGACTGAGACCAGTTTGACATTACTAATCTTTCATCAGAGCCAGTTGAGGAGGTGATGGCTGACTTGCCTACGAGCCCTGTTGTTGACCCATCTTCCTTACCTACCCAGATTCCTGATCCATCTTTTAGATCAGATGATCACACTTCTGTTCCAGTTCCTATTCCTATTCTCACTCCTATCATTGATTCACCTATTATTGATATACCTGATTTTGTTTCCCCTGACATTGACACTTCATTTGTTCATACACCTATCATTGAGACCTCCACTATGGATACGTCTTCTGTAGATACACCGATACTTTCTACTGCTGATACACCTGTTATTCCATCAGTTGAGATCCCTGTTTTTGATACACAGCTTACTGATATTCCTACCCTTCATACATCATCATTGATTTGAGAGCTTGGGTTTTATAGACCCAGGTTTCAGTATCTTGACTCTGGACCATCTTTTGATGGCACACCTCTCCCAGCGGTGGCTGAGTTGGTTGACCCGATCACTTCCATTCCTGCGGAGGACATAGCTTCTACCTCTACTGCTCTAGCCAGAGGTCAGACTTATGCTTATCACAGAGGACGTGGTCATCGTACCCCTCCACAGCTGACCAGGACCAGACTTCGAGAACTTCGATCATGATGACCGAGAGCTCGATGCTTCACTGATATAGGACCGATTGAGATCGGTTCATCTTCTGATGATTCGATGGATGAGGATTAGGACTTTTTATGTATTGTTAGATAGTTTGCTTTCATGCTTCTATATACTTTTATTTATGTTATGTATCATTTTGCTATAAAAAATTCTAAGTTTATATGAAAACACTTATTGTTCTTTATTTCTATGTGTTTGATGAGATGAATATTATATGAACTTATTATCTCAATGCTATTTCTTGACTATTCGATTTATTTGTTTTCCTACCTTTTTAATGATAACAAAAAGGGGGAGTAATTTAGTGAGATTTAATTTAAGTATAAATGGGGAGTAATTTGAGTAATTTAATGAGATTTAAGTATAAATTCTAGTTTTGATTTTTGATTTTGTGTTGATTTTGTGATATGCAAAGGATAGACAATTTTTTTTTGGAAAACCTGAATTGAAAATTATTTACAAAACTCCTTAAGAAAGGGGGAGCTTTTCTTGTTGTGCATTCAAAAATCCTTTTAAAGCAATTTTAACCCTTAAAACCCCTTGTTCAATGTTTGAAAAGATTTTTTACAAATTTTGTAATGAATCATTGATTCAGGGGGAGCTTTGTTATTTGCTAAAACTTTCTTGTAGAGTATCATGATACATGCTTTCTATGCATTTCAATAAATACCAAAGTTCTAATACTCTTTATCTTTGTAACAAGCTCAAATACTTATATCTTGAATGATTATATCTTTAATGCAAGTAATGTTGATACACTTAATGCTTTCAAAGCTGTGCATCTTGGTCAATTCTCTTAAAGCTTTACTTTTAAAGCAATTTATACTTAAGAATTTTGTCATCATCAAAAAGGAAGAGATTGTTGACTCCACTAATTGATTTTGATGATAAGCAAAACAGTTAAGTATAAGTTGAGGACTAATAATTTGCTTTGAGTGTGTTTTTATTGAAAAGGTGCTCACAAAATTTGAAGAAGCCCAACTGCTTTGAAGAAACCAAGTTTGAAATGAAAAGATTGGTCAAAAGAAGACTTGGACACTTAAGAGATGGTTTAATGGATAGCTAAGTCAAGTAGAAACTTGTTCCAGCTCAAGTTTAGCAATTTCTGTGAATTTTTTTGTGATGTGTCGACTCAAAGTGTCGACACATGACATGAAGTATCGACACATGAGGATAAAGTGTCGACTCAGGCCGGTACGCAGCAAAGTTTCAAATAGCACAGATGAAATATCGACACATGGACCTAAAGTGTCGACTCAAAGTGTCAACATATGGATCAACACATCATCTGAGACTTTCAAGCCACAGAACTTGCAGAAGCTGAAGGAACAGTTGAAGTGTCGATACATGGAAATAAGGTGTCGACTTAAAGTGTCGACTCAACTGAGAAGGTGTCGACACATTCGAGATTTCCAAAGAATCTGAATGGAGCTTTTTGAACTGTGTCGACTCAAGAAGAACATGTGTCAACCTTTTGTGTCGACTCAACTAAGGAAGTGTCGGCACATGGAGTTCTGGCAGCAGTAATGGCTAGTTTTTTCAAACACAGAATTCGCCCAAATTGCCCCCAATGGCTAGTTTCTCAAGTCTAACGGCTAGAATTCGGTTTTAAGGCCTTGGGAGGGTATTTATTTGCTCCAAATCAAATAAACAAAAGAGAGATTGAATACCATTAAAGAGTTAAGAGAGAAAATAAGAGAGAAGAGCCATAACTCCTATTTATTCAAGTTTCAACCACTCTCAAGCTAAAGAAAGCCTTCAAGGATTCAAAAGCCATTAAGAGCATTGAAGATCATTCAATCTTGGACATTCAAAAGGCTTCAACAAGTATAAAGCAACTCTACATCGAGCTACATCGACTTATTTGCTTTGTTATTGAAAGCTTACATTGGTTTTTTATTTCTAAACCTTATTTCTTGTAAGGGTTCTTGGTTAGCTTATTGTAAAACCAAGGAAGATTATTGGTAAGCCTTGGAAAATCAATTAGGTTAGTGGTTAGCCCACATAATCACTAAGATTCTTGGTTAGCCCGGAAAACCAAGGGAGATTGTTGGTTAGCCTTGTGAAAACCAATTAGGTTCTTCATTAGCCCGTAAAACCAAGTGAGGTTGTGACTTGTGAGCCTTGTAAAATAAGTCGGGTTTTGATTTGTGAGCCCAAAAAACTAATCGGCTGTAATCGTGTGATTATAGTGGATTTCCAAGGGAATCTTGGGGAGTGGATGTAGGTGCATTGGTTGGCACCAAACCACTATAACTTTTGGTGTTTGTGATTGCTTGATCTCTCTCTCTCCTTGCTCTTTATTTAATGCTCTTTATTTCCGCTGCACTTATATCTTAGAGCATTGCATTTGAATCATAATACCTTGCTTATATATTTGTTGAATTGGATTGTCTTGCTTTGTTTCAAGCCTTGTTAAGTCAATAGCTTATCATATCAAGTTAGCTTAGCTTTAATTTTTAGAAACCCAATTCACGTCCCCTCTGCTCTGACACCACTTGATGCCCAGGTGACTTTCCAAGAGGGGGGTGAATTGGGATTATAAAAACTTTAACAAGAATGTGCAATTTAAAATCTTTTTGGTGCTATGATGAATTATGGAATGTGGAAGCAAGTTAATTAACTTAAGAAAGTCTAACAAGCACAATCACAAACACAAGAAATTCAGAGTGGTTCAGAGCAACTCGCTCCTACGTCCACTACCCAGCACCACTTGGGATTTCCACTATATCCCTCACACGAAATACAGTTAGATTATTTTAATAGGCTCACAATCCAAACCTTTGCACCTTGGTTATATCGGGATCACCAAAGAAAACTACACGTGGTTTTAACACAGGCTAACTAAGAACCTAACTCCCTTTGATTTTTAGGACCCGGTTCACCAAAGAAACCCAAACTTAGGTTTTAATAGGATCACCTAAAAACTTTTAATACTTTCAAGACACAGTCCCTTACTGCTCTTAGAGAGAAAACAGGATATATCAAATGTAAATTGCAACTTCACAACAAACCAATTTTGTTTGAGTATTGTCAATGAAGATCAAATTGAAGCCTAGCTTTGAATGCTCTTTAATGCTCTTCAAGCTGCTTCTTTACTTCCTTAAAAGGTTGGATTCAAGGATGAAGATCAGTTGGTGAAGCTTTGAATCCTTTCTTGAATGCTCTCTTGAAGTTGATTGGTGAAATACTTGAAATTAACTTGAATAATTAATGAATAATCTATCAATAATTTTTTAAACCATCATAAATACTCC
Source organism: Areca catechu (assembly GCA_021397845.1). Lineage (NCBI taxonomy): Eukaryota > Viridiplantae > Streptophyta > Magnoliopsida > Arecales > Arecaceae > Areca > Areca catechu. The sequence continues at coordinate 57,142,995 of CM038047.1, read as the reverse complement.
CTTTTATAGTCTTCAATAAAAACTAGCCATTGTAGGGCCTAGGGAACTAAAATAGAGCCATTAAAGGACTTTTGGAGTTCAAAAATTTGATTCAGGAACTAGCCGTTAGACTGCTAAAACCTGTCACTCGAGTCGGCTCGAGGAACCATGAGTCGGCTTGAAGTCTCAGTCGGTGGAAAAATAAACTCTACAGGAGTTGGCTCTTCAAGGATGAGTTGGCTCGAAGTCTCAGTCAGCAACAACACAAACTATGGAAGAGTCGGCTCTTCTGGACTTGAGTTGGCTCGAAGTCTCAGTTAACAAAAATACAAGTTCTTCATCGAGTCGGCTCTTAAGGCTCGAGTCGGCTCGAACTTCTGAAACCCTGAAATTTTTTGTGCCATTCCAGATAGGAGTCAGCTCTTAGTCCATGAGTTGGATCTCACAAAAATTCTTTTTACACTTCAAATTTCTTCCAACTTCTTCAATTTAAGATTCCAACAAGAGCAAGTCTTCCAAAAAGCTTCAAAGAGCCTACCAGACATGTCTAACCTACTTGCACTCATTTTTTCTAATTTAGAGCTAATGGGGACATCGCCAGCATGGATCCCGGAGCAAGCACGAATCTTGGAGCCGTGCGAATCTTGGAGTATATCCAGAATAAATTTAGGATTTATCTTTTATTTGAAATTTGAATTAGGATTTGGTTGGTTAGGATTGAGATATAGATAGGCTTATCTTATCCTATATTGTATTTGAATTTGAATCATCCCAATCTTCTTATCTTGTATTCAAATTCAAATGAGGGTTGGATAGGTCTATAAATACCATCCTCAGTCCTTTATAAAAAAAATAGTTTTGGAGAATAATTATGAGTTTTTAGAAGAGTGATTCTTCTTGTCTTCGCCTTCGGGCATCGAGGGACGTGAGGCCCTAGTTATCCCCCTTCCCATTCCATTTTCTTTATCCCCTCATGACCATTGAGATTCACCCTAATGACTCCAAGTATCGAGGAGGGTGGAATGCTGTAGAGATGAGAGGTCTCTTCGTTAGTGTGAGTCCCAAAGTCCATGAGTTCCAAATCCTAAGTCTTCCATCCCCATTGTTCCTTCACCATCCCTAGAATAATCCAAAAAAATATGATACCCTAATTTTGGTGACTTCTAGGCTTGCCAACGATCCTACTCCTGTCCCCCCATCAATTTTTGGTATCAGAGCCCAGAAAAATTAAAGTATTTTTTTTCTTTTCCTTCCTGAATCATCCTAGACCCCTGTTCTCTCTTCCCTGTCCTTGCACCGCTGAACCACTGTGCCACCCATCCCACCGACCCCTACTGCCCCGTCGCCACACCACAGTTCCCCCCCTCTGGTGAGCTGTCCGCACCGCCTCACCGACATGGAGTGGTTTTTTCTGGTGTCCATGATGCAGTTGTTTGTCAATGGCACTGGACTCCCTAGCTAAGCTCTCTTTGCCGATGCACCCAACTGGATCGCCGGTGTGGACCGGCTGGAATTGGCGCCCTACGAACGAGCACGGCAAGCGCGGGATGTTAGCCTCCATACCATGGTCTGCGTCCCGATCGAGAGTGGCGTGCTGGAGCTCGGATCCATGGATGTCATCTATCAGAGCTCGGAGCTCATGAACAAGATCAGAGTCCTCTTCAACTTCAACAGCTTCAAGATCCCTTTCGGATCCTGGTTCCCTACGCCGGCAGCAATGCCAGCTGTGGCCAACCAGGGCGAGACCGATCCCTCTGTGCTCTGGCTTGTAGATCCAACCTTGGTCGAGATCAAGGACTCTGTCTCCCCTGCATCTACCATGGCTGATATTTCCATCACGAAACCCCCAATCCAATTCGACAACTCTAGCTCCAATACTGTCACCAAAACCCTAGCTCGATTCGGATGTAGCAACACCACAACCACTACCAGCAATAGCAGCAAAATCAGAACAACAATAGCAATTCACATACTCAATCATTGTTCACCTCCAGATAGTTTAATTTCTTCGAGGTTGTGTTGAATGGCTCTGCCCCTCCACAGTACTTCAAACCGGAGTCCGGTGAGATCCTAACTTTCAGCAATAACAAGAGAAATCCCTCTCCAACCCCTAGTAGCAACCTATTCTCGCTTCACCAGATTGCAACCGACTCCGCCGCCTCCTCCCCTGCCTTCGAGTCCGTCCGCTCCTTCCTCGATCGCTCGGTGAATTCCCTCGACATTGGACATGACGAGAATGACCAGCGGCCCCCATCCAGCCACCGCCTCCATCGAATCACCTCCACTGTTGCCCCTTCCATCTCCCCGGCTGACACCTCTTCACCGGAGGCAGAAACGGAAACACCATGATTCCTCGTCGATGCCCCAACTCCTGCCAGATCAACCGCCCCATCTCCCACAGCCATCATCCAAACCCACAGCCAGATCTTCCCAATGCCGCCACCCAGTCGATTTCTCCGTTCGTCATCACCGGCTCCACTGACAGCATCGACAAGGCCTTCTCCATCCATTACCGACACCGATGACACACCTCCATGAGCCCTTATTCTGGTTTCGATCTGTGAAGATGAAGAGGGATTGAGTGAACGCGAATGCAACCCCCCCACCCCTGCTGCTGACTTCCCCACACCCCCGCTACTGACTTCACTCAAGGGACCAATTTTAGAATCTCGCAAGCTCCTCAAAGCCGCACCAATCTCAAAGCTGCACCATTTTCAGAGCGAAGCCTCTTTTGATTGGATGCAGTTCACTAGAGTCCCTACTGATCCAAACTTGATGAAGTCAAGTTCTCCCCACCATAGGGGAATGATGGGGACATCACCATCATAGATCCCGAAGCAAGCATGAATCTTGGAGCCGCACAAATCTCCGAGTACATTCAGAATAAATTTAGGATTTATCTTTTATTTAAAATTTGAATTAGGATTTGGTTGGCTAGAATTGAGATATGGATAGGCTTATCTTATCTTATCTTGTATTTAAATTTTAATCATCCCTATCTTTTTATCTTGTATTCAAATTCAAATAAGGGTTGACAGGTCTATAAATACCATCCTTAGTCCTTTGTAAAAAAATAGTTTTGGAGAATAATTATGAGTTTTTAGAAGAATGATTCTTCTTGCCTTCACCTTCGGGCATCGAGGGGCATGAGGCCCTAGTTATCCCCCTTCCTATTCCATTTTCTTTATCCCTCATGACCTTTGAGATTCACCCTAACGCCTCCATGTATCGAGGAGGGTGGAATGCTCTAGAGGTGAGAGGTCTCTTCATTAGTGTGAGTTCCAAAGTCCATGAGTTCCAAACTCTAAGTCTTCCATCCCCATTGTTCCTTCACCATCCCTAAAAAAAATCCAAAAAAATATGATACCCTAATTTTGGTGACTTCTAGGCTCGCCAACGATCCTACCCTTGTCCTCCATCAAGAGCCCTTTTTATAAGATTACATGGATAAAAAATTAGGGCTTTACAACTTGAAGTGTACATAAATTCATACAATATTGGAATACTTTTCAACTAGTTAGAAAACCAATTAAAATAAAGATAAGTACTTCCTGCAAAACTTCTTGAGTAATTGAAGGAATTAGTAATGCATACATACTCCAATATTTTGTAATCATCAAAATCATTCCAGGGGTCAACACTGGCCTCAGACGAAGGGCTTGCCCTATGAGCATATTCTCGGCTGGGAGCTGACCTCGGTAGGAGGGCTTGCCTTGGCTTTTTGTTTAGCCACCATGTCCAGGTGGCGGATCTCTTGCCAGCACGACCACTAGCAGGGGCTCCATGTCAGCGAATGTGCCATATCAGATGCCTCCTACTCCCAAGCCCAAAGAATGAAGTGGCACTCAGGGCGAGGGTGGTGCGGGCACCAGACTCAGAAGAAGACTTCAGAGCTCCATTTGGATCTCTGATTGACATTGCCCGAGAAATTAGGGTTTGTAATAAAGGTTGACCTGGTCAACCAGTTTATTTATTTCTTGAGTCACCATTTAAATTTTGTTGAGTCATGTTGACTCGATGCAAGTCCCGATGTGGTTTCAATTTGGTCCAAAATGGTGCCACATTTGTCTTCCAATCAAATCAAGGTTCAAGCAAGTGGAGGCCACACTCCAAGCCACACGCCCAGCCACACTCCGAGCACACGCCAGAGTCCAGGAGGTGCCACAGAGGCATCCCAGTGTCATGGTCCCCACATCCAAAGAAGAAAAAATCAAATTGGAAGCTAATTTAAAGGAGGCGCCCATACCTGCCAATTTTGTCTAAGCAAAGAAGGAAAAGGCTTCTCTTGGAGAAAAAATCAAAGAAGGACATCCAATTGAAGTTCAAATGAAAATCAAAGAGCTTAACTTGGGGTGGAAGAAAAGAAGAAATGCCATAAGAAGAAGAGGACTCCAAATCCAAATCCAACTCCAAAGGAGGTGCCATAAAAATTCCAAAAAAAAATTCCTTTATGGCCGTCCCAAATTTTTTTGAACTCTTGGTCGACCAAGAGAGGAGATTTTCTACCTAATCTAGAGGTTGGAGGAGTTTAGTCCCACATGGGAATTTGTACAAGCTTGGAGAAAATTTTAGGTCTATATAATAGACCCCTCTTTGTAACTTTAAAACAATCAATGAAGAAAAATTATTTTTGCTATTCTCTTGTGTTGAGTGACCTAGGTTTCTCTTCTTCCGCACTATTCTAAGTGTTGAGCTCCGTGAGGGGGTAATCCGGGTTCCATTGGAGCCTTGAGGAGGTGAGAGATCTCCATCTTTATCCAAAACCCTAGGTTAGCCACTTGAAATTCCAAAACCCTAGCCGCCCTTCATTATTTTCAATCCATCAAACCCTAGCCCCATCCATCTCCCACGGCCTCTCTCTCTCTACAAGTCCAGGCCGTCCACCTTCATCCAGATCCAGTCCGACTACTTCAGATCCAGAGCAAGTTCCAAGGAAAATCACATCAACATCCAGGAGAATCCAGTTTTCAGCAATTTCAATCTTCAAGTTCATCAACCTGGTAAATTTTTCCCTTGACTCTCTGATTCCATCAATTGTTTTTTCTTCTCTTCCAGATCTTGAGTTCAGGAGAAGCCAACCCGCCAAAGGACCAGTATTGGAGGATCCATTACGAAGATATCTGAATCCGAGGATCCAACAATCTGCTCGGGAGAGTTCTTCCACCAAAATCTGTGAAGATCATTGTCTGGTTAGGTAAACCATCTCTTCTCTTTATTTCTGTTCTGTTGAAAGTTCGGAGCGAAACCCTAGGTCTGGGAGTTTCTCAACCCCCAGCGATCCATTGCTTTTGAACTACTCTGATAATTTAGTTTCCTTAAAATTGTGCTTTCAATTATCATATTAGTATCTTTCAATGTTAGGTTAACTTTTCTTTGATTTGAAGCCAACTTCTACAAACATATAAAAACAACAAAAAAAAATTAGTTAATCTTAATTTACTTCCGCATCGCATCCCTTTATTTGTTCTGCATCAGAGGGGAGTAATGATCATGCTGACGTTGAGGGGTACACTTCCTGCACCATCAATGCCTTGTACGCGGACACCCGGGATATCGTGCCTCTGCACCAACGGGGCAATGCCATGTTAGCCCTCTTTGAAAGCGACCATACATGCCATCACCGGGCTCGAAGGAGTTGCCTCCGAATCGAAGCACCACTCCCAATGGATCCTGACACGTGGTGCACTCTGCTTGGCTCGGGATAAGATGTGGCACACGCCATTGACAGGTACGAGATGACGAGGGCTCCAGGCCATTTGAAAGGGACTTGTCCTTTTGTTGTTGAAGGGTTTTCGAGTAGCAAGGATAAGGCTTTCCCTATAGAGCAATTTCTTTCCCCTCCATTTTCTTGATCAAGGTCGCGAGGTCTTAGCAGGTTAGACCCTTTCTTTCCCTCTCTTTGTTTCTTCCTTCCTTTTGCTCTCTTCCTTCGGCCTGTGTTCGGGGAGACCTTAGTTAGGTCTTTTAGGTCTCTATTTTTCTTTGCTTTCTTTCCATTACTTTTGATGAGTCCTTCCAGCAGAGGGCACCGCCACCAGGGTTTTTTCGATGGGGTGAGGCCATCTTAGCTAAAGCCTCCTTCCTCAGATAGCGAGGAGGAGGATGTCCCAATTGCATCCCATAGGGGTCCCCGCCGGATGGGGATTGTCATTGGACATCCTGCGGCTCCTCAATCTACTCCTCTTGCCAGGGAGTTTGGCGATCCCACCGGTGTTGCTTTGGTGATGACTGACAAGGATCTCCTCCATGTTCAGTGATCATTTAGGATCCCTGATTCCATCCATCTCTTTATTCCTAGACCAGAGGAATGGGTCACTTATGGTGGCCGGAGCCGAATCGCTTTATACGAAGACTTCTTCTTTGGGAATCTTCATCTTCCCCTTCATGTCTTCTTCCTTTCCTTCAACTCTTGTGCACGTGCCTTTACCAGGCCTTAGTTTCCTTAGGTTGGCTTTGAGGCCATAGGATCAGTTCGAAGGTTTCTGAGAGCATTCTACTTCCATTCTCTAGGTCTTGAAATCATGCAAGCCTGGGTGTAGGACTTCTGGATCTTCTCATCTCACCAAGCTGTGAGTCAAGCGATAGATAGTGGGATTTCAGGGATCTCCCAGCTGACATTTTTGAACTGTAAGCAAGGCAGCAAACATAGGGCTTCGTAAGTTTTTCAGCTTAAAGGTGCTGAACTGTGAGTCAAACAGTAGATGGCAGGATTTCTGGGGTTTCCCAGTTGACATCTCTAGACTATAGGTAAGGCAGCAAATGCGGGGCTTCGTAAGTTTCCTAGCTTGAGGTGCGGGGCTTTGTAAGTTTCTCGACTTGAGGTGCAGGGCTTCATAAGTTTCCTAGCTTGAGGTGTGGGACTTCATACGTTTCCTGACTAGAGGTGCAGGGCTTCATACGTTTCCTGACTTGAGGTGCGGGGCTTCATAAGTTTCCCGACTTGGGGTGCAGGGCTTCATAAGTTTCCTGACTTGAAGTGCAAGACTTTATAAATTTCCTAGCTTGAAGGTGCTGGGCTTCGTATGTTTCCTGGCTTGAAGTGCGAGGCTTCGTATATTTTCTGGCTTGGTCTGCCAGACTTGGAGTCGGACAGATGCATTCCTGCACAGACGAAAGATAAGTCTGCACCAAAAACGAACTTTAATGATTGAGAAGAAGTCTTACATCACTAGTAGTACATTCTTAAGTTGCTCGCGTTCCATGTTTGCATGAATCGGGCATCGTCAAGCCTGGCAAGGTAGTAGGCTAACCCTGGTAGAGCCTCGACCATCTTGTAGGGGCCTTCCTAGTTTGGGAAGAGTTTGCCATATTCTCCCAATTAGGATGCTTTTGCCCGCCTGAGGATGAGGTCGCCTGGATGGAATGCCTTAGGCCTTACGTGGGAATTGTAGTAGCATGCTACCCTTTGCAGGTAGGTCGCCATCCAGAGTCGGGCTTTATCTCTCGTCTCATCTAGCAGATCTAGGTTGAGGAGGAGACGGATGATTGGGATGGGATAGGGTAGGACTATCGACGAGCTGAGAAGTCAGCGAAGATTAGGGTACCACTAATTTATTTATTTTTTCATTTTTTTTTATGGCGGAGGTGGTGAAAGAATAATGGAGATGGAAGATAGGAATCTGGATTCTCATTGACTTTGGGACTTACACTCATGGAGAGATCTCTTACCTCTATGGCATCTCACCCACCTCACTAATGGAGCTATCAGTGTGAATCTCAAAAGACATCGAGGGCGGTAAAGAAGGTGGAATCAAGGAAGGGGATAACTAGACATGACATCGCATCATGTCCTGGGTTGCACATCGCGTGCTCTCCTTACGGAGCGAAAGTTGGGCCTCTCACCCTCTCCATGCAGAGCAAAAATGAAAATTACTCTTCTCTAAAAACTCATTTTCATTTTCCAATTATTTACAAAGGAATAAGAATGATATTTATAGACCTTTCCAACCCTCATTTGAATTTCAATACAAGATAGAAAGATAAGGATGGTTCAAATTCAAATACAAGAGAAGGTCTATCCATACTAGATAACTCAATCCTAACCAAACTAATCCTAAATCAAATTTTAAAATAATTGATAAAGATACATCCTAAACCAATTTATTCTGATATAGGATATGCATCAAGATTTGTGTTGCTTCGAGATTCGTGCTATTTCAAGATTCGTGCAGGTTGATGTCCCCATCATTCTCCTGAGGTGGGGAGAACTCGACTCTATCGAGTCAAGATTCAACAATCTTCTAGCTCCAGGATGCGCATGGCCTTTAGAATGATTTTTTTAAGCTCTGCTCTGAGATCTATGCACCTCTAAGATCCGTATAGCTTTAAGATCTATGCGGCTTTGAAATTTGTATAGCTTATGAAACTATGCAGCTCTGAGAATCATGCAACTTTGAGATTGGTGCAGCTCTGAAATCCATGCGAGTCTCCTACTTTCACGTTCATGCGAAATTCCTTCTTCTCCATGGACTGAAACCAAGGAACAGGGGAGGCTCGCAGAGGGGTGTCACCGGTGTCTCGAAGAGCCGATCACCAGAGAAGGGGTGGTGGTAGAGATCTGGATAGGAGGATGGAGCCAAAGCTAGGGGAGGTGGCGCTCGGGTTCGGGCAGTGCATCGATGATGGCGAATGGAGGAGTTAATCGGAGGTGAAGAGAAATGGCATGACTGGGGCAGCGGTTGATGGTGGAAGGGAAGTGATCAGATAAAGGCATGGATCGAATCTGGACGGGATTGGAGATGGAGACTGGCGGCTTGGATCGCTGATGATCGGGCGGTCCTTGTCCTAGGTGGAAGAGAGGTGGCAGCGGGCGATGTGATCTCAGGCGGCTCCAGTGAGATCAATGACCAGATGATGGAGGAAGGGGGCTTCGAGCAGGAGCATCGGGCATGGTCGATGGCTTTGAAGGCACCGATCGGAGGAGTGGAGGGTGGCGATGGTTTTGGTCGAGATGATCAGGTGTTTGTTGCCCAGAAATGGAGTCCAAGAGGGGGGGTGAATTGGGTCTTTTAAAATTTAAAGCAATAATGTGCAAGTCTTGTAGTGTTTGTGAGTTACGAAATTGATGCACTAGATTATATACAGCGGAAAGCAATAAATAGAGTGCAAGAAGTAAAGAGCAAGAGATAGAAGAGATAATCACATACAAACACAAGGTTTATAGTAGTTCGGTGCATACCTAGCACCTACATCCACTCCCTAAGCCACCCTTGGGAATTCCACTATAATCTATCCAAGATTACAGTCGACTTGTTTTTCCAAAGGCTCACACGTCAAAACCTATGTTGGTTTTATCACCTAGGCTCACCAACTAACCATTACACTTATTTTGTCTTCGGGCTCACAAGTTAACCCTAGTTGGTTTTGTCCCTTTGGCTTACCAACAACCATAACAACCTACTTTCAAGAAACCCTTGAAAGCTAGGTCAAAATATAAAAGAATTTTAGATATACAATTCAAAATAAACAAAACAAACTCTTTTCAAGAGTAGAATGGAAGCTTTGAGGCTTAAGTTGTTGCTTTGTCTTGTCTTCTCCTTGGAATATTCTTCAAGCTCTCTTTTTTGAAAAGATGAAAGGACGGTCTTGTAAGCTTTTTCAGGGAATCACACTTTAAATGGCTTTTGAAGTGAAGTTCTTGAGAGAATATTGGCTTTTGAGCTTTCAATGGACTTCAATACTTCAAGAATAAGTTTGGTGGATCTTAAATACAAAGAAAAACTTCCAAAAAATGGTTTGTGATCGTTTGAGCTTTGAATCTAGCCATTGGGAGCTTGAAAAGCCATTTCTACAATACAAAAAAATAGATCCGTGAGGGCTGTCAGAACTCGAGTGTCGATACTTGGTTTGTCAAGTGTTAACACTTGGCTGTCAGGTGTCGACACTTGACTTTTAGGTGTCGACACTTGAACTTTCAAGTGTCGACACTTGATTTACAGGTGTCGATACTTGATACAAAAACACTCCAATGGCCATCTTCTGGATTTTCAAAAAGTCTCAGGCCTTGAGTCGACACTTGGAAACTTAAGTGTCAACACTTGAGTTCAGGTGTCGACACTTGAATTCTGGGTGTCGACACTTGGCATGCCAAGGAGTTTTTCTACGTGCCAAATGCTGAAGTGTCGACACTTGACTTTCCAAGTGTCGACATTTGGTTTTGCAAAATTCATAATTAAGTACAATTCAAACCAAAAGCACAAGTGTTGAATATGAAACTTAAATCCAACTTAAATAAACAATAAATGAACTCTTTTAAGCCCTTTTTGCATGAAGAAGATTCCTCAAATTATGAAATATGCTTTGTGCCACAGCGTGCCACGATACTTTAATTTTAAGAATTTGAGGTGCTTATTTCTTGAAAACTCACAACCAGAAATAATCATTAGTATACAATATGTACTTAACGTTTTGTTATTCATCAAAATCACTAGGTGGAGCCAACAATCTTTTTCTTTTTGATGATGATAAAACCTTAAGTATATCAACATTTAATTTTAAATTTCAGATATGATAATTCATAAATATGATTTCATGCTTATACATCCACAACTTGCATAGTTAAGAAGGATGAATCTCTCCCTTAGTTAGTCAATTCTAATCAGAACAAGCAGTAGTATGCAATATTGGTATTTGATCAAAATTAAAATTCAGATGAATAATGATTGGGTATTCTACTCCCCCTTTTTGTCAATCATTAGAAAAAGGGAGTAAGCTCCCCCTCAAAACAAGCATGCAGACAAAAAGTAGTAGAGTATCAAAGTTGATACAAGAGATAGTTTTTTTAAGAGTTAACAGGTATCAAAGCCAAAATGTATATCTATCAAGTAAATGTATATGTATCAAGTAATGTAAGAAATCAAGTTATCAAAATCAATCATAGTGATACAAAAATTGTAATCATCAAGCTAAAATGCATATATATATCTGTCAAGTAATGTTTTCAATACAAAATTTGCTGACTCATCAGTAACACTGAAACAATCAAAAAACATCATGAGACATAAATCATAAATAACATGAGACATACAACAACATAAACATCTGTGAGGCTAATCCTCATTAGATGGGATCTTAAAAGATATAGGACCTGTAATCCTAGACCTATGGGCTAGACCTCTAAGAGTCTTCAAGATACCGCGACTCCTAGTCCTAGTAGAACGTCCAAAGCGGGATACAACCCTAGAAGATCGAGTAGAGGGAGGTGGAAGAGTCTCAGCAGGAGTGACAAAAGCTGGATCAGTGAAGACAGGTGTGCCAATCAAATCAGTAGGAGGAACAACAGGTGACTGCAGCTCTTGGCTGACTACCTCATATCCATCTGTGCCGCCATCACTATCACTATCATCATCAATAATATCAGTATCTCTGTCCTCAATCCCATCAATACGGTCACCATCATCAATAGTATCATCATGTCCATCCTGATGGTCCTCGTCACCATCATCATCACCAGCATCAGGAGGTGGAGCTGCAGGTGCTGCTAGAGGTAGAAGGGATCTCAGTAAATCCTCGATACGAGCAAAACCCTCCTCCATAGTTTGATGAATTTCAGCATGCTCCAAGGTGGTATGAGCTCGAAGACCCTCAATCTCAATGCATAACTGGGTCGTGCAGACACCCAATCCAATCATCTCACTCCTGAGATCTGTGAACTGCTATCTCGCGTGCTCCTCAAAAGATATGTTCATAGAAGGTGGAGGAGGACCTGAAAGTGTAGCTGTCGGGGTCATCGGCTCTGCCTCTAATGCAGGAGCAGCTTGAGGAGGTGTACTAACTAACCCTGATGGCCCTGCCTCTGCCTCTCGAATCTCATCCTCCTCATTTGGCTCCTAGCCAGACTCTCTCCGAACCCACTGACCTATGACCAATCGATATCCCATGCGGTGTAGCGACCTCTCGTCATAGACGTCAGTATGTAGAATCTCTTTGGGGATCTCCCCCTCCAAAGGAACTCTACATGCTCTAAATAAATGGGTCAATGCCATACCGTATGGTAGACAGTGTTGTCGCTGTGTCGCTGCATCATGCATCTGAACTTGCATCAAAGAGGGTATATCAACCTGAGTCCTCTGGATCAGACATACCATAAGCATCAGCTCTCTCTCGGTGATGAAGTCAAAGTGCCCAGTCTTCGAAAGCAATATCCGAGCTGTGATATGGTACGGAAGGCACATCTCCATAGACAACTGGTTTGCGGTGACTACTATCACTCCGCGAATGTCCTCATGCTCAAGGATGCACCGAAAAGCTACCTCTCTATCTTCCACAGAGAACACACTAATACCTCAATGAGGAATCTCCCATACTCTGCTCAAAAGCTTCTCAGTCAAAGAAATCTCTACTCCCCTAACAGTAGTCCTCCACAGTAATCGGTGGCAGTCCAAAGCACCATAAAACTCCCTCACTAGATGGGGATAGTACCTCTCCTGCATAGTGCAAAAGGATACTAATCCGGCATCAGTGAGTGTCCGCCAGATTTCGAAGTGTTGTCTATCGAAAAACTCAAGGTCTATCCATCGTCCTGAAGCTACAGCCTTCCCTGCCATCCTCTCTGCAGGGGGGAAAACTAGAGCTGCTGAACTACTGGCCTTTCCTGCATCATGTCTGGCCTTTGTTCTCCTCTCAGACCCATGATCAGACCTACTCCTAGCAGCTAATCTCTTTCTCGAACCCATCACAATCAAGCTGAGCAAGAAAGAAAGAAGATAAATAACCAAGGGGGTATTGATTTCAATCAGGTTGAGAACTAGAGATCGGCTATAGGTTAGGCTACAGGAGACTATGTTTTTCTAAAAGAGGGATACTGGCTTTTAAGAGAAGCTAGAATAGGTTTTGAAAACTGGGATTAACCATATTTGACCTGTAAAATGCCTTTATCACTGGAAATCGAGGGTAAAATACCTTTATCAGGGAATTTTATCCAAAAAATATATTTGGGTTACCAAAAATACATTTTATAAACTAGTGAACTGGGCTAGTTGAAATATATAAAGTACACTAAATACATGGGATTAGGGTTAAAAACAAAATACATTTAGGTTTTAGGTCATAAACAAGTAATCAACCAACAAAATGGTAGAAATGGGGGGAAAATACCATGAAATTATCACAAATAACCCTTCCAATATGAATGAAATCCTAACAAATTGCATAGAAATTTGCTTTTGGAATGAAACCCTTGAATATTTTGGCCAAAAACCCAATCCAACAGTGAAATTAGGAGAAACAGATGGAATATATGAAAAATCGGCCAAAAATCCATGGAAAATCCAAGATAAACACGTTCAAACATGATTCCCTCTAAATGGAAACTTTCAAATGGCTAAAAACTCTAAAAAATCCAATTAAAATGGATGGAAAATGCAAAACTTAGGTTTCACAGTTTCAAAATGAGAAAAATGGGGAGAAGATTACCTGATTTTAGTTAGGGCAAAAGGGAAAATAGTTGTTTTGGAAGGTAGAGGAGCTTGGCGGACCACTGGAGCTCGAGAGAAAATGGGGGAAAATAAAATACAAAACACTCAGTCTACCCTAAAAAGATAGAAATTTTTGCGAGTGTCGACACTTGGGTTTCTCAAGTGTCGACACTTGGTCAGGTGTCGACACTTTGAAGAATCCAAGTGTCAACACTTGGCCAAGAAAATCCCAAAAAAAATCTAAAAATTTTAAAAAAAATCAAAAAAGGTTTTTTTTAAAAACTTTTGGGACTTAACACAAGTGATTTTTCGGTAAAAACAACTTAGGTAAGATGAAATTTGAGAGAGTTCTAGGAGAATGGATCAATGATACCTAACTCTCTTCTAATCAAACAAAATCTCTCTTCACTCAATGGTTTGGTAAACACATCAGCTAATTGATCATCAGTACACACAAATTCAAGTATTACATTAGAGTTTTGTACATGATCTCTTATGAAATGATGTCTTATTTCAATGTGTTTACTTCTTGAATGTTGCACAGGATTCTTAGTTAGATTGATTGCACTAGTATTGTCACATCTTATGGGTGTCTTAATTAGTTTAATGCCAAAGTCTTCGAGCTGTTGTTTGATCCGTAGGAGTTGAGCATAATAGCTTCCAGCTGCTATATATTCGGCTTCCACCATAAATAGAGCAACTGAATTCTGTTTCTTGCTGCTTCATGAGATTAAATTTATTCCAAGAAACTGACAAGTTCCACTAGTACTTTTACGATCAAGTTTATACCCAGCAAAGTCAGCATCAGAATAAGTAATCAATTCAAATGAAGAATCTATAGAGTACCAAAACACAATTTCAATTGAGCCAGATAGATATCTAAGTATGCGTTTAACAACCAAAAGATGAGACTCTTTAGGATTAGACTGATATCTAGCACACATACAAATACTAAACATGATATCTGGCCTACTGGCAGTAAGATATAACAATGAACCAATCATGCCACGATATAGTTTTGGTCTATAGATTTACCTGATTCATCCTTGTCAAGTCTACAAGAGGAGCTCATAGACGTACCTAATGGCTTGGTGCTCTCTATATCAAACTTTTTGAGTATTTCTTTTGTGTACTTGGCTTGGTTGATGAAGATCCCCTCTTTGGTTTGCTTTATTTGGAGTCCGAGGAAAAAGTTCAGTTCTCCCATCATGCTCATCTCGAACTCACCCTGCATTAACTTTGCAAACTCTTGACAAAAAGATTCATTAGTAGCATCGAATATGATATCTTCTACATATATTTGTACTATTAAGAGATCATCATTCTTTTTCTTCAAAAATAAAGTTTTGTCAACATTCCCTCTAGTAAAATTATTTTTGAGTAAGAAAGAACTTAAATGGACATACCAAGCTCTAGGAGCTTATTTCAAACCATACAAAGCTTTATGAAGTTTGAAAACATGGTTTGTAAATTCAGATTTTCAAAACCAGGCAGTTGTTCAACATAAACCTCTTTTTTGATAAAACCATTCAAAAAGGCACTTTTAACATCCATTTGAAATAATTTAAAATCCATAAAACAAGCAAAAGCCAACAATAGCCTAATTGCCTCAAGTCTAGCCACAGGAACAAAGGTTTCATCAAAATCAATCACTTCCTCCTGATTGTATCCTTTGGCAACTAGTTTAGCCTTATTTCTTATAACAATATCATTTTTATCAAGTTTGTTTCTAAAGACCCATTTGGTGCCAATAATTGAAACATTTGAAGGCCTATCTACAAGAGTCCAAACATTGTTTCTTTTAAATTGGTTAAGTTCGTATTGCATAGCATTTATCCAATTATAATCTTTTTCAACTTCTTCAATTATTTTAGGTTCAATCTAAGAAACAAATGCTAAGTAATCACAAACATTCCTAAGGGATGAATGAGTACTTACACCTTTAAATGGATCAACAATGATAAGTTCTTTGGGATGGCCATGAGCATACCTCGATTCTTTGGGTAGAGGATCAATTATAGATGTGTTTTTATCATCTTGTGCTTGATCTCCTTCATTATTTTGATCAATTTCTTGTTCCTTGGTAGGCTCTTCATTATTGTTCACTTCTTCAATTCTTTTAGTACCTATTTCATCATTAAGCACATCTTCTTTTCTAGAAGAGTTCTGGTCAGATTCATCAAACACAACGTATATGGATTCTTCAACAACAAGTGTTCTTCTGTTGAAGACCCTGTATGCCTTGCTAGATGTAGAGTAGCCTAGAAAGACACCCTCATCTGACTTGGCATCAAATTTGCTCAAATTGTCTTTACCATTATTTAAGATGAAACAACAGCATCCACAACATGAAAATATCGAATTAAAGGTTTTCTACCCTTCCAAAGCTCATACGGTGTTTTCTTTAAAATCGGTCAGATTAAAACATGGTTTAAAATATAGCATGCAGTGTTTATGGCTTCTACCCAAAAATATCTAGGTAGGTCATTTTCACAAAGCATGGTGCGTGCCATTTCTTCAAGAGTTCTATTTTTCCTTTCTACCATTCCATTTTGTTGAGATATCCTAGATGTTGAAAAATTATGATGAATGCCATTTTCAATACAGAATTTGTCAAAATCAGAATTTTCAAATTCGGTTCTATGGTCACTTCTCAAAGATACAATTGAAACACCTTTTTATTTGAAACTCTTTTATGAAATCTAATGAATTCAGAAAATGTTTCATCTTTGTGTGCTAAAAACATGACCCATGTAAAACATGAAAAATCATCTACAATGACTAGACTGTACTTCTTACCTCCTAAACTAGATATTCTAGTTGGCCCGAAGAGGTCCATATGAAGCAACTCTAAGGGTCTAGATGTAGAGATTACTCCTTTTGGTTTAAAAGATGATTTGGTTTGTTTTCTAAGCTGGCATGCACTACAAATCTTATCTTTTTCAAAACTGAGTTTTAGCAAATCTTTTATCAAATTCTTTTTGCTAAGCTTTGAAATCAAATGCATACTAGCATGTTCTAGTCTACGATGCCAAAGCCAACTAGTTTCATTGATCTTGGCTTCCATTGTCACTTGGCATTGACCATTTTGAACCGGAAGATCATCAAGATCAACCATATAGATATTGCCATGCCTATGACCAATGAACTTGATGCCATTGTCATCTAGACTAAAAACAATGCACAAAGAAGTTTCGAAAGTAACTTTGAAATCCTTATCATAAAATTGACTAATGCTAAGTAGGTTATATTTCAAATCATCTACATATAAACATTATCAATATAAGTAGAAGGGGTGATATGGACTTTACTAATTCCAACAATTTTGTCCTTACCATTATCACCAAAAGTCACATTACCGCTATTTTGATACTCTAGTGATGAGAACTGCTCCACATCTTCGGTCATATACCTTGAACAACTGCTATCAAGGTACCACATTCTTTCTTATTGGTTGCAAGGCATACCTAAAAAAAGAATCAAGTGGAGATTTTAGGTACCCAAGTCATCTTGGGTCCTCTTAGGTTAGTGGCAATGGTTTCTTTTGGAACCCAGATTTTCTTAAAATTACTTAATTTTCTCTTATTGCACAAGTAAGATTTATGCCTACTGTACCACAAGTATAACAAGTAATGGATGAAGATGCAGGCACAAAGAAGATTTTGAGAAAAATTTTTGTTTCAGATTTTCCGTTTTTTATGTTTTGTTCTAAAACCTAAACTTCATGCAGGCTTTTTATCAATAATAACAGCATTTTTTGACTTGTATTAATTCAAGCCTATTTAATTTTCTTCTACTCTTCTTAAGTAAGGGATAGTCCTATCTTGAAGTGGCCCGGTTTCTTGCATTCAAAGCATATGGGCTGCTCCTTGTCTTTCTCCTTCTCTTTCTCTTTGCTTGGCTCACCTTTCAGAGGTTTCTTCTTGAAGTTGTATTTCTTCTTTCTCATGAACCTTCTGAACTTTCTTACCATTAGAGCCGTTTTATCATCTTCATCTTCTTCTTCGGATTCATTGCTTGACTCTTCTCTCGTGGTGGATTTGAAAGTGAAGACTTTCTTCTTCTTTTCTACATCCACGTTCTTTTATTTTAAGGAAAGCTCATAAGTCATCAAGGAGCCTAATAGTTGCTCGAGGGGTAGAGTGTTGACATCCTTGGCTTCCTCTATGGCCGTCACCTTGGCATCTCATGAAGCGGAAGAGACCTGAGAAGTTTATTTACAAGTTCACCATTAGATACAATCTTTCCCAGGCTTCTCATGCCATTCACAATATTTGTGAACCTAGTATACATCTCACTAATAGATTCAGTAGGTTCCATCTTGAACATTTCATATGTGTGAATGAGCATGTTAACCTTAGTAGTTTTTCACTTGGTGTGTACCCTCATAGGCAACCTCAAGTGTGTCCCATATCTCCTTAGTGGAGAGACAATTAGATATTCTATTGAATTTACTCGAATCAAGAGAGAAATACAATAGATTCATAGCCTTCGCATTAAGCTCTATTTGCTTAATGTCATTCTCATCCCAATCATCTTCCATTTTTGGAGTGAGAATGCCATTAACCAACATAGTAGCTAATGAGGACCTTTTATGGTTGTCCTCCAAAGATTATAATCCATGGATTGAATGAATATGCGCATGCAAGTTTTCCAATAAGTGTAATTCATGCCATTAAATAGTGGGGGACGGTTTGAAACTTGACCTTCAACAACACCCATTCCAATTGGGGCTGCCATGATCTTTTACTCAAGATTCTTAGACCTACAAGAGAGTACCGGTGCTCTGATACCACTTGTTGCCCAGAAATGGAGCCCAAGAAGGGGGGGTGAATTGGGTCTTTTAAAATTTAAAGCAATAATGTGCAAGCCTTATAGTGTTTGTGAGTTACGAAATTGATGCACTAGATTATATGCAGCAGAAAGTAATAAATAGAGTGCAAGAAGTAAAGAGCAAGAGATAGAAGAGACAATCACACACAAATACAAGATTTATAGTGGTTCGGTGCACACCTAGCACCTACATCTACTCCCCAAGCCACCCTTGGGAATTCCACTATAATCTTTCCAAGTTACAGTCAACTTGTTTTTCCAAAGGCTCACAAGTCAAAATCTATGTTGGTTTTATCACCTAGGCTCACCAACTAACCTTTATACTTGTTTTATCTTCGGGCTCACAAGTTAACCCTAGTTGGTTTTGTCCCTTTGGCTTACCAACAACCACAACAACTTACTTTCAAGAAACCCTTGAAAGCTAGGTCAAAACACAAAAGAATTTCAGATATACAATTCAAAATAAACAAAACAAACTCTCTTCAAGAGTATAATGGAAGCTTTGAGGCGCAAGTTGATGCTTTGTTTTGTCTTCTCCTTGGAATATTCTTCAAGCTCTCTTTTTTGAAAAGATGAAAGGATGGGCTTGTAAGCTTTTTCAGGGAATCACACTTTAAATGACTTTTGAAGTGAAGTTCTTGAGGGAATATTGGCTTTTGAGCTTTCAATGGACTTCAATGCTTTAAGAATAAGTTTGGTGAAGCTTAAATATAAAGAAAAACTTCCAAAAAATGGTTTGTGACCATTTAAGCTTCGAATCTAGCTGTTGGGAGCTTGAAAAGATATTTTGCAACACAGAAAAATAGATCTGTTAGGGCTGTTAGAACTCGAGTGTCGACACTTAGTGTCAGGTGTCGACACTTGGCTGTCAGGTGTCGACACTTGGCTGTCAGGTGTCGACACTTGACTTTCAGGTGTCGACACTTGAACTTTCAAGTGTCCACACTTGATTTACAGGTGTCGACACTTGACACAAAAACACTCCAATGGCCATGTCTGATTTTCAAAAAGTCTCAGGCCTCGAGTCGACACTTAGGAACTTAAGTGTCAACACTTGAGTTTCAGGTGTCGACACTTGAATTCTGGGTTGTCGACACTTGGCATGCCAAGGAGTTTTTCTGTGTGCCAATGCTGAAGTGTCGACACTTGACTTCCCAGGTGTCGATACTGGTTCTACAAAATTCACAATTAAGTACAATTCAAACCAAAAACACAAGTATTGAATATGAAACTTAAATCCAACTTAAATAAACAATAAATAAATTTTAAGCCTTTTTGCATGAAGAAGACTCCTCAAATTATAAAATATGCTTCGTGCCACAGCGTGCCATGAACTTTAATTTTAAGAATTTGAGATGCTTTTTCCTGAAAACTCACAACTAGAAATAATCATTAGTATACAATATGTACTTAACATTTTGTTATTCATCAAAATCACTAGGTGGAGCCAACAGTATTCATGGTAGTAGGGGGTTCCGGATGGCACGCTTAGTCGGGCGGATGATGGGTTTGGCAGTGTCTTCTGGTTGGTGAGGCATCACATGAGGAGATGGGGCTTGGATCTGGGTGGATGTGCCTACAGCCGAGGGTCATGGAGCTACCATGACAAACGAGGGAACGAGAAATCTTGGCAGTGGTGGAGGCCATGATGGGAAGATCGGTTGAGTGATGGCAGCAGGGGCATCGGTGGAGCTTAGTGACATGATCAGAAGAAGGGGAAGAAGAAAATTGATGGCGACTTGGATGAACTGGCTGGGAGATTTCACTTTTTTTCCGGGATCTGGGAAGATGAGAGGATGGAAAAGATGGTTCGATGTAACATGGAGGGACGTCTGGGGATCTGGGGTGATATGAACCATACCCTAATTTTCTGGCTCTGATACCAAATTGATGGGGACGAGATAGGGTAGGACCATCGGCGAGTTGAAAAGTCACCGAAGATTGGGATACCACTAATTTTTTTTTTTATTTTTCTTGTGGCAGAGATGGTGAAGGAACAATAGAGATGGAAGATAGGAATCTGGACTCTCATTAACTTTGGGTCTCACACTCATAGAGAGACCTCTCACCTCTAGGGCATCTCACCCACCTCACTAATGGAGCTATCAGTATGAATCTCAAAATACATGAGGGTGCTAAAGAAGGTGGAATCAAGGAAGGGGATAACTAAACATGACATCACATCATGTCCTGAGGTTGCACCTCATGTGCTCTCCTTACGAAGTTGGGCCTCTCACCCTCTCCATGCGGAGCAAAAACAAAGAATTACTTTTCTCTAAAAACTCATTTTCATTCCCCAATTATTTACAAGGAATGATGGTGGTATTTATAGACTATCCATTTCTTCTCCCGCTGCCAGCAAATCGATGCCCCATAATCTCCAATCTCATCGGAGACACTCGTGAAACCCCCCCACTCGAGCCCGTCTTCAGCTTGCTACCTCTCACAAAGGCTTCAATTCCCCATGACAACTCCCATCGCTTGCCACCATCTTCCCCAGCACCGTCTTCCTCCCCTTTTTTCTCTTTGTGTCAGCCATTTATGAAGAAGAGAACGCGCACGAATGTGAAAGCTACATGCTCCTCAAAGCACACAATCTTCAAAGTTGCACATACCTCAAAGCACATGATCCTCAAAGCTGCACACTCTCCAAAATGCATGATTCTTAGAGTATAGCTGATGAAAAAAAATGAAGGGAAAAAAAATCTAATGGTTATCTCAAGCTAGAGTCCTAGGAGCCTGAAGTCAAACTGAAGTTGGAGTCTAAGCCTGACTTGATGGAATCAAGTTCTCTCCACTTCAAAAAAATGATGGGGACATCATCAGCATAGATCCTAAGATAGCATGAAACCCGATGTAGTTTAGGATTTATCTTTATCGATTGTTTGAAATTTGATTTAGGATTTGATTGGTTAGGATTGAGATATCCAGTGTGGATAGGCCTTATCTTATCTTTAAACTCTTTATCCTTATCTTGTATTTGAATTTGAACCCATATCTATTTATCTTGTATTCAAATTCAAATGAGGGTTAGGATTGGTCTATAAATATCACCCTCAGTCCTTTCTAAAAAATAAGGTGAATGAAAATGAGTTTTTAAAAAAGAGAGATTCTTTTATTTCACTTCGCATTAAGAGGGTGAGAGGCCCAACAATCACTCCGTAAGTAGAGCACAAGAGGTGCAACCCCAGGACATGATGCGAGGTCATATCTAATTATCCCCTTCCTTGATTCCACCTTCTCTACCGCCCTCATGTCCTTTGAGATTCATCCTAACGGCTCCAAGTAGCAAGGTGGGTGGGATGCCCTAGAGGTGAGAGGTCTCTCCGTGAGTGTGAGTCCCAAAGTCCATGAAAGTCTAGATTTTTTCTACCGTCCATCTTCATTGTTTCTTCACCACCTTCCTTAAAAAAATCAAAAAAAATAGGATACCCTAATCTTCAGTGACTTCTTAGCTCGCCGATGATCCTTCCCCTGATCCCGTCCCCCATCAACGGGCTGGGTTCTCAGCTTCGTCGTATTGCTCCACTCGCAGTGTGGGTAGGCCAAGCTCTACCGGAATCACAGCTTCAGTGTCGAAGACATGGTTGAAAGGCATCTCACCGATGGCTGTGCAAGGTGTAGTATGGTAAGCCCACAGCACACTGGGCAGTTCTTCAGTCCATCAACCCTTGGCCTCATTCAGCCTCATGTGGAGCCCTTGCAAGATGTTCCGGTTAGTCACCTTGGCCTCCCCATTGATTTAAGGATGAGCCATCGAGGTGAAATGATGATGGATGTTAAGGTCGGCACAGAACTCCTCGAAAGCCTGATTGTCGAACTATCGTTCGTTGTCCATGATGACTGAGTGCAGCAGCCTGAACTGATAGATGATAGACTTCTAGAAGAAGGGCCTAACCTTCACCTTCATTATTCGGGCCAGGGGTTTGGCTTAGACCCACTTGGTAAAGTGTCAATAGCCACAATCAAAAATTTATGTTGACCGGACACGATGAGGAAGGGACCTAAGATGTCCATCCCTACTGGATGAATGGCCATGGAGCTGATAGTTGGGAGAGTGGGGCCACTAGCTATCGCTGGATGTGGGCGTGACATTGACAACGGTCACACTTGCTCACAAAGTTGGCAGTGTCTTCTTGCATGGTGTCCCAAAAATATCCTTGTCGGAGTACCTTGTAGGCCAGAGTCCTACCCCCTACATGATTGCCATAGATGTCTTCATGTATTTCTTGGAGCACGTAGGCGGCTTCTGAGGGCTTCAAGCACTTTAGCAGGGGGTAGGGTAAGACCTCCGATACAACTACCCATCCATCATCACATACTACGTAGCCTTCTTCTTGAGGAGGCCGGCTTCCTTTCAATCCTCGGGTAGGGCACCAGTAGTGATATACTTGATATAGGGGTCCATTCAGCTAGCTTCAGAGGTGACTTGCTGGACTTCTGCTATTGACTCGTAGCTTGGGGTCTCGAGGTACTCGACGAAGGTATGCCCTAGTAATGACTCCGATAGGGTGGCTAGTCTGGAGAGGACATTAGCTCAGGCATTCTCTGCTTGTGGGATATGGGAAATGTTGAAGTGCTGGAGGTTCACCGTGTATGAGCGTACCTTGTCCAGGTACTTCGCCATCATGGGATCCCAAGCTTCATACTTACCAGAGACTTGGCCCACCATAAGCTGAGAGTTGGTGAAGACCTTTAATCTCCTGACACCCAACTCATGGGACACCTTTAGCCCCACGAGGAGTGCCTCATATTTAGCTTGATTGTTGGTCACCTTGAAGAGGAACCACAGTGCACACTCTGCAACGACCCCATCGGAGTTGGCGAGAATGAGGTCGGCTCCACTCCCTCGGTGTTGGATGCATCGTCGATGTGAAGGATTCATCATCACTTCCGGGGCCAAGTCTAGCCTGAGCTTGGCTTGCTGGTTTGTCGCCATTGGGTCCTCGTTTGCCCAGGTGCATTCCACCAAGAAATCAGCTAGGACCTGGCCTCTTGCATCGGTCATGGGTGGTAGGTGATATCGAACTCATTGAGCTTCACCACCAACTTGGCCAGGCACCTCAAAGTATCAGGGTGGCTCAAGATAGCCCTCAGAGACTGATCAATGAGGACAGTAATGGTGTGCACTTAGAAATAGGGCCAGAGGTGCTACGTAGACATTATTAGTACAAAAATGATCTTTTCGAATCGGGTGTACATAGTTTATGCATCACAAAGCAGCTTGCTAGCATAGTAGACTGGCCGTTGGGAGCCATCCATGTCAATGCAGACCAGCACCAAGTTGATCGCTTCAAGTGAGACCACCAGGTATAAGAGGAGCTCTTCTCCAGGCTCCAACTTGGATAGTAGCGATGGGGAGGCGAGGAGCTTCTTTAGCCCCTCGAACACCTCCCAGCACTTTTCCATCCAAGTGAAGTCATTCATCTTCTATAGTATCTTAAAGAAGGGCTGGCAGTGCTCAGTGGAATGCGAGATAAAGCGACTCAATGCCATGATGCATCCAATCAGGTGCTAGACCTCCTTGGAGACAGGGTGTCTCATGTCAGTGATCGTCCAGATCTTCTCAGGGTTAGACTTTATTTCCCTTTAGGTGACCATGAACCCTAGAAACTTTCCCGTTGTGATGCTAAATATATACTTGGTGGGGTTCAACTTCATCTGGTAGAGGCAGAGGTTGTCAAAAGCCTCTGCCAGGTCGATAATTGATCTGACTCCGGACTGCTCATGATGAGCATATTATCTACATAGACATGCATGTTGCGGCCAATCTGGTCTTTAAAGATCTTGTTGACCAGATGTTGGTACATGACCCCTACATTCTTAAGATCAAATGGCATCATCTTGTTGTAGTACGTATCTTAGTCGGTCACAAATGCTGTGTGCTCCTAATCCTCTAGATGCATGTAGATTTGATTGTATCCAAAGAATGCATCCATGAAGCTGAGGAGCTTGTGGCCCGAGGTTATGTCCACCAACTGGTCAATCTTGGAGAGTGGAAAGCTATCCTTTGGGCATGCTTGATTAAGGTCGGTGTAGTCCACACAGATCCTTCACTTTCTAGAAGCTTTTCTAACCATCACCATATTAGCAAGCCAGTCAGGGTACCATACCTCATGGATGAAGTCCATGGCGAGAAGCTTCTCAACTTCTTCATCGATCGCCTTTTGCCGCTCCAGGGCAAAGCTTCTTTTCTTCTACCAGATTGGGTGACAGTTGGGGTCGATATTTAGCTTATGGGTGATCACTTCTGGAGGGATGCTTGGCATATCTGTGGTGGTCCAGGTGAAGATGTCCGCATTGGCCTGTAAGAAATTGAGTAGATAAGATCTCTCTTCTTCAAGCAATATGGCACCCACCTGCACCATCCTCAAGGGATCCTCTCCCAAGGGGAAGTACAATAAGGGTTCAATGGGTCTGCCCTTTATCTCCGGCTCTACCAGATTTGGCTGTTCAATGACTAGGTTTGAATCGGCTCCTCGCAGCCCCGGGATAGTCTGCAGGCAGTGCTGTGCTGGCTGGCATGACCCCCTCATCTCCTCGATCCCCTAAAGGGTTGGGAACTAAACGAGGAGACACCTTGTGGAGATGGTGGCATCGAGCAGGTTGAGTCCGGGGTGCCCCAAAATTGCATTGTAAAATGAAGGGACTCTCACAACGGTGAAGGTTATCAGCACAGTCCTTTGCCAAGGTGGGGTATTGGCAATTATTGGGAGTGTAATCTCTCCTTTAACTCCAACTGAATCTCCGATGAAGCCTACTAAGGACATGAATATTGATTTTATTTGGTCAGCAGATAAGTTCATCCTTACGAAACATCATAAGAAAGGATATCTACAAAGCTTCCACTATCAACCATGATTCTCTTTATAGGATGTTTTGCTATTATCATTTCCATGAAAACAGCATCATTATTTAGGTTATGCACCCCGATCAGCCCCTCTTCCATGCAGGGGAGTACATTATCGCCCTCCTCTCTCTCCCTAGCCCTTTTTGGGATTCTCCCTGCCCCCCAAGAGATCATTCCTACTGGCCTCTCAGTGGGCCAGTTATCGATGATGAGTGGATGGGGATCTTCATTCTGGGCTACTGGAGGAGCTCCTCCCTCCACATACTTCCCAAGGTAGCCAGCTTGATCAGGTTTTCTATCTCCCTCTTAATGTGGCAGCATTCCTCGGTGTCATGGCTATGGTCCCGGTGGAAACAGTAGTAGCAGGACCAGTCACGTCCAGCGAATGACCTCAGAGGAGGGGGACGGTGCAGGAAGTGCTCTCCCTCAATTTTCATAAGAATCTTTGCTCTTAGGGCAAGGAGAGGAGTGAACTTCTCTTCTTTGGTGGGGTTGACCCTAGGTCTCAGCCCCGGTCATTGCATCGGCACCATCTTTTTGGCTGAGAAAGTGGATTCCTCCCCAATGGCTTGCCTCTTGAAGAGCCTCCTGTCGAGCTCCCTTCTGGTGTGGTCTGCCTCCTTCGCATAGATGTACTTGTGAACCTGGAGGAGGAGCTCTGAGTAAGTTCTCGGAGGCTTCTTGTCGAGCGAGTGAAGCAGGAGATCTGCAGCCCTCTCTTCAAAGCCAACATAACAACTGGCTCATTGAGGTGGTAGATCTCTAGGATGGTGGCCCTGAACCGGGACAGTCCTGAAGGGACTCTCAGTCCTGCTGACGGATCGAGAAGAGGCTGTCAGCCTCACATCGCACCTTCCTGCATGTATCAAAGTACGCCACGAAGTTCTTCTCCAACTAAAAAAAGGAGTCAATGCTTTCTGACTCGAGTCTGGAGAACCAGGCTCGAGCAGCCTTCCGTAGGGTGGCCAGGAAGGTGATGCAGAGGAGAGCATCAGTAACACCCTGGACCCTCATCATAAAGGCCTTGTAGCTTTCTAAGTGGTCCAGGGGGTTGGTTGTCCCATCGTAGAGATCAACCTAGGGCATGCAGAACTGGCTGGGGATCGGTTCCTCTAATATTCTACAGGAGAAAGGGGGGTGGGCATCATAAATCGCAGGCTTGCTGGGGAAGCCCTGGATCTCTGCAAACCAGTAGGAGAGGTTAGCCAGTTTGCACTCCTGCTCTTTGAGGCACCTCTTTGCCTAGCGATGGATGGCCTTGTTGGTGGAACCCCTAGCAGAGGCCATCAGGGGTGAAGGAGGTGTGGAGTGGGGGAACTCTCACCTGAGTTCTTGGCCATGCCTGTGCTGCTGGTGGGAGTGCGCACCATGGTTCAAGATCGAGCCAATGTGCTACCTTTTGTTGGTCGCCTAGTGGTCTCCTCTCGGGTGGGAGACCGCATATAATGGCCCCTCCTAGAAGGACTATAGGCTGGATGGGTATCGACGGCATGGGCCATCTGCATCCCTGGTTGCTGCTATGTTGCTAGGGATCAGTGTCTTTGATGAAGCTGGCACACCGTCGTAGCCAGGGCATAGACCTGCTGGGCCATAGCAATGCCAGGGATCGATGTTTTTGATGAAGCTGGCGCACCACCGCAGCCAGGGCATGGACCTGCTGGGCTAGTGTGATGATCTAGGGATCTGTCGGAGGTGGCAGTGGTGGAGCGAGGAGCTCCCTCTTTGGGCTCTGATCACCATGATGGGGGCCCTCACCCTGCTGGTGAAAGCCTCGCGTGCTCGGGTTGTCACCATGGAGCTTCGGAGCTTTTGTAGAAGCTTTGCTGGTAGTGGAGGACCCGCTGTTAGACTTCTCATAGTCGTTGGAGTTGTAGTGCTTCGCCCTCTACTTGGCATGCCAATCTATTGCCGCCTAGATCGCCATGGCTTGCAGCTCTGCCATGTCGCAGATGCATCGGGCTCTTGTAGGGTGCTTGGTCCTCTGCTCCAGTGCACTCTGGGTTGGCTGTCCTACAAAATAGAGGAGACCCAGGCTGGGGATTCCAGTGGGGACACTTTAATGGTCAAGTCAGTGGGACGATCTAAAGGAATAGAACCTTTATGGTAAAGAGCTTGGGGACTTTCCATGCATAGAGGATGAAAAACAGAACTGAGATGTAAAGACAAGGTGGAGTTGGGATCAGAGAGCTTGGAAGGTTCTCCTGGCTGGTTCCTTACTCGTTAGCTCTTTGTCTCTTACCAGTTGCTTCCCTCTCTTCCTCGAGGATTCTTTCTTCCATTTTATATGAGAATGATAGCCCATACCAGGTCTGGGGCTTCCCTGAGATGTCCTTTTTCTGGTGCCCCCTTTGGAGAGGGTCTTTTTATTGCCCACCCTCTTCCCCCCTTTAGACTGGTCCTTTGATGGAGATCCTCCTATTGGGGGTTGTTCACCGGTGTGGAACAGACCTTGTCCCTTTGATGGTGTAGTTCCCCTGGGAGGGGCGGGCGCCGTGCCGCTAAGCCCCAAGCCACGGTGGGATGTTTCTATTCCCAAAGGGACCATCAGAGTGTCGCAGGGCCTGTGACCTTAATGGAATACTCCTCTTGGAGGAGGTTCAGGTTTCATGTGCAAGGGTTGAAGCCCTGACTGCATGGTCATCGACGTGGCAGCATGCTATAGGACCTGGGGCCTGGAGGAGCACACCTTGCACAGAGCATGTGAGGGCGTGTTGTAGAGCTTAATTTATTGCTGGGCATGCACCACCTCCTAGAGGTTACAGGTCGATGGGAATCCCCTTGATGTAGTTTAAATTTTTATTGATCCTTCCCTCTTTTGATACTAGCAGGAATTCTGACCTCCGCAAGGTAGGAAGGAGCCTTGCTTTGGGAGCCCTGCCTTAGGAAGCATGAGCACGACCCCAGTCGGGAGCTGGCCTCAGACGGAGGGCTCATCCTATGAGCACGACCCGACGGAGAGCTGACCTTGGTAGGAGGGCTTGTCTTGGCAGTATGAGCATGATCTCGACCAAGAGCTAGCCTCAGATGGGGGGCTTGCCCTATGAGCACGACACCGACTGGGAGCTGACCTCCACAGGAGAGCTTGCCTTGGAAGCATGAGCATGACCTTGGCCAGGAGCTAGCCTCAGACGGGGGGCTCACCCTATGAGCATGACCTCGGCCAGGAGCTAGCCTCAGACGGGGGGCTCACCCTATGAGCATGACCCCAGCTAGGAGCTAACCTTGGCAGGAGGGCTTGCCTTGGCAACATGAGCATGACCCCGACCAGGAACTAACCTCGGCAAGAGGGCTCACCCTATGAGCATGACCCCAATTAGGAGCTGACCTCGATAGGAGGGCTCGCCTTAACCGCATGAGCATGACACCGACTGGGAACTGGCCTCAGACGGGGGGGCTCATCCTATGAGCATGACCCTGGCTGGGAGTTGACCTCGATAGGAGGGCTCGCCTTGGCTCTTTATTTAGCAATCGTGTCTAGGTGGCAGATCTTTTGCCAGCACGACCACTAGCAAGGGCTCCACGTCAACAAATATGCCACATCAGGCATAATCCCTAAACAATATAGGGTGGAGATTTTATCACCCTCCCTTGACCCACAAACCACTACCCTGTATACTGCATAACCTTGAGCCTTTAATTAAAATTAATTAGATAGTGGCCCTAAAGAATTTTCAAGCTTACTAAGATACGGGACCTTGAGAGATGAACTAGCTTAGAATTAATTAGTTTAGTGGTATCTAGGAAGGGTTTAAGGATGATGTAGCCCTGAAGGAAGGTTTTTTTTTAATAAGTTTCGTTATTTGACTTGGCCAATTAATTTGGTGTCTAAGGAAAGCAACGGGGGGACCTCCATCGACCTTACCCTTACCTACCTAGCTGCTAGTTAGTATTTGACTTCGAAGACTTAAAGGCAACCGTGGCAGTTAGGAACTGTCTAGATATAGAGTAACCTAGGATAGAGAGTTCATTATTTGATAACTATTTTTCTAATAAAAATTTTAACCTAATTAAACCACCCTCCTCTATCGTCTCTATATTTAGGACTCCTTAGGCTCTCATCTTTAGACCTCTTCTCTCTCTTTTTCTTCCTCCTTCTTCTCCCCTCACTCTCCATATAATATATAAAAAACTAACAAAAAAATAAAAATAAAAATAAAACTCAAAATTGTAACTTGGAAAAGAGAGTCTGGTTGATTAGTAAGGATAGATCTAAACCCTACCCTTGACCAAGAAAAATTAATCATGAAAGAATTAGGACATCTCCTTAGCTTGGGAGACTACTGCTATCTAATTGGATTTGCCCAACCATCGTGCATTCGACTACCCAAACAAATGCTGCTAGCTTTGAGATTAAGCCTCAGATTATCAATATGCTCCCTAAATTCATAGAAATTGAGGATGCCTACATTTTTATTAGAGAATTTAAGAAAGTATGCGATACTATGAGGATGCATGAACTCTCAGAAAAACTATAAACTTAGGCTGATTAACTTTGTCCTCAAGAAAAATGCCAAAAAGTGCTTGTATAGTTTACCTACTCAGTCAATCTCAACATGGGAGGGTTTTGTTAAAGCATTTTTAAGAAAATTCTTTCCGCATCATAAAAAGCTAAGTTGAGAAACAAAATTATCCAGTTTTATCAATTAGGGGGAGAGTCTTTCAGGAAGTGTCTATACTGATTTAAGAACTTGTTGAGCCAATGCCCACACCATGGGATAGAGACTTGGAGGTTATGCTAAATATTCTATGAAGGTATAAATCCAAACTACAAAACCATGCTCGAGTCGATGTATCAGGGTAACATTATGCAGAAATGATCTAATGAAGCTTGACAGTTTCTAGAGGATTTAGTAAAGAAGAACCTATAATGGGAGGAAACTAGGAATTCTGAACCCACATCATCAAGAGGTGGTATGCACCAAATCTCTCCATCCATAGCTGAAGAAGCTAAGATGGCATCACTGATTCATAGGATAGAAGCCTTGGGACTCAAGGGATAGGCCCTGATAAATCAAGTGAACCAAGTGTCCCCACCTGCACGCACTACATGCAATGAGCCAAGACATGTAGTAGAAGAGTGTCCCCATTTCATGACCTAAACTGAAAGCAGTTGTGCATAAGTGAATGTAACCTATCAAAGAACAACCAATAAATCCTATGCACCAACCTACAACCCAGGGTGTTGGAACCATCCCAACTTTTCATAGTCGCAAGGTCTAGTGCAGGTAGTCCCAACTTCAACCAGCCTAACCCAAGTGTTAACTCTGGTCTTGATTTTGATGATTGACAAAATACTTAAGTATATATGAGTACTAATTATATTTTAAGTATGTTTATCAGATCTTAGTACTCATCCATGTTGAATGAAGAAATACATGTTTCAGTTGAAGAAAGTCCTTAAATTAATGAAAAATCAAATATATGGACTTTGTAATTGATAAGGAAGAACTTGAAGAGGCTAAAAATCAATTTTGGAGAAGTTTCAGTAAGTTTTAGCACTGGCACACTCAAGTATCGACTCTAGGTGTCGACTCAAGGTCTGAGACCAAGAAAATTATAGAACTGTGTCAATCCAGAATTTTTGCCTTGAGCTGACCTATCAAGTGTCGACTCACCTATCAAGTATCGACTCATGAACAAATCAAGTATTGACTCATGAATAAATTAGGTATCAACTCACCAGATTCAAGTATCAACACTTGGAGCAACAGCTAGTTTTTTTAAAGCTGCAAAACTTTTCCAACTTGCTTCAAATGATTAGTTTTTCATCTCCAACGGTCATAAACAGTCATCTATGGTTTGGAGAGCTATATAAAGATCAAAAATTAAATGAGAAAGTAATCCTTTGGTAATATTATTGAATATCCTTTAAGGACTCAAGAGTTGAGTGGTTTCAAGCCTTCAAGCTTCAAAGATAAGAGAGTCAATCCAAGTTCACATCATCAAGCTGCAATCGAAGGCTTCAACAAATTGAAGACAAGCTTTTTCAACATCATCCAAGGGTTTCAAAGAGATTATTGCTTTTATTAGAAAGCT
Source organism: Areca catechu (assembly GCA_021397845.1). NCBI lineage: Eukaryota > Viridiplantae > Streptophyta > Magnoliopsida > Arecales > Arecaceae > Areca > Areca catechu. The sequence continues at coordinate 57,111,882 of CM038047.1, read as the reverse complement.
TTATAGTATTCTTTACTTTCATTCCTACATTGTTGTATTAAGGTTTTTGGTGAGCCTTAGAAAACGAAAGAGGTTGTTGGTTAGCCTTTGTGTAAAACCAACATAGATTGTTAGTGATCCGTAAAACCAACATAGGTTGTTGGTGATCCCATAAAATCAACTAGGTTATTGATGAGCCTGTAAAACTATCGAAGATTGTTGGTTAACCTAAGTTAAAAAACCAACAAGGGGTTTTGACTTGTGAGCTTGGGAAAACAAGTTAGGTTTTGATTAGTGAGCCCGGAAAACTAAGCGACTGTAATCTTGGTGATTATAGTAAAATTTCTAAGAGAAACTTGGGAAGTGGATATAGGTTCCTTGGAGTGCACCGAACCACTATAAATTTATTGTGTGTGTGATTATTTTCTTTGTGCATTTACTTTATTAATTCTGCTGTATATTATTTTGAAGCACACAAATACTTTGGCAAAACACAAGCACTTAATTATAATTAGCACATACTTGTTTAGTTGATCATTAAATCATTACAAAAACTTTTATAAAACCCAATGCACCCCCTCTTGGGTTGCATTATCATTGGGCAACAGTTGGTATCAGAGCTCGAAATTCAAAATCGTTGGTATCTGAACTGGTACTTTGAAAAGAATCCAACGATTTGAGTTAAAAGATCATGGCAGCCCTAGAAGGTGCTTGTTTTAAAAATTATTTTAAATGATTAATTATAATCAAGTTTAGACTTATAGTCATTAGTTATGATCATGAACTTTTTGATGTTGATGAATTTTATGCTATCATGATTAAACTTGTTATTATAAGACCTTCACTTGATTTTGATTAATGTATCTTAAATTACTTCATAAAAAATTATTTTTAAAGTTGCATATTGCTTTGAAAATTATTTTAATTGATTAATTTGAATTAAGTTTAGACTAATAGTCATTTATTATAATCATGAACTTTTTGATGTTGATGGATTTCATGCTCTCATGATTAAACTTATGATTATTAGACTTTCACTTGATTTTGATTAATATAATTTTAACTATTTCAAGTAAAATGTTGTGATGAAATGTATACATTTTGGCCTCTAGGCTTAAGTTAGAAATGATTTGGATCAAGATTAGAACTGGTAGTTAAGGATTACATTTAAGAAGAACGTATGCATATTGACAAATCATTACTCCAGTAGCTAAACTTGGTACTAGATTACTTCTAATATTTGTATGGATAATCAAAATCATTTCAAATCATAATGTACTCTATTTTAGATCCATGCTTAGACTAGAAATGAATTGGAACAAGTATAGAACTGGTAGTTAATGGTTACATTTAAGAAAAGGTATGCACATTGATAAACCCCTAATCTAGTAGCTAGACTTGGTATCATATTACTTTTATCATTTGTATGGATATTAAATCATTTCAAATGAATTTTAAATTATGCTAAAAGTTTTTAAATGATCAATCTCTTATTTTTTGAAGATAATGTATATCTTGAAAATTCAAATCTTTGATTTCAGACTTAGTATGTATGTTTATATTTCAAAATGTCTGAAATTTTGTTGCTTGTGCATTCTTGTTTTATTCCTCAAATTAATGTATATTTTTAAAGAGAAATAATATTTAGAGGGAGCATCCAAAGATTTGTTGTCATTATATACATGTATGATGCTTTCAATATTTTGTTGATATCATACTTATGTTACTCTAATACTTCTTCTCCTTGTTTTTCAAATCTAATCCTTTGAGGGGAGTTACATTCATTTGGTATCAAAATTTATTTCATTTATAATCTTCAAAAAAGAGAAATTATTTCTTACATTTGCTTATCATTTTTGGTATCATGTTCAATTAGTATCATATGTAATTGGTATCATGATTAATTGATTTCATGTATTGATTTTGATGATCTACTTGCTATTCTTTTACCTTCATTCCTATTTTGTATTGCCTTTCATCCTTTTTCATGATGACAAAAAGGGAGAGAAAAATGTTAAGTATAAAAAGGAAGAAGATTTGATAAACATGAAAAATTATATGAGAAATAAAAAAAAATGCAAAAGGGGGAGAAGAAAGCAAAATTTTTTAATCTTAAGGGAAGAATTAGCAAGGGGGAGAATGTTTAAAAAATTTTTGAATGATTTTTGAAAATGTTTTTGAAATCATATTTTGAGGGGGAGCTTGATTTTGAGCATACATATTTTTCTTATTGTTAATCTTTTTAAGCTTACCCTGTTCATATACTTAAAGGTTTTGTCATCATCAAAAAGAGAAAGATTGTTGACTCCGGTCTTGATTTTGATGATTGATAAAATACTTAAGTATATATGAGTACTTATTATATTTTTAAGTATATTTATCAAATCTTAGTACTCATCCATGTTGAATAAAGAAATATATGTTTTCAGTTGAAGAAAGTCCTTAAATTAATGAAAAATCAAGTATATGGACTTTGTAATTGATAAGGAAGAACTTGAAGAGGCTAAAAATCAATTTTGGAGAAGATTCAGCAAGTTTCAGCACTAGCAAACTCGAGTGTTGACTCAAGGTGTTGACTTAAGGCCTGAGACCAAGAAAAATGCAGAACAATGTCAATCCAGAATTTTTGCCTTGAGCTGACCTGTCATGTGTTGACTTACCTGTCAAGTGTTGACTCATGAACAAATCAAGTGTCGACTCATGAATAAATCAGGTGTCGACTCACCAGATTCAAGTATCGACACTTGGAGCAATAGCTAGTTTTTTTTTAAAAGCTACAGAACTGCCCTAACTTTCTTCAAACGGCTAGTTTTTCATCTCCAACAATTATAAACGGTAATCTATGGTTTGGAGAGCTATATAAAGACCAAAAATCAGTTGGAAAGAATCCTTTGGTGAGATTATTTAATATCCTTAAAGGATTCAAGAGTTGAGTGGTTCAAGCCTTCAAGCTTCCAAAGATAAGAGAGTTGATCCAAGTTCACATTATCAAGCTATAATCAAAGACTTCAACAAATTGAAGATAAGCTTCTTCAACATCATCCAAGGACTTCAAAGAGATAATTGCTTTTATTAGAAAGCTTTGTAGTATTCTTTACTTTTATTCCTACATTGTTGTATCAATGGTGTGCCTTAGAAAATCAAAGAGCTTATTGGTTAGTCTTTGTGTAAAACCAACATAAGTTGTTGGTGATCCCGTAAAACCAACATAGGTTATTGGTGATCCCGTAAAACTAACTAGGTTGTTGGTGAGCCTGTAAAACCATTAGAGGTTGTTGGTTAGCCTAAGTTAAGAAACCAATAAGGAATTTTCACTTGTGAGCTCGGGAAAATAAGTTGGGATTTGATTAGTGAGCCCGGAAAACTAATCGACTGTAATCTTGATGATTATAGTAAAATTTCCAAGGAAAACTTAGGAAGTAGATGTAGGTGCCTTGGAGTGCATCGAATTACTATAAATTTGTTGTGTTTATGTGATTATTTTCTTTGTACATTTACTTTATTAATTATGCTGCATATTATTTTGAAGCATACAAACACTTTGGCAAAACACTTTGGCAAAACAAAAGCACTTAATTGCAATTAGCACATACTTGTTTAGTTGATCATTAAATCATTGCAAAAAATTTTATAAAACCCAATTCACCCCCCCTCTTAGATTGCATCATCACTAGACAACACCAAGGCCTAATCCTACATGCAACAACCCACCAATAAATGATAATGAAAAGAGATTTAGTTTCCTAGACAAAATCCTGGAAACCCTAGCTAAATCCCAAGCTGACACTTATACCATGATAAATAGCACCAATGCCACCTTGAATAACTTTATGCAAAATATACGGCAATAGATATCATCTAATACCTAGGTCATAGCTCATTTGGAGATACAAGTAGGTTAGTTAGCGACAACCATAAGTGAAAGAGAACAAGGTAAGCTACTGAGTCAGCCCAAGGCTAACCCTAGAAACTTAAGCATCCAAGGATCAAAACAAGGAGCCTAGATTAACCAACTAAATGCCATTCATACGTTAAGATCAGGGAAACAAATAGATAACTAGGTGGATACATATGAAGAAGAAGAATTAGAGGTCCCACCACCTGAACAACTTATTGAGTAGGGTCAACCCGAAATACTAGAAGCTTCAAAGTCTGATATAATGCCCAACCCACCAGCTAAGCCCATGCCAGAAGTAGTTGAACCAAAAATTAAGGTTGTAGCACCATTCCTAAATAAACCTAAGCCCAACCAAAATTCAGCCCAATTTAATAAGATTTTGGAGGTTTTTAAACAAGTTAAAGTGAACATCTACTTACTAAAGATGATCCAACAGGTCCCAACCTATGCCAAATTCCTTAAGGATCTATGTACTTAGAAGAAGACCACCAATGTGCCCAAGAGAGCCTTTCTAGTCGCTAGTGTAAGCTCTTACCTGTCAAACCACATGCCTGTGAAATACAAAGTCCAGGGTCACCCACTATTTCATGTATTATGGGGAATACCCTCATAAATAGAGCTCTATTAGATTTAGGAGCTAGTGTCTATATATTGCCATATTCAGTATATGAGCAGCTAGGGTTGGGAGAACTCAAGCCTATAAGAATGACCCTATAACTAGCAAACCACTCTTTGAAAGTACCTAGGGAAATAGTAGATGATGTGTTGATCAAAGTTAGTGACTTTATCTACCCGGTGGACTTTGTGATCCTAGAACTGAACTAGTGATGAACCCAAAGAGCCACATCCCAATTATCTTAGGTAGACCATTTTTAGCCATAGCAAATGTCCAAATCAATTACTGAAATGGATTAATGAAACTTTTCTTTGGGAATATGTCAATAGATTTTAATATTTTCAATCTTACCAATATGAATCAAATGAAAGACATAAATTATGTTCAGGATACTGTTTATGATTTAATCGACCTTAGTGATGAAGAGCTTGACCTAGAAATCTGCATGAACCAAGATGGAGAGCAAACTAATGAGGTTGCTATAGTCGATGAAAAATCAAAATGGAAACCTCCAATTGAACTACTAGAGAAAGTACCCGAATCATTACCCAGACCATCAATGGATGAAGCATCCAAATTAGAATTGAAACCACTTCCTAAGTGCCTCAAATATGCATACCTAGGTCCATCAGAAACCCTACCTGTGATTATTTCAATTGACCTAGACTCCTCACAAGAAGGAGAATTATTGAATGTCCTAAGAGAGAATAAAGAAGATTTAGGATGGACCATGGCCAACATAAAGGAGATTAGCCCCTTGATTGTTCAACACACGATCCACTTAGAGGAGGAAGCCAAGCCTACAAGAGACTCCCAAAGAAGACTTAACCTAGCCATGAAGGAAGTAATGAGAAAAGAGATTATCAAACTCCTTGATAATGGTATAATTTATCCTATTTCAGATAGTTTTTGGATAAGTCCTGTGCAAGTGGTACCTAAGAAGTCAGGAGTTATGGTGATCCAAAATGACAATAATGGGTTGGTCCCAATAAAAATTCAAATTGGATGGAGGGTGTGCATCGATTATAGAAAATTAAATATAGCCACCAAGAAGGACCACTTTCCTTTGCCCTTTATAGACCAAATGCTGAATGATTAGCTAGGCATGATTTTTACTATTTTCTGGATGGATACTCTGGTTATAATCAAATTATGATAGCCCCAGAGGATCAAGAGAAGACAACATTTACCTATCCATATGGAACCTTTGCCTATAAACGTATGCCCTTTGGTTTGTGTAATGCACCATCTATCTTTCAAAGGTGTAAGATTAGTATTTTCTCTGATATGGTAGAATGGTTCCTTGAGATTTTCATGGATCACTTTTCCATCTTTGGGTCTACTTTTTTTGAATGCCTATATCACCTTAGATTGGTCTTAGAAAGATGTAAGGAAAGTATTTAATACTAAACTAGGAAAAGTTCTAATTTATGGTGAAGGAAGGTATAGTCCTTGGCCACGTAATTTCAAATAGAGGTATAGAAGTAGACAAGCCAAGGTGGATTTGATTGTAAATCTCCCTCTGCCTAAATCAGTCAAAGAAATAAGATCATTCCTTGGACACGTTGGATTTTACAGAAGATTTATCAAAAATTTTAGCAAAGTGGCTTGACCATTTACTAACCTATTAGCCAAACAAGCTATGTTCGACTTCACATCTGAATATCTCGAGTCCTTTGAATACTTAAAGAGAGAATTAACCTCAGCCCTGATCATTCACCCACCTATTTAGACTCAACCTTTTGAGCTTATATGTGATGCATCCGATCATGCCATAGGAGAGGTCCTAGGTCAAAGAATTGATAAGCTACCTCGAGTGATCTACTACGCTAGTAAGATCTTGAATGATGCACAGCTCAACTATTCTACTACTGAAAAAAACTTCTAGCTATGATATTTGTACTAGAAAACTTTAGGTCCTACTTAGTAGGGTCTCATGTAGTCATCTATACGATCACTCTACCATTAGGCATCTTCTTTCAAAAAAGGATGCCACAGTATGCCTGATTAGATGGATCCTGCTTTTACAAGAATTTGACCTAGAGATCATATATAAAAAGGGTACTGAAAACATAGTGGCCAATCACTTATCCAGGTTAGTGATCACACCTGCTAAAGAAATACCTATCAATGAGTCCTTTCCTGGTAAACAACTATATCTGCTACCACAAAGCAATGGTATGCCGACATAGTTAATTACCTAGCCACTGGTCATATTCCAATGCATTGGGATGCTCAGGATAGAAATCAATTTTTTTTCAAGTAAAATACTTTATTTGGGATGATCTATATCTATTTAAACAATGTCTTGACTTAATTATTAGAAGATGCATCCCAGATTAAGAAGTTAAGAGCATTTTATTTTTTGCCATGACCAAGCTTATGGTGGTCATTTTGGAGCTAAAAAGACAGTGACAAAGGTGCTCCAATGTGGATTCTACTGGTCTAACCTATTTAAAGATGCTTACGAATACTGTAAGAGTTGTGTTAGATGCCAACAAATAGGTTGGATCATGAAGAGAGAGATATGATGTCTATGAGTTCAATATTTGATTATAGAGATTTTTGATGTATGGGGAATTGATTTTATAGGACCATTTCCAAAATCTTTTGGAAACGAGTATATTTTGGTAGCCATAGATTACGTATCTAGGTGGGTAGAAGCAATACCTTACAAAACTAATGATAGCAAAATTATTATAAAATTCTTCAAGGAACATATCCTCTCCCATTTTGATATCCCAAGGGCTATCATCAGTGATCACGAAACAAACTTTTGCAACCAATCTTTCGCATTACTAATAAAAAAGTATAACGTCATCCATAAGATGGCCACACCCTATCACTTGTAAATGAGTGGATAAGTAGAGGTTTGTAATTGACAAATCAAATAGATTCTAGAAAAGACTATGAGCTTTAATAGAAAAGACTAGTTAGTGAAATTAGTAGATGCACTATGGGCATATCGCACTACCTTCAAGACCAATTTAGGAATATCTCCTTGTAGGCTTGTATTTGGTAAAGTGTGTCACTTACCGGTAGAATTAGAACATGGGGCAATGTGGGCTATAAAATAACTAAACATGGATTTGGATGCAATCGAAGGCTAGAAGAAGTTATAGGTGGATGAACTTGAGAAAATCAGGAATGAAGCATATAAGAATGCAAAAATTTATAAGGAGAGAACTAAAACTTTCCATGATGAAGCTATCTTTAGAAAATCTTTTACTCATGGGCAAAAAGTTCTCTTATATAATTCTAGGCTTCACCTATTTCCTGGAAAATTGAGATCAAGATTGACTGGCCCTTACATAGTGAAAGAAGTTTTCCCATATGGAGTTATAAAAATTAAAAATCCAAGTAATAGTGCTATCTTTAAAGTTAATGGATAATGCCTGAGACCATTCTTGGAATTAACCATTAAGAAAGCTGGAAAAGCTGACTCAATACAAACCAGAGTGGGCCATGATGTCTGGCTGAAGATGTTAAACTTAGCACTTTTGGAAGGCAACCCAGATTTTTATCATTTTCTAATATATATTTTAGTGATTCTTATTTCTAGGAATAAGAGACTACTATTTATAGTCACTCTTGGCATTACACAAGGTATATCTCATCCAGGTAGTATCTCTCCTTATTTTATTCTTCTTTACTTTATTAGGGATAATGAAAATTAAGTTAGGGGGTAAGGAAAGATCTTTTTGAAAAAAAAATTTGAAAACACCTTGGCAATTTTTGAAAACTTCAAAAAAATTAAATCATGTGCCATGAAAGAAATTCTTGAGCAAAACTGACTAGGAAAAGGTAATAGAGTTAGAAAGTATTGGCTAATAACTATAGCGAGCCAAGGAGTAAACTAGCTGGTTAGACTTTCAGCAGCCTACTTAGATCATCTAAAGACTATTAGTACTTTTATTACACATGCACACTGACAAGGTAAACTAGGTTTTAGTTGTAAGGTCATTTGGAGATTCAAGTATGTTGCCCAGTGTAGCAACCTAATAGGGAGGTGAATTGGGTTTTTAAAAATTTAAACTAAAGCAAGTATGTGTTGAACTAGTGTGTTTGTGTAACAATGTGATTGTGCTAAATAATAAATATAGTAGAATAAAAGTAGAATAAATATAAGCAAGTAATAAGAAAGAGCAAGCAATCACAAATACAAATAGTATAGTAGTTCGATGCAATCCAAGCACCTACATCCACTTCCCAAGCTATCCCTTAAGTATTTCCACTATAATCACCAAGATTATAGCCAACTTGTTTTTCAGGCTCACAAGTTAAAACTCTTAGTTGGTTTTGTCATTTAGGCTCACCAACAACCTTTCTCTCAAGTCAACCCAAGGCTTGAATTCTAATTCATGGCTTGGAAGGGCCTAACCCTAGTTTCAATAGCCTTGAAACTAGTTACAACAATTAAAATCCAATGTACAGTAATAAGCACAAGAAAAACTCTTAAAAGAGCAGAAATAAATGTCAATGAAGCTCTTCTTGAATGTTTGAGTTGTCTCCTTCTTGAATGCTATCAATGAACACTTTTGGAAAATGATGTGAAGGCACAATAGCAAGATTGAAGGCTTTTTCAGGTGGAATCTTCTTTATGGCTCACTCTTGTCTTTTCAAAGGCTTTTTTCAAAAGATAAGATTTGTCTCTTATGTCTCACTTTTTTCTTGTCTTTCTGTTGAGTATTCAATGAGTTTGGTGAGTGATAAATAGTCTAAAAACCTCCAAAAAACTATTGGTGACCGTTAGAGTAAAGAAACTAGCTATTTGGAGCCATTTGAATCAAATCTGAACTTCTGAAAATATATCCATTATTGTTGTCAGAACCTGTGAGTTGACTTGAGTCGACACTTGGGTTGACACTTGAGTCTTCATAAGTTAACACTTGGATCGGCTCAAGGTATAATTCTTGAATTTCCAAGGTTCTACTTCATTTTTGGTCTCAGGCTATGAGTCGACCTGTGAGTCGACACTTGAGTTGACACTTGAGTCAGCATTAAGCAAAAAGTCCGAAATGATACTGTTCTATTTTCTTTCCTATCTCAAGCCTTGAGTTGATCTATGAGTCAACACTTGAATCTTGTGAGTCGACACTTAGGTCTTGTCAGTCAACACTTCATTTAAGCCCAAAAAATGATGTTCTGTCCATTTCTATTCTCAGGCCTTGAGTCGATCTATGAGTCGACACTTGAATCTTGTGAGTCGACACTTGGCATGCTAGCTGAAACTCTACGTGCCAGTCTTCAGAGATATCGCACTTGTTTTATGAGTCGACACTTGAGTTGATACTTAGGTCAACACTTGATCCATGCCATTTCCAAAAAGTATGCCAAACTCCAAAATTTCACAAGTTTTGTCTATTAGACTTTAGTTTCTTCTCCATAAAGACCAAAGTGATCATTTTCATGGATTTCCAAGGTGAGAAGACCTCTTATACATTGAAATTCATGTTGCTTTGATGTCAATGACTTTGATACTTTTGTGTAAGGAATTTGATGTACCTATAACCTGATTCATAACTCTAATTGAAACTTAATACCAAACATATACTCAACGTTTTGTTATTTATCAAAATCAAGGGCTAAAGCTAACAATCTCCCTGTTGCCCAGTAAGCAACCCAAGAGGGGGGTGAATTGGATTTCTAAAAAATATTTGCAAGTATGTGTGCCAATTCAATAATTAATTCAAGTGCTAGTGAGATGAAAGTGTTGTGTGCTCTTAAAGAGTATGCAGCAAAAATTTAAATGCAATGAAAGTAAGAGCAAGTAAAGAGGAAACAATCAACCATAAATACAAGCAAGTATAGTGGTTCGGTATTCTCCAAGGCACCTACATCCACTCTCCAAGGTCTACTCGGGAATTCACTATAATCACTCTCGATTACAACCGATTAATTCTCCGGGCTCACTAATCAAAATCCCTTTTGGTTTTCACTAGGCTTACCAAAAGAAACCTCTTGGTTCTCAAAGGCTAACCAAAAACCTCCTTAGTTTTCAACTAGGCTAACCAAAAACCTCCTTAGTTTTTAACTAGGCTAACCAAAAACCTTCTTGGTTTTCAACTAGGCTAACCAAAAACCTTGCTACAACAAAGTAAGATGGAAAGTAAAGAATACAATCAAACTTTCTAATAAAAAGTTGTTATCTTTTTGAAGCTTATTGAAAATGCTTATCTTTAAATCGATGAAGCCTCAATCAATACTCAAAAGTGGTTGGACTTGAATGCTCTTGATTGCTTTGAATGCTTGGAGGCTTCTTTTGCTTGGAAGTAGTTGCTCTCAATGAATTTGAGTGAATGCACTTGTTTTTCTTTCTCTTTTTCTTTCCTCTTCATTCTCTCTTGTTCCACTTGAATTTAATTCACTTAAATACCATCCCAAGGCTTAAATGATGGTTTATGACTATTGGATAGGTAGAACTAGCTATTGGGGGTTAAAAGGGTCGAGTTCTGTGTTTGAAAAAACTAGTTATTACAGTTTCTAAAACTCCAAGTGTCGATACTTCAGGCTGTGAGTCGACACTTAGGGTCGACACTTAATTTTCATGAGTCAATACCTAGTTCAAAATTTTACATTGAAGCTCTTTGAAAATCTCAGGTGAGTCAACACTTCATCAGGTGAGTCGACACTTGCGTTGCATGCATCGACACCTAAGGCAAGTCTTGAAATTCAGCATGTTCTATAAAACATCTATCTCAGGTTTTAAGTCAATCCTTGAGTCGACACTTGTGAAGCATGAGTCGACACTTCAACCGTACCATCTGAAACTCTTTTTAGCGATCGGCTTGAGTCGACACTTGCACTGTCATGTGTCGACACTTGAATTATGAGTCGATACTTTGAATCGACAATTGCTGAAACTTTTCAAAATTTGACTGAAACCTTGTTGAATCTTCATTAAACTTGACTCTTAAAACCTTTCAAGCAATTCTTAAATACTTAAGTCTATCAATCTTTACTGTTTCATTCATAGAAAGGACTTCTTCAATCATTTGACAAGCAATTCATTTTAGCCAACTTGATGAGTACCTTTTCTAATAGAAATATACTTTAAAGAACTATTAGTTCTCAAATATATCTATGTATTTTGTTAATCATCAAAATTAATAACGGAGTCAACAATCTTCTCCTTTTTGATGATGACAAAACCTTTAAGTATACTTCATGTAATAAGCTTAAAAGAAATTTTCAATGAGTATATTGCTTTGTGCAATATGTATCAAAGTAAAGGAAAAAAAAATAGAAGCTAGAGTCTAAAGTTAAGTTATTGAAAAACCAGGACTCATTTGAATTGAATTCAAGCTATAAAAGAATATTAGAGCTAAAATTGCATGTATCATGATACTCTAAATGTGTATCAGAGTTAAAGTATATTTTGATGAAAAGAATTTTTAGCATAGAAAAACAATGAGTGAACCAACAGGAAAACCTTTGAACAAGAGATTGAAGAGTATAAATACTCTCCCTCAAAAGGTGATTCAAAAAATTAGTTTTTTAAGAATTTTCAAGAACTGAAAAATCTGATTTTCAAAATTTTTTTATAGAAATTTTAGCTTAAGAAGAAATTCTTTCTCTTTTAGATTACTCCCCCTTACTCATTGCTCTTATCTTTATTGAGTTTAAGTTCCATGATACCATTTACCATTTTTGCATAATTCTCATTATCTTCCTATTTTACTCTCCCCCCCTTTTTTTTCATTTATCTCCCATTCTTTACTCATTTATCTCTCATTTTTCTCTTACTTATCTCTCACTTATCTCTCCCTTATATCTTTCTTACCTCTCACTTATCTCTCCCCCTTTTTGTCAATATCAAAAAAAGGTTAGAAGGATAAAACGAAGATGCAACAAAAGAGACTATAACAAATTTAAGAATCAATGATAACATCAAAAATTGAAAGAGATAATATTTAAAAAACAATCATTGATATAATAATTTCATACATTGATACCAAATTTCATACATTGATACAAACAGTTCATACAAAGGAAAACAAGCATAGATGTATACAAGTAGTACTGAAATGTAAACTAACTATCATAGAGACTATCCTAATGAGAACTCTCCTCATCAGAAGATCCAATCTCAATTGGTCCAGTATCTTTAGAAGGACGGGATCGTGGTCACATTAGCCAGAGATTAGAGAGTCTGGTCCGGGTAGGTCCCGATACATGCGACGGCCTCATCCTCTTCATCTGACATATGCTCTACCTCTGGCTAGTGCAGAAGAGGTGGAGGCTATATCAATAGTAGGAACAGCACTGACCAGAGTGGCTGTTTCAAAAGAAAAGGGAGTATGGTCAAAGATGGGATTGAAATCAAGATGGTGGAAACTAGGAGTATAAAATCCTAATTCCCTGATAAGGGAAGATGTATGCATAGATGAAAAATGTATCACAGGTGTACCAGAAGATGAAATGATAGGAGTAGGTGTAGGAATGGAAGTAATGTGTGGATCAGATCTGGAAGGTGAGGTGGATGAAATCGGAGTCTGAATCGATGATCGGGTGAGATCAGGAAGGGGACTCCTAGGAACATCTATTGCTACGTCTGACTCTGGCTCCGTCATAAAATCTACAGTATTGAACTCTATGGAGTCAGTCTGATCACTTGCCATATCTAGTCCTGGAGCTGATGGTGCTAGAGGTGGATCTGATGTAGATAAAGATGGAGGAGCTCTGCTCGATGAAGATCTCACCAAAGCGGATAAAATAGCAGAAATGCCAGCCATCACTCAGTCCTCGATTGCTCTCCCTCATCTCCATATGCATCTGGTCAACTCACTGTCTAGCAATCATAATCTCAGTCTCTATGCAAGTGACCCTATCCTCTAGTCTATCTCCAGTACCTGGTATCTCTATATGTGCAGGGGTGGTTGGCTCGGTCTGAGGAGTAGACTCTGGCTGAGTTGTAGGCTCAGGATGTGCCTCTGGAATCTCTCTATATAGCTCAGATAGCCTGGCCTCACCTAAGAAAATACGCTCCTCCTTTGCTGCCTCATCATCTGCATCGATGGCTTGACCGAATATATGCCATCTCCACTGGCCTCTGACTAGATGATACCCCATCCGATGAAGTGATTTGATGTCATAGACACTGTATGCAAGAGCTGCCTGTAAGGCTCTCTGTCGATGACTACTCCATAAGCCCTAAAAAGTATGGTCAAACCCATCCCTTAGGGTAGACAAAGTCTTCGACTAGTCGATGCCTCTAACAACTGATGAACCATAAGCATTGGGAGGCATACCGGAGTGTGCTGTATTAGAGACACCGTAACCAATAACTCACGCTCTGTGATGAAGTCAAAGTGTCCAATCTTTAGTAGAAGAATCCGGGCTACAATGTGGTGCAGCAACCTCATCTCAAGTGAAAGTTTCGAAGCAACTACTGTGGCTCCATCTAGAAGATCATCTATCTCAAAAATACATTGAAGTCCACTGATCTTGTCCACCAGGGCATCCACCACTGAACTTGTCATAGGAATCTCCCATACTCAACTCAAATCTTAACAGAAACTAGAATGTCTCTCCCTCGAACCTGTGCTATCCACCCATCACTACCTCTAGCTAAAGATCCATAGAACTCTCTCATCAGGCAAGGGTAAAATCCCTCGGATAGTGAGCAAAAATGTGCTAAACCGACATCCCTCAGCCACTGTCCAATGTGGAAATGCTGCTGATCTAGGAAATCAAAATCTACTCGATGACCACCAATGATAGTCTTCGAGCTTATCCTATTTACGACAGAAACATATGGTCTGACAGGAACATCAGGCTGATCCTTGGGCTCAACTACCTCTCGATGCTCATGCCTAGCCTTTGTTCTTCATTCTTCCTCCTGAATGGAAGGTTGAGGCCTTCAGACAACTTGCTTTCTAGGTCCCATTCCAAAGAATCAAGGAAAGAAAGCAAATATGGAGAAATCTAGGGTTTCTATGGTGAAAAACAGTGAAGAACGGATGAAGAACAGTAAAAAACCAAAATGAACTTGTTCCAAATGAAGAATTGGATAGTTGAAACTGAGATTGGAGGGAAGGAGGTGTTGGAGAATAGTTAGAGGGTGAGTCGGCTTGAATTTGGAAAGAAAATTCGAAGAAAAAATACTTCATTTTCCCTATTTTAACTTAATTCACCGTCGGCTAAGTGTCAACTCACGATTGTGGGTCAAGTGTCGACACTTTGACATGGGTCAAGTGTCGATACTTCAATGTGTTGACACTTCGACTTAAAATCAAAAAAAAAAGGGAAAAATATTATTAAGCAAATTAGGCATGATTTCAAGTGTTTAAAAGAGATTAAACATGATATATAAGGGATTTTGATCAATCAAGAGTTAAGAATTATAAAGATTAGTCAAAAGGGTTGATGATCCCTAATTCTCTTCTAATCATACTGAACCAATCCTCTTGAAGTGGTTTAGTCAATATGTCAGCTAGTTGCATTTTAGTACATACAAAGTCAAGCATTATATCATTATTTTCAACATGATCTCTAATAAAATAATGCCTAATTTCAATGTGTTTATTTCTAGAATGCTGAACAGGACTTTTAGTCAAATTTATAGTACTAGTATTATCACATCTTATGGGTGTCTTAGTTAATTTGATTCCAAAATTTTCAAGTTGTTGCTTAATCCACGAGATTTGAGCACAACAACTTCCTACTGCAATATACTCTGCCTCAGCCGTAGATAGTGCAACTGAAGTTTGTTTCTTGATAAACCAAGAGACTAAGTTAACTCCAAGAAATTGGCAAGTTCCACTTGTGCTTTTTCTATCTAACTCACACTTAGCAAAGTCAGCATCTGAATAACTAATCAAATCAATAGATGAATCTCTATAATACCACAGACCAATATTAGTAGTACCGGATAGATATCTAAGAATGCGCTTAACAGCCAATAAATGAGATCCTTTAGGAGCAGACTTATATCTAGCATACATACAAATACTAAACATGATATCTGGTCTACCATTAGTCAAATATAGTAAAGAGCCTATGATACCTCTATATAATTTCTGATCAACGGATTTACCATGTTCATCTTTATCAAGTTTACAAGAGGGGCTTATAGGTATACCTATTGTCCAAGGTAGTCTCCATCCTAAACTTTTTTAAGATTTCTTTTATGTACTTAGCTTGGTTGATGAAGATCCCTTATTTAGTTTGCTTGATTTGGAGTCCGAGAAAAAAGTTAAGTTCACCTATCATACTCATCTCGAACTCACCTTGCATAAGCTTGGCAAACTTTTGATAAAGAATTTTATTAGTAGCACCGAAAATAATGTCATCAACATAAATTTGTACTACCAAAAGATCATTATATTTCCTTTTTAGAAATAAGGCAGTGTCAACATGGCCTCTAGAGAAATTATTTTCAATTAAAGACTTGCTAAGTCTTTCATACCATGCACGGGG
Source organism: Areca catechu (assembly GCA_021397845.1). Taxonomy (NCBI): domain Eukaryota; kingdom Viridiplantae; phylum Streptophyta; class Magnoliopsida; order Arecales; family Arecaceae; genus Areca; species Areca catechu. The sequence goes on along the minus strand of CM038047.1, from coordinate 57,095,968 downwards.
TGCTTATTTTAAACCATAAAGTGCCTTGTATAGTTTGAAAAAATGATCAGGATGTGCATGATTTTTAAATCCAGGTGGTTGTTCAACAAACATTTCTTCACTAATAAAATCATTTAGGAAAGCATTTTTAACATCCATTTGAAATAACTTGAAATTCATAAAACAAGCAAATGCTAAAAGTAATCTAATGGCTTCAAGTTTAGCTACAGGTGCAAAGGTTTCATCAAAATCAATGCCTTCTTCTTGATTATAACCTTTAGCTACCAATCTAGCCTTGTTTCTAGTAACTACACCATTTTCATCTAGTTTATTCCTATATACCTATTTTGTGCTAATAATTGAAACATTAGATGGTCTTTCTATTAGTATCCAAACTTTATTTCTTTCAAACTGATTCAATTCTTCTTGTATTGCATTAATCCAATTAGGATCTTTTTCAGCTTTTTCAATGCATTTTGGTTCAATTTAAGAAACAAAAGCAATATAGTCACATTCATTTCTAATGGAAGATCTTGTTCTTACCCCTTTTGATGGATCACCTAGGATTAATTCCTTATGATGTCTATGAGTATACATCCACTCCATGGATAGATCTTGATGCTTCAGTGTAGATTGTATGACTTCTTCTCTTCCCTTCTATTCTTAATCTTCTTCATTTTTTGAGGGGGTTGATCATCCAAAGTTAGCTTCTTTAATCCTTCAGCACCTGCATATGCATAAGAAGTATCCTCTTTTTTAGAGGATTTGTTAGCAGATTCTTCAAATATTACATGTACAGATTCCTCTACTACTAAAGTTCTTTTATTAAAGACTCTGTATGCCCTGCTAGATGTAGAGTATCATAAGAAGATACTTTCATAAAACTTGGCATCAAATTTACTTAAGTTATCTTTACTATTGTTCATAATAAATCATTGACAACCTAAACCTCGAAAGTATTTTAAAGTAGGTTTTCTTTATTTCCAAAGCTCATATGAAGTTTTCTTTAAGATAGGTTGAATTAAAACACAGTTAAAAATATAGCAAGCAGTATTTATTACTTCAGTCCAAAAATATCTTGGTAAATCATTTTCACAATGCATTGTGTGCGCCATTTCTTCTAAAGTACGATTTTTCCTTTTTACCATCCCATTTTGTTGAGATATTCTAGGTACAAAAAAATTGTGTTCAATTCCTTTTTCATTACAAAAGTTTTCAAAATCTTGATTTTCAAATTCAGAATCATGGCCACTATGAAATATAAATAACTGAAGTACCTTTTTCATTATAAACTTTTTGATAAAACTTAACAAAAGCTAAAAATGATTCATCTTTGTGAGCTAAAAATAGAACTCATGTAAATCGAGAAAAATCATCTACTATAACTAATCCATATCTCTTTCCTCCTAGGCTAGATATCCTAGTTGGTCCAAAGAGATTCATATGGAATAGTTCTAATAGCCTAGAAGTTGAAACAAAACCTTTAGGTTTGAAAGATGTTTTTACTTATTTTTCAAATTAACATGCTTCACAAAATTTATCTTTCTCAAAATTAAGTTTTAGTAAATCTCTTACTAAATCCTTTTTACATAATTTAAAAAGTATATACATGCTAGCATGTCCTAATATATGATACCAAAGCTAACTAGTTTCATTAATAGTGGAATTCATTACAACTAGGCATTCACCACCAGGAAAAGATAGATTATCTAAATCAATAAAATAAATGTTACCATGCCTTTTTTCAATGAATTTCACTCCATTTTTATCAGGACTAGCAATCATGCAAAAAGATGATTCAAAAATAACTTGAAAGCCTTTATCACAAAATTGGCTAATACTGAGTAGATTATGTCTTAATCCTTCAACTAATAAAACATTATCAATCCATGTAGAAGGGGTGATGTAAACCTTATCAATACCAATGATCTTTCCTTTACCATTATTACCAAAGGTTACACTCCCTCCATTCAGTGCCCCAAGAGAGGTGAATTGCTTCATATCTCATGTCATGTGTCTTGAGCAACCACTATCGAGAAACCATAATCTTTTCTTTTCTTTGGTTGCAAGATATACCTCTTCTTTTTGTTATGCTATGAAGCAAAGATTGGCGACTTCAGTTTGTTCTTCTTCTGAGCTGGAGTCCTCACTATCACCCAAGTTGCCATCATTGCTTTCTTTCTAAGCTTCTTCCTTGACTTCTTTAGGAGAGGGTAGTCATACTTGTAATGTCTAGGCTTCTTGCATTCGAAGCAAATAGGTAGTTCCTTCTCTTTCTCCTTGTCCTTTTCTTTTTCTTTTCCTTGCTTGGTTGAAACTTTTCTTGTAAGGGAATTTTTTTTTTCTCATGAATTTCCTAAACTTCCTTGCTAATAGTGCTTCATCATTCTCATTCTCTTCTTCTTCTTCTGATTCCTCATTTGAAGACTCTTCTTGTGTTGTGAACTTGAAAGCTATAGTCTTCTTCTTCTTATCCATATCCATTGCTTTTTGTTTCAAGTTCAACTCATAAGTCATTAACGAACCTACCAATTGCTCCAATGAAAGTTTATCAATATCTTTGGCTTCTTGAATGGCGGTTACTTTTGGATCCCAAGATATTGGTAGAGACCTAAAAATCTTGTTCACAAGATCGGCATTAGACCTAGTTTTAGCAAGACTTCTCATGCCATTAACAATATTTGTGAACCTAGTGTACATGTCAGTGATAGATTTATTTGGTTCCATACAAAACATCTCATAAGTGTGCACAAGCATGTTAACTTTTATATTTTTTATTTGATCGGTACCCTCATGAGTAACATCAAGTGTGTCCCATATTTCTTTAGCTAAAGTGCATGTGGAAATCCTGTTGAATCACTAGGATCCAATGCATAATAGAGGAGATTCATTGCTTTTGCATTGATCTCGGATTGTTTATTATCATTTTCATTCCAATCCTATTTAAGCTTTGGGATGGAAATACCATTAACCACAACCAAAAAAATATAAGGACCTTTATCCACTACTTTTCATAAATTGTAATCTATAGAATACATATAAATTCTCATTCATATTTTCCAATAAGTGTAATTTATGCCATTAAAGTAAGGAGGTCTATTTGAGGCTTATCCCTCAACTATACTAGTACCAAGTGGAGCTGCTATAGATCTTTACTCAAGGTGGTTAGACTTATATACTGAGAATGTGGCTCTTATACCACTTGTTGTCCAATAAGCAACCCAAGAAGGGGGGTGAATTAGGTTTCTAAAAAATATTTGCAAGTATGTGTGCCAATTCAATAATCAATTCAAGTGCTAGTGAGATGAAAGTGTTGTGTGCTCTTAAAAAGTATGCAGTGGAAATTTAAATACAATTAAAGTAAGAGCAAGTAAAGAGAAAACAATCAACTACAAACACAAGTAAGTATAGTGGTTTGATGCTCTACAAGGCACCTACATCCACTCCTCAAGGTCCACTCGAGAATTCACTATAATCACTCTCGATTACAGTTGATTAGTTTTTCGGGCTCACTAATCAAAATCCCTTTTGGTTTTTACTAGGCTTACTAAAAGAAACCTCTTAGTTTTCAAAGGCTAACCAAAAACCTCCTTGGTTTTCAACTAGGCTAACCAAAAATCTCCTTAGTTTTCAACTAGGCTAACCAAAAATCTTGCTACAACAACGTAAGATGGAAAGTAAAGAATACAATCAAGCTTTCTAATAAAAAGCTGTTATCTCTTTGAAGCTTGTTGAAGATGCTTGTCTTCAAATTAATGAAGCCTCAATCAATGCTCAAAAGTGGTTGGACTTGAATGCTCTTGATTGCTTTGAATGCTTGGAGGCTTCTTTTGCTTGGAAGTAGTTGCTCTCAATGAATTTGAGTGAATGCACTTGTTTTTCTTTTTCTTTTTCTTTCTCTCTTCATTCTCTCTTGTTCCACTTGAATTTAATTCACTTAAATACCATCCCAAGGCTTAAATGATGGTTTATGACCGTTGGAGAGATGGAACTAGCCGTTGGGGGCGAAAAAGGTCGAGTTTTGTGTTTGAAAAAATTAGCCGTTACTGTTTCCAGAACTTCAAGTGTTGACACTTCAGGCTATGAGTCGATACTTAATTTTCATGAGTCGATACCTAGTTCAAATTTCTACTTTGATGCTCTCTAAAAATCTCAGGTGAGTCGACACCTCATCTGGTGAGTCGACATATGAGTCGACACTTGAGTTGCATGAGTCGACACCTAAGGCAAGTCTTGAAATTCAACATATTCTGTAAAAAATCTATCTCAGGCTTTGAGTCAATTATTGAGTTGATACTTAGGGTCAACACTTGTAGAGCATGAGTCAACCTTCAACCGTGCCATCTGAAACTCTTTTCTATGTACCAGCTTGAGTTGACACTTGGACTATCATGAGTCAACATTTGAATTGTGAGTCGACACTTGCTGAAACTTTTCAAAATATGACTAAAACTCTGCTGAATCTTCATTGAACTTGACTCTTAAAACCTTTCAAGCAATTCTCAAATACTTAAGTCCATCAATCTTTACTATTTCATTTATAGAAAGGACTTCTTCAATCATTTGACAAGCAATTCATTTTAGCCAACTTGATGAGTACCTTTTTCTAATAGAAACACACTTTAAAAAACTGTTAGTACTCAAATATACCTAAGTATTTTTTTAATCATCAAAATCAATAATAGAGTCAACACTCCCCTTTTTGGTGATGATAAAATTTTGAGTATATAAGCATATTTTCAAAAGTATTGAACAAGTTCATTAAACATGCTTCACAATTATCAGTATATCAATGTTCATATAAGTATTTAGATGAAAATGAATTAGTTATTTAGTTCATACAATAATGTTTCAAGTGTTTTAAGGTTAGATTTTCTCAATTTCTCCCCCTATCTTAAGTATATAGTGAATTATTGAAAAAATCTTGAATTGTTGCTTATATAGACTTTCTTACTCCCGCTTTTTGTCATCATTAAAAGATTTAAAGGAGTTGCTCCTCCTTAATTAGTGCTTTTATCAAAACAAAAAGTTAATTAGACAAAAAGAAGAGTAACGCTAACCATAACTTTCATATATAAAGAAGTTTCAATTCAACAAATATTACAAGCATAGCATAAACTGAAAATATAGCATAAAAGAGTACATGAAATGCAAACATGGCATAACATCTGTGAGGCTACTCCTCATTAGATGGAAACTCTAGAACTATAGGTGCCATCACTCTAGAAGCTGAGGGTCTAGGTGTATGATGTGTCAGGCTTCTAGTCCTAAGTAAGGGACCAGAACGATGATAGGTCCTAGTAGTCCTAGTGGCATGGGACCTAAAAGACTCCGCAGGTGTCACAAAAACTAAATCAGTGCCATGCTGATCATCAAGAGTAGTATCATCACCAACTGGAGGCTAAGCAGAAATATCTGTAGCACTGACTGGAGGCTGATCCACCTAAACAGCATTGCCATCAAAAGTCTGATCATCAGCACCAGCACCACCACTTCCATCATCACCGTCAATATCATCTAAATCATCTGAAGAACCATCATTGTTGCCCAGGTGGCTTTCCCAAGAGGGGGGTGAATTGGGAATCTAAAAAATTTAGGCAATAATGTGCTCTTTGAAGATCCCTTATAAGTGTTAAGTGCTATGATAGAAAAATAGAATGCAGAAGCATAATCAAATAAGAAAGGCACAACACAAATACAAGCAAATTATAGTGGTTCGGAGCAACCCAGCTCCTACATCCACTATTCAAGATTATGGGATTTTCACTATATCCCCCACTGGAATACAGTCAGATTATTTTTACAGGCTCATAATCCAAACCTCTACACTTTGATTTTTTAAACACGGGATCACCAAGAACCTAACTTGGTTTTAACACAGGCTAACCAAGAACCTATTTGGTTTTTAAATTGGGCTTACCAATAACCCAATAATTCAATAAAAGAATTTTAAAGAAAAGTAATTTAATGACAAACAGATTTTTATCGAATGGTTGCCGATGCAGCTCGAGAGAAGCCCAATTGATTGTACTTCAATGCACTTGGATGGCTTCTTTTCAATCTTCAATAAATTCTTCAAGCTTTAGTTGATAGTTGGTGAAGGCTTGAAGACTGTCTTGAATGCTCTTGCAGTGCTCTATTGCTCTTAAGGTAGCTTGGATATTCAATATTACATTTACCCTTATCTTTTTTTTCAAGACTTGTTGCAAGTAGTTCAAATCCCTCAAATATATAGTCTTGTACTCTTCTCAGATGATTTTAGTCATTATAGACCATTGGGATATGACATTTGACCATTGGAGTACTTTTTGGATTCAAATTCCAAGTTCTGGAACTAGCCATTATAAGTTTGAAATCGACCTTCGAGTCGACTTGGATCATTCGTGTCTGCTCGGATCCTCAGAGTAGTTCTGGTTGAGTCGACTCTCTTCAATCTAGTCAGCTTGCTTGCATAGTATTCTGATTCCTTACTCTGTAAGAGTTGGCTCTCCTTGATTCTAGTCGACTCGGATCCTCAGGCCTTCAAGAATGTAGTCTGAAAGAGTCGGCTCTTTCTCTTTAGAGTCGGCTTGATTGGCTGTAGTTCTCAGATCTTTTTTTCTGGACTGTGGAGGAGTCGGTTTGATTCTTTGAAGAGTTAGCTCGGATATCTAACAATATGATAGAGTCGACTCGGACTCCCTTTGGGTCGGCTTGCTTGTCTGATTCATGAAATGGTACTCTGGATGAGTTGGCTCGGGTCCCTTAGAGTCGGCTCGGATATCTGCGTGCCAGAATCCTCATGCGTGCCATGTGCTAGAGTCTCCTCTCTTCTCTTCGAGTTGGCTTGGATGAGTTCTTCAGTGAATTTTCAATTCTTCTTCAGAATTCATCCAGCAAGGCTTCAAGCTTTCAAGATATCTTCAACCTTTTCTTACAACATACTTGTTGACCCCATAAATGATTTTGATGATAACCATATATTGTCTATTTCTAACAACTCTTCAAGTGGTTTACAAGTTTTTGTAGGATGACTTAATTATTCAAACTTCAACTCCTACATCTTTACTTCTTGTTTTGAGTTGTATTGTAATCTTATCTTGTAAAGAAGAACTCAATGAAAAAGTTAAAGAAAAATCTATAAAAATGGTTACTTCTATGTGTTTGTACCTTAAATTTATTTTGAGTTGGTGTGCATGAAAAGCTTAAAAGTGTTGGTGAGAGTTTTCTTTTGAGTTGAATTAAAAAAATCCTGAAGAAGTCACTCGAGCTGACCCAGCACAATGAAAAGCCGACTCCACCTCTTGGCATGCATCAAGGATTCTGGTATGCAGCAATCCGAGCCGACTCGAAGGTAACCAAGTTGACTCCAATAAATTTGAATCGACTGGAATAAGTCCGAGCCGACTCTTCCAGAGTCCAGTTTTTAAAATTTTCTGAGAACAGCCAGGCGAGCCGACTCCTTCAGAACAAATTTTAAAGACCTGAGAAAGTGAGCTGACCCGAACTGCAACGAGCCAACTCTTCCAGAGTAAAGATTTTAGAACCTGAGAAGAAGAGCTGACCAAAGTTCAAGAGAGTCGACTCCTCGATTTCAAGATTTTCAAAGATAAAAGCTCGAGCTGACCTAAGCTATAAAGAGCCGACCCGTCTAGAGTAAAGTTTTGCACCCTAAGACAAAGAGCCGACTGCACTAAAGAACTAGCAACTTGACCTATCGACTCGAAGGATCCAAGATGACTTGTAGGAATCTGAGCTGACTCAAATATCACTTTCAGGTACATAACGGCTAGTTCCAGAATTTCTTTTTGAATGCTAAAAAGTGCTCCAACGGTCATATGTCACATCCCAATGATCTACAACATCTCAAACTGTCTCGGAGTGATAGAAGACCTTATATTTGAGGGTTTTGAACTTCCTTGAAGAAGAAATTAGTGAGTTCCTCAAAGTTTTGAAAGCTTTATTAAATATCCTACCTACCAACAAGAAGAGAGCACAAAGAGCATTCAAGTCAGTCTTCAAGTCTTCACCAACTCTGATCCGAAGCTTAAAGCAATTTAGAAAGAAGCCACTAAAGCAATTAAAGCACATTCAAGTAGAATTCTATCAAGTTGCACTAGTAACTATCCGACAAATTGAGTTTGTCATTTATTGTTGCATTTATTTCAATTCATTTTTGAATTGTTTGGATTATTGGTGAGCCCATTTAAAGAACCAAATAGGTTCTTGGTGAGCCTTTGATAAAAACCAAGTTGGGTTCTTGATGATCCTGGTAAAACCAAGTTAGGTTCTTGGTGATCCTGTGAAAACCAAGTTGGGTTTCTTTGGTGATCCTGTTTAAAACCAAAGGATGTTGGGTTTTCTTTGGTGATCCCGTTAAAACCAAAGTGTAGAGATTTTAGATTGTGATCCTGTAAAATAATCCAACTGTATTCAGGTGTGAATATAGTGAAAATCCCAAGTGGTATCTTGGGTAGTGGATGTAGGAGTTGGGTTGCTCCGAACCACTATAAATTCTGTGTATTCATGTTGTGATTCTTTGATCTTATTTAGCTTCTACAAATCATTAATCTGCCACAGCACCTAATACTTTAAAAGCGATTTTTAATTGCACATTATCTATTTAAATTTTTTAAATTCCTAATTCACCTCCCTCTTTGGTAACCACCTGGGCAACAACTAGTATCAGAGCAGTGTCTCTGATTACATTAGTGTACAGATTGATGGCTCATCCCATGAGTACATCCTTAGCAGAAGGCCAGTCAACTAATATACCTCCACTCTTCACAGGCGTAAATTATTCGTATTGGAAATCAAGAATGAAAATCTATATACAAGCTATTGATTTTCAATTATGGAAGGTCATTCTTAAAGGGCCACATGTTCCCATGATCAAAATTGATGGCGTGGATATCCTTAAGCCTGAAGAGGAATGGGATGAACACGACATGAAATTAGGGGAATTAAATGCCAAAGCCATGAACTTGATGTACTATGCTTTGGACTCAAACGAGTTTAATCAAATTTTTACTTGCTCTTCAGCAAAGAAAATTTGGAATAAACTTGAGGTGACCCATGAAGGAACTTCCCAAGTGAAGACTTCAAAGATTAATATTTTAGTACACAATTATGAATTGCTTAAAATGGAACCTAATAAAAATATCTCTGCCATGTATACTAGATTTTCAGATATTATTAATGGTTTGAAAAGTCTTGACAGGGTTTACTCAAATGCTGATTTGGTATAGAAGATATTGAGATCACTTCCAGATAAGTGAGACCCTAAAGTTACTACCATCCAGGAAGCTAAAGATTTAAACACTCTATCCATGGATGAATTAATGGGCTCCCTCATTACACACGAATTAGCCATGTAGCATAGAACTGATGATGATCAGAAGAAGAAGAAAACTATTACGTTCAAGGCTGCATTGGAATCAAAGAATGATGAAGAGATGGAAGATGACTCTAGCTCCTCCTAAGATGATCTAGAAGATAAAGATATTGCAATGGTCGTGAGGAGATTCAAAAAGTTTATGGAAAAGAAGAAAGGAAGATTCATTAAAAAATTCTATAAACGAGGAGAACATTTCAAAGAAAAGGACAAGGACAAAGACAAAGAAAAGGAATAAGTCCCCACCTGCTATGAATGTAAGAAACCGGGGCACATTCATTCGGACTGTCCACTATTGAAGAAGTTTTTCAAGAAAAAGAAAAAGAAAGCGATGGTTGCCACGTGGAGCGATAATGAAGAATTGGTATGGGCACCAGAATTCGACAGAGGCTCCTCAACCCTCTGTGGATGTCCAATTAGGGTTCTAACTTTTTGGGACTTGTAATAAGGCTTCAAGCCTAGCCTCAACCTTGTAATTTTCTTTTGCTTTGAATTAAGTCTCATGTCTAGTCTGTACTTTGACCAATTGGGTCAAATTGTGTCCTGTACTGAGTCCAGTCTGAGTCTGTTAGAAGTATGGGCCCAAGCTAGATTGGTTTTGAAACCAAGTTACTTTTGGGCCAAGACATGATGGATGCCAAATCAACCCTGGGATGCCACATCATCATCCTATGTGGTGCCACTTCACTTTGCCACGTGGGTGGCTCAAAATCTGAATTTTGGAGGCATAAAGGAAGACAACATCACCTGACACTAGCCCTTTTTCCCTCCCCCTATCAAGCTCTTTTCCAAGTAAAGGTGGTCAGCCAAGGGAAGGTCAAAGGGGAGTTGAAGTTTGGAATTCAAATCCCTTGCTTCAAGCCCTCCAATCAAGTTTTCTTCCCAAAGTATTTGAACCTCTTTGGAAGGAAGGGGCAAGATCCATGGGCGCCTCCACTTCCCACTCCCCATGTCATGCTTTGTACCAAAAAGGGTTGCACAGCCAAGGAAGGAAGAAGAACACATGCCTTGCTCCAAGCCTCACTTCATGTTTTCCTCCAAAACAAAGGAGCTACTTTCCAAGGTCAAGGCACCAAGATCTCTCCTCCAAGCCTTACATCATGCTACGCCCAATCAAGTCCAGCTCTTGGTCAGCCAAGGAGAGAAGAAAATCAGAATTTTTGGGTGCCCATTCAAGAAGACTTGTAATTTTTCATTTGAATTTCAAATGGGGTCCTAAGGTGCCTATTTAAAGGACCTAACCCCTCCTTTGTAAAGCTAATTTTGATGAATGAAAAAAAAATTATCTTCTTGAGTCCAATCTCTTATTAGTTGCCTTCGTTCACTAGGAACGTCGATCTCCGAGAGGGAGCGCCTTCGCCTTTGGGCGTCGAGAGGTGTGAGGCCTCAAACTATCGTCACTTCCGCAACTCCGTCATCCGACTCTGAATCAAGCAGAACTCCACCATCTCAACAACCCTTCTTTCATTCTTCCATTGCTTTCCTCTTGATTGAGACTTAACCTCTATCTTTTTGAATGCTCATAGGTCCTCCAGGTAACACAGGTATGGAGACGGTTGCCTTTTCCATCGAGATCTTTGGATAGCCAACCGGTGCCTTCGCAGGGTTGATGGCTCAGTCATCCATGCCGCATCTGCCAAAGTGAGCGATCTCTGCAACGGGCACTTCAAATCTTCGAGATTTGCCCCCTGACTCCTAAGTAGATCTTGATCGGAGAGCTAAGTCCTACGGGATTTCTCAATCCCGGGATCCTCTCTTTATCATTGTTTAGAAACCATCTACTTGCTTGATAGCTCTTATTGTTATAGAACCCTGTCCATCTCTTACTTATTTTCGGGAATCCAAAGAAACCATAAAAATCTAAAAATCACAAAACCCTAAAAATCACTTGCATCATCATTTCATCTTCGCATCTAGTTAGTCCCCCATCATTTCTGGTATCTGAGCATGGTTAGGACTTTAGCTCTTCTTAAGTACCTGGATTAGGTGCTTCACCAGGTCGTCTGGTCTTAGGAGAAAAGTAGGGTTTCAAGACCCTCTCCTCCCATTCCACAGGGATCTCCTAAGGCGTGTAGGGGTGTCATTGTGATTGACCTTTGAAAGGGAATACAAGAAGAATAGATTTAAAAGAACAAAAAAATTCTGCATCTTAGATCTCATCTTTAAATTTCAGCATTTTTTCCTTTCCGAATATAGTCTGTTGTTTTAGTTTTTTCTGCTAGTAGGAATCTTCAAGTTTTTTGATTTTTATTTTGTTAGATCACACATAATAGAAAATATTTTGGTAGTTTTCTCAGATTTAATTGCAGCTTGTATAATTTCTACAATCCAGAATACTACCTGAGAAGAAGTTCTATTCTGAGAATTTCAGCAATTGCAATTTCTTATGTTTTCATTTGACATATAGTTTAATCTTGCATTTAGGGTCATATCATTTTATTTTCTTCATCTTATCTCTGTTATCGTACATCAAAAAAACCTAAAAATATAATTTAGAGACATCTCATTAGATCATTTGCTTGCAATCATTTTCATAAACTACTTTAAGGGCGGCAATTTGACATAGGGTCAGGATTTCATTACTTGTTCCTAGCCCAAAAATCACTAACCTACATCAAGAACCCAAGCTCTAATTAAAATCGAGTAGACACTAATTTTTCTCTTGAGAGCTTAGGGACACCAACTGGTCAAGTCAAGACTAAGTGTCTATTCTTGGCATCAGCCCATTCTGTGTGTGCTGCTGCTCTTGGTGTCTAGGTTTGGTGATTCAGGGCTTGTGAGTTTGGTCCGCCTACCTGGCCAATCTCAGATTGGTGTCTAAGGTTGGTGTTCAGGGACCTCCACTCCCCTACACCTACCAGGCCAAGCACAGAGTTACTACAGACTGGTTTGCCACCCTGACTTAGGCAACTGGTTGAGATTCTAGGTCTAGTAGATCATAGACGATTTTGCATGCTTAGCTCATGTCGACTAGATCAGGAGTCCCTTATCATCCCCATCTTTCCCAACCAAGTGAACCCATGGACAACACCCAAAAAGATCCTTTAAAGTTCATCATGGAATAATTGGCTAAGATGAATAGTAAGCTTGATAAGCTTGATGAAGGAGTTTGATCCTTAGAAAAGAATAGTCCTAGATCATCTGTTGAACCCGAGTCTGAGTCTAGCCGTAGGAGCCCATATCCATACTTGGTTGACTCTGAGGAGGGACCCATTAGGAGCACCGAACCTTATGCACCCACTTTTGATGGAAGACAAGAGGCATATATTAAGTGGGAAGAATGAATGGATCAGTATTTTGAGCGCACTAACATATCGGAATTAGGACAGGTTAGGTTGGCCAAAACCAAGTTCACCCAACATGCTAGGTCGCATTGGTATGTTATTGAGCATGAATGTTATCACAAAGGAGAAGAAATAAGTACTTGGAGAGACATGAGAAGTAAGTTGAGAGATAAGTACCTAGGTAGATTTTATGAGAAAAGACTTTTAGACTGATGGTACCGACTAAGACATGATGATAGGCCAGTGTCTGAGTATATCAAGAAATTCTAGGAGTTTGTCAAGAGATGTAACACCACTGAATCTAAGTCCGAGACCATAGCTAGGTTTCGAGATGGTCAACGTTGGGATATCCAGCAGGAACTTCTCCATTGGAAGATTTATAGCCTGGAAGAAGCCTATGACACTGCTAGGAAATTTGAGTCATATTAAAGAAAATTCATGAACTACCAAGTTAAGCCTAGCAGGGCTAGTACCTTTGAGCCCAAACCCAATCCTAGTCAACTTCCCTTAGACCAACCAACTTCTACTGTCCCATTAGTTCATATGAATGATAGGAACAAGAACCCTGAAGTACAAATTGAGTGCACTAATATTCAAGACTTAGGGTATCCCCAGATTGAAGAGCTAGGAAAGGAAGAGGATAAGTCTGAGCCCATTAGGAGTGTAAGTGAAGAAACCACTGAGCCTATTAAGTAATCCCAAGAAAAGATCCATGAATCAAGCTTAGTGGAGAAGTGTGATGAAGATGGGCCCATGACAGAGATATCAGAGGAATCTAAGGATAATGATCCTGAACCCACTACAGAACTTGAAGAAGAACTGACCAAGCCAGGATCAAACAAAGTAGATGAAAGTGAAGGTTCTCAAGTATTGCCCATAGAAAAGGTCTAAGAAAAAGAAGTAGACATTAATTTAGAAGACTTTCAAGATAATATTCCCAAAGACTTTCCTAATGACCTTCCACCATCTAGGAATACCCATCTAGCCTTGGAACTTGCACCTATAGAACAATGTACACATCTTAAGATTATCCTGAATAACCAAGGTCTATTTCATGATGCCCAGAGATTGCCCCAAGACTTCGACTCCTATTTTCTACCCTTCCCTGAGCCTTCTCATATTTCTAGAGCCATAGGGTTACATTTCGTAGAGATTACCAGGTTGCATGAACCCTTAGAGACCATCCAATTTGCTACCTACTTTTGGTATACTTTATGGCATATGCTAGGGATTCATGGTAATTTTTCTTGTGCATACCAGACCAGGGTCAAATCTAGAGAGTCAATAATCTATTAGGTTTAGGACCTAGAGAATCCAATAAAATTCCTTTCAATAAGAATGCTTAGTTAAGTTTGCATTTTGCATCATGATAGAATTCTGCATTAAATATAAATTTTAAAAAAATGGCTAATTCCCGAAAACGAGCCAAAGAGTTTGAAATTGGGGATTTCGCAATGATTAGGCTTAGGCCTAAACGGTTTTCACCAGAAACTGTTAAGAAACTTCATGCTCGTAGAGCTGGCCCCTTTAGAGTGATAAAGAGAGTCGGCCCTAATGCCTATGTTCTTGAGCTACCCCCGAATTATGGTATTAGCTCGACTTTCAATATCTCGGACTTAGTCGAGTACAGGGAACCAGCAAACATACCTAGCGAGCCATTTGGGCCTGACCTTTCTTTTGAGAGTGAACCCGAACCTGAGTGTCCACCTCCAATTATACCTGAGAGAGGAGAGCGGATTGAGCGTGTCCTGGATGACCAAGCTATCACTACCCGGGACAAAGGTTATCAACGTTTCTTAGTCTGATGGCAAGGCCAACCTGAGTCCGATGACTAATGGATTACACGGGAGGACTTGCAGCACCTTGATCCCGACCTTTTGGAGGAGTACCTAAGCCAACTCAACTCTTACTCGACAGGGTCGAGTTCCTCCCACCCCGGGAGAACTGGTGTGGGCACCAGAATTCGACAGAGGCTCCTTAACCCTTTGTGGATGTCCAATTAGGGTTCTAACTTTTCGACTCTTGTAATAAGGCTTCAAGCATAGCCTCAACCTTGTAATTTTCTTTTGCTTTGAATTAAGTCTCATGTCTAGTCTGTACTTTGACCAATTGGGTCAAATTGTGTCCTGTATTGAGTCCAGTCATAAATCGAGTCCAGTCCAAGTCTATTGGAAGTATGGGCCCAAGCTAGATTGGTCTTGAAACCAAGTCACTTTTGGGCCAAGACATGATGGATGCCAAATCAACACTGGGATGCCACATCATCATCCTATGTGGTGCCACTTCACTTTGCCATGTGGGCGGCACAAAATCTGAATTTTGGAGGCATAAAGGAAGACAACATCACTTGACACTAGCCCTTTTTACCTCCCTCTATCAAGCTCTTTTCCAAGTAAAGGTGGTCGGCCAAGGGAAGGTCAAAGGGGAGTTGAAGTTTGGAATTCAAATCTCTTGCTTCAAGCCCTCCAATCAAGTTTTCTTCCCAAAGTATTTGAACCTCTTTGGAAGGAAGGGCAAGATCCATGGGCGCCTCCACTTCCCACTCCCCATGTCATGCTTTGTACCAAAAAGGGATGCACAACCAAGGAAGGAAGAACACATGCCTTGCTCCAAGCCTCACTTCATGTTTTCCTCCAAAATAAAGGAGCTACTTTCCAAGGTCAAGGCACCAAGATCTCTCCTCCAAGCCTTACATCATGCCACGCCCAATCAAGTCCAGCTCTTGGTCAGCCAAGGAGAGAAGAAAATCAGAATTTTTGGGCACCCATTCAAGAAGACTTGTAATTTTTCATTTGAATTTCAAATGGGGTCCTAAGGTGCCTATTTAAAGGACCTAACCCCTCCTTTGTAAAGCTAATTTTGATGAATGAAAAAAAATTATCTTCTTGAGTCCAATCTCTTGTTAGTTACCTTCGTTCACTAGGAGCGTCAATCTCCAAGAGGGAGCACCTTCGCCTTTGGGCGTCGAGAGGTGTGAGTCCTCAAACTATCGTCACTTCCGTAACTCCGTCATCCGACTCTGAATCAAGCAGAACTCCACCATCTCAACAACCCTTTTTTCATTCTTCCATTGCTTTCCTCTTGATTGAGATTTAACCTCTATCTTTCTGAATGCTCGCAGGTCCTCTAGGTGACACGGGTATGGAGACGGTTTCCTTTGTCATCGAGATCTTCGGACAGCCAGCCGGTGCCTTCGCAGGGTTGACAACTCGATCATCCAGGTCGTATCTGCCAAAGTGAGTGATCTTAGCAACGGGCACTTCAGATCTTCGAGGTTTGCCCCCTGACTCCTAAGTAGATCTTGATCGAAGAGCTATGTCCTATGGGGTTTCTCAATCCCGGGGTCCTCTCTTTATCATTGTTTAGGGACCATCTACTTGCTTGATAGCTCTTATTGTTATAGAACCCTGACCATCTCTTATTTTCGAGAATCCAAAGAAACCATAAAAATCTAAAAATCATAAAACCCTAAAAATCACTTGCATCATCATTTCATCTTCGTATCTAGTTAGTCCCCCATCAAGAATCCACCTCAACTATAGAGGAAGAGACCACGAAAATAGCTAACTTATGTCTAATGGATGTGAAGACGAGGTAACTTTCCCCAATGCTCAAATCGAATTTACTTTTGATGAGTTAAATTCTGTATTTCATGATCTGTTATCTGAATTTAAGAAAGCTGGAGTAAAGATTAGATCCCTAAAGAATATCAATGATTCTTTACTCAAAGAAAAAGAGGAAATTTCAAAAAAGAACACTTTATTGCAAAAAGACCTTCACGACTTTTATGAAAACTATAAAGTATTGAAAACTGAAAATAATGTTTATCATGACAAAAACAAGGTTTTATTGAATGAAAATCTTGAGTTGAAAAAGGAGGTTGAAAAACTCAAGCCACTTGTTGAAAAACTAACTCTATCTTCTAACAAGCTTGAGTTGATTCTTAAAGAACAAAGAATTTTTGGTAACAAAGCTAGAATTGGTTTTAATTCTTCAAGTTCAAATTATAATTCTGCAACTACTTTTATGAAACAAAAAGATTTTTCTCCAATGTTTACTTCTTAAAAAGCTTTTGTGACAAAATGTTCTACTTCTATTTCGAAAGCTACCTTGTATGTTCCTAAAAACTCAAATATAAAATCTCCTATTTCTGCATCTCATACATCTAGAATTTCAAAGCATAAATCTTTTCAGAATTTTAGAATCAGATGTTTTGCTTGTAAAGAACTTGGATATAAAGCTTTTAAATGTAATACTGTTAGAAATGTCCATAATCAATCAAGAAAGATTTGGGTTCTCAAAGGAACCACCTCAGCTAACCTGCAAGGACCCAAGTTAGCTTGGGTACCTAAAAGAACTCCTTGATTATCTTGCAGGAATGTCTT
Source organism: Areca catechu (assembly GCA_021397845.1). NCBI lineage: Eukaryota > Viridiplantae > Streptophyta > Magnoliopsida > Arecales > Arecaceae > Areca > Areca catechu. The sequence goes on along the minus strand of CM038047.1, from coordinate 57,078,947 downwards.
GCAGTCCAGAAATTGAAGAAAATATAATATCTTGATAGTGGCTGTTCAAGATATATGACGGGTGACAAGGATCAATTCATCATCCTAGAAATGAAAGAAGGAGGTATGGTTACTTTTGGAGACAATGGCAAAGGAAAAATAATCGAAATTGGTAAGATCAAAATAACCCCCTGTACTTTCATTGAAAATGTATTGCTTGTAGATAAATTGAAGCATAATTTATTGAGTATTAGTCAACTGTATGATAAAGGCTTCAAGGTTATTTTTGAGTCATCTATGTATATAGTACAAACTCTCTTAACTCTAGTAGTAAATTCATTAGACATAGACTTGGAAATATTTATGTGATAGATTTAAATGATCTTGTCTTGTCAAGTAGTTCTAGTTTAGTTACAATGAATGCTAAGACCAAGAAGTCATGTTTATTATGCAATAGATGATTAGGTCATGCTAGCATGTATACTATTGCCAAGTTAATTTCCAAAACTCTGATTAGAGGCATCCCTAAGTTTAAAGTTGATTTTGATCATGTTTGTGATGCATGCCAAATGAGTAAACAAACTAGGAGGAGATTTAAATCAAAAAATATGATTTCAACTACTAGACCTCTAGAACTACTTCACATGGACTTATTTGGACCAACTAGGACTACAAGCCTAGGAGGTATGAAATATGCCCTTGTGATTGTAGATGATTTTTCTAGATTTACATAGGTTTTGTTTATTGCTTACAAAGATTAAACCTTCAAAGTATTTAGAAAATTTTACAAAAAGATTTCAAATCAGAAAAATCTTTCAATAATTTCAATTAGGAGTGATCACGGCACTGAATTTGAAAACCAATTTTTTGATGATTATTGCACTGAAAATGGTATTGATCATAATTTCTCCACTCCTAGAACACCATAACAAAATGGTGTTGTAGAGAGAAAAAATAAAATTTTGGAAGAAATGGCCCGAACGATGTTGTGTGAAGGTAATCTTTCAAGGTACTTTTGGGCAAAAGTAGTGAACACTGCTTGTTATATTTTAAACCATGTTTTGATCCGTCCTATTTTGAAGAAAGCCCCCTATGAGTTGTGGAATGAAAAGAAACCCAATATCAATTATTTTCATATTTTTGGTTGTAAATGCTTTGTGCTTAATAATGGTAAATATAATCTAGGAAAATTTGATGCTAAATCTGATAAAGCAATTTTTCTTAGTTATTCATTACATAGCAAAGCATATAGAGTTTTTAATAAGATAACTCTTATTGTTGAAGAGTCAATGCAAGTTATTTTTTATGAAACTAACCCTTCACCTTCTAAGAAAGAAGAGTGTATAGATAATGACGTAGGTACAATTCAAAAAGAGATAAAAGACATGAGCATACAAGAAAGACCAATTGAAGAAGGAGAAAAAATGGTAAGGATCATACAGATCTACCAACAGAATGGAGGTACGCTACTTTCCATCCTAAAGAATTAATTATTGATGATCCTTCACAAGGTATCAGGACTAGGTCTGCATATAGAACTGCACATGACTACCTAGCCTTTGTATCATAAATAGAGCCTCATACCCTAGAAGAAGCTGAAAGTGACCCAAATTGGATGATGGCTATGTATGAAGAATTCAACCAGTTTGAAAGAAATAAGGTTTAGACATTAGTTAATAGACCTAAAGACCACCCAATCATAGGAACCAAATGGATCTATAAGAACAAATTAGATGAACAAGAAAATGTCATCAGAAACAAAGCTAGATTAGGACTAAGGGATATAGTCAAGAAGAAGGCATTGATTTTGATGAAACATATGCACCCATAGCAAGACTAGAAGCCATTAGATTACTTCTTGCATTTGCTTGCGACATGAATTTTATGCTTTTTCAAATGGATGTAAAAAGTCTATTTTTAAATGGTTTGAACAAGTTTTTGTAGAACAACCATCGGGTTTTGAAAATCATACTTTTTTAAACCATGTGTTTAAACTCAATAAAGCTTTATATGGTTTGAAACAAGCCCCTAGAGCCTGGTATGATAGACTTAGCACTTTCTTGATTGAAAATAATTTTTCAAGAGAAAATGTTGATAAAACCCTTTTTATCAAAAAGAAAAATAATGGCATATTTGTTGTACAAATTTATATTGACGATATTATATTTGGTGCAACTAATAAAAATTTTTGTGAAGAATTTGCTAAGCTAATGCAGGAAGAATTTGAAAGAGCCTAATGGATGAACTTAACTACTTCCTCGGACTTCAAGTAAAGCAAACAAAGGAAGGGATCTTCATTAACCAAGCCAAATATACCAAGAAAATAATCAAGAAGTTTGGTATGAAGACGAGCAAACAAATAAGCACACCCATGAGCCCATCTTGTAGATTGGACAAAGATGAAAATGGATCCAATGTTGACCAAAAGCTATATAGATGTATGATCGGATCCTTATTATATTTAACTGCAAGTAGACTGGATATCTTGTATAGTGTATGTGTATGTGTATGTGCTAGATTTCAATGTAATCCCAAAGAAACACATATGCTTGCTGTTAAAAGAATATTAAGATATTTGAAAGGTACAAGTAATATGGGTCTTTGGTTTTCAAAACAATCATCTTTGAATTTAATTAGATTTTTAGATGCTGATTATGCAGGTTGTAGAATTGATTGAAAAAGTACTAGCGATACATGCCAATTTCTAGGGTTGAATTTAATCTCATGGTATTGTAAGAAACAAAACTCGATAGCACTTTCTACTGCTGAGGCAGAGTATGTTGCTGCAGGGAGTTGTTGTGCACAAGTATTATAGATTAAACAATAACTAGAAGACCTTGGTGTTACACAATACAAAATTTCTATCAAGTGTGGTAACACAAGTACTATAAATTTGACCAAAAATCCTATTCAGCATTCTAGAGCTAAGCATATAGAGATTAGACACAATTTTATTAGAGATCATATTTTGAATGGTGACATTGAACTAGAATTTATCCCAACTAAAAAATAATTAGCTGACATTTTTACTAAGCCACTGAACCAGGATAGATTTGAATTGCTTAGAGGAGAATTAGGACTTTGTGATCCTTTCTAGATATCCTTAACCTAATTTTCTTTAAAATTAAGAAAAATTATCTAGAAAACCTCTTGCAACTATTCATGATTTTTGAACAACTTTCCTTAAAATTTTATTTAATCAAACTCAATTTCTAAATCATTTCATTTTCTGTGGAAAGTTTCTGTTCAAGTTGACTTAAGCAATTTTGCTCTGGTCGAATGTCTAATTTTTTCGCTCTTTCTATGGTCGAGCCGACTAGGTCAACCTAAAGTCTTGTCTAGCCAACTCGGTGTTCTGATTGTTTTGAGTTCGCTCTGGTCGAGCCGACTCGGATGTTTTTAGGGCTGAGCGAGCCGACTCGAATGTTGGGAAATCACTATTTAAGTAAGATCCAAGTAATCTTTTCTTGCTCTTAACTTTTTCTATTTCACTTCAAACTCACTTTACTCCACTCGAAACCTTTACCAATCTCTCAAAAACCATTCTCCAAAAGCTTGATTTCTTTATTCCTACAAACTTTGTTGAAATGGCTCCAAGGAGATCTGCACAGAAGATTCCACAAGCAGTAGAATCAAGCAAACACATTGAAGATCTAAAAGGAAAGGGAGAAAAGTGAAAGAGGTCCACTCCAGAAGAAGAAACATCCTCTCCGACTGGGAATTCCACCTCAATGGCTAACAGGTCTGTTACTTGTGGAAGAAGGGTTGATTTCTCCTTCCTAGAAGAAATGGAAATGAAGATCGGAAGTTGGATAGACAACCAGGGTTGGAAGTATTTCTACTCACTGGATATTCTGACCTACCCTTTTCTGGTACGAACTTTCTATGAAAACCTAATTCTTGAAAAGTACCATCTGGAATCAATTGTCAAGGGAATTAAAGTCATTATGGATGAAGAAAAGTTGGGCAACTTGCTTCAAATGCCAATGGACAGCGCCACTGAGCTTACCCTAACTGACAGAGAACACACTTTGAAGCTCATTTTGGAAAAAGAAGATGTAAGCTCCATCCAACATGTTCAAGCCAACTTGCTGTCAAAGGAAATGAGACTTCTTCAAAATATGGTTAGTAGAATTTTTCTTCCCAGAAGCGGTCGCTTCGACTGGGTAAGTGAAAAGGACATGACTTTCATGGGACATCTGATTAAAGAAGAACCTCTTAACCTTCCGTTCATCATGATGATTCAAATGAGAGAAGCAGCTAGAAAAGTCAAAGCATGCCTACCCTACAGTATGGTTTTCACCTTACTGTTTGAAGAAACTGGAATTGATCTAACCAATGAGATAGGCAAGCCTCTACATCACTCAGACACTTATTCCCTCTTAAAAGAATGGGATACAAATTACAAGAAGGAGTATGGATAAAGAAGATGTCTGGTCAGATTGCGGCAACTTCCTCAAATGATGATGAACCTACTGCTATTGAAGCCAACAAATCTGGAAACAAGGATGAAGAAGAATCTGAACATGCAATGATAACTCCATCTGAACTTAAGGAGTTGATATTTCAAAGGATGGAAACAATCTCTGACACATTGATAGGTCATATGAATTCTGCACTAGATGATTTAAGAAATTCAGTTAATGCCAGCTTGCAGAAAATGAGATCAGAATAGATGCTTCACAGGGAAAAAATGGAAAAGGAAATGGAAAACTTTAAAGAAGAAATCAGAAGTATCTTACTACAATCTTTAAAGAAAACTTTTACTGCGAGGATACTCCTGTACAGATCAACAAAGAGTCACTTGAGACTCCTGTTCAACCTTCTCCTATTCCTTCATCTGATCCACCTACAATTAAACCTAAACCTACTGAGACCAAGAAGAAGACAAAGACCAAGAAAACTAAGATACCTAGAGCCCCAGTTAGAACTAGATTCAGGGATTTAAGTTTTAAACCCCTGAAAACCAAAACCTCTGATAAGGTTATAGAGGTTGGCTCCTCTTCTTTTAGTGAAGAAGAAGAATAGGTTGATTAGCTAGTCTTTTGGTTGTTTTTGTACTTCTCAATGTGAATGCTCTACTTTTTATCTTCTACCTGAATGAATGTACCTTCTTTCATACTTTGTTTGGCAAATTTCTTAATGAAATGAAAGCTCCTTTAGTCATTTCTATTGCTGTCATGAGTTATCCTGCTAATCATACAATGCTTTTGATACAACTATGATGAATTTTTAATTAGAATTTCCAATTTGAGAAAGTAAAATTATCTTAAACAAATATTAAATACTTTCTCAATCTATTTCAAAAATCCGAGCTTTAATGAAATCACCTTTTTGTTTGGTTGACAAAAAGGAGGAGAATGGTATCTATAATTGAGCTATCATGAAAATTCTGATATCTATGTTGAGCTTCCTATTCAATTATTCTTAAAGTGCATAAAATGAATAAAAAAGGGGGAGCACAAAAGTGATAGTATTCAAATGGACCTAATTGCTATATTATTTTAAAACCTAGAGGAAGGGGGTCTCTAAATCCTTTTCTTGCTTTGATTTTTCTACAAATTAGTCTTAACTTTGTCAATATTTTTTTTAAACTCTGATACTCCATGTTTGTGCTAATTCTGATTTTATGAAGCATGCAAAGTCTAATACTTTGATATATACAAAAACACTAACATCAATGATATATAATGATATCATCACTGGAGCTTTAATACTTATTTACAAATATAGTTAGCTCCAAAACATGTGAATATTTACTTTCAAATACGTTTATACATGTAAGTGTAAAGAATTTTTCATGCCCAGTGTTTTGTCATTATCAAAAAGGGGAAGATTGTTGACCCCATAAGTGATTTTGATGATAACCAAACATTAGATCATACACATCTATTTCTAACAACTCTTTAAGTGGTTTACAAGTTTTTGTAGGATGACTTATTTGTTCAAACTTCAACTCCTACATCTTTATTTCTTATTTTGAGTTGTGTTATAATCTTATCTTGTAAAGAAGAACCCAATAAAGAAGTTAAAGAAAAATCTATAAAAAGGGTTACTTCTATGAGTGTGTGTGCCTTAAATTTATTTTGAGTTGGTGTGCTTGAAAAGTTTAAAAGTGTGGGTGAGAGTTTTCTTTTGAGTTGAATTGAAAAAAATCCTGAAGAAGTCACTTGAGCCGACCCAGCACAATGAAGAGATGACTCCACCTCTTGGCACACATCAAGAATTCTGGTACGCAGCAATCCGAGCTGACTCGAAGGTAACCGAGCCGACTCCAGTAAATCCGAGTCGACTGGAATAAGTCTGAGCCGACTCTTCTAGAGTCTAGTTTTTGAAATTTTTTGAGAACAGCCAGGCGAGCTGACCCGAACCTCAAAGAGCCGACTCTGCTAGAAAAAATTTTGAAGACCTGAGAAAGCGAGCCGACTCAAACTGCAATGAGCCGACTCTTCTAAAGTAAAGATTTTAGAACTTGAGAAGAAGAGCCGACCAAAGTTTAAGAGAGCCGACTCCTCGAGTTCAAGATTTTCAAAGATGAAAGTTCGAGCCGACCTGAGCTATAAAGAGCTGACCCGTCAAAAGTGAAGTTTTGCACCCTAAGACAAAGAGCCGACTGCACTGAAGAACTAGCGACTCAACCTATCGACTCGAAGGATCCGAGCCGACTCAAAGGAATCTAAGCCGACTCGAATATCACTTTCAGGTATATAACGGCTAGTTCCAGAATTTCTTTTTGAATGCTAAAAAGTGCTCCAACAGTCATATATCATATCCCAACGATCTACAACATCTTAAACTGCCTTGGAGTGATGGAAGACCTTATATTTGAGGGTTTTGAACTTCCTTGAAGAAGAAATTAGTGAGTTCCTCAAAGTTTTGAAAGCTTTATTGAATATCCTACCTACCAACAAGAAGAGAGCACAAAGAGCATTCAAGTTTGTCTTCAAGTCTTCACCAACTCTGATTTGAAGCTTGAAACAATTTGGAAAGAAACCACTGAAGCAATTAAAGCACCTTGAAGCATATTCATGTGGACTTCTATCAAGCTGCACCGGCAACTATCCGACAAATTGAGTTTGTCATTTATTGTTATATTTATTTCAATTCATTTCTAAATTGTTTGGGTTATTGGTGAGCCCATTTGAAAAACCAAATAGGTTCTTAGTAAGCCTTTGATAAAAACCAAGTTGGGTTCTTGGTGATCCTGGTAAAACCAAGTTAGGTTCTTGGTGATCCTGTGAAAACCAAGTTGGGTTTCTTTGGTGATCCTATTTAAAACCAAAGGGTGTTGGGCTTTCTTTGGTGATCCTGTTAAAATCAAAGTATAGAGGTTTTGGATTATGATCCTGTAAAACAATCCTACCATATTCAGGTGTGAATATAGTGAAAATCCCAAGTGGTATCTTGGGTAGTGGACGTAAGAGATAGGTTGCTTCGAACCACTATAGATTCTGTGTTCGTGTTGTGATTCTTTGATCTTGTTTAGCTTCTGCAAGTCATTAATCTGCCATAGCACCTAACACTTTAAAAGGGATTTTTAATTGCACATTATCTGTTTAAATTTTTTAAATTCCTAATTCACCCCCCTCTTGGGTAGCCACCTGGGCAAGAATACTTAAAGTAATTTTAAGCTTGAAATAACCTAGAAGTAACCCATTTGATTGATTTTCACTTAAGTTTTTCTTTGGGTTCTTCTTTACAAGATTCAATTACAATACAACTCAACACAAGAAATAGAAATGTAGGAGTTAAAATTGAGCAAAGAGTTCATCCTACAGAAACTTGTAAAATACTTGAAGAGTTGTTAGTAAAACAAATACATGCTCCAATGTTTTGTTATCATCAAAATCACTTATGGGGTCAACAATCTCCCCCTTTTTGATGATGACAAAACACCGAGTATGAAAAACTCTTTACAATTACATGTATGATTGTATTTTAGAGTAAGCATTTACATGTATCAAAGCTAGCTATATTTGCAAGTACATATCAGAGATTTTGTGAAAAACTATATAGTATTGGTGTTATTGCTTTTGTATGTATTAGAGTATTGAAGTTTGTATGTTTCAAAGTATCAGAACTTAGCACAAACACAAAGTATTAGAGCTCAAAATTGTGAGTATTAGAGATAATTCTTGAGCTAAAGTCTTAAAACAATCAGAGCAAATTAAATTTTTGAAGCAATCAGAGCAAATTGCAAGTTTTGATCTAAAGCCATTCAGTTTCAATAATTTACTCCCCCTTTCTGATGATTTGAAAATTTTGAAACAATTTCATGCTTAGTCAAATATATTCTCCCCCTTTCTGTATATTCTCAAATAGTTATAGTATTTTTCATTCAATCTCAATGTTCTCCCCCTTTTTGTCAATAATCAAAAAGGATATTCAAATGAAGCTCAATTATTATGATAGAATGAGAAAGTTTATGAAATTTATTTGAGATAATTTCACTTTCTCAAATCAAATTTGATATTCTAATTAAAATTCATTAGATTAGCATTGTACAATTGAAGATATGAATGCAAGACATTGCACAATTTAATTCAAATACAAAAGATATGTAAACCAATAGTGCTTTCATTTCATTCAAAGTATTCAATACAAGTTACAAGAAATTGAAAGCAGTATAAACAATCACTATCTAGCTGTGTAGTATTGGATGGCCTAAAGATGAGGAGCTGGCTTCCTAGGATGTGTGGTAGATGTAGGTCCAGGTGTAGGGACAGGTCTGGGTGTAGGAGTGGCAAATGCTGCAATGACTGTTATTTTCAGCTGATCTAGTTGAAATTGAACCACTTCCATTGCTTCTTAAAGCTTTTTGATCTCAGTGTTTAAAGCAACTAGCTCAGTAGCTTGTGCATTTGCAAATGCTTCAGCAGACCCTCTTAATCTCCCAAATTATGATCTTAGGATTCCAAGACCCTTTGTGTAGTCTTCCTCCATCCTCTTTCATTCTTCCAATGATCCCATTTTAAATCTAATTTCATTTAATTATGTTATGAATTCTTCTAAAGTTTGATTGACAGTTTTCATGATTGAATTAGAACTAAATGAGATAGTATCTATGATGGGCTGTAGATTAGGCTAAGATACAGATCTAGAGGTCTCAAGTGTGTCAATCCTACTGCACAGATCTCTGATCTCTTCTCCAAATTGATCGAATATGGCATCCACTGATTGGTGAAACTCGCCAAACATACTAGTTAGGGAACAAGTCATTGTGTCAGTCAAAGTCCTCATCTGCTGAGCCATAAAATCTTGGATCACTGAAGTACTAGTAAAGTGAGTAGATGGATCCTGAACTGATGGTGCCAAAGGAACATAAGTGGAATCTGGCAAAGGTGGAGATGCTGGTAGATCAATGTGCTCAGTCTCCATAGCAATAAACTCAGGTGCAGCTAGCTTAGAAGTAGGCTCAGTAGAGGTCCCAAACTCAGTAATAGGTATATCAAATATATGCTCTGAAGTGGGAACAGTGTCCTCTTGAGCTGTAGGTCCAACAATGAAGATCTCCCTTGGAAGGTCTTCATTGTTATCCTTAGAACTGCTGCTGCTGCTGGAGGAGGCTGCAATTGCTCTTTCTTCTTTCCCTTTCTTCTTCCACAATCCTTCACTACAGATATAAACCATTCTAAGGAGTGATTTAGAAGTGTAAGTATCAGTGTGATGGAGGGGTTTACCAACTTCCCTTTCTAAGCTGATCCTTGAGGCTTGAAATAGTAATGTTAAAACCATATCGTATGGTAAACAAGCCTTTACCTTTCTAACAACTTCTTTCATCTGCATTATCATTATATAGGGCAGGTTGAGTGACTCCCCCTGAATAATATGCTCCATGAAGCTCAAGTCATGCTCACTTACCCAATCAAATCTCCCTGTTCTTGGAAGAAAAATCCTGTTAATAAAACTGTGGAGTAGTCTCATCTCTAAGAAAAAAGTGTTAGCCATTACAGTCCCTACTCCATCAACATTTGTTTTGCCCAAAATTGCTTGTAAGGTCTTTTCTCTGTCCTTTAAAACCAAATGTTTAACCCCTTCTACAGGCATTTCCAAAATAGAGCTAAGCCTTTCTTCTGTGACTATAACCCTTTTACCCTTGACAGTAGACTCAATATGATGGGGTTCTAGTCTTAGGTTCTCATAAAATGCTCTAACAAGTGTTGGATAAGTAGAAATATTTAAATAACAGAAGTATGTCTAACCTTGTGCTTCAATTAAATCTCTGTTTTTTAATCTAATTTCTTCCAAAAAGTTGAAAATGATGCATCTACTGCTAGTAACAGGTCAATTTGTCATAGAAACTACCTATCTTGGAGATGGAGCAACGACCAACTATTCTCTTTCTTCCTCTTGTTCTTCCACTATTCGAGTTAGCTCTTCCTGTTGTCGTTTTGACCTTCTTTCAGTTTCTACAGAGGGTGCCGATCTTTTTGATCTCTTTCCCACGGCTATCTTAGGAGCCATTGCAATAATTTTGACAAGAATGAAGAAATTGAAGCTTAGGGAATAGGATTTTGGAAGATTGGAGATTGTTTTGAGTGGAATGTTAGGGTTTGGAGTCAAAATGAAGAGCATGAGAAATCAAAAAAAATTACTCAGCTCTATTAAAAAATGTAAATATGACATCCAAGTTGGCTAGGTTTGCCCTAAAATCATCTGAGTTGGCTCGTCCAGAGCAAACTCAGAAGAGACAGAGATTCGAGTCAGCTTGACCAGGGCCAAATTATCCGAGTCGACTTGAACAGAAACTTTCCACAAAAGTTGAAATGATTCAAAAATTAAAATTAATTCGATGAAATCTCAAGGAAAGTTGTTCAAAGAACTTGAATAGTTGTAAAAGGCTTTCTAGATAATTTTTCCTTAAATTTGAAGGAATAAGGTTAGGAAAATCTAGAAAGGATCGCAAAGACCTAATTCTCCTCTAATCAATTCAAATCTATCTTGATTCAGTGGCTTAGTAAAAATATTAGCAAGTTGGTTCTCAGTTGGGATAAATTCTAGTTCAATGTCACCATTCAAAACATGATCTCTAATAAAATGGTGTATAATCTCTATGTGCCTAGTTCTAGAATGCTGAATTGAATTTTTTGTCAAATTTATAGTACTTGTATTATCACATTTGATTGGAATTTTAGATTGTGTAACACCAAAGTCTTCAAGTTGTTGTTTAATCCATAACACTTGTACACAACAACTCCCTGTAATAACATACTCTGCCACAATAGTAGAAAGTACTATCGAGTTTTGTTTCTTACAGTGCCATAGGATTAAATTCAACCCTAGAAATTAGCATGTATCGCTAGTGCTTTTTCTATCAATTCTACAACCAGCATAATCAGCATATAAAAATTCAATTAAATTCAATGCTTTAAAAACCATAGACTTAGATTACTTATACCTTTCAAATATCCGATAATTCTTTTAACAGCAAGCGTATGTGATTCTTTAGAATTAGATTGGAATCTAGCACATATACATACACTATATAAGATATCAAGTCTACTTATAGTTAAATATATCAAGGATCCGATCATACCTCTATAGAGCTTTTGGTGAATGTTGGATCCATTTTCATCTTTGTTCAATCTGCAAGATGGGCTCAAGGGTGTGTTCATTTGTTTGCTTGACTCCATAACAAACATTTTGATTATTTCTTTGGTGTACCTGGCTTAGTTAATGAAGATTCCTTCCTTTGTTTATTTTACTTGAAGTCCAAAAAAGTAGTTAAGTTCATTCATTAGGCTTATTTCAAATTCTCCCTACATTAACTTAGCAAATTCTATAAAAAGAGTTTCATTAGTTGCATCAAATATAATATCATCAACATAAATTTGTACAACTAATAAATCATTATTTTTTTCTTGATAAAAAGAGGTTTGTCAACATTTTCTCTTGAAAAGTTATTTTCAATCAAGAAAGTGCTAAGTATATCATACCAGGTTCTAGGTGCTTATTTCAAACCATATAATGCTTTATTCAATTTAAAACATGGTTTGGAAAAACATGATCTTCAAAATATGGTGATTGTTCCATAAAAACTTGTTCAGAAATGAAACTATTTATAAATGCACTTTTCACATCCATTTGAAAAAGTTTGAAATTCACGTAGCAAGCAAATGCAAGAAGTAATCTAATGGCTTCTAGTCTTGCTACAGGTGCATATGTTTCATCAAAATCAATGCCCTCTTCTTGGTTATATCCCTTAGCCACTAATCTAGCTTTGTTTCTTACTATATTTCCTTGCTCATCTGACTTGTTTCTATAGACCCATTTGGTTCCTATGATTAGATGGTCTGAAGGTTTGTTAACTAATGTCCATACCTTATTTCTTTCAAACTAGTTTAGTTCTTCATGCATGGCCATCATCCAGTTTGGATTAGATTCAGCTTCTTCTAAGGTATGAGGTTTTATTTATGATACAAAGGCTATGTAATCATGTGCATCTCTATGTGATGACCTAGTCCTAATACCTTGTGAATGATCATCAATAATTAATTCTTTTGGATGAGAAGTTACATACCTCCATTCCCTTGGTAGATCAGCATGATCCTTACTTACCATTTCTTCTCCTTCTTCAATTGGTCTTTCTTGTATGCTCATATCTTTTATTTCCTTTTTGAATTGTATCTGTATCATTGTCTATGCACTCTTCTTTCTTAGAAGGTAAAAGGTTAGTTTCATCAAAAATAACATGCATAGATTCTTCAACATTAAGAGTTCTTTTGTTAAATACTTTATATGCTTTGCTATGTAATGAATAACCAAGAAAAATTGCTTCATCAGATTTAGCATCAAATTTTTCTGGATTATCTTTACCATTATTAAGCATAAAGCATGTACAACAAAATACATGAAAATAATTAATATTAGGTTTTTTTCATTCCAAAGCTCATAGGGGGTTTTCTTCAATATAGGATGGATCAAAATGCGGTTCAAAATATAACAAGCAGTGTTCACCACTTCTGTCCAAAAGTACCTTGGAAGATTGCCTTCACATAACATTGTTCGTGCCATCTCTTCCAAAGTCCTATTTTTTCTCTACAACATCATTTTGTTATGGTATCCTAGGAGAGGAGAAGTTATGATCAATGCCGTTTTCTGTACAATAATCATCAAAAAAATAATTTTCAAATTCGGTGCCGTGATCACTCTTAGTTGAAACTATTGAAAGAATTTTCTGATTTGAAACCTTTTTGTGAAATTTTTGAAATACTTTAAAGGTTTCATCTTTGTGAGCAATAAACAAAATCCAAGTAAATCTAGAAAAATCGTCTACTATCACAAGAGCATATTTCATACCTCCTAGGCTTATAGTCCTAGTTGGTCCAAATAAGTTCATGTGAAGTAGCTCAAGAGGTCTAGTAGTTAAAATTATATTTTTGGATTTAAAGCTCCCCCTAGTTTGTTTACCTATTTGGCATGCATCACAAACATGATCAAAGTCTACTTTAAACTTAGGCATGTCTCTAACTAAATTTTTGAAAATTAACTTGGCAATAGTATGCATGCTAGCATGACCTAATCGTCTATGCCAAAGTAAGCAAGACTCCTTAGTCTTAACATTCATTGCAACTAGATTGGAACTACTTGACATGGCAAGATCATTGAGGACTACCACATAGATATTTTCGAATCTATATCTAATGAACTTACTGGTAGAATCGAGAAAGTTTGTTACAGTACACATAGATGATTTAAAGATAACCTTGAAGCCTTTATTATATAATTGACTAATGCTTGATAAATTATGCTTCAATTTATCTACCAGCAATACATTTTTAATAAAAGTACAGGGGGTTATCTTGTCTTATCAATTCTGATTATTTTCTCCTTGCCATTATCTCCAAAAATAACCATACCTCCTTCTTTCATCTCTAGGGTGATAAATTGATCCTTGTCACTCGTCATATGCCTTGAACAGCTACTGTCAAGATACCATCTTTTTTTCAATTTTTGGGTTGCAAGACATTCTTGCAAGACAATCAAGAAGTTCTTTTAGGTCCCCAAGCTAACTTGGGTCCTTGCAGGTTAGCGGAGGTGGTTTCTTTCGGAACCCAAATCTTTCTTACTTTACTTTTGACATTTCTAAAGATATTGCATTCAAAAGCTTTATGTCCTAACCCTTTGCATGAATAACATTTAATTCTAGAATTCTAAAATGATGCAAATTTTGAAGTTCTAGATGTTAATGCATGAGATGCAGATATAAAAAATTTTCTATTTGAGCTCTTAGGAACATATAATGTAGCTTTAGGAGCAGAAACATTTGTTGCAAAAGCTTTTTGAGATATTAATTTTGGAACATAAGCTTTTGGTTTTACAAAAGTAGTAGTTGAAATTTCATTTGAAATTGAAGAATTAAAATCGATTCCAGCTTTATTTCCTAAAATTCTTTGTTCTTTTAGATCAACTCAAGCTTGTTAGAATATAATGTAAGTTTTTCAACAAGTGGCTTAAGTTTCTCAACCTCCTTTTTCAAATCATTATTTTCAGTAATTAAAGCTTTGTTCTTGTCAATACATGCATTATTTTCTGTTTCCAAAACTTTAAACTTTTCAGAAAAGATATGTAAATTCTTTTGCAATATACTGTTCTTTTCTAAAATTTCTTTTTTTTCTTTAGTAAAAAATCATTGGTATTCTTTAAGGATCTAATCTTTACTCTAGCTTTTGTAAATTCAGATAATAAATCATGTAAAGTAGAATTCAATTCATCAAATGTAAATTCTAATTGAGGTTCGGGGGATGTTACCTCATCTTCGAGACCCATTAGACAAAGATTAGCAGTTTTTGTGGTCTCTTCTTCTTCATTGTCGCTCCATGTAGCAACCATTGCCTTCTTTTTCTTTTTCTTGAAAAATTTCTTTAATAGTGGATAATCTGGATGAATGTTTCCCGGTTTCTTACATTCGTAGCATGTGGGCACTTGATCTTTCTCTTTGTCTTTATCCTTGTCCTTGTCCTTGGAGTGCTCTCCTCGTTTATGGAAATTTCTGAAATATCTTCCTTTTTCTTTCCCATAAACCTTCCAAATCTCCTCACGATCATAGTGATATCTTCATCTTCTAGATCGTCTTCGAAGAAGGTGTAGTCATCTTCTGATTCCTTATCTTTCTTTGAGTCTAATATAGCTTTGAAGGCAATTGTCTTCTTCTTCTTTTAATCATCATCAGTTTTATGCTACATGGCCAATTCGTATGTGATGAGTGAACCCATTAATTCATCCAGAGATAAGGTGTTTAAATCTTTTGCTTCTTTGATGGCAGTCACTTTGGGGTCCCACTTATCTAGAAGTGATCTTAAGATCTTCTGTACTAAGTCAGCATTTGAGTAAACCCTGCCAAGACTTTTCAAACCATTAATAATATCTGTAAATCGAGTAAACATGGCAGAGATAGTTTTAATAGATTCCATTTTAAATAATTCGTAACTATGTACAAGAAGATTTATTTTCAAAGTCTTCACTTGGAAAGTTCTTTCGTGGATCACTTCGAGTTTATCCCATTTTCTTTATCGAAGAGCAAGTAAAAATTCGATTAAACTCGTTAGCATCCAAAACACAGTATAATAAATTCATTACTTTAGCATTTAATTCTTCCTATCTTCGTGTCGTGTTCATCCCAGTCCTCCTCAGGCTTTGGGACATCCACTCCATTAATCTTAATCATGGGAATATCTGGCCCTTTTAGAATGACCTTCCATAATTGAAAATCGATAGCTTGTATATAGATTTTCATTCTAGCTTTCCAGTAAGAATAATTGTGCTAGCGAAGAGTGGAGGTCTATTAGTAGATTGGCCTTTGGCCAAGGATGTACTCATGGGATGAGCCATCAATCTTTACTCTAAATGTATTCAGAGACACTGCTCTGATACCAATTATTGCCCAGGTGGCTTTTCCAAGAGGGGGGTGAATTGGATATTTAAAAAATTCAAGCAATAATGTGCTCTTTGAAAATCCCTTATAAGTGTTAAGTACTGTGATAGGAAAATAGAATGCAGAAGCATAATCAAATAAGAAAGCACAACACAAATACAAGCAAATTATAGTAGTTCGGAGCAACCCAACTCCTACATCCACTAACCAAGATTACTTCTTGGGATTTCTACTATATCCACCACTGGAATATAGTCGGATTATTTTCACAAGCTCACAATCCAAACCTCTACACTTTGATTTTTAAACCGAGCTCACCAAAGAAACCCAACTTGATTTTACTAGGATCACCAAGAACCCAACTTGGTTTTAACACAGAATCACCAAGAACCCAACTTGGTTTTAACACAGGCTAACCAAGAACCTATTTGGATTTTAAACCAAGCTCACCAATAATCCAACAATTCAATAAAATAATTATAAAGAAAAGCAACTTAATAATAAACAGATTTTTGTTGAATGGTTGCCGATGCAGCTCGAGAGAAGCCCAATTGATTGCACTTCAATGCACTTGATGGCTTCTTTTTAATCTTCAATAAATGCTTCAAGCTTTAGTTGATAGCTGGTGAAGGCTTGAAGACTGTCTTGAATGCTCTTGCAGTGCTCTCTTGCTCTTAAGGTAGCTTGGATATTCAATATTGCATTTACTCCTTATCTTTTTTTCAAGACTTGTTGCAAGTAGTTCAAATCCTTTAAATATATTATCTTGTACTCTTCTCAGATGATTTTAGTCATTGTAGACCGTTAGGATATGACATTTGACTGTTGGAGCACTTTTTGGATTCAAATTCCAAGTTCTGGAACTAACCGTTATAAGTCTGAAATCGACCTTCGAGTCGACTCAGATCACTCGAGTCAGCTCGGATCCTCAGAGTAGTTCTGGTTGAGTCGACTCTCTTCAATATAGTCGACTCGCTTGCATAATATTCTGATTCCTTACTCTGTAAGAGTCGGCTACCTTGATTCTAGTCGACTCGAATCCTCAAGCCTTCAAGAATGTAGTTTGGAAGAGTCGGCTCTTTCTCTTTAGAGTCGGCTTGATTGGCTGTAGTTCTCAGATCTCTTTTTTGACTCTGGAGGAGTCAGCTCGATTCTTTGAAGAGTCGGCTTGGATGTCTGACAATATGATAGAGTCGGCTTGGACTCCCTTTGGGTTGGCTCGCCTGTCTGATTCAGGAAATGGTACTCTGGACGAGATGGCTCGGATCCTTTAGAGTCGGCTCGGATATCTGCATGCCAGAATCCTCATGCATGCCATGTGCTAGAGTCGGCTCTCTTTTCTTCGAGTCAGCTCGGATAAGTTCTTCAGTGAATTTTCAATTCTTCCCCAGAATTCATCCAGCAAGGCTTCAAGCTTTCAAGATATCTTCAACCTTTTCTTACAACATACTCAAAGTAATTCTAAGCTTGAAATAACCTAGAAGTAACCCATTTGATTGATTTTCACTTAAGTTTTTCTTTGGGTTCTTCTTTACAAGATTCAATTACAATACAACTCAACACAAGAAATAGAAATGTAGGAGTTGAAATTGAGCAAAGAGTTCATCCTACAAAAACTTGTAAAACACTTGAAGAGTTGTTAGTAAAACAAATGCATGCTCCAATATTTTGTTATTATCAAAATCACTTATGGGGTCAACAATCATCATCAGTAGCACCATCAGTCAGGGGAGGAGGTGGATTTGAGGGTCCAGGTGCAGCTAGAGGTAACAGAGATCTCAATAAGTCTTTGATCTCAGCAAACCCTGCCTTCATAGTCTGTTTAATAATAGTGAGCTACTCATCTGTATGAGCTCCAAGTCCATGCAAATCAAGCTATAACCTACTAGTCCTGACTGATACTCCCAATATCTCCTTGTGGATTGTAGTGAACTACTCTCTTAGTCTATCCTCAAAAGTAGAATCTGTAGCTATAGACTGTTGAGGAGTTGGAGCAGATGGAGGTGTGATAGGCTCTATCCTCAGTGCCATAATTGGAGCAGGTTTATGGGGACTCATCTATGATGCAGGTCCAGAGGGTCCTACCTCTATAGCTCTAAGGTCATCCTCCTCATCAGGCTCCTAGCTTGACTCTTGCCTGACCCACCTGCCAGCTACTCTCTTGTATCCCATACAGTGCAAAGACTTCTCCCCATATGTATCAGTATGCAGAATCTCCTTGGAGGCTTTGCCCTCCAATGGAATACCATATGCACGGAATATCCTGGTCAGTCCCATACTGTAGGGCAAGCACAATCTCCACTGGGTGGCTGCCTCACTCATCTGATGGACCATAATCATAGGAATATTGATGGATGTTCGCTGTACCAAGGAGACCATCAACACCAACTCTCACTTAGTAATAAAATCAAACCTGCCAGTCTTCGAAATCAAGATCCTGGCTATGATATGATGGAGCTCCCTCATCTCTATGGATAATTGGCTAGCTGACATTGTAGAAATGCCTTTGACATCTTCTCGCTCCAAGATACATCTAAATGCTGCATCTCTATCTCCAACACAGTTCACTGCCCAACCCTGAATGGGAATCTCCCATACTCTGCTAACGGTCTCAGGTGTCAGTGGAATCTACACTCCCCTGACCTGTGTTGTCCACCTGATGCCATCTGTGGCTAAGATACCGTAGAACTCATGCATCAAGTGTGGATAATATCTCTCCCTCATAGTGCAGAAGGGTACAAGGTCGGCTGCCCTAAGCAAGTCTCCAACGACAAACCCCTTCGAGTCCCAGAACTGAAGGTCAATCCTCCTCCCGCAGGCAATCACTTTTCCTGCAACTCTCTTTGCTATGGGGGAAACTATGGAGGAGTTGATTTGTCTACTGCCTACTGATCTTTGGGCTGCCCATGCTGCTCAACCATGTCATGTCTGGCCTTGGATCTCCTCTCACCTGAGCTTGCCTCACCTCTCTAGAAGTGGGTTCGCTTCTTGTAGAAGGCAACCTGCTTTCTAAGACCCATGCTCACTAAGAACCGACTAAGGTTGGACTGAAAGGAAGAATGGACCAAAAAGAGGGAAGAACAGCCATAACTAGATTCGAAGGAGAGAAGGGAAATTAGCCAAAAGAGGAAGGATGGAGAGGAGAGATCACTGTTTGTGGGTGGTTGGGTGAGTTTGGGGACCACACGGGAGAGAAAAGTGGGAAAAAGAATGAAACAAAAATGGGTTCGGGATGCCCTAGAAATACTATCGAATCATTTGTGAGTCGACCCTTGGAATTTGCTCAAGTGTTGACACTTTAGTGAGTCGACACTTGGGCAAAATCCAAGTGTCGACACTTGGTTAAAACTCAGGAAAAATTCAGAATAAATCAGGAAAAATCAAGGATAAATATGCAAAAAATCAATGGGGGTCTAGGGATTATATAAGATGATATTTAAGAGGATTTTGAACATTTGAAAGAATTCAACATGGAATTTGAAAGGATTTCACTCAAAGGGGTCAATGATGCCTAATTCTTTTTTGATCATGCAAAACCTATCTTTGCTAAGGGGTTTAGCAAAATTGTCTACTAATTGTCTATCAGTATATACAAAATCAAGCATTAAATGATCATTTTATACATGATCTTTATAAAATGATGTTTTATTTCAATATGTTTGCTTCTTGAATGTTGAACTAGATTTTTAGTTAAATTAATTATACTATGTTATCACATCTTATGGATATTTTATTTAACTTAATGCCAAAGTCTTCAAGTTATTGTTTGATCCATAAGATCTGTGCATAATAACTTCCAGCTGCTATATATTCGACTTCCATCATAGATAGGGCAACTGAATATTGTTTCTTGCTAAACCATGAAATCAAAATAACTCCAAGAAATTGATAGATATCATTAGTGCTTTTCCTATCTAGTTTACATCTAGCAAAGTCAGCATCTGAATAAGCAATTAATTCTATTTATGAATCTCTAGAGTATCACAATCCAATATCAATTATGCCAGACAAGTATCTAAGTATGCGTTTAATAGCTAGTAAATGAGATTCTTTAGGAGTAGACTGATATCTAGACACATACATACATTGAACATAATATCTGGCATACTTGCAGTTAAGTATAACAATGAACCAATGATACATCTATACAATTTTTGATCAACATTTTTATCTGATTCATCTTTATCAAGTTTGCAAGAATGGCTCATAGGTGTACCTGATGACTTGGTTGTCTCCATCCCAAACTTCTTTAAGATTTTCTTTGTGTACTTAGCTTGGTTGATGAAGATCCCTTCTCTAGTTTGCTTGATTTAGAGTCTGAGAAAGATGTTTAGCATACCCATCATGCTCATCTCAAACTCTCCCTGCATAAGCTTGGTAAACTCTTGACAAAGTGTTTCATTAGTAGCATCGAAAATGATATCATCAACATAAACTTGTACTACAAGAGATCATTATTTTTCTTTTTCAAAAATAGTGTAGTATCAACATTGCCTCTAGAAAAATTATTTTCAAGTAGAAATTTACTTAATCTATCATACCAAGCTCTTGGAGCTTGTTTTAAACCATACAAAGCCTTATGAAGTTTAAAAATATGATTAGGGCATTCATGATTTTTAAAACTTGGGGACTGTTCAACATACACTTCTTCTTTAATAAAACCATTTAAAAAGGTACTTTTGACATCTATTTGAAATAACTTAAAATCCATATAGCAAGCAAAAGCAAGTAATAATCTAATTACTTCTAATCTAGTAACAGGAGCAAAGGTTTCATCAAAATTAATACCCTTTTCTTGATTATAACTTTTTGCTACCAATCTAGCTTTATTTTTTGATACTACACCATTTTCATCAAGTTTGTTTTTGAAAACTCATTTTGTTCCTATTATTGAAATATTAGAAGGTCTTTCAACTAAAGTCCAAACTTTATTTCTTTTAAATTGATTTAATTCATCTTGCTTAGCATTTATCCAATTTGAATCATTTTCAGCTTTTTAATTGATTTTGGTTCTACTTGTAATACAAATACTAAATAATCACAAACATTTCTTAGAGAGAAACGAGTACTTATCCCTTTTGATGGATCACCAATAATAAGTTCTTTAGGATGTCCATGGGCATACCTCCATTTTTGAGGTAAAGGCTTGGGTGTTGATAAAACTCCAACTTCTTGTACTTGTTCTTCTTCATGGTTTTGATCATCTTCTTGCTCTTTAAAAGCTCCTTCATTGATGGTCATTTTTCCAATCTTTTGGATACCTATTTTATCATCAAGAACATCTTCTTTCTAAAGATTGTTCATCAATTTCATCAAAAACAACATGGATGGACTCTTCAATAAGAAGTGTTCTTCTATTGAAGATCTTATATTTCTTACTAGAAGTAGAGTATCCTAAGAGGATACCTTCATCTGACTTGGCATCAAATTTACTTAGATTATCTTTATCATTGTTTAGAATGAAACAATGGCATCCAAATACATGAAAATATTTAATAGTTGGTTTCCTACCTTTCAAAGCTCATAAGGTATTTTCTTCAAAATCGGTTAGATCAAAACATAATTTAAAATATAGCATGCAATGATTATAGCTTCCACCCAAAAATATCTAGGTAAATCATTTTCAAAAACCATAGTGCGTGCCATTTTTTCTAGTATCCTATTCTTTCTTTCTACTATTCATTTTGTTGAGATGTCCTAGGTATAGAAAAGTTATGATGAATACTATTTTCATTGCAAAATATTTCAAAATCATGGTTTTCAAACTCGGTACCATGATCACTACGTAAAGAGATAATTAAAACACCTTTTTCATTTGAAACTTTCTTGTGAAACTTAATGAATGTAGAAAATCTTTCATCTTTATGAGTTAAAAACATCATCCATGTAAAATGTGAGAAGTCATCTACAATTACTAGACCATACTTCTTTCCTCCCAAACTAGTTGTTCTAGTAGATCCAAAGAGGTCCATATGAAATAATTCTAAGGGTCTAGTTATAAAGACTACTCCTTTAGGTTTGAAAGAAAACTTTGTTTATTTTCCAAGTTGACATGCACCATAAATCTTATCCTTTCCAAAAGTGAGTTTTAGTAAATTTTTTATGAGATGCTTTTTGTTTAATTTTGAAAGTAAATGTATGCTTGCATGCCCTAGTCTTCGATGCCAAAGGTAACTAGTTTCATTGATCTTGGCTTCTATTGCCACTAGGCATTGATCATTTTACATAGGTAGATCATCAAGATCAACCATGTAAATGTTCCATGCCTATGACTAATAAACTTGATGTCATTGTCATATAGACTCGAAACAATGCACAAAAAAGATTCAAAAATCACTTTAAATCCTTTATCACAAAATTGACTTATACTAAGCAAATTATATTTCAAACCATCAACAAGTAAAATAATATCAACATAAGTAGAGGGGGTGATATAAACTTTATCGATACCAATAATTTTTCCCTTTCATTATCACCAAAAGTTACATTTCCATCATTTAAAGCCTCTAGAGATGAGAATTGCTTTAATATCTAGTCATGTATCTTGAGCAACCGCTATCAAGGTATCATAATCTTCTTTTATCCTTGGTTCTAGACATACCAATAAAAATAAATCAGGTGGAGACTTTAGATACCAAAGTCATCTTGGGTCCTTTAGGATTAGTTGGTGGTTTCCTTTTGAAACCCAAACTTTTCTATTATTATTCTACTTTCTTCTATCACATAAATATGATTTTGTAAAGAAACATTATGTAGGCAATAGTGATGCAACTTTAAAACTTTTTAACCTTGCATCGCAGCAGAAAAATAGATTAATCATATTAATCAACATATAATATTAGAACATTTCTAATATAAGCCTACAAATAGGATCATCTATGAATATTAACAAGTAAATGAAAGACAATACAAGCATACAAAGTTGTGCATCACATAAAATCATTCTATATTCGATGCTAATACCAAAGAACACTTCTTTAAAAAACTCACCAAGAGCCTTACCTTTAATCTGATGTGACACTCACCGGGTTGAGAAAAAGATCACCAAGAAAGATAATTGCTCTAGAAGCCGCACACGTGTCCTGCCTCAACAGGTAATCTACACCGGAGTTCTTCCTTGACCTTCTTCCTTTGAAGTGCTAGCTTCGTCAGAACAAATTAGCTTATGGACTCTTCTTCTTCTTCTTCTTCGAGACGCTCCACAAGAACCCTTCCCAAGATACTCTTCTCAAGCCTAGAATACTAGGCAACACACACCCAAACCCAAACCTTTCTTCCCACACAAAGGTTTCAAGCTTTCTTCTTTCTTTTTTTTTGTTCCTCTCATTTTTTAAAGATTTTCCAACAAATAAACTTCAGAAAACCTTCTCATTCATGTCCTCATTAAGTCCCCATATGTAGGTAAGTAGGGAGAGAAGAAAGGGGAGAGTTATTTAAGTTATGGGGTTACATAACATCAAAGGCCTTGAGGGTTACATCCTTTTAAATTCAAACTAAATTCTTAATTTAAAACTTAATTAAAATTTGAATTCATAATTCAAACTCAAATATGAAATTGGATGCAATAATTTAGCCAAAGCACATTGGACCTAACACGAGCCCAAATCGAAACACATTCAGTTTGACCTAAACTAGATTGCTCAATCAAATTAAGTAATCAAGCAATCACAATGCCACTAACCCTCCATATAATTACCAATTTGTAACTATAACCTTTTCACAATATTTGTAACATGATATATCAACATTTGACAAATCATCAAATCCTTAACCAAGTGGACTCATAACTCTAGTGACTCAGAAATGTAGATGGACAATCAAATTGTCCAAAGAGTCCAAAATTATTCCCAATCATTCAATAGCTATTAGGTCAATTAGAAATCCCTATGGTATATGACCCCATAGGTTCGAACACTAAGCCGATAGTACTGGAACACTTCCAGTACCAGCCAAAGTTGCCATCTAGCAATGATACCCGGCATCCGGATATGTTAAAGGTTGTAGAGCAACTATCAAGAATCAAATGGATATGATAATTATAATACATTTTTTAATCCTCAATGCTCCGAATGACATAGAGTTCACTACCCAACCCTAGAATAGTCCATCATAATATGTCTCAAACTCAAAATCCCTGTAACTACTTACAAGGACTATCTTGATCAAGGTTTTACTCAATTGAGACAATAAGTCATTCACTCCAAACTCTTTTGAAGGGGTAATCCTATCTTGATCCAACCACTGCTACACAAGTACTTGACTGTACCCAGCAACCTTCATCACTGGATTAGAAATTCAGATAGTCTGGTACCTAAGCATAGTGAGTTGCTTGCAAGCTACCATGATGATCTCAAGTCAGAGGAACACTTATATCCATATCCTAATGCGACTACTCTTTGGTAGAAAGAATGTTCTACAGATGGGTCACGTTCAGTGAAGTGTTATACACAACACTTGCATGCCATACCAGTGTCTCTACACTCCTTGGTTAAGAGGACAACCAACGACTATGACATATAATGACCTACACCTGATACACTATCATCTTGTGATAATGTATTATTTGGTCACGAATGAATTTAAGGACTAGATGATATATCCTCTCTATATCACATCAAAGTAGTCCTAAGGACTTTATCACACAAGAGTTCATTACAGGAAGATGTAAAATATGATGAATAGCTAGAATAAATATTTTATTCAATATAATTCATATACAATTACAATAATAGCTCAACTATCTACAAGCTAGATATGGCTTTGGGACACATTTTCAACAACTCCCACTTGGACTAAAGCCAATCATAACAAAATCATATTCCATCTTCCATTTACAATCATTGAAATCTTGAACTCCAATAGCTTTAGTGAAGGGGTCGACCAGATTCTCCTTTCCATCAATTTTTATAAGTTCGATATCACCTCGTTCCATGATCCCTTATATAAGGTGGTAGCGACATAGAATGTGCTTGGTACGTTGATGGGACTTTAGCTCTTTGGCTTGAGCAATGGTTCCAGTACTATCACAATACACTGGAATAGGACCATCCAGGGAGGGTGCCACTCCCAGCTCGCCTAGAAACTTCTGCAACCACACAGCCTCCTTTGTGGCATCTGATGCTACAATGTACTTTGCTTTGCATACTGAGTCTACCACTTATGCTACTTGAAACTTTTCTAGCAGATAGCTCCTCCATTCAGGGATAAATACAAATTCGGATATACTCTTGCTATCATCTCTATCTAATTGAAAACTAGAATCAGTATATCCCACAAGTTTTAAGTCAAGTTCTCCATAATTAGCCATTGATCTTTAGTATTTTACAAATACTTAAGGATAGTTTTTACTACCTTCCAATATGCCTCACCTGGGTTAGACTGGTATCTACTCACTACCCCTAGTGAGTATGCCACGTCTGGTCTGCTACATGTCGTGGCATATATGATAGAACCCACTATCAAAGTATATGGAATCTTATGCATATGCTCTTTTTTCTCAAGAATTGTCGCACAATCTTTCTTGGAAAGATTAATTCTATGGCCTATCAGAAGATAGCCTTTCTTGAAATTTTTCATGCTAAACCATTTCAACACATTGTTTATGTACGTAGATTGAGACAATCCCAAAAGCTTCATAGATCTATCTCTATCGATTTTCATACCAAGTATATAGGAAGCTTCACCCAAGTCCTTCATAGAAAACTGAGATGACAACTAGACCTTTATTCCCTATAATACAGGAATGTCATTCCTGATTTAGAGAATGTCATCCACATACAGAACAAGAAATAAACTACAGAACCATTAGCCATTTATATATGCAGGGTTCTTCGCCGTTCCTAACGAAGCTATACATCTTGATACATTTATCAAAATGCATGTTCTAACTCCGAGATGCTTGCTATAATTATAAATGAACCTCTGCAGCTTCACACCTTAGATCATCTGTGGATGTGAACCCTTCAGGTTGCATCATATACCTCCTCTTCCAGCTCACCATTTAGGAAAGCTATTTGGACATCCATTTGCTAGATTTCATAGTCTAGATATGCTGCCAGAGCAAGCATAATCTGAATAGACTTGAGCATTGCCACAAGAAAAAAAAATCTCATCATAGTCTATACCATAATGTTGATGATATCTCTCGGCAACCAGATAAGCTTTATAGGTCTCCCCACCTGCCCATTTGCGCCTTTCTTCCTCTTGAAGATCCATTTGCACCCAATGGATTTTTTTCCTTTAGGAGGATCAATCAATGTCCACACATTATTGATTTCCATGGACTCCATTTGGATTTCATGGCCTCAAGCCATTTCTTAGAGTCGACCTCTGCATTGCATCCATATAGGTGATCGGATCCTCATTATTCTCATCTAGCTCAACAGGATCACCGTCATGGACAAGAAAACCATAGTATCTATCCGGCTGACGTGGTACTCTACTGGATCTCCTTAATGGTTGCATAATAAGCTCAGATCTTATCAAATCTGGTTCTATAGCGATCCTAGAATGTGTTGTTTCCTTTCCTTGTTGAACTTCCCAAAGTTTAATCTCAACAGCTCGAGTGCCTTCAATAAGGTACTCCCTTTCCAAAAAGATAGCCCTAAGACTGACAAACACTCTATGTTCCTCAGGAAGATAGAAGAAATACCCTTTAGACTCCTTTGGATATCCAACAAAGAGGCACCTATCAGACCTAGGTCCAAGTTTATCCATTTGCAAATGTTGACATAAGCCAGCCACCCACAAACTCGAAGATGTGAAAGTGTTGGCTTATGCCTAGTCCATATCTCATATGAAATTTTGTCAACGGATTTACTAGGAACCCTATTCAAAAGATAACATGTTGACTCAAAAGCATATCCCTAAAAGGATATAGGTAGAGTGGATAAGCCCATCATGGATCGGACCATATCTAATAGAGTCTGATTTCTTTTTTAGACACTCCATTTAACTGAGATGTCCTAGAGGAGCCCATTGAGAAAGAATCCTATTCTTCTCAAGATAAGTCAGAAACTTACCATAAAGATACTCACTACCTCAATCTGATTGAAGGATTTAATAAACTTTCTAGTTTATTTTTCTACTTCATTATGATATCATTTGAATATTTTAAACGACTTAGATTTATGTCTCATTAAGAAAACATAATCATACTTGGATAGGTCATCTATAAATGTAATGAAATAGTTAACCATCCTGGCACTAATATTCATTGGTCCACATACATCAGTATGTACCAAACTAAGAATATTATTGGCTCACTCACCTTTTCTAGTAAAAGATGATTTGGTCATTTTACCAACAAGACAAGATTCACAAGTTGGCATTGATTCACAATCATAATATTTAGGAGACCTTCTCCAACTAACTTGTTGATCCTGTTCTTGTTAACATGACCTAGCCTGCAGTGCCAGAGATAAGTATCACTAACATTATCTATCCTAGGGCATTTGCAAGAAGTTGTCATTACTGTAACAGGTCGTGATAGTAAGTATATGCCATTACTCAAACATCCATCCATAAGTCTCACACCATTCACAATGATAGAAAAAAATCATTCTTTATTAAAAATTCACAATTTTCATTGGCCAACTGGCCTACAGAAATGACATTAATAAGAAAAGATGGACAGTAATGATAGTCATTCAAATGACATTATAAGACTCAAAAACTAGCTTGATAACACCCAATGCCAGGACTGGAACTTGACTTCCATTTTCCACATTAGGAATTTCTTACCATCCTCGAAATCTCCTACTAACTTGAAGCCCCTGCAAAGAATTCCAAATATGAATAGGACTTCCGGTATCCAATACCCAATTAGTAGTATTACATATAGAGAATTATAAGGTGTTATCATATAATTACCTTTGCAGCGACAGCTTGCTGCTTTCTCTTCTTCGACTTGTTCGGGTCAAGAGTAGCAAGGTAGGTAAAACAGTTCCTCCTCCAATGACCCTGCTTCTTGCAATAGAAGCACTCTGCCTTACTCTGATCAGCCTTCTTCCTCATCTGGCTAGGACTAGCACTTTGCACCTTCTTGGATTTATTCTTTTTCTTTTTCCCTTTCCCAAAGGGATGATGTCCTGCCTCATCGCCTCCCACTAGGTTCACCAATCCTTATTAAGCTGATGATCTTTCTCGTAGGTCTGCAGTAAACCCAACAAACCATAGTAGTTTACTACAGGCCTATTCAATCTGTAGTATTCATGAAAGTCCAAGTAGGAGGGAGGCAAGGAATTCAAAATCGTATCTTTTCCCAGCTGCTCATGCAAGGAAAACCCGAGCTTGCCCAAATGCTTTATCAACTCGATCATGTACAGTACATGATCAGTGACTGATGCTCCATCACACATCTGAGTATTGAAAATGGTAGAGAGAGAAATCTTTAAACCACTCAACATCATCAGGTGTGCCAAAAGCCTCCTTCAACTTTTGAAGGATTTTCTCTAGCTGGGCTTCCTCGAACCTGCGACCGAACTCATCTTCATCACCGCCAACATAATACATCACACCGTAGTATGGTTAGAGAGCTACTTCTGATAAGCATCCCTGATTCACTATGGGCATTGGTAGCAGGTTCCTCAGGTGCAGGATCACTATCATATATAGGATCCTTCATGCTCCAAACTATTCTGAGTCTTCGATACCAGTTATCAAAGTTGGGACCCATAAGTTTGTCATTGTCAAGCAATGATTGGAGCGACAGACTGATAGACATAATTTGAAAGGAAAACCCCCAAAAAAAATATTAGTATATATGAATTATTAACATCTTAAAGACATAAACTTTAGTCTAAAGGTTTCTCCCACTATTTTGTACAGATTGGTAGCCTTTACACTCCAATCTGAAGAATAATACTTACTCCTTAGCTGGTACTAGAATCCAATATATTACACATGAGCCCAACTTTGGTTGGCCAACCCATGTGCATCTAAAAGGTAGGTTCGCAATCATTACTTCTCGAAGCAATTTCTAGTATATAATTTTTGCCTCAAGGTGCCAATCAATCGGCCTTTGGGCCTCCAATTGAAGGTCCTGGTTAGGTCCAACCATTAACATGACCGAATTCAATACTTTTAACTAATGAATGATCAAGCCCAACTTTGGTCAGCTAACTTGACCACTTGTTAAGATAGTTGCACTGAGCCATTATATTATGAATGGCAATTCCACTAGCCTAATGACCATTCGATCTTAGATCTGTCAATGATCACCCTACTAATAGACTTATTACCATCCACTTAATGGGAGGCTAAGACTAGGTTATCCTATAACTTTGTCTTTCAAAGGACTAATAATTTGAGGATTTAATCATTATGACACATTAAAGAGAAGATATGGATGTAATTATGAAACCTCCCACTAGCTCATAGAGGGGCCCATGATCAATTGGTCCTTGGGCACCTAATAACCAGTCATAACTGATTAACCTTAGTTGACATGGGGTAACTCGAATCAACAAGTTATCCAATCAATTCTGGTTCACCACATTGGTCAGGTAAGTGAGATTAAGGGATGGGTTGCGCCAAGTAAGCCTCTTGCCTTTGACACCAACCTTGAGTTGGCCATGTAAGAGTTAGCCCCAAAAAATCTTGATCAAGATGCCAGACTTACCTTAGACACCAATTGGTTTACCAGACTTAATTGGACCAACCTAAAGACTTGGGCTCACCACGAAGCCAAGAATCAAGTCCATTAGATGTATGGATCGATCAAACTAATGAATTAGAGTGATCTATAGAGAAGAGACCTAATACAATATTTGATTAGACTTATTCTCTATTTAATCATTTCATCTAAACTTGGTCTAACCCAATTAAGGACTAATTATAGCTAACCAAATTAACCCAAGGTTTTGATCAGTCTCAATATTTTTGAATCACATTCCAAATCTTAAAGGTTATTAGACAACTTAATTCATAATTAAGTTATCAATTCTAATTAAAACATTTTCAATTAATCACTTCTTATTTGAAATAATTTTAAATATATGAAATAATTTTACAAAACATTCAAGATTTTCACTAAGCTTTTCAGTGGATTTAGATCATATCATTGTATTAGATTATATCTAAACAAATTAAAGATCTAACATACAAGATAAAACTATTTTAATCCACTAAACCTTTCACTTTTCTTTTGTAAGATCATGATGCAAGCAACACCCCTACATGCCATAGGAGACCTCATAAATGGAAAGAGAGGGCCTTTAAATCCTACTCTCTTATGACCAGACGACCATAGCAAATTCATTAATCCAAGTACTTCCTATATGAAAGGAAACTAAGATTTATATCTGCATATTAAATAATCATACAAATAAATCCCGCTCTGATACCATTGTAAGAAACATTATATAGGCAATAGTGATGCAACTTTAAAATTTTTTTAATCTTGCATCACAGTAGAAAACTAGATTAATCATATTAATCACATATAATATTAGAACATTTCTAATATAAGCCTACAAACATGATCATGTATGAATATTAACATGTAAATGAAAGACAATACAAGCATACAAAGTTGTGCATCACATAGAATCATTCTATATTCGATGCACATACCAAAGAACACTTCTTTAGAAAACTCATCAAGAGCCTTACCTTTAATCTGATACGACACTCACCAGGTTGAGGAAAAGCTCACCAAGGAAGACAATCACTCTAGAAGCCACATACGTGTCTGGCCTCTACAGGTAATCCATATCGGAGTTCTTCCTTGACCTTCTTCCTTTAAAGTGCTAGCTTTGCCGGAACAAATTGGCTTATGGACTCTTCTTTTTTTTCTTCGGGATGCTCCAGGAGATGAAAAGGCACTATGGAGGATGTAGGAAGTGCACTCAAGAACCCTTTCCAAGACTCTCTTCCCAAGCCTAGAACACTAGGCAGCACACACCCAAACCCAAACCTTTCTTCCCACACAAAGGTTTCAAGCTTTTCTCTTTCTTTTTTTCCTTTTTCCTCTCCTTTTTTAAAGACTTTCTAGCAAATAAACTTCAGAAAACCTTCTTATTCATGTTCTCATTAAGCCCCCATATGTAGGTAAGTGGGGAGAGAATGAAAGGGTAGAGTTACATAAGTTATGTGGGTTACATAACATCAAAGGCCATGGGGGTTACATCCTTTTAAATTCAAACTAAATTATGAATTTAAAACTTAAATTAAAATTTGAATTCATAATTCAAACTCAAATCTAAAATTGGATTCAATAATTTAGCCCAATCATATTGGACCTAACCCGAGCCCAAACTGAATTACATTCGGTTTGACCTAAACTGGATTGCTCAATTAAATTGAGTTAATCAAGCAATCACATTGCCACTAACCCTCCATATAATTATAAATATTTAGTAATTATAACCATTATCATAATATTTGTAATATGATGTGTCAACATTTGAAAATCATCAAATTCCTACAACCGAGTCGACTCATAACTCTAGTCGACTCCAAAATGTAGATGGACAATCAAATTATCCAAAGAGTCCAAAAATGATTCCAATTGTTCAATAGCTATTAGGTCAATTAGAAACCCTATAGTGTGTGACCCTATAGGTTCGATCATTAAGCCGGTAGTACTAGAACACTTCTAGTACCAGTCAAAGTTGCCATCTACCAATGACACCCAAAATCCGGATAGGTCGAAGGTTGCAGAGCAACTATCAAGAACCAAATGGATATGATAATCATATAATACATTTCTTTAACCCTCAATGCTCCGGATGACCTAGGGTTCAACTGCCCAACCGTAGAATAGTTCATCACAATATGTCTCAAACTTAAAATCCCTATAATTGCTTACAAGGACTACCCTGGCCAATGTTTTATTTAATTGAGACATTATGAGTCATTCACTCCAAACTCTTTTGGAGGAGTTAATCCCATCTTGATCTAACCATAGCTACACAAGTACTTGACTGTACCCAACAACCTTTCATCACCGGATTAGAAATCCGGATAGTCCGGTACCTAAGCATAGTGAGTTACTTGCAAGCTATCATGGTGATCTCAAGTCAAAGGAACACTTATATCCATATCCTAATGCAAACTAGTCTTTGGCAGAAAGAATATTTTATAGATGGTGCATGTCTAGTGAAGTGTCATACACAACACCTACATGACATACCAGTGTCTCTACACTCCTTGGTTAAGAGGACAACCAACGACTATGACATACAACGATCTACACCTAATACACTATCGTCCTATAATAATGTATCATTTAATCGTGAACAAATTTAAGGACTAGATGATATATCCTCTCTATATCACATAAAAGTAGTCCTAAGGACTTCATTACATAAGAGTTCATTACAAGAAGATGTAAAATATGATTAATAGCCAGAATAAATATTTTATTCAATATAATTCATATACAATTATAACAATAGCTCAACCGTCTACAAGCTAGATGATTGGCTTTGGGATACATTTTTCAACAAATTTATGTCCTAATTTACTACAAGCATAACATGTAATACTAGAGGATGTAGGTACAATTTTTTTTTGAATTACTTCTATTATTTTTGGGTTTAAAACCTAGGCCTACTTTGCTGAAAACTGCTCTTTGGCTATTCAAAAGCAAGTTTAGTTTTTTCAAACTATAGGTAAATTTTTTAACAAACGGTTTCACTTTTTCAAGTTTATCTTTGTACTTCTTATTTTCTTGCAAAAATTCTTTGTTTTGTTTAATAAGTTTTTCATTTGTCATAAAAACTTTATCCTTTTTAAGAGAATCATTTTCTTTCAAAAGATCTTCCTTTTCATTTTTCAAAATAGTAATTTGATCATTCAAATTTTTTTTCTTGCAGTAAACTATCATTATCTATCAAAAACTTATTATTTATTTTAGATAGATCCAAATTTTGCTTTCTCAATTCTTTATTTTTTATTTTTAGTTTTTGATACTCTATAACAAGTTCATCAAAAACATTACGTAATTCTTCAAAAGTAAATTCATTTTTAGTTCAGATCTTACCCCTTCTTCATTGGCTATGAAGCAAATGTTGGCTACCTCTTGCTGTTCTTCAAAGGAGCTTGAGTCTTCATTCTCACTCCATGTTGCCATCATTGCCTTCTTTTTGAATTTCTTTTTGTCCTTTTTGAGAGTAGGGCAATCCATTTTGTAATGTCCAGGCTTTTTATATTCAAAACATCTTAGTTTCTTCCTTTCCTTTTCTTTTTCTTTCCTCTTATTGGGCTCTCCTCTTTATGGCTTATTCTTATAGTTAAACCTCTTCTTTCTTAGGAATTTCTTAGATTTTCTTGAGATGAGAGCTGTTTCATCTTCCTTATCTTTCTCATCTGAGTCATCACTAGAATCTTCCTTGGGACTTGAATGCAATAGCCTTCTTTTTCTTCTCATTGTACACCACCTTCTATTTTAAGGATAGCTATAGGTCATCAGTGATCCTAGGAGTTGCTCAAGAGGAAGAGTGTTGACATCCTTTGCTTCTTCAATAGCAATAACTTTTAGATCCCAAGAGGATGGAAGAGACTTGAGGATTTTGTTAACAAGTTTAGCATTAGATACAACTTTACCCAAACTCCTCATACCATTAACAATATTAGTAAACCTAGTATACATTTCACTAATTGTTTCATTTGGTTCCATCCTAAAATCTTATAGGTATGAATGAGCATGTTAACTTTGATGGTCTTCACTTGATGTGTACCCTCATGAGTAACTTCAAGTGTGTCCCAAATTTCTTTAGCAGAGGTACAGTTAGATATTCTATTACATTCACTTGGATCTGGTACACAAAATAATAAATTTATGGCCTTTGCATTAAGCTCTGCTTGCTTAATGTCATTCTCATCCCAATCTTCTTCTAACTTAGGGGTGGGAATTTCATTAACCAAGATAGTGGGTAATGAGGAGCTTCAACTATGGTCTTCCAAATGTTATAATGTATGGCTTGAATGTATATGCGCATGCATGTCTTCCAGTATGTATAATTTATGCCATTAAAAAGTCGGGGACGGTTTGAGGCTTGACCCTCAACAATACCAATAACAATTTGGGCTGCCATTAGATCTTTGACTCAAGATCGTTAGACCTAAACATTGAGTACCAAGCTTTGATACCACTTGTTGCCCAGTGTAGCAACCCAAGAGAGGGGTGAATTGGATTTTTAAAAATTTAAACTGAAGCAAGTATGTGCTGAACTAGCTCTTCTATAGTATTTCTCTTCTTTGAATTCTTTGCTTTGGTGCTCTCTTCAAATTCTTGCTTGACTTCCTTTTCTTTTCTTCAAATTTTTAGAAGTTTCTGAGATAAAAGTAAGACCCTCTAGTTGTAGGAACACATCACTCCCAGAAGATAGAGTAGGTGAATCTCTCATATCTTCTTTCTTTTCTAAAAATCTTGACTTCATTCGTCGAAATTATGGTCCTTATCCAATCACCGTCAATGACCAGCATAATAATGTTTCCTATATGAATGTAACCAATCATAACATGTATCTTTATTACATTGTGGATAGGCCAATTATCCTTTCGTGCTCCAACCTGACAAGTATCTATATGCAGGGAAATCATTTATGGTTCACAATAATGCAGCATGCATGTTGAACCTCTCGCCTCTCGGAGCATCATATATGTCAACCCCATTCCATAAAATATTTAATTCATGAATGAGAGGTTGTAAGTAAACATCAATGTTGTTACCAGGTCCATGTGGACCTGGTATAAGAAAGGATAGAAATATATTAGGCCATTTCATACACTCCCATGGTGGCAAAATATTAGGCAGCAAAATGACCGGCCAAATGCTATAGCTTACACTCATATTACCAAAAGCAATAAATCCATTGCTTGCCAAGCCAAGACGAACATTTTGAGAGTCAAATCCAAAATCATTAATGACATCAAGAGATTTCCAACAAGATGAATCAGTTGGATGTCTCAAGATGCCATCTACTTTTCACTCTTCTTTATGCCATCTCATTTTGTTGCCAATTCAGAGTATAGGTACATCCTCTAAAGTCTTGGGATTAATAAAAAATAGCGAAGGATCTTTTTGAACTTTCTTTTCCCTTTATGACCATAATAATTTTTTTTTCAATCCATCTATCCTCTTCACATTTTGGACAACTTGAACAATCTTTATTCTCCTCCCTCCAATACAAAATGCAATCATTCGAACATCCATCTATCTTTTCATAACTATAACCTAATGTGGCAACAATCTTTTTAACTTCATTATAAGAATTTGGATGTGCATTTCCATCTGGAAGTAGGAGTTTATACAACTATATCATCAAATCAAAAGTCTTTTGGGACATTCCAGTCATGCACTTAATGTTGAACAAACGGAGAACAAAAGAAAGCTTCTTGAAACTCTTACAACCTTCAAATAATAGTTTTTGTGTATCTTCAAGCAACTTCTTTAATCCATTTAAAAATTTATCTCCATCTCCTAGACCAGTATCGCCATATTCAAATTTCTTGTCATCATCAGCTCCAGCTTTAAGTGCATCTAGTACCATTTTATGTATGCCATCATCCTTAGTGCAATCTCCACTTGTGCTATTTATATTAGAAGGAATACTATGAGTTGAAATACCAGAATGCAATTCTCAAAGTCTCTTATCTCTAATAACTCCATTAAAAGCTAAATGTACTCTAATTGTATCTTTGTCATAGGTTAGACCATAAACACACTATAGACAAGGACACTTAAATGCATTTCTATCCAATCTCCAACATGCATACTTGATAAATCCATCAACTCCCTTCAGGTACAATACTATTCCCTAAAAAAAAAATGTTGAGAAAAATGAGAATCTAAGTATTATATATATACAAATTTTAGCCTTATAAATCAATCTTTGATACCTTGGTACATTCAACCAACTCCAATCTATGTCTATATATATATATGTATCTAAAATAAACATAAAAAAAAAATATTTAATGGATATTGAGATATTTTTTTTTGAAAGGCTAACATACAATGATCAATAACAAAAAGTGAGCATACCTTGAGTTGCACTCCTCCGCTTGATGGTAACAAAGCAAGGAAGACGAAGATCTCAAATTTGCATTCAAAAGCCTCCTAATGGAGATTGGACTCAAGCGAGTAGTCGAACAACCTCACCTAGTAGATAATTTGAACCATCACAATGATTGCCACATCATAGCCGTTCATCCAATAGACCAATCAAATTGCAAAGCAAATGTATGGTAGGTAACAGTCATCTCTCAATTGATTTTGAATTATTTAAATACAAGAGGATAACTTGGCGAGTGACCATAGGATTAGTGCACTAACTCTGGTCCATTTAATAATTAGGCATCTCTCAATGGTTGTTAGTTAATTTTTGTGACCTATCCATTGTAGAGCTATCAATGGGTTGGGTTTGGGTAAGAACCTAGATATCCAGATCCAAACCCGATCTTAACTACTGGATCCAGACTCAAACTCGAATGCCTGATGGGGTCTAATTTTAAAGTACCAGATCTGGACCCGAATGGATCTCGGGTATCCAGACCTGAACCCAAACTCGAATGGATGATTACATTCAATTGTTTCACCTTCAATTAGCATAAAACCAGCATAGAAGAGGCAAGAACAGTAAGCTAGCCACACTTAATAGCACTAGCATTAGAGAATAGCAACATCTATGTATTGTTCATACATTTTCTTGAATTATTAGTGATTCATGAATAATTCATTAGTAAATCATAAAACTTGTGAACAACTAGGCAATTTTCGAGTAATTTGTATACTGAGAATAAACTCAGATTTTCCAATGACTTGGAGAATGTTGTTACCCTGGCATAGGCAATATTTAACCCTCTTTGCCTATTATATCATCCATCTTTAGTTTTTTTATTTTTAGAAAAAAAAAATCATCAAGGACTCTTTCAATCATATCCTCTCACTTACACATTTGCAACATGTGTAATAAGCATAGTATACCAGACCACCACCAAGTGCTCTACCTCTCAAAGTAATTTAGCAATCTCATCTTGTTTCACATTAGCAACACACACATACATGCATGCACGTGGAGAGAGGCAGAAGTCTTGCACAGGAGAAAACAACCAAATATATTGCTCCAAAATACTGTATGCAGATTGCAATTTCCACTTTATATTTAGTACCCCATAAGAAGCCAGCCACCAGAACTGACATTCTGTGATACCCAATGCTCACCAGAACTGACATAGGTCCTTATAATCCCAAATCATTGCATCTCACTTTTTTTTCTCTCAATAAAAATGAAAATCTGCAACAATGAACCAACATACGAAGATCAGCAATGATGTGGAACAATTGGTTATCTTTAAAACCATAAAATAAACAACCAATCCTACTCGAAATCTAGAACATATTCGCTATTCTCTCTATGTTTCTTATAGAAGAACCCAAAAATCAAATCAATAAATAAAAAAAAAAATCAAAATTTGACATCAGAGAAAGCCACGATAGATTAAAATCCAAAGAAGATAAAAAGATCAAAGAAGAGAATGAAACGAAGGAACACTAACCGTAGGTGTTGGTCGGTCAGGAAGCGATAAGAATGATCGGGGGCGAAGAGCGAAATGAAAGCAAGAAAGGGAGGACTTACAGGTTCTTCTCTCGCGAGGGTTTAGACTGGGATTCGTCTAGCATTCGATAAGGAGAATGAGCAATGGAGGGGTAGCATATTAGGGTGTGGGGTTTCATAAGTCAGCTTCTGACGGAGAATGCGGACACCAAAAACTGCCAATACGTGCACATAACCAGATCACCTGCGGATGGTGAAGATAACTTTTTATAGAGATTTCTATGCAAGCGCAAGATCTGCCTTCCACGATTGATGGAAGATCCATCATGTTTCGTTTAGTTAGTGAGGCTGATTGGTTTCTGATATTTGTCCAGATATCAGAACGTTCATGTTTCGTGGGAACTTTATGGCATTGCATGTGCAAGTTCTCTTGTATTACAAAGTCTATTTATTAATCTATCATAAATTTTATGCCAATTGCGTGCTTGGTAGACCCCCGAACTTTATAAAATATATCATATTACATTACATTATATTATATTATTTAAATATATATTATATTATATTTTTAGTAAGGTCTCGGGTCTGGATATTAAATATCCTGATCTGATCCATTTATGTTATAGTTAATCGAATCCAAGTTTGGAATAGCTCTAGATCTAGGATCAGTTTTAATTTTTTTGGACACTCTTTTCTTGGTATACCAATATTTATCCATTATATTTGATTTACTTACGTTTAATAGTTGAAACATAAGTTACAAATTGATTATAGCATTTTCATATTTGCCAAACGTGGATATATATAACCTTTCTTTTAGAATTTGAACTTTTACTCATGTATGTATTTAAATGTCTTAAAAGCATGGGTGTATGTGACTTTTTTTGTAGTGTTGTGTATTTATGTAACAATGTGATTGTGCTCAATAATGATATGCAGCAGAATAAAAGCAAAATAAATATGAGCAAATAATAAGAAAAAGCAAGCAATCATAAATACAAAGATGTATAGTGGTTCGATGCAATCCAAATACCTACATCCACTCTCCAAGCTATCCCTTGGGTATTTCTACTATAATCACCAAGATTATAGCCAACTTATTTTCCGGGCTCACAAGTTAAAATCCTTAGTTGGTTTTGTCACTTAGGCTCACCAACAACATTTCTTTCAAGCCAACCCTAGGCTTGAATTTCAATTTACGGCTTGGAAGGGCCTAACCCTAGTTTCAATAGCCTTGAAACTAGTTACAATAATTAGAATCAAATGTATAGTAATAAGCACAAGAAAAACTCTCAAAAGAGTAGAAATAAATGTCGATGAAGCTCTTCTTGAATGTTTGAGTTGTATCCTTCTTGAATGATGTCAATGAACACTTTTGAAAAATGATTTGAAGGCATAACAACAAGATTGAAGGCTTTTTCAGGTGGAATCTTCTTTATGGCTCACTCTTGTCTTTTCAAAGGCTTTTCTCAGAAGATAAGATTTGTCTCTTGTGTCTTACTTTTTTCTTGTCTTTCTCTTGAATATTCAACAAGTTTTGGTGAGTGATAAATAGTCCAAAAATCTTCAAAAAATCATTGGTGACCGTTAGAGTGAAGAAACTAGCCGTTTGGAGCTGTTTGAAACAAATCTGAACTTCTAATAATATAGCCGTTATTGTTGTCAAAATCTATGAGTCAACCTATGAGTCGACACTTGGGTCGACACTTGAGTCTTCATGAGTCGACACTTGGATCGGCTCAAGGTATAATTCTTAAATTTCCAAGATTCTGCTTCATTTTTGTTCTCAAGCTATGAGTCAACCTATAAGTCGACACTTGAAACTGTGAGTCGACACTTGAGTCAGCACTAGGCAAAAAGTTCTGAAATGACACTGTTCTATTTCCTTTCCTGTCTCAGGCCTTAAGCTAATTTGTGAGTCGACACTTAAATCTTGTGAGTTGACACTTAGATCTTGTGAGTCGACCCTTCATTTAAGTCCAAAAAATGATGTTCTGTCTAATTCTATTCTCAGGCCTTGAGTTGATCTGTGAGTCGATACTTGAATCTTATGAGTCAATACTTAGGTTGACACTTGAGTCGACACTTGGCATGCCAACTAAAACTCTGCATGCCAATCTTCAAAGGTGTCGACACTTGCTTAATGAGTTGACACTTGAATCGATACTTAGGTCGATACTTGGTCTATGCCATTTCCAAAAAGTATGACAAACTCCAAAATTTTTCAAGTTTTGTCCATTAGACTTTTAGTTTCTTCTCCATAAAGATCAAAGTGATCATTTTCATGACATTCCAAGGTGAGAAGACCGCTTAAACATTGAAATTCATCTTGCTTTGATGTCAATGACTTTGATACTTTTGTGTAGCGAATTTGATGTATCTATAACCTGATTCATAACTCTAATTAAAATATTAGTACCAAACATATACTCAACATTTTGTTATTCATCAAAATCAAGGGCTAGAGCTAA
Organism: Areca catechu; assembly: GCA_021397845.1. Taxonomy (NCBI): domain Eukaryota; kingdom Viridiplantae; phylum Streptophyta; class Magnoliopsida; order Arecales; family Arecaceae; genus Areca; species Areca catechu. The sequence continues at coordinate 57,039,117 of CM038047.1, read as the reverse complement.
CAAAGTATTACTCAAAATTAGTAATTGATATACTCTCCATTGAGAGAAACTTGAAGTTGAGGAAAGAGCTACCCGCTTGATAAAAAAAAGGAAAGTTCTAAACATTGATTTTTCACCGAATAACTAGGCACCTTTGTCTAAGTAAGCATTATTGTTCATATCAAAAAGTGGGCAATATGAAGACATCGCCAAAAAAAGTTAGGCAGTGTGAAAGCTATCTTAGCTCATGTGCTTAATTTGGGGGTGTATAGAAAATTAACCAAAGTAGGTGATAGGTGAAGATACCATTATTCCTTATAAGTTAATGCCAAAATACTAAATTAGCCATCATAAACACAAGTATTGTACATCTTTGAATAAGCTCTAAGAAAGCTTTTGATAGTTTTGACTATGAAATTTACTTTGAAAATTCAATACTTAGTTAGTGATACTAGCTAGCTTCATTTAATCTTAAGCCTAGACCTAGCTTTGCAAGGGAAGATCTTAGTGATACATGATTCTATTCTAATTATATTGCTAAGGGACTAGCAATGATTAAGTTGGGGGTGGGATAAGTCTATTAATTATTCTAATTTAACCATTAAAATAAAAATTAATTAATATATATTTATTAAAAATTAATATTTTTTATTAAAGTTTTATAGAAAAATAGTCTATAAATGAAAAAGCTCAATTTTTGAAGTCCAACAGTACAGACGACACTCAAATCAAAATTTGGACATGCCTAGAATCAGAGTTTAAAGTTGTTAAAGGAATTGCATGATTTTTGGAGTAGCCAGTCCATCGTGAACCGGCCGCTCGGTCTACAGAACATTAGCTGGTCCACTAGCAGCCATGAATTAGAGCCAGTCCATGGGGCAATTCCATGGACCACTGACCTTTTCGAGCACCGTTCTTGTCGGAGAAGCCATTGGGGAGCTTTTCCTCACCACTCGTGGCTGGAGGACACACCAGAAGATAGTTTCTGGTCGGGAGGAGCTGCTCGAGCACCACCTACATGGATTTTTCTTTCCTTCTTCATTCGGTCACTACCACCGCCTCCCATCACCGTCGACAAACCACCCCTTGACTTGAGAAGCTTTCTAGTTGCTGCCCTTCATGTTTCTGTCTCTTCTTCCTTTGATTGGCCACCCAAACCACCATTTGCCTTTGTCAAATGCCACTTCAAACCACTGTCCAACCGCCAACCATCTTAGATCAAAAAAATGAAAGAATATATTTCTTCTTTGGACAAACATATGCCCTTTACTGATCACTTTGATAGAGAAGACTAGATAAAGAATACCTAATGGAAAGCTTGGGAAAACTTGTGCCACTCTACCTGATTACTTCAATAAAGATAATATTATTAAAAAAATATTATTAATAATATTTTCTTAAATTATCATAATTTCAAGATCCTAGGATTGGAGTTCCATCCAAATCTTTTAAGTTATATATCTTAGGTCTGTTGACTTTGATAATTTAATAATATTTTTTTAATTATCATAACTCCAAGATCTTAGGATTGGAGTTCCATCCAAATCTTTTAAGTTATATATCTTAGGTTTGATGACTTTTGATATTTTGTATGGTCCTTCCCAGTTAGGTGCAAGTTTTTTTTGTTTTATTGGTTTTGAGACTTCATCTTATCGAAGAATAAGATCTTCTTGTTGAAAGATTTAAGTTTTGACTCTTAACATGTAATATCGAGCAACTGTCTATTTGTAAGTTGTTATTTTTATGTAAGCCTTCTATTGAGTTTTTTCCAAGAATTGAGACATGCTCATAATGTTTTCTAATTGGTTCTTTCATCATACTCCCTTACTTAATAAAAAACTAAGCTAATTTTTGAAGGGATAATCGCTTCTATCCCATAAGTCAATTTGAATGGTGTTTCACCTATTAAGGTACAAGAAGTTGTTTGATAGAACCAAAAAATACTATTCAACTCATCGACCTAGAAGCCTTTCACCTGGTCAAGTTAAGACTTCAAGCCTTAAAAAATAGTCTGATTAGTTACTTCTATCTTTCATTTGATTGTAGGTATTCCATTGATACAAACCTCTATTTAATATATAGATTCGAGCAAAATCTTTGAAATCTCTTATTATCAAACTACCTTTTATTATCGGAGACAATACACTTGGACAATCTGAATCGATAGATAATAGACTTCTAGATGAAGTCTTGAACTTTTTTCAGTTATATGGACTAAGAGCTCAGCTTCGATCCTCTTTGTAAAGTAGTCAATTATTACCGATAAGAATTTTTTTTGCCTAGTTGCCATTGGAAAAGGTCCAAGGATGTCAATTCTCCACATATCAAATGGTTAAGGGGCTAGAATCTAAGTGATCACTACAGATAGCTTCTTTTGGATATTAACAAACTTTTGACATCGATCATAGTTTTGGATAAAGTCTAAAGCATCTTTCATGATAGTAAGTTAGTAAAATTTTTGCTTGAGGACTTTGTAGGCTAATGATCTTTCTCTGATATGACAACCACAAATACCTTCATAAACTTTTCAAAAGCATATTCAGCTTCTAAAGGATGTAGGCATCGGAGAGAGGCATTGTAAAGGACATTTTGTAGAGCTACCCATTTAGGAAGATATACCATAGAGCTTGCTGCCTGATCTCTAGGGCTTCTCTTTCATTTGCTAAAAAATCTCTGACAATTTGATTAATCCAGTTTGGCTCATATTCCATGTAGATAATAGGAGCTTCTTCAATACTAAAAGCTTCCAAGTATTCAATAACGACTCATTTTGAAAGATTTGAATAGTTCAAAATAGCAAGATATGATAGAGCATCTATTATGGCATTCACAAATCTGGGTATCTATTAAATTTCTAAAATTTTGAAACTTAGAAATAACTCTTTAGTTTTCTGAAGATATATGATCATGGTGGGTTCCTTAGCTTCATATTCCTCTCATACTTGTGCGACGACTAGTTGTGAGTCAAAGAGGACTTTGATTTGATCAATGCTAATCTCTTTAACTATATTTTGATGGTAAATAGAGTCTCATATTCAGCCTTATTGTTGGTAGTATGAAAACTAAATCTTAAGACATATTCCATCACTACTCTATCAGGATTTGTGAGGATTAATTCAGCTCCACTTTCTTAGAAATTTGAAGCACCATCGATATACAAGATCCAAGATGGAGTGGTTAGTTCTTCTATTCTCTTTTTTGCCTTCTTTCTATCGGGTATTGTACACTTGATGATGAAGTCAGGAAGGACTAAAATTTCGTAGTATAACAAGGTTTGTATTTAATATCAAACTCTCTAAATTCAATAGCCCACTTGGCTAGTATCTCAAGATGTCTAGTTTTTGGAGTATAGATTTCAAAGGCTAATCTATTAAAATAACAATAGCGTGGGACTAAAAGTATGGCTGAAATCTTTTAAAGGTAGTAACAACAACATAAATCATTTTCTCTACCTTGGAATACCTAATTTCTATATCTCTTAATATTTTGCTAGTATAGTAGTAGGCTTTTGTATGCTTGCATCTTCTCTCACCAAAATAGAGCTAATGGTATTAGAAAAAATAGATAAGTAAATATAAAGTTACTCATCCACTTTTGACCTTGATAATAATGAAAGAGAACTAAGATACTTCTTTAGGTCCTCAAAGGCTGATCCGAAGACGAAGTGTGTCTACCCGAAGATGAAGGAGATGCTTCACATGGAGTCTGTTTGGGTACTCCATGTAGATGGGGCCTCCAACTCTGCTAGATATGGAGCAGGCCTCATACTGGCTGAACCAGATGGGCACATAGTGGAGTACGCACTCCGATTTTCCTTTTGAGCTTCGAACAACCAGGCCGAATATAAAGCCCTACTTGTAGGACTTCGAATCGCCAAGAGCTTAGGGGTTCAGAGACTCTAGGCCTTTTCGAACTCCCAGTTAGTGGTAAACCAAGTTAAAGGAGAATTTGAAGTTAGAGACCCTACCATGGTACAATACGTGGAAAAGGTACAAGCCCTATCTTCTCAATTGGAGTTCTTCGAAATTATTCATGTTCCCCGATCGGAGAACTGCCGGGCAGATGCATTATCTAGACTTGCCACCACCACTCCGGAGTCCCTTGGTCGCACATTCATCGAACACCTTGAAACTCCAAGTATAGTTGAAGAGACTTCGGAGGTGCACCAAATCGAGACCAAACCTAGCTGGATGGATCCCATCCTCAAGTTTTTAAATGAGGGTGTACTGCCTGAAGACAAAGTAGAGGCCAAAAAGATCCGCTGGATGGCGTCCTAATATGTCATCTTAGACGGGACTCTCTACAAAAGATCATTTTCTTAGCCTCTGCTGAAATGCTTGGGACCATTAGATGCTGACTATGCTTTGAGGGAAGTCCATGAAGGAATATGTGAAGATCACCTGGGGGGCAGGTCTTTAGCGTATAAAATAATACGCTATACTATTGGCCCTCCATTCAAAAAGATTCAGTCAACTTCGTACAGAGATATGATCAATGCCAGAGGTATGCCAACATACAGAGATAGCCAGCGAGTCATTTAACCTAGCTGACAGCACCTTGGCCTTTCGCCCAATGGGGCATGGATATCCTTGGCCCATTTCCACCGAAGTCTGGGTAAAGAAAGTTTTTCATTGTAGTAATCGACTACTTTACTAAGTGGGTCGAGACCGAACCACTAGCTCATATCATGAAAAGCAAAGTCGAGAACTTTGTCAGGAATTTCATCATATACCAGTTTGGAATTCCGCATACAATTATCATCGACAACGGAAGGCAGTTTGACAACCCGAAGTTCAAAGACTTCTGCGCTCGGTACCATGTGCAACACAGGCTAACCTCCGTTGCCCATCTATAATCTAATGGAGAAGCTGAAGTGATGAATCGAACCATTCTCCATGGCCTGAAGATGAGGTTAAACGCTGCCAATGGACTTTGGACAAAAGAGCTAACCTCCGTTCTCTGGGCATACAAGACAACCCCAAAAACGGCCATCGACGAATCTCTGTTCAACTTGGCATATGGTACCGAAGCAGTCCTCCCTATTGAAGTCTCCCACCAATCTATGAGAATTGACAAGTATGAAGAGCCTAAGAACTCTGATCGCAGAAAAGTTGACTTTGATCTACTACCAAGCACCAGGCTCCAAGCTCAAATGAAAATGGCAACATATCAACAAAAAGTTGCCAAATATTACAATTCTAGAGTAAAAGAGCAAATCTTCCGCATTGGAGACATGGTGCTACGAAGAACTGAAGTGTCTAGGCCAATAGAACAAAGCAAGCTTTCTTCCAACTGGTTAGGACCATACCAAGTCGGAGAAGTCATACATCCAGGAATGTATCGACTCAAGACCCTGGATGGTAAAGTTATATCCCGGCCCTGGAATGTACAAAACCTTTGCAAGTATTATCAATAAACAGGCCCCAGCATCTTTTATGAAAATCTGTTCAACTCTAAATAGCACGTTGCACCAGTAAAATGACAATGATTTTCATGGCCCGATCAAAAGAATGGTCAGTAGCGCAAAGGCGAGTCTTATCCACTCACCTTATCAGTATGCCCGACGAGCACAACAGATAGCCCAATCAGGCTACCAAATGATCGAAGGTGCAGGGATGGTTCATGCAACCTATCCTACGGTGAATCCGAAGAAGCGCCGGGGCGGGCCTAACCAGCCTACCTTATACTGAAGAAAAGCACAGGGATAGTTCATATAACCTATCCTATGGCAAGTCCGAAGACGCACCGGGACGGGCCTGAATAGCCTACCTTAACCACGATAAGGATGCACAGGGATGGCACAAATGCCTTACCCTATGGTAAATTCGAAAATGTGCTGAAGTGAATCTACATCTCTCACCCTATCAATAGCAAACATTTGATGAAATGGCTTAATTGATCCCATCCCATCTGCAGATCCCTAATGGCTTTGCAAAGTCTACACTTTCATCGTATCGCAAAGTCTACACTTTGTAGCATTTTAAGGCACACCATTCACAGAGAAGGAAAGAAGTGAAAAGAAAGTTAATTTCTTCATTTCATTTTTGAAATTTTACACAAAAAAAAAGAAAAAAAAAAAGAAAAAGAAAACATAGCAAATATTAGGAAAGCAGATTTAAGAACCACCTGCCGGTCCTTTCCCATGCCAGCAGGGGATGTCCAAGTTCTGGAAGGAGGATGGGGAGGCTCCGGAGTCCCCTTTTGAGTCAGACTCTGACTCCTCTTCGAAGCTAGAGTCAAATTCGTGGCTGGAGAAGGAGACATAAGGCCTAATATTTTCCAAGCCCTTCAAATGATAGAACTTGAAAGCCTTGTCCCGATACTCCCGGAACCCCCGGTGGTAAGAGTCCAGAACTGCCTTGGCGACCTCGTCCTTATAGGTAGAAGATGCCATGAAATTTGAGGCGGCCTCCATCGCCTTTTTTCTGGCTTCCTCCATCTCTGCAGTGGCCGCCTCGACTCGAGCCCTGGCCTCCTCCAAACGGGCCTCCAAGAGACGAACCTTTTTCTCTAGGTGAGCGACAATCCCCTGCTAATCATCATCGTCGCTTCCCCAGGGAGCCTTCAAACTAGGCTCGCCCTTTACCCGGGCACTGGAGGCCCTCTTCTTAGCCGCCTTTCAAAGATCGAAAATGTTAAACTTCATCTTGGTGATGCACTAAGGGAAGAGGGGCAACTTTCGAAGTTGGTGTTTGAAGTTTCGATGGCCTACGAAAGGGAAGAGCAGGGTCCTATTTAAAGAGATCCTCCACTCATGGACGGCCGCAGAGAAACGTGCTCCATACCTTTCTCCAGACATGCTAGGTAATGCCACGTGTTGAAACGATGCCTTGGAACCCATGTGGCTGCTCTGAGAATGGTACGATGGCCAATAACTGCTCTCGAGGAGGGAGACCATCGGTGCTTCGAACCCAGAATCATCTCCCTCGAACGGTTACAACATTAATGGCCATTTCTCAGAAAGAGAAAATCTGGCGGCACCCAGGATGCGTAGGGATGCGACCGTTTGAATATCCATGCACTCGACACGAACAATGAAAAATATGCTTAATGTTCCTTAACCAGTGATCAATGGGAAAATGACACCTGTCCACCATGTCCCTTCCAAGACTAAAGGAATAATCACAATGGGTAACTGACATAAGCCTAATCGAGGTCCAGAAATTGACAGTGGCATTCCAATCTTATTTCAGAATTCATCCTCAGTCAAACCAAGAATATCGATGTCAAACTAAATAGTCTTCGGCTTACCTACCGGAGAGGAACCATACCAAAAAAGATCAATTCAAAAGCGACTATCTTGAAAAAGAATTAGCCATTTATTTCAAGGATGAAAAACCCCCATCCAGATGGAAGACATTACAGATAGTTGAAAAAAGAGAAAATACAACAAGTTTACTCCTTGCCAACCTCTTCGGTAGTCAAAACAAGAGTAAGGGTTGACACCGTTTCAGGCTGAACCTTGGAGTCTTCAGCTTTACCCTTCAGATCGGTAAGCAAGGACAAGTCCAGGCTGGGGTAAAGTTCCTTAATTTTACCCAGGCAATCGGTGTAACCCAAAGCATATCTCTCCGATGTGACTTTGCTTGCCTCATCCTTGAAGGCCTGAGAACTTTTGTAGGCCTCAACGACCTTCGAAGACCTCTCTTCAGTCTGCACAGCTTTTCGGTTAGCCGCTGAAAGGCTTGCCTCCAATCCATCGATTTTTCTTTTCAGTTCGGCCAGATGAGCCTTCGACTCCTCAACATCCCAAAGGGTCTCCCTCAACATCCATTTAAGATAAACCACCTTCCTCCTCTTCTCCTGCATAATGATTGCCATTTCAGCTGCCTGCGCCTGAAGAGTACCCATCTGTCTTCTCAAGATGTTGTTCGAGGCAACTGCCTTGCCCATCTCTCCTTCTGCAGCTGCTCGAAGCTTTTCGGTGGCATCTTTCTCAGCTACAACTAAGGTCATTCGGCTTCGAAGGTCTTTGCTATAGTTGATGGATCCGCGAGCACCTTTCTCCAACAAGGAAAGGTCACGAGAAATCTACAGAATAGGGAGTACATACAAGATCAGTTCAATCGATGAATGCGGATAGCTAACATGCATGTCGGAGGTTACCTGCTATATCCCAAGAAGGACAGCAGGAAAGGGATCCCCAGATTCCTGCCTCCCGACTCCAGTGGCAGGGGTATCGCACCCCACCGGATCTCTCTCTCCCGCGACCGGAGTCGCAAGCTTGGCATCTTTGATGTACGAGGAAATCACACCAACATCTCGTGGGCTTGACCTCACAGATGGCCTGGCTGGCAAAGCTCTCCCGGGAGAAACCAGTTCCTCCGCTGAGGAAGAACCTATCTTGACAAGATCATTACTCCCGGCCTGGTCGCACGGCAACGCCAACACATACCTTCGCCTTCGATCTAATCTCTTCACTTGGAAGCCTCTCGTTGGCTTCTCCCTGGCTACCCACCTGAGTTGTGCTAGGTTCGGCCTCATGCCGCGACAAACCCTCAGAACGGTGTGAGGATTGGAAGGCAAGAACGGTGTTGGAAATGGTGTTGCCAGGAGCGAATGGTAGTCGATCCAAGGAAATCCTCTTCCTTATGTCAAGACGGGTGAGGCCCAGGTCAAATGCCCTCGTTTGCAGTGGGCTCCTAGACATGCCACGTGCGTCCGTCCTAATAAATCAGGGCCTCAACTAGTGTGCTGGGAGGGACAGCTAAAAGGCTGCAGCCACGATGATCCCTATTCCCAAGCACAATCATTATGGCCCTGGTCACCACCACCTCTTCAGGCGACAACATGATAGTCACTACACCCTCGGTAAGTCGGTAAGCCGGTAAGCCAAAGATTCCTCTCACATAGGAACTTCCCTACATGTTTTGCAGTCTAAAAGGAGGAGCCTATGTTCATAAGAATCGACTCAACAAAGGGCTGCATGATTCAGTCCATCACTAAAACCAATGACTCTACCTAAACCAAGTTTGAAAAATGCCATACCTAGACCGTATCATAGTATACACAAAAAAGGAAGGATACTCATTAATTCAGAAGAATTCATTGGTTACATGCCAAATGAAGAAAAAGAAGGGATACATAGCCCAAAGCCCGACAAGTCCCTACAGATCAGCCGAAAAAGACTCCGCGTTGGCAGTATAGAGTATCTCATCAATCTGGGCAGAAAGGATCTCCTCAACCTGGGCCAAGGCTGGAGAACCTTCAGCCTGGACTCCCTCTTCAGCCTGGATCAGAACTATGCTCGGGTCCTGGACCGGAGCTGCACTCAGGTCCTCAGCTATGATCGGGATTTCCTCACTCCGGCTTGGCATCTCTTCAACCTCCTCAGCGGCCCCAATCTCCTCCTCTTCTTCCTCCTCGATGTCAAATGCAGGGATGCTAGAAAGATCGAGATTGGGGAAGACCACGTTGACCTTGGCGAGTCCATCATTAAAGCCATGTTGATAGCTATACAAGCTTGCTTTGTTCATTTCCATTTTGAACTGTGAAGATTTTCTGAAATCCTCAACAGCTCTAGTCTCCTGCTCTCTCATGGCTTTGGACTCCCTCTTGGCTGCTTCGGCCTCCAGGACCGCTTCTTCAGCTTTTGAAGATGCCTCTTCGGCTCTCGAAGATGCTTCTTTAGCCCTCTTGGTCGCCTCCTCAGCCACTCTAGCCAGGTCTTCAGCCCTCTCCTGGTTCTCCTTAGCCAAATGTACCAAGGAGTCAATCTATTTCTTATTCCTCCTTAACTCCACCTCCTACCCTGAGATTGTCAAGTGGGCATTCTTCAGTTTGCCCTTGAGGCCCTGAACTTCAGCATCCACGCGAGTGAGCTGATTCTCCATGGACTACTTCAGTTCCTCGGCCACCTCCCTTTCGGCTTTGGCCACGTGGAGCTCTTCCTTCAAGCTATGAATGAGGCTATCAACATTTCCTAGGCCCTCTTCCATAAAAGTAATGTCGAAGACCAGCCACCAGCAAAACAAGGTATAAGACCAATCACGAACTGAACAACTCATCAGGCAAGGGAGAGGCGATAAAGATCTCACCTATTACAGGGAGGAATAAGCAAAATCAGATACCCTAGCGAGGCTTCGACCCCGGACAATTACCAAATCATGAGGCAGCAAGGTATCCTTCAGTGCCCACATGGCAATGGCAGGGACCAGAAGACCCCCGATGAGGGAAAACTTCGAAGAGTCCACGGGATGACTCCTACTTAGAGGAACATCCCGGACGGACTCCCCCTCGACTTGCGGTGCCTTGCCCCTATTCACTGAAGGGGGGCAAGGCGACGGTGCATTGACCATTGGAGATGGACTCTCCCTTATCTGAACTGGAGAGCTGACCGTCGGCAAAGACTCAACTGGCAGAGGCCCTCCTGGAGCCTCCATCGCTGATACCCCATCTCCTCCAGATGTTCCTCTAGAGGATGAGGCGCTTCTACTTCTCTCAAGATCATCGTCCCGGGTCTTCTTCTGGACCTCTAATCCTGAAGCAGGAGCCTAAACCGCCTTCCTTTTGGAGGATTGGCGAAGCCAACCCAAGCTAGGCTTCATTCCACTACCTATGGATGAAAATACCCTTCTGAATCAGCTGGACCACAAAGGAGTTAGAAAAGGAGAGCTAAAAACTTCCACCACTTATACCTAACACAAGTAACTCGCTAATCCCTATGAGATGGAGATCCTTTCCTCCAACATTTCGCGGATGGGAATGGCCTCTGAACCGGTCAGTAAGGTATAATCGGACTGATCGGCTGCCAAAACCTTTTTCCCATCATTGGCAACCAGGCATGGCTCCCTCCACTTGCTACTGAAACCCCACAGTTCAGTAGATGAAACATAAATAAAATTGGGCTTCCATCCATGAATAGCGCTGGGCATATCCTTTATGATCTTGCGACCAGGCCGAGGACCAATCACCCACCATCCGCGACCATGAAAATCCCTCTTGAGAACAAAAAAAGCGATGAATAAATTGGTCCCAGGGCTCATAATGGCAATGTGGCATCGGACCAAGAACTCATATATATTCCGAATACTGTTCAGAGTTAATTGTGAGGGCACTACTTGGTACATGCGAAAGACTTTGATGAAGAAGGGTTGTAGGGGAAATTGAAGACCGACCATCAAATAATCTTCATATATGGCAAGACATCCGACGGGAGGTTTATGCACCCACTCCTCAGATGTGGGAAGTACGAGAGGAAACCCTTCAGGAACATGGTAACACTCTCGAAGGTGGGCAATCTTTCCCGATGAGACAGAGCAGGAAACTAACTTCGGACTTACCACATCATCAGAGAGCCTAACCTTTTCCCCTTGTCTTCCTACGGTTTTAGTCATGACAGGAAAAAGGGACAAAAAAATAAAAGGAAGGTTCTACCTGTGGAAGGGGTCGATAGCCAAGAACAGGGAAAGCTAGGCCAAAGCTGAAGGAATGCAAGGATGAAGAAGCTTTCCCAGCCATACTTTTTCTCTTTCTCATAAAAGGACAAGGAGACTCTAGGGTGACATCTCGATAAGGGGAACCATCTCTCCAGATCCACCACGAATGCTCGAGATGGGTGCGCAATCCCAAACAGCCTCAAACTAATTTGACACGAAATGGATCGAAGGTCATAATCTGCACAATGCCAATCAATGGCTAAGATGGAGCACACCACCTTTCCAAGGGACAAGAAGAGGCCATAACCTCCACCCAAATCCCAATGAAAAGATCAGTTGAACCATCGCACAACAGAAAAAGGAGGGACAGTCCCTGGTTCGCCCACTCCTTTTTCACCCCCTAAATAGGGGGTGATAGCTGTCCATCACCTAATCCTCGAATCAACTAGCAGTTATGGGAAATGGTCCAATTAGAGATTTCACAATCATCTGCCACACCATTCCCCAGAGGAAAACAACAATCCAGTGATACTCTCACTCTTCGAGGAAGATCATCGCTTCGAAAACTGAGAGTGGGGGGCAACTGTTGGGATATGTCGATTCAAGCATAGATCAGCCACCAGTTTAACCGATCGAAGACATCTCTCCCGAACCAGAGCACCTAGAAGAAGCCGAACGGTTGATAGGTGAGCCAAAGCTGAAGCTCTCAACTTCAACCGAAGAGTTAGTCTTCAGCCCCTGTTGAAGACAGAGCTCTTAGCCTTAGCCGAAGGAATGATCCTCATGATCGGTCGAAGGCATAGTCTTTGGCATACGCAGAAGATGTAGCCTTCGATCCATACCGAAAACATGATCTTCGACATCAGCCACAGGTACTATCTTGAAGACGTCCAACGATGAAAGCACTCCACCAATTCAGCTACGAATACTCTTGAAGAAGAAACCTAAAGACAGATCTTCGATATGTCTTAAATCCCCATGAACGTGGTGGATAACATTTATCATCAACTATCCAGCTATCTCAAAGCACAACCACATCAAAATGGTTACGTAACCATTAACTCCAGTAGCAACATCTCTGGCCTTGCCGGAACCATTTAATAACCACCCATGATTGTGAATGGACGGGAAGGAATTAACTCCTCTTATCGTAACCACTGGAAAAAGAATGGAACTGCAGACCGAACAAATCAATATAAATATTGGTAAGAGGGGACACTCTAGAGAAAAGGCATAAGGTAGCCTTGAAAATCTCAAAGTCCTTTCCTCGTTATCTATCCTCTTCAGAATATTTCCCATTCTATAGCTGGAGCCCATCTCTGACATAGGCATCGGAGTGTCCCCCGCCGGAGCATCTCCAGTCAGGGTTTTGTTTTGCAGGTAAACTAGGGAGTGGACTTGTGTTCCAATAGCTTCGCCCAGTCTGCAAAAGGGATTCTATGCCAACAATGTTAGATTATATACAAAATGGTTTTTTAATGATCATTTCTTTGCCATGCTATGTTTTGTCCTTATCTGAGTCTCAGATTGATCCTTGCCTTCTAGAAGCTCAATCTTGTAGAATGGGTGAATTGCTATAATAAAAAGTTTTAATCAAAATGCTAATTGTCCATATCTCTATAACAGAATTTTAATCTTATGGAAGGACCCTATCCTTATTCCTGGGTTTAACATAAAATAAAGTTATAATTTTAGTTAATTACCCCGTGTTGGGATACGACAAGATTGGTCTGTTTATATTGGTCTATTGAAAGCTTGGAATTGAAATTGATTGATCAATGCCTCTTCTGAGAGGTACAAGACTGATCAATGCCCAATAAGCACAAATATGATCAATGCCTAATGAACATAAATCTGATCAATGCCTCTTCCGAGAGGTACAAGGCTGACTAATGCCCAATAGGCACAAATGTGATCAACACCTAAGGAACATAAATCTGATCAATGCCTCTTTCGAGAGGTACAAGGCTGACAAATGCCCAATAGGTGCAAATATGATCAATGCCTCTTCCAAAGAAGTACGAGGCTGATCCATTCCCAATAGGCACAAATATGATCAATGCCCAAGAGGCACAAGTCTGATCAATGCCCAACAGGCAAAAGGCTGATCAATGCTCAACAGGCACAAGGCCGATCAATACCCAATAGGCACAAGTCTGATCAATGCCCAACAGGCACAAGGCCGTTCAATGTCCAAAAGGCACGAGACCGATTAATGCCCAAAAAGTGCTAATTCAACAAATCGAGTTGGTCTAATCCACTAACTCATCGATATTTAATGGTCAGGATAATTTACTGATCAATTAAAAGGTTAGCCTGATAAGCTGACCATAATCTGACAAATCGAGTTGGTCTGATCCACTAACTCATCGGTGTTCAACGATTAGAATAATTGATCAAAAGGTTGGCCAAGTGTTGTATCCCTCTCATTTGGTCTTGATAAGAAAAAAAGAAAGAAAGCAAAAAGAAGCTTCTGACAGCTTCTGTCATTCATTTAATGAACGTAGAAGCTAGGGGGACTAGTGTTGGGATACAATAAGATTGGTCTGTTTATATTGGTCTATTGAAAGCTTGGAATTGAAATTGATTGATCAATGCCTCTTCCGAGAGGTACAAGGCTGATCAATGCCCAATAAGCACAAATATGATCAATGCCTAAGGAACATAAATCTGATCAATGCCTGTTCCGAGAGGTACAAGGCAGACCAATGCCCAATAGGTGCAAATATGATCAATGCCTCTTCTAAAGAAGTACGAGGCTGATCCATGCCCAATAGGTACAAATATGATCAATGCCCAAAGAATATAGAGCCGATCAATGCCCAATAAGCATAAAATTGACTAATTTCTAGGTAATTGATTAACTTTTATGAAAGGTGAAGCTTATCAATGTTCAAATAATGCAGGGCTGATTAACTTTGGAGAAAGGCTGATCAACTTTGGAGAAAGGCTGATCTACTATGGATGACTTTTGGTGCATGTGCTCATGTCCTGGATTAACCATTTAATAGCTAGATGCCAGCTGTAAGCGGTTAACTCCGTGGCCTATAAATACCTCCAAATGTGATGATGAGGGGACCATTTTTTTGGCTATTCAATTTTCCGGACCTCCTCCAGACCACCTCCCACCAAGCCTTCCTTCAGATCGTATCTGTTTCGGTCTAGACACCATTAACAAGCCTGGAAGCTAGATCAAATCAGCTCAATCCAAGAAGATGGGCGAGGGCTAGATCAAATCAGCTCAATCCACTTCCCTTTTACTTCAAGCTTGCTATAATTTGTTTGGACGTAACAGATTGGCACGCCTGGTAGGGGCAACTCTGTGAAGGAGTTTCAAAAAATCTGGAAGGAAGCATGGTGAAAGGTAGGAAGAAGAATCTGCCAGCAGAGGATGTTCCTTGTTCTTCAAAAGGGAACGATCCTACTCTTGATAAAGAAGGAAATGATCCTATTCTTGTTGAGAAGGTGGAGGTTCTTCCCGTGGGGTACTTTGATCAAGAAAAGTTGAACACCCTGTTTGATAAAGTAGAGGTGCTCACCACGGCGATGCAGAATCTTCAAGAAATTGCTGCAAGGGAATCAATGCTTCCAGCTGCATCAAGAACCAGCCGGCAACCTTCCCTTCAGGTAAGTAAACATCTAAGTCCAAGAAGGCACTTATCTTACCAATGTTCTTCAGGTCAACAATCCCCTTCGAGGCATCATCACTGATTTCATCATCATACCAAGAAGCGAAATAAGGGAAAGCATCCACGATCCCATTCAACCTCATTTAGAGAGTCGACCCCTGACAGTACCCAAGTTCAACATCCTACAAGAGGAAATGATTTTGATAGAAAGTTTAAAAAGCTGGAGTTGCAAATTGCTAAAGTTCTTGAACAGAGAAAAACAGAGGACGCAACACCAAGCTACATTATCTTGCCTCCTTTTTCCAAGAAGGTTATGGAAGAGAGAATCCCACATCATTTCAAAATTCCATAGATCAAGCTGTATGATGGATCTGATGGGAATTCTCCCAGGGTGCCGAGAATCATGCAGCATGCGGAAGTGAATTTCAAAACAAAATTTTAAGCATGAAACCCTAATATGGCCAGAAAACCCTAATTCCCAGGAACCCTTTATGCAATACCAATCAACAAAACATAAATGAAGTCAGAATACATACCTGGATCGCTAAAATCCAATCCTTTCCACGAGGCTCACAAGTGCAAGCCCTCCAACGGTGATCCACACGAGAATGGTACCAAGGAAGAATCCCTACCGGGGTTGCTTGCTTCAACAGGACTCTTTTATCAGCCTTTTGACCTTTGACCACTCCCTAACCTACTGTAGGGCTTTCTGGACATAGTCCTAAACCACTCTTTGTTTTAGGACAACCCTCCTCTAGGACCTCTTAGGCTTATGTTCTAAAACTAAGCCTTGTCCTAGTAGAAAAGATCTTGTCTTAACAAGACAAGTCTTGTCCTAAATTAAGGAGGGAGTAGAAGAACACTCAGACTGACAGACTCTCGGGAAAATGGGATTCTTGTTTTCTGATGACCGAAAACTATATCTCTGATTTCACCATACCCCCTTTATATAATATTTCAAGGGAAAGGAAAACCATCTCGACATCTTTTATCAGATATGTTATTTCATATCTGATAAGACTCTTCAGGATTGAAAAGTCTTATCTGTGTTCTTTCCCTTTCCAAATTAAAGCTCCATGTGCCATGTGGCATTTACCGGTTAAGAAGAATGGAAGGAGGCATCATTTCATATTTGAGAACTATGGGAAGAGCAGAGTCCTGAGAGCAGAAGGACTCAGCCTCAGAACCGTGCGCAGATGAAGAGATGCGACTCTTCATCTGCGCGCGCTACTCTTTTTTTTTATTTCATACCACCCTCTTATTCCCTTTGACCGGTCATTTAAATCCAAAGGGCATGGGGATAAGATGAGAAGGCACCCCTTGACGAAACACTAGAGTGTTTCATCTGCAGAATGACTTTTGTCCTTCTGTGCGCACCTTTATTTCCCACGCGCGCCAAGTGGTGCCAAGAGTCCTTTTATGGTCAACTTTATCTACACCCCATGCAACCTTTGACTAGTCAAAGCATATGCAATATGGATGTAAAAAAAAAAGAGCATTAAGTCTTCTTTCCATCCATATAAATATATTTCAGATTAGAGGACTATAGACTATTCTAGGCCTTTTTGAATGCCAAGGTATCATTTTGGCATCTAAAGTCCCAACTCAAATGGACTCTTCAATAAAACGTCCAAAAGTCCAAAATAAAATCAGATCAAGCTCTGATTTGGCTATCCCCACTTAGGACTCAACCTAATTTAGGTTTTTCTTAATTAGGTTAGCCCAATTAGCAAGCAACCGGACCCAATCCAATTGGGTTAGGAATTGAATTAGCCTATATATGCTAGTATGCAATTTGGTTAACTAAGTAGGATCCCATGACCCTAATTAAACCATGAGTAACTTCCTTGGCCTACTCTCTATTGTGTGTGACCTATTGGGTTCCACATCTAGCCAGCAGTAGTTTTAGGCTTGAGCCGATTCAATCTGATCGAACCCAATAGACGTAATTAGGTCAAATCGGCTCACCTAATTGTTTAATTCGAATCACACATCGAATTGACTCATGAAACCAATCCAATTAGTTCATGAAAACCCACAAGACAAGATTGACATCTAGCAACATGTCATGCCTACCCGAAAGATGAGAAATTTGGTAGAAATTACCAAAATACCCTTCAGTAGTAAGTTACCATGCAATTCTATCTTTTGATCTCCCATTATCCCGATTAAGTGATGGGTATGGATAAATGTCAAACCCTAATACTTAATCATATCGAATCTCAGCTCGATCATGAGGACTCAGCTGATGACTGATTAGAAGCCACTTCTAATCTCATCCCACTTTGCAAAGATTCCTTGAGTCACTCATCAAAAGATTACATGGGATAACATATCCTCTTACCAGGAGTGATCAATTCCTTGTTGGTCCACTCACATCCTTCGTACACCTTCCACCATACCCAGAACACCCCGTACGTGTCGCAATGCCATGAATGAGTATGAACCAAAGTATGGCTTAGTGTGCACAAGGAACCATGGTGACCTCAGGTCTGAAGATCATATGCACAACTTCTACTCTGGGACCTATCTTTAGACAAGGAGTAAGACTTCTATAAGATAGTCCCAGTGTAGATCAGTTCAGTGTATTCATTACCTAATGAGCACCCTTATCCTTGTATTAGTGTCTCTACACAAGTGGCTGTGAGACCAACCATCCTTATCAACTGAGCATACATAGGATAAGCTAGTCTTACCGGATTCATCGATCCCCGAATCGATGGTCCAATGACTAGGAACATTCTAGATTAGGGTTTATAGAAATTAGGTCTCGCTGTTATTTTATCATAACCCTAATTTCATTGCCCTACTCTATGGGGTTCATCATAGTCAAAAATATAATACAGCAGTATATGATGAATCAAATGCCTTTATTATAAATAATGATGTCATACATCAGTTGGAAGTTTACAAAAAAAAAAAAAAACAAACAATGATTGGCTCTTAGGGCATTTTTCTATCAAACTCCCACTTGCACTAAAGCCAATCTCCCTTATACTTTATGACCATACAATCCAAGTGGCGATCTAACTGCTGCTTGGCTAATGCTTTAGTGAATGGGTCTGCTATATTGTTCTTTGTGTCAACTCGTTCGACGATAACATCTTATCTTTCTATAATCTCTTGAATGAGGTGGAACCATCTTAGAATGTGCTTGGACTTGTGATGAGACCTTGGTTCCTTAGCTTGTGCAACACCCCAGTGTTATAATAGTATAATGGCACTGGCTGTTGTATATTAGGAACCACGTCCAATTCCATGATGAATTTCTTCTTCCAGACAGCTTACTTTATGGCTTCACTAGCAGCTATATACTCTGCCTCAGTGACTGAGTCAGCAACAGTAGGCTGCTTAGTACTCTTCCAACTCACTGCACCACTATTCAGGGTGAAGACATACCCTGATGTAGATTTGCTATCATCTGGATCTGATTGAAAACTAGAATCTTTATAACCTTCTAGTTTTAACTCAGATCCTCCATATACTAAAAAAATATCTTTAGTCCTTCTTAGGTACTTAAGAATATTTTTTTACAGCTTTCCAATGATGTTCCCCTGGATCTGCCTGAAACCTGCTCACTATGACCTAGGCATAAGCAACATCAGGCCTGGTACATAACATGGCATACATAATCGATCCTACAGCCGAACCATAAGGAATCAAGCCATCCTCTCTCTCTTTTGATGTCTTAGGAGACATCTTCTCAGAGAGTTGTATGCCTTGACTCATTGGCAAGTAACCTTTCTTACTTCCATCCATGTTGAATCTTTTCAACACTAAGTCAATGTACCAAGATTGGGATAAGCCCAGCATCCTCTTGGATCTATCTCTATAGATCCTTATACCCAGTATATAGGATGGTTCTCCCAAATCCTTCATGTAAAACTTTGATGATAGCCAAGTTTTAACCAATTGCAACATTAGGATATCATTCCCAATGATTAGTATGTCATCCACATACAAAACTAAGAAAATAATGGCACTCCCACTTGTCTTCTTATACATACCTGGTTCATCCACATTTTTGATAAAACCAAATCCTTTGATTATTTCATCAAAATGGATGTTCCAACTCCTTGATGCTTGCTTAAGTCCATAAATGGACTTCTTTAACTTGCATTCCTGGTTTGGTCTCCCACTTAAGACAAACCCCTCTGGCTGTGACATACAGACTTCTTCCCAAGGTTTTCATTAGGAAAGCAGTCTTTACGTCCATTTGCCAGATCTCATAATCATGGTATGCTACTATGGCAAGTAGTATCTGAATGGACCTGAGCATGGCTACTGGAGAAAAGGTTTCATCATAGTCTACACCATGTTTTTGTCTAAAACCTTTTGCTACCAGCCTAGCCTTATAGGTCTCAACATGACCATCTGCTCCAATCTTCTTCTTGAATACCCATTTACACCCTATCAGGTTAATTCCTTCAGGTGGATCTGCCAAGGTCCAAACCTGATTGGAATACATGGAGTCCATTTCAGATTTCACGGCACCAAGCCACTTGTCGGAGTCCCTACTCTCGACAGCTTTCGATTAGGTCACAGGATCATTATCCTGTATGATACTGGCTTCATTGTCATCACCGATGATAAAGCCATATCTGAGAGGTGCTCCCGCACCCTCTCTGACCTTCGGAGAGGATGTGTGTATTGTGGCTGTTCTTGATCCACAAGAACCTCTAGTGAGGAACTTTACTTGAAGGCTCATCGGTTTGTTGGTTCTGTTCTTTACACAACTCAAGTGAAGAATCACTACATCCTTTTTGGATTAACTCTTGTTCCAAGAATGTAGCATGCTTACTGACAATTATCTTTTGCTTAGTAGTATTATAAAAGAGGTATCCCTTACCTTCTTTTGGGTAACTAACAAACCTACACTTGTCAACCCTAGCACTTAACTTATGTCCAAAGTTATTCTTGACATAAGCATGGCAACCCCAAATCTTTAAGTACTTAAGACTTGGTCTTTTACCATTCCATAACTCAAATGGAGTGCTACTTACTGACTTAGATGGAACCCTGTTTAATATATATGTAGTAGTCTCCAAGGCATGTCCCCAGAAGGAAATGGGAAGATCTGTGAAGCTCATCATGGACCTCACCATATCCAACAAGGTGTGATTTCTCCTTTCTGCCATTCCATTTAACTGGGATGTATAAGGAGGGGTCCATTCATAAATAATGCCTTTGTCCTTGAGATGGTTCAAAAACTCACTGAGCAAATATTCCCCTCCTCGATCAAATTAAAGAGCTTTAATACTAAGTCCAGTTTGTTTTTCAACTATACTCTGATATTCTTTAAACTTATCAAAGGCTTCGGACTTGTGTTTCATAAGATACACATAATCGAACCTTGATAAATCATCAATAAAAGTGATGAAATAAGATTATCCTCCTCTGGCCTGAGTTGACATAGGTCCACATACATCCAGATGTACAAGACCTAACAATTCAGTTGCCCTTTCTCCATATCCAGTGAACGGAGACTTGGTCATTTTCTCTTTGAGGCAGGACTCACAAGTTCCTAATGATTGAAAATCATCAAGGTCAAAGTAATCCTCTTTGACTAACTTGTTTATCCTTGACTCACTAATATGACCTAATCGGCAGTGCCAGAGATATATGACATTGTCATTATCTCTTTTTCTCTTCTTATCATCAACAAGAAAAATATTATCATTGAGTTGCAAAGTTAGAAGACCATTTATAAAAGATCCATGTCTAAATATTTTGTTATTATAAAGAATAGAGCATCCACTGCTCTTTACACTTATTTCATATCCTTGTAACAACAAGGGTATAGAAATAATGTTTCTTACAATATTTGGCACATAGTAGCATTCTTCAAACCTTATGATATTACCCGAAGGTAATAACAGAAGATAGGTGCCCACAGCTTCAGCATATATGGGTTCTCCACTTGCTCCATATAATTTGAAGTCACCTTTCTTCAAATTTCTAATTCTATGGAGTGGTGCGAGCACCAGACTCAGAAGAAGACTTCAGGGCTCCATCTGGATCTCTGATTGACCTTGCCCGAAGAATTAGGGTTTTCTGATTTTGTAATAAGGGTTGACATGGTCAACTCAATTTTAGTTGAGTCTGTATTTTCCTGTAATTTAAATTTTGTTGGGTCATGTTGACTCAGTTCAAGTCCTAGTAGTGGTCTAGGTCTTCTCCAGGGTGTCACATTTTCTCCCAAGACCAAGCAAGTGGGCGCCACACTCCCAGCCACACGCCTGAGTCCAGGGGGCGCCACATCTCCATCCAGTATGCTTTGGTCCCCATACCACAAGATAGCAGGTCCCTTCTCTCATGCGCCACTTAAGGAGAAAATAATATGGGATCCACAATTCAAGGGGGCGGCCAAAACATTTCCCTAAGAGTCAAGCTATGTAAAGAAAGAAGCACTTCTTGGGGAGCACTTCAAGGGGGCACCCAATCCATGCCTAAAAAGCCCAAAGCAAAGATGGGAAGAACCATGACTTAGGGAGAAAGAAAAGGAGGTGTCCAAAAGAGTTGAGCCATGGAAGGAAAGAAATTTTCTCTTGAAGAGCAAGGCTAGGAGGCGCCACCTACTTACCTTTTGGAGCCACCAATCAACAATTTAGGAACCTCTTGGCCGGCCATATGTGTGGGAATTGATTCTACAAACCTAATTTGAAGATCCATCCTATTAGTCCCACATGGGAAGATGTAAAATCCTGCTCTCTTGTAAAGTCCTATAAATTAAACCCCTCTTGTAAGTTTTAAAGATATCTGATGAATGAATCCAATTTATGTGTGAGCAAACTTTGTGTTTCTCTCTTCCGCACTTGCATTCAGGTGTTGAGCTCTGTGAGGGAGTAAATCCGGGTTCCCCAGGAACCTTGAGGAGGTATGAGATCTCCAACCCCAAAATCATAGGTTAGCCACTTCACTTCCAAACCCTAGCCGCCCTTCATCCTCTTCATTCCACCAAACCCTAGCCTACCCCATCTCTCACTGCCCCTCTCTCCAAGTAGAGGCCGACCACCAGCATTCAGGTCCAGTTCAGCTACTTTGAAGACAGAGCAAATCCCAGAGGAAGTCAGATCAGCATCCAGGAGAATCAGGATTTCAGCAACATCAACTTTCAAGTTCTTCTATCTGGTAAATCCTTCCTTGAGTATCTGGTTCCATAACTTGTTCTTCTTCTTTTCCAGATCCTGAGTTCAGGAGAAGCCAACTCTGCCAAAGGACCAGTATTGGAGGATCCATTGCGAAGATATCCAAATCTGAGGATCCAACAATCTGCTCGAGAGAGTCCTTCCACCCAAACTCTGTGAAGATCACTGCCTGGTATATAACCCTTCCCTTTCTCTTTAGTTCTGTCCTGTTGAAAGTTCAGAGCGAAACCCTAGGTCTGGGAGTTTCTCAACCCCCAGCGATCCTTTACTTCTGAACTACTCTGATAGTCTAGTTTCTTTAAATTGTACTTTCAATTATTACATAGTTTCTTTCAATTTAGTTTAACTTTCCTTTGAGTCAAAGCCAACTTCTGAAAATATATAAAAAAATAATAATAATAATAAAAGAATTAGTCTTAATTTACTTCCGCATCGCATCATCTCTTCTTTCGTTCTACATCATGGAGTCCTTGTAAAGATTTACAAATATATGACCCACATGCAGTATCCAATATCCATGAATTAAAAATAGATTTACTCAATGATAAATTGGTTTGTATCATGGACAAACCCCTAGATGCACCACTTGCACTAGCTTCACATTTGCAAGACAAGTCTTGCAATCCTTCTTCCAATGCCCAAACATGCTGCAATGGAAACATGCTCCATCAGCCTTCTTCCTCAACCAGTCCACATAGTTTGAATTGGTTAACTTATTAGCATCCAAGATGCCATGCAATGATAAATTTGAAGCCATAAAAATAAATGTCCTATATTTAATTAAAGAACAATATCAGCATACCACTCAAGATGACATCCATAATTGGATAAGGACTTTCTATCTAATTATGTCTCCCACTATTTTTTTCAAATACCATAACCCTCAACTATGGTAAGCGAGAAACCTTTCCGGTTTTCTTAGTGGGGTTGAGATCCTAATTTCTCATTAGTGCTTTGTGTTACATAACAAACACTAATAAGTTCAAAGGTAGGACTTACTTTCCAATTGCAACCCATGCAATTCTCAACAATTATCTTTGCCTCTAAGACACTTATAGTCTTGTGTTACACAACAAACTATAATGTCTTAGTTTAGTAAAACCGTTCATTTCTATATAGCTATAATTGAAAATTGTTGCCCTTGTGTTACACAACAAAGTAACAATTTCAACCATGCCATAAAGCACTAAGTGCACCAATACAAATTTCATATCAAACCCTAGAGTAGATCTTATGTTACGCAACAAACCTACTATAGTTTTGATATTAATTTGGCTTAGCATGAAGGAAGGCAAATTATAGTATACATAATCAATTAGCTTTCTCAAGTTAAGGTTTAAATATGACCAAATTGGCCAGGTAAGTGGAAGGGGTGAGGGGGTCCCCCCGTTGCTTTCCTTAGACACCAATTAAATTGGCTAGGTTAGACAACGGAACCAATTAAAAACCTCATTCCCTTTACCTTCCCAGAACCACTTGCCTAGACACCAATCGCTGATCAAACCCTAATCGATTTTGCATCATGACTACATTTTTTTTTTTTTTTACTATGACTAAATATAATTTTTATGAGGGCTTTGATGGTCTCAAAAATACATTCTAAATACTATCATGATAATTCATTTATAACTACAAGTATAAACATAAAAATGATAACTATGTTTATAACAAATATAAACATATTGCATATAACTCTAACATATGTGGAACATTTCATGTCATCAAGCATATTATCCTAATATGCAAAGCATTACATGACAACAAGCATATTACCCTAATATGCATAGCATGATAACATGCATATTACCTTAATATGCAAAACATGACATGATTAATGTAAAATACCGTTCACCTCACTCATTCATGGGAATTACCACAAAGTTGCACCCCTACACACCATAGGAAACCCATAGAATGGACAGAGTGGGCTTTTTACACCTTACTTTACTCCTATGACCGGACGACTATGGCAACCCCAATCCAGAGTAGTTACTTGGTTCTATCAACATGTATAATTTCATACTTGAAATGATAACATGCATTTCATGAAAAATAGAAATTAAACATATTACCCTAATATGTAAAATTTCATATCAATGCATTAACATGCCTTTTTCATGAAGATACCATAAATCTAACATATTAACCCTAATATGCATTTTCATCACAAGATTCTGATAGAGTCGACATGACAGGGTTCGAGTCGGCTCGATCATTAGTCGGGTCGACTCGATATGTGGAAATCATGAACTTAAAAAATGATTCATAATTGGTATGCCACAAGGAGGGCTCTAATACCACTTATGGAAATTCTCCCAGGGTGCCGGGAATCATGTAGCATGCGGAAGTGAATTTCAAAATAAAATTCTAAGCATGAAACCCTAATATGGCTAGAAAATCCTAATTCCCAAGAATCCTTTATGCAATACCAATCAACGAAACATAAATGAAGTCAAAATACATACCTGGA
This sequence comes from Areca catechu, assembly GCA_021397845.1. Taxonomy (NCBI): domain Eukaryota; kingdom Viridiplantae; phylum Streptophyta; class Magnoliopsida; order Arecales; family Arecaceae; genus Areca; species Areca catechu. Next base: position 57,014,513 of record CM038047.1, on the reverse strand, counting down.
TCGCTAAAATCCAATCCTTTCCACGAGGCTCACAAGTGCAAGCCCTCCAACGGTGATCCACATGAGAATGGTACCAAGGAAGAATCCCTATCGGGGTTGCTTGCTTCAACAGGACTCTTTTGTCAGCCTTTTGACCTTTGACCACTGTAGGACACCCTAACCTACTATAAGGCTTTCTGGACACAATCCTAAACCACTCTTGGTTTTAGGACAACCCTCCTCTAGGACCTCTTATGCTTATGTTCTAAAACTAAGCCTTGTCCTAGTAGAAAAGACCTTGTCTTAACAAGACAAGTCTTGTCCTAAATTAAGAAAGAGGGAGTAGAAGAACACTTAGACTGACAAACTCTCGGGAAAATGGGATTCCTGTTTTCTGATGACCGAAAACTATATCTCTCATTTCACTATACCCCCTTTATATAATATTTCAAGGGGCGTGAAAACCATCCCGACATCTCTTATCAGATATGTTATTTCATATCAGATAAGACTCTTCAGGATTGAATAGCCTTATCTATGTTCTTTCCCTTTCCAGATTAAATCCCCATGTGCCATGTGGTATTTACCGGTTAAGAAGAATGGAAGGAGGCATCGTTTCAGATTTAAAAACTGTGGGAAGAGCAGAGTCCTGAGAGCAGAAAGACTCTGCCTCAGAACCATGCGCAGATGAAGAGATGCGACTCTTCATCTGCACGCGCTACTCTTTTTTTTATTTCATGCCACCCTCTTATTCCATTTGACCGGTCATTTAAATCCAAAGGGCATGGGTATAAGATGAGAAGGCGCCCCTTGATGAAACACTAGAGTGTTTCATCTGCAGAATGACTTTTGTCCTTCTGTGCACACCTTCATTTCCTGCATGCGCCAAGAGGCGCGAAGAGTCCTTTTGTGGTCAACTTTATCTACACCCCATGCAACCTTTGACTAGTCAAAGCATATGCAATATGGGTGTCAAAAGAAAGAGCATTAAGTCTTCTTTCCATCCATAGAAATATATTTTAGATCAAAGAACTATAGACTCTTCTAGGCCTTTTTGAATGCCAAGGTATCATTTTGGCATCTAGAGTCCTAACTCAAATGGACTCTTCAATAAAACGTCCAAAAGTCCAAAATAAAATCAGATCAAGCTCTGATTTGGCTATCCCCACTTAGGACTCAACCTAATTTAGGTTTTCCTTAATTATGTTAGCCCAATTAGCAAGCAACCGGACCCAATCCAATTGGGTTAGGAATTGGGTTAGCCTATATATGCTAGTATGCAATCTGGCTAACTAATTAGGATCCCATGACCCTAATTAAACCATGAGCAACTTTCTTGGCCTACTCTTTATTATGTGTGACCCATTGGGTTCCACATCTAGCCAGCAGTAGGTTTAGGTTTGAGCTGATTCGATCCGATTAAACACGATTGACCTAATTAGGTTAAATCGGCTCACCTAATTGTCCAATTCGAATCACACATCGAATTGACTCATGAAACCAATCCAATTAGTTCATGAAAACCCACAAGACAAGATTAACATCTAGCAACGTGTCATGCCTACCCGGAAGATGAGAAATTTGATGAAAATTACTAAAATACCCTTCAGTAGTAAGTTACCGTGCAATTCAATCTTTTGATCTCCCATTATCCTGATTAAGTGATAGGTATGGATAAATGTCAAACCCTAACACTTAATCATATCGAATCTCAGCTCGATCATGAGGACTCAGCTGATGACTAATTAGAAGTTACTTTTAATCTCATCCCACTTTGCAAAGATTCCTTGAGTCACTCATCGAAGAGATTACATGGGATAACATATCCTCTTACCAGGATTGATCAATTCCTTGTTGGTCCACACATCCTTCGTACACCTTCCACCATACCCAGAACATCCCATACATGTCGCAATGCCATGAATGAGTATGATCCAAAGTATGGCTTAGTATGCACAAGGAACCATGGTGACCTCATGTCTGAAGATCACATGCACAACTTCTACTATGGGACCTATCTTTTGACAAGGAGTAAGACTTCTATAAGATAGTCCCGGTGCGGATCTGTTCAGTGTACTCATAACCTAATGAGCACCCTTATCCTTGTATTAATGTCTCTACACAAGTGGCTGTGAGACCAATTACCCTCATCAACTGAGCATACATAGGATATGCTAGTCTTACCAGATTCATCGATCCCCGAATCGATGGTCCAATGACTAGGAACATTCTATATTAGGGTTTATAGGAATTAGGTCTCACTGTTATTTTATCATAACCCTAATTCCATTGCCCTACTCTATGGGGTTCATCATAGTCAAAAATATGACACAGCAGTATATGATGAATCAAATGCCTTTATTATAAATAATGATGTCATACATGAGTTAGAAGTTTACAAAAAAGAAAACCCAAACAATGATTGGCTCTTAGGGTATTTTTCTATCAGGATCGTTTGATCATTTGGATCATTTGGGTAGCTTTAAAGCCCATATGTTGATCCAAGGAGCATCAGATACATTACATTGTTTGGCATTCCCTGCAACCTTAAAGAAGTCGGTGAGAATGTGGTAATCAAGTCTACAGCCAAACACTATTCAGTCATTCAGTCAGCTAGAGAAGTTGTTCATCTCCCACTTCAAAACAAGCAGGAAATTGTCCAGGAATTCTGACAGTTTATTCTTTATCCGGCAGTCAGAAGGGGAGCCTTTGAGAGATTACATCAAGAGTTTTAATTCCATCACGTTGGAGATACCAGATCTCAATGAATATGTGGCGATGTCAGCCATGAAGAAGGGCTTGCAAGCCTCCAGACTCACTTTCTCCTTAGATAAAAAATTTCCCATCAATTATTCAAACTTACTAGCCCGTGCACAAAAGTATGCTCAAGTCGAAGAACAAGCCCCAAGCCGGCGACAGGTGGAGAAAAACTTGGTGCCAAGTAAGAAAAAGGCCAAGGAAGATGAATCTCAATTCTCTGGAGTCTGACCGATTCAACGGCAAGGTCAAAGGCCGAGGGAGTTTATCGGTAAAATTTATGTCAATCGATTGGGCGCTTATACCCCCCTGACTCTTCCAAGGGAGTAGATCCTAATGGAAATTGAGAAAGAAAATCTTCTTCAAAGGCCAAGACCAATGAGAACCCCGCCAGCTGTGCAAAATAAGGCCAAATATTATCGATATCATCATGATCATGGGCATACAATAGAAGAATGTATACAATTAAGAGATGATATTGAAGATTTGATCAAGTGAGGTTACCTGGGTAGATATGTCCGGAATCAAATCCAAAATCGACCAGTTGAAGCAGCGATGCCAAGGCCTACTGCTTCAAGGATGATCACTGATGGGATGGAGCTCCCAAACCAGCAACCGACTGACGAATCAGTCGGAATGATTTGCCATGCATGTCTTGAAGATGATTGGAGTCCCAAAAGGCTTCAAGGAAGTGTCATTTTTTTGGATGAAGACCTACAAGGCATTCAAACGCCGCATAATGACCCTGTAGTAATTTATACGGTAATCAAAAACTTTGATGTACATAAAATTTTGGTTGATAATAGAAGTTCTGTCGAGGTCTTGCTTTACGATGCATTTGTCAAGATGAATTTGTTGACTAATAAACTACGAAGGATCATATGCCATTAACTGGGTTTGGTGGAAATTCTGTAAGAGTAGAGGGAGAAATCACACTCCCCGTAACTCTCGGAATAGCCCCAAAGCAAAGGACCTTTCCTCTTACTTTCATGGTTGTTCGAATCCCTTCTGCTTATAATGCCATTTTGGGAAGACCTGCCTTGAATAAATTCCAAGCTGTTATATCAACTTATCATCTTTTGATAAAATTTCCGACCCAAAAGGGGGTTGGAGAGGTGAGGGGAAACCAACAGATGGCTCGTCAATGCTTGACAATCCAGAATCAACAATCAGTCAACAAACCCACCTCCGAACAAATGGATCCGCTTGATCCGATTGATGGAATTAGCATATCAGTAGAAAGGACAATTCATGTTTCTTTGACAAAGGATGATCCTACTAAGACAGTTCAAATCTGAAGCTTACTTGTTGAAGATCAGAGGAAGAAGCTAATTGATTTTTTGCAAACAAATGCTGATATATTTGCACGAAAAGCCATTGACATGTTGGAGATTCCTACTGAAGTAATTAGGCATGAACTTAAGGTTGATCCATTCAGTCGGCCTGTGCGACAAAAGAAGTGAAACTTTGCCCCAGAAAGATAAAATGTTATCAATGAAGAAGTCACCAAACTGCTCGATGCTGGATTTATCAGAGAGGTTCATTATCCTAATTGGCTTGCCAATGTCGTGATGATCAGGAAAGCAAATGGGAAATGGAGGATATGCATAGATTATACTGATCTTAACAAGGCATGTTCGAAAGATAGTTTTTCCTTGCCCAAAATTGATCAATTGGTTGATACAACGGCTGGACATAAGTTTTTAAGCTTTATGGATGTATTCTCTGGATACAATCAGATACGAATGAGTCCAAAAGATGAAGAAAAGATATCTTTTGTAACAGATCAAGGGATATATTGTTATAAGATGATGTCTTTTGGTCTAAAAAATGTTGGAGCTACCTATCAAAGGTTAGTAAATAAGATCTTTGCAAATCAAATTGGGAAGACTATGAAGGTATATGTGGATGATATGATTGTTAAGAATAATCAGTCTGATGATCACATAAAAGATCTGCAGAAAGCCTTTGATATCCTGCGACAGAATCACATGAAATTAAATCCGACCAAATGTGTCTTTGGTGTAACTTCTAGGAAATTCTTAGGTTTCATGGTTACAAAACGGGGGATTGAAGCCAACCCAGAAAAAATCCAGGCCATCTTGGATATGAGGCATCCAGTTAATAAGAAAGAGATCCAACAGTTGACCAGACGAATTGCTTCGTTAAGCCGATTTATTTCTCGTTCAGTTGAGAGATGTTTGCCTTTCTTCAAAGCTTTACGACAAGCTAAAGAGTTCAATTGGTCAGACGACTGTCAATCAGCATTTGAAGAATTGAAGAAGTATTTGATGAATCCGATCATATTGTTTAAACCTCAAGAAGGGGAGGATATATATCTTTATCCGGCTGCATCAGATGAACCAATTAGCTCTGTGCTAGTTAGAAAGGACTCCGATGAATCGCATAAGCCCATTTATTATATCAGCAAAGTTCTTCATGATGCGAAGACAAGGTATCCAAAACTCTAGAAGATTGTTTATACTCTGGTGATATTGGTTAAACACCTCAGGCCATATTTTCAGTCCTATCGTATTGTTGTATTGATCGACCAACCTTTAAGGACCGTTCTGCAGAGTCCTGATACTTCCGGTCGGATGGCGAAATGGGCGATCAAATTAAGTGAATATGATATCCTTATAAGCCCCGATCTACAATGAAGGCTCAGGTACTGGCTGATTTTATAGCCGAATGTACATGGGGTAACAATGAAAAAGAAGTTCAATCATCTGATGAAATGAGGATGACCGATGCACTTTAGATATTATATGTGGATGGAGCTTCAAACTCTTCTAGTTGTGGAGCAGGATTAACTTATCCAATCCAAGTGGAGATGTTATGGAATATATGCACTTAGATTCTCTTTCAAAGTTTCTAATAATCAAGCCAAATATGAGGCTCTCCTAGCTGGTTTGAGGATTGCAAAAGAGTTAAATGTCTGACAACTAAAGGTATTGTCTGATTCTCAATTAGTTGTTAACCAAGTAAAAGGAGATTTTGAAGTTCGTGATGCTACATTAGCTTTATACCTAAAGAAAGTTCAAGAGCTCGGGACTTCATTTGATTTTTGGGATATCGGTCATGTCCCTAGGACGGAAAATTCTCGAGCCGATTCATTATCTAGATTGGCTACTTCTACATCCAACCAGATGAGTCAAACTTTTGTGGAATACTTAGAGATCCCAAGTGTCTCAGCAATGGAAAAAGAAAAGGTTCTTCAAATAGAGCCGAAAATGGGTTGGATGAATCCAATAATCAAATATCTGACCGAAGGAGTGCTGCCTGAAAATAACATAGAAGCCAAACAAATTCGGAAGTTTGCTTCTCAATATGTCATTTTGGATAGTTTTTTTATATAAAAAGTTATTTTCCTAGCCATTGTTAAAGTGTCTGTCTCCTTCGGATGCTGATTATGCTCTTAGAGAAGTGCATGGGGAAATATGCGGGGATCATTTAGGAGAAAAGTCTTTAGCCTATAAAATTATAAGGCAAGGGTATTACTGGCCAACTATGCAGAAGGATGCTGCAGATTTTATAAGAAAGTGTGATTCTTGTCAGAGATATCCAAATATCCAACGGCATCCCGCCAGTTGGCTAACACAATTGAGAGCTCCTTGGCCATTTGCTCAATGGGGAATGGATTCACTTGGTCCATTTCCTCCAGCTTCTGGACAGCGAAAATTTTTAATCATTGCTATTGATTATTTTACAAAATGGGTAGAAGCTGAGCCTCTAGCTTTGATCACTGAAGCAAAGGTTGACATATTTGTCAGAAATTCTATTATATATAGATTTGGAATTTTCATGCAATTATTACAGATAATGGGAGACAGTTTGATAACCAGAAGTTCAAGGATTTCTGTGCTCAATATGGTATTCTTCATAAATTGATATCTGTCGGACATCCTCAAGCTAATGGGGAAGCTGAGGTAACAAATCGGACAATCCTTCATGGATTGAAAACCTGACTGAATGAAACCAAAAGATCTTGGGCCGATGAACTTAATTATATTTTATGGGCCTATCGAACAACTCCTCGATCTACCACAGGTTACAGGCACAACTGAAAATGGCAGCCTATCGACAAAGGGTGGCGCGATATTATAATTCAAGGATAAAGGCTCGAATCTTTCAGATTAGAGACCTTGTTCTGCACCGAACAACTGTATCCAGACCAACTGAGCAGGGCAAACTTGCCCAACATTGGGAAGGCCCTTATCGTATCACTAAAATTGTACGATCTGGGACCTATCGACTTGAAAGTTTAGATAATTATCCATTGGCAAGGCCATGGAATGTAGAAAATCTATGCCAATATCATCAATAAAGGTATCCTCTTTTTCTTCCTCCTCTTATATGAAGAAAATATATGATATTAAAATATTCTCTAAAAAATAGAGAAAAGAAAGGTTGGCTTGATAAGCTGACCACAATCCGACAAATAGAGTTAATCTGATCCACTAACTCATCGATAATAAATGATCAGAATAACTGATCCAAAGGTTGGCCTGATAAGCTGACCACAATTTAACAAGTCGAGTTAGCTTGACCCACTAACTCGTCAATACTTAATGGTCAGAATAATTGATCAAAAGGTCGTATTGATAAGATCACAACCTGGTAAATGGGGTTGATCTAACCTACTGGCTCATCTATACTCAATGATTTGTTGATCAATTAAAAAGCTAATCATATGATAACTGATGGTGAATGATGTAATTTATTATTTCATCAATGATGTTGTCTTAAAATATCTGGAAATACAATCTGGAATATCGACAAAAAGTAGAAGACTTCATTAATATTTTGATTACAAAAGGAAAAAAGGAAAAAGCAGCAGTGAAACTACCACTGGATCTCTATTACACATATTATTCGGCTTCTTTCTGGGCGGTCCGATCAATTGGGGTTTTCTCTTGTTCAGATGTTTCCTTGACAGGCAACATTATCGGATCATTGCTTGGCTGTCCCTCTTCTTTCTCTACAGAATAATCTAGAGAGATAGAGGAAAGATCAAGGTCAAGATATAATCTTTTGATCTTGTCAACACAATCCTTGAAGCCAAGTTCATAGCCTTTGGCTCCTACTTTTCAATTCCTCTGTAGAAGCCGTCAGATTTCGTGAACTCTTCAATTACAAGGGACTTCTATTGGATTAGTGAAACATTTTCTTGTTCGGTTCGCTTCAATTTTTCTTCAAGGAGTGATACTCTCTTCTTCATCAGGAAATTTTGACTTAATATTTCTTCATACGCCCGAGTTTTCTCCTCTATGGCTTCATCAGCCTGCCGAAGTATTTTTCTTCTTCAAGCTCCATCTTCCACAAGTTGTTGGGCATGCATTTCGGTTTGTCTTAATTATTTTTGCAGAGACATGACCTTCACAGTCAGTAGGAGAACTCTTGATCTGAGGACTCCACGATCAGTGACAGCCTTGTCTTTTTCTTCCTTGGCTGCTGCTATTTGCTTTTGAAGATCTTCTTGAAGGTTGCTCGCTTGATCCCAACTCTTTTCAATCATGGATATGTCATTGACAAACTGTATAAAATATTTTGAACATCGTTAAAATACGAGCAGTTTGTTATAAAAAGAAAAGAAGTAGCACTTACCTTCATGATTTTTGGGTAAATGGAAGATAAAGTTTCTTTCACTTCTTGCTTGATTGTCGCCTCCCAATCTTTCCAAAGAATAGTGGATTGTAGTATGGTTTTTGCTAACTTCAGGTTGTCAATGCTTGTATCGGCAACTAGTACTTGAATAGCTTTGTCATCAGTCGGATCAACTGATTCCTCTATAGGAGCTTTTCCTTTCTCTGTTGAAGTATGCTTAGCAGGTGGATCTTGATCTGTTCCTTTCGAAAGTGGAATAGAGGGTTTCTATTCTTCTTCCTCGGATGAAGATGCAATATATTCAGGAATTGCTGGTTTATCGGAGATACTCTTTGACAAACGCCTTTTTCTTACACACAATCTTTCTTCTCTGAATTGTATCGGTCCGGCTTTTCTCTTTGGCATTTGATGAAGTTTCTTATCACTTGGCTTCATTTTTTGAATACGATGAAGATCTCTTTTCAGGGACTATGCCTTGGGACAAAAAATTTCAAAAAACAAATACTTGAGACAAAATTGGTTCAAAGCCCTGGGCCTGAGACCCCTTTATATAGAGAACGCCAATGGTCATGATTCATGGTCCAAGTTTCGAGATATCAGGAGATTTCGATACATTTCAGATTTTGATTTGATGAAAATTTATGCACCGTTTCTAATTCTTAGAAAGTCAGTTATAATATATATATATATATAAGCATGTGATTTAAATTCAAATCTTATACGGCCTCGTAAGTTCTTACAAATGTGGTTATACGGCCCTCCGAACGACTGCACTTCTGATAAAAAGATAATGTCAGGCAAAATTGGTATGATTACTTACTTCGTTTAGAAAGATTTTTTATGAAAGTTTTCTTCCTTTTAAAATATATGAAGAAATGAAAGGATGGTCAGCAAATTAAACTAAAATATTATAAGTAAGTTGAAAGTTTGGACAACTTAGAGATTATTGCTAGCTACTTTCTTAAGAGCAGTTAAAAGTCATGTTTCTCGATCGAGTTGTTCCATCAAAAACTATTGATTCAGTGAACTTATTCGGAATTGTTTTAACTGGATTTTTAATTGGATAACGCTATAATTAGATTGGTTTTTCTTAGAAATTTTCTCATTTGATCCGATTGTGTTATACTTAGAAAATTTTCTCATTCATGAATAGTGGAACTTTTATAATCCCACAAACACTGAAAAGAAAGATTCTTCATTTCTCATTAAAAATCGAAATAAATTTTTACACCATCAGTCTGTTACATTTATTCTGATGAAACTTTCCTTTACTTCGCTTTGGCTTACAAAAGGAACTGGTAAAGGTTCTTCTGGGATTTGAAGATCTGGTGCCACTCCTTCGATTTGATCTCTGATTGGTTTTTTGGTTTGATCAGTAATTGGTTCTCTGACTTGATTTTCTTCGTCCGAATTTTCTTCGTTGAAATCCTCTTCATCGGAGTCTTCCTCTATTTTTGAAGTGTCAAGATTTGGATAAAATTTCTTTACTTTTTTTAAGCAATCGGCAAGACCGTGGTTATAACTTTCGACTCCTGGCTCATGGAGTTTATCGTCGAAAGCCTTCGATTGAACATATTTTTTAACGGCTCCATTGACAGCCTCTTCAACAGCTTGTTCAATTCTTTTGGTTGCCATTAAAACTCTTTCTTCAGCTGCTAAGACCTTCTCGGCTGTTGAGATTTTTTCTTTATCTCCCTCCAGCTTGAGGGATATTGATCGGATTTTCTTGTTTTTCTTCTTTAACTTCGACTCTATGTCATTTATTTTTGATCGTGCCTCTTTCAGTTCCGCCTCTAAGGCCGATGTTTTGGATGTCGTTTCTTCTAATTTCTTCTCCATGGCATTCTTTAATTCTTCCACAACCTCTTTCTCTGCCTTTGCAACATTCACTTCATTGCACATGGCCTTGCAGAATTGATCAAAGTTTTTTAAACTCTCATCCATGATACTGATTCCATGGATGAGCTGTTTATTCATAATTCGTGTTAGTCAAATTTAACAAAAAGGAAAAAGATGATTAATTTTTTAATTGCTTAGAATACAAGCATAGTTCATACCTTTAACAATGTTGGATGAAGCAGCAGGATAGTATCGTCAATCTGCTGGGACTTAGTTATTTCCTAGGCTCTCAGAATTATTATTGACTTCAAAAGCAGACGGGCTAGCATCGGATCGTTTAGACCCGAATCATCGACATAAATAGAAAAATCAGCTATGATATTCATGGATGGCACTCTTTCTTCTTTCTCTTCCTCTATCATCGGGGCTTTGCCTTTATCAGTTCGGGCAGTAGAAAGAGATGATTGATCGGTTCTTGGGATTTCTGTTGGTGATCTTTCCGGTATTAGGGGCTGGAGGGATGTTGACAGTGGGATTTCATCATCCTTTGACATGCTGGCTATTAGAATCAGAGATTCAAGTCCCGTTGTGACTGTTGAAGCCGTTGGATTTATCAGATTTGTCTTCTTCAGCTTCTTAATTTATTTTTCTTCCTAAAGTGAAGAAGTGGTTTCTGTTTTTCTTTTTTCGAAAGCTTTCGGACATCCACCATGACTGATGAATCTGCGATAATTAATAGGTCAGAAATTAAGATGGATTGATAAGAGATAATAACGAAGCAATATCAGCAATAAAAATACCTAAAGAAGGTTTATGGTTGATTTCTGCTGAAAAAAGCCCTCTTTCATCAAGGAATTCTTTAATCGAAGGTATCTCCATTCCTGTGAGCTTCTCATAATCTTCTTGGTCGGAAGTCAAAACTTTTTTGCCATCATTGGAAGTCAATCGAGGTTCCCTATGACTAATAGTAAAGTCCCAAGGAATTTTGGAGATGATATAGAAGAAACAGGGTTTCCAACCATGAATAGCCGAAGCAAGCCTCGTAATGAATTTCTGACCATGGCGTGGATTGATTACCCACCATCCATGGCCATGGAAATCCCGTTTTAATACAAATAAAGTGGTAAAAAAAGAAGTCTTTGGGATTATACATGCGTCCTTGCAAAGGATCAAGAACACACAAATGATTCGGATACTATTAGGCATCAACTGAGAGGGTAGTACCCGATACAATCTAAAGATTGCAAGAAAAAAAGGATGGATCAGAAATCTAAAACTGGCCCTAAGATGTTCCTCGTAAATAGTCAGGCTACCGAGTGGAGGCCGATCTATTTGTTCTTTGGAGTTGGGGAGGATTACGGCATAATCGTTTGGAATATTATAATACTGTTTTAATGATAAGACTCGATGTTCGGTTAAAGAAGACCTAATATCTCCTATTTTCATTGGCTTGGTTTGTTTTTTATGATGTTGGGATGAGGATTCTTCAGGATTTTCAGAGTTTTCTACACGACTGATCTCTAAGATCCTAGCCATGATGAAGAAAAAAAATAAAGGAAGATTAACTTGAAAGAGAAGAAGAGGAATAAAAGGCCGACCTGTGGAGTTTTCTTTTGCTCCTAAAGCAAAGAGGCAGAAATGGCAGAAAATCTATTTTTCTGAGAAAGGTACTATTTATATAATACCCTTCAACGGTCCAAGATTTCTTCTCGAATGACGAGATTGAACCGGATCTAGCCACCTGTCCGCAAATATTTAATAAAAGTCGGGTTTCTCGAAGGATTGAAATAGCCTTTTATGATCCGGCAGCAGCAATCTGTTGATAGGATGGGTGCCTTTATTCTTTACAAAGATTTTTTGGCTTTCTTGGATTTTGAAAAAATTATAATAATGAAAAGAAGATACGGCTATTCATTTTTATAACCGCTTCCCCAATTAGAGTTCGACACGTCATCCCGGCGTGCTATCCCAAAATGGAAGCTTCTGATAGTTTCTGATTTTCAATTAATGAACTTAGAAACTGGAGGGACTAGTATTGGGATACGACAAGATTGGTCTGTTTATATTGGTCTATTGAAAGCTTGGAATTGAAATTGATTGATCAATGCCTCTTCCGAGAGGTACAAGGCTGATCAATGCCTAATAGGCACAAATATTATCAACGCCAAAGGAACATAAATCTGATCAATGCCTCTTCCGAGAGGTACAAGGCTGACCAATGCCCAATAGGCACAAATATGATCAACGCCTAAGGAACATAAATCTGATCGATGCCTCTTTTGAGAGGTAAAAGGCTGACTAATGCCCAATAGGCGCAAATACGATCAATGCCTCTTCCAAAGAAGTACGAGACTGATCCATGCCTAATAGGCACAAATATGATCAATGCCCAAGAGGCACAAGGCTGATCAATGCCCAACAGGCACAAGGCCGATCAATGCCCAATAAGCACAAGTCTGATCAATGCCCAACAGGCACAAGGCCGTTCAATGCCCAAAAGGCGCGAGGCCGATTAATGCCCAAAAAGCGCTAATCCGATAAATCGAGTTGGTCTAATCTACTAATTCATCAGTATTTAATGGTCAGGATAATTTATTGATCAATTGAAAGGTTGGCCTGATAAGCTAACCATAATCCGACAAATCGAGTTGGTCTAATTCACTAACTCATCAGTGTTCAATGATCAGAATAACAGATCAAAAGGTTGGCCAAGTGTTGTATCCCTCTCATTTGATCTTAATAAGAAAAAAAGAAAGAAAGCAAAAAGAAGCTTCTGACAGCTTCTGACATTCATTTATTGAATGCAGAAGCTGGGGGGACTAGTGTTGGGATACGACAAGATTGGTCTGTTTATATTGGTCTATTGAAAGCTTGGAATTGAAATTGATTGATCAATGCCTCTTCCAAGAGGTACAAGGCTGATTAATACCCAATAGGCGCAAATACAATCAATGCATCTTCCAAAGAAGTATGAGGCTGATCCATACCTAATAGGCACAAATATGATCAATACGCAAGGAATATAGAGCCAATCAATGCCCAACAAGCATAAAATTGACCAATTTCCAGGTAATTGATTAACTTTTATGAAAGGTGAAGCTTATCAATGTTCAAATAATGCAGGGCAGATTAACTTTGGAGAAAGGCGGATCACTTTTGGAGAAAGGCTTATCAACTTTGGAGAAAGGCTGATCTACTATGGATGACTTTCGGTGCATGTGCTCATGTCCTGGATTAACCGTTTAACAGCTAGATGCCAATTGTAAGCGGTTAACTCCGTGGCCTATAAATACTTCCAAATGCGATGACGAGGGGATCTTTTTTTTGGCTATTCAATTTTCCGGACCGCCTCCCACCAAGCCTTTCTTCATATCGTATCTGTTTCGGTCCATACACCATTAACAAGCCTGGAAGCTAAGTCAAATCAGCTCAATCCAAGAAGATGGGCAATGGCTAGATCAAATCAGCTCAATCTACTTTTCTTTTACTTCAGGCTTGCTGTAATTTGTTTGGACGTAACACCCCGTACCTCTGTAATCAAAGAAATAAAAGTGTGTTCAATCCTGTTACGAGGACTCCTGCCCATTCGGGGACGTTGAACAATATATTGGCTGCAAAGGCTGTTCCAATCACTACACCAAAACCAGAGAAACAAATATACTCCCACGAGCCAAATTGATTAAAGAAGGAAAGTCCCGCTAAAAGTTGAGTTCAAAACCAACCTTCATGGATATCAGTCGCAATGCTGCCACCTCTGCAAGCAACCATAAACAGAATTTGACATTGTTCGGTTATTTTGCTTTACACAGCTCGGCAAGATGCTTCCCTGTTTTAAATTTAATGAACAATTTCAAAATATATACTTAATTTGATTGCAATGCAAAGTTTCTGGTAGTGTCAAGCTTGGGAGATTAGCATTCATTATAGCAAATGCATACCTGTTGTTACTCCAATATTTGCTGCTAAGGACTGCATAACTAAAGCAAAAACCAGCCCAATTAAGATGACCCAGAGGAGCTGTTGTCGAGAGGATTTCAAGAATTGGTGAGATGATATCAGTTTAAGTTTAAGATAGAAAGTAATTAATTAATTGAAGAAATAATGGCAAAGACTACAGGTCCTGTAAACTGGCTGGTCTGAACAAAGGCTGTCATTCTTTGTTAAAAGTTTACCTCGTATCCATGATTAGCTCCAGCTTGCATGTCGGTTTCCACTGTCCCATAATTCCAATATTAGATTCATAGACTTGAATGCTTATAAGAGTTCTTACCAAAAAAAAATGAATATGAGAGGGAGACGTACAATTCCCAGGATCGATATAAGCCAGCGATACGAGAAATCCGGGTCCAACATGTGCTAGAAACGTTTTCCATCCGGACTCCTGTCACGAAAATGGTTGTTTAACAGAGAAAACAGGATGGCTAAATAGTTTAAAACACGGGTAGTACAGAGAGTCAGATGTTTCAGCTCAAGTACATACATAGAGCCAAGTGTTAACCGGAAAACATTTTGGGCATTGGCAAGTTCTCATTCTAATGATAGTCACAGATACAGAAATCATTGCAGTGAGAAGGATGGATCAACTCTGATGATTCAATGAACTTTTAAGATGATTTGAATTTAACCCGGTTCTCTTTTCTATATATTTTAATCTACACCATCACTCGGTTGTGGTTACAGGAAAGGTAGGTAAAACTAAACAAAATTAAATTTTGGCAGCACAGATCTCCAACGAACATGTGCTTGGTGTACAGGGAATTCAGGCCGGTACTGTAATTGTTTTTTCTCCCTTTAGTTTCTTTTGAAGGAACCATGTTTGAGAACGTAGACAAGTATTTTATTTACATGTAACTTGTTTCTTTTGCTTGGATCTGGTCTTTACCCGTTCACCCTAGAGTGGCTCTCTTTATCTGGAAGCTGGTTTGGGGGCGCCTTCCTACCTGTTATTTGCTCTCATCAAGGGGACTATCTATTCCCTCTCTTCGGGCACTGGGCCAGGAGGTCGAGGAGTTCTTCTTTTCTGCTCTGCACCAGTCTGCTTCATATCAGCTTTTCTTTACTGTTTATTTGGCTTATCATATTTGGTTGTCTAGGAACAACCGCATATTTTTCTCTATTGCTACTTCCCCCAGATTCGTGACGGAGAGAGCTAGGACGGATGCTATCGAGTATTGGGGACTGATTGATTCGAGATTGAAGACCTGGGATTCCCCTTTTGCTCACCGAGCGACCTGTCCTGCTTTTGTCGCTTGGGAACCCCCACCTCCGACCTACTGTACAGTCAGTTTTGATGGCAGTCTCCGTCAGGATAGGGGAGTGACTGCTTTCATTATCCAGGACTCATCCCTTTGCTTTCTTGTGGTTGGTGGCATCCCGGTCTGGGATGCTACTGTCCCTCAAATGGAGCGATGGTGGCTTGGGTTGGGATTAGATACGCTCGTATTATTCTCCAGATGGACTGCCTTCTTATCGAGGGAGACTTCACCATAGTTATTTCTTGGATTGATCGGAGGACGGACGCGCCTGCTTACCACCCTCTTATTAGATATATCCATCTTTTGAGGCAGGGTTGTGTTTGTTCCTCGGTCAGACATGTGTATAGAGAGGCGAACTCAGCAGCTAATTGGGTCGCCTCGTATGTTGCCAATCATTCGGATCCGGTCTTGTGGACCGATTGGCATTTTGCTCCTCCCCAGTTACGGGATATTTTGTTAGCTGATTATCTTGGATGTATTTATCTTCGTTCTTAATGAATACACCATCCTACCAAAAAAAGAAAAAAAAAATAAAGAAAAGAGAAATATGAGCAATTAGCTGGCAAAAGAAGACAAATATAAAAGAGTGGGAGCGTGCGATGAAAAAACAAGGGTGTGAAACAAGATCCTCCATAGAGCGGCCCATGCATCCTTAATTAAAGGTATGGACAGCCATCAAACAACGCGTGCCATGTATGGTCTGATCGGGGAAAAGGAAATATTTCCTTGATCATCCACTTGGGTTAATATACGACATGGCATGCACTCGTGGACTCCTTATTTGATGGCTGTCCATCTCCTGATGACAGCCATCCATGGCTACACCGCATGTTGTGGTGCTGCAGCGTGCATGCACGCTGCAAAGGATCCATGCTCAATGTGAAGTCTTTAAAAAACCTGTTCTTTGTATTCACCACCATCACCACCGCCTAGTGTTATTGCTGTGGCTGTTACTTCAGCAGTGGTAACTCTTTTTCTCCCTCCGTGTGTACCTTCTCCTCTGATCCCTCTCTCCTCACCACCCATCTCCATCTACCTGACTCTTCTTCCACGAATGCACAC
The DNA here is from genome assembly GCA_021397845.1 of Areca catechu. Lineage (NCBI taxonomy): Eukaryota > Viridiplantae > Streptophyta > Magnoliopsida > Arecales > Arecaceae > Areca > Areca catechu. The sequence goes on along the minus strand of CM038047.1, from coordinate 56,998,014 downwards.
TATAACAAGAGATGCCTTCTGTTAAGCAACTTCCCACTGTTTATAAAAGTCTTGCAAGTTGAAAAAATTTGCTAAAATATGCTTTGGTATACCTTATCCAAAAAAATATGTATATTTAACAAATACCAAGTTTGATTAGGCCGCTGTTTTGTATTTCTTTCCAAATTTTTTCGTGGACTGACAGGAGATAGATGAACATCTTTAGTTAAACCTACCTGCGTGCGCACCTCCAATATCTTATTGGAGGCGGCACAAAATGTGCTGCTAATTCGACGTTGTTATGAAGTTTAAGAAATTTAAGAAAAAGCTGCTGTGACCAAGCCTGGAGGGCGTGTTTCTGTGGGTGGCAATGAAAGTTTTGCTTATGCAAGCAACATGTAGTGGTTCGGTTGCGTTGGTGCAATCGCTTCCCTGACAAATAAATTAATTACATAGAGTGCTTGCACGAAAGGTTTCCATGGTGATTACAACCGTTAATTTAAATTCCGAGGAAAAGTGACATGAATTTTTGAAAAAAAAAAAAAAAAAATTTGAAGCCTTATAGGTTCTCGTGGTGATTGTATATATAGAATGCTTATATGGTAATGCTTTGGTTGCACTGTCAGACGTTTCTTGAGGGGAGTCATCTATAGAAGTTTGTTTCACGTCTGAGTCTGGCCAGTACACAAAAGGGAGCTAGAGGGCAAAATCATATGAACTCATGCATCATGTTGCAATAACTTAGGAAGACACCTAAAAGTTGATCATGCAATGTATAGCTCCAGCCATTGCTATTTCTTAATCAATCGGCAGATATGTTGCTAAAACTAACCGGCCGGTCACACTGATACCACATGGTGTTTGTCGTCTGAGATCCTAGATTAGTTATTCACATTTTCACTTTCAATTCGGCGATCAGGTCCTTCGAGTTAGGCGCATCACATTGCCTTGCTATGTATGACCTAAATGTGTGACATATATATATATATTTATTTATTTATTTATTGTTCCATGTGTTGATAGATAGGATTCAACCGTGGGGCAACAAAGAAATCAGAAAAGATATGTTGAAACATAAAGCAAATTAAATATATGAACACCTAACTGCATAATTTAAGCAAAGAAACTTTATAAAATGAAATTAAAAACCATAAATGAAATGGAGATTTCCTGAAAAAAACATAATTCTAATAAAGTATCTTATCAGCATGGCTTAACATTTTTTTTCCCTAAATTTGACAAAAAAAGGTATTTATTCTTTTTTTGGAAAAAAAAAGATCTTTATTCTCTAGTGTCAAAATAGACATTTAAATCATTTGATCTCACTTTTGAGTGATTCATGTATCTCTTGATTCTTAATTTCTTTTTTACTTCTAGCATGTTAGTTGGACAAAATCGAATACATAGTGCACACCATTCCTATCAGCAACATTTGGTGTATTTTGGGTTTCCACGCCTATCATCACTTCCTTTAATTAGAGGTGAACTTTTCTTCATATGCGAGGTTCAAGATTTAAACTTGAGTGATGGTGATCCCAAAAAATTAAAAAAAAATACAGTGGGGTAATCCCATCATTTTTCTCAGAAAAAAATCCTCCGACAAGAGATGACATGCATTTCTCACACACACAGTTATATGGAGGAAAAAACCCAGTTGTCATATATAACAATAGGCTCCGTTAGATATACAAAGAGAGATAGACCATGCTCCATTCGAACAAATCTGGGGGCAAATCCGTTGGCCTTCAAAACCATATGATCCACATGAATTCCGGCGCATCCAGTCTTTCACTTACGTCTGCCACTAACAATATATGCTATGCATGTCAATAGCTACTAAACCTTCCAGAACCCCCCAGAAATATTTGCACCTCCACCCGTGCCAGTTTGATATTAATTGCGGTATAAGCTGTGCGCGCGAGTGATTGGCATTTGCTAATACACTAACGTGGCATGCAGCTAGCCCTGGCACTAATGCAATACACGTCAGATTGTACAAACAAAAGATTGAATAAAAAGTCATTTAACTCCAATAGCCTAGATATTTTAAGAAATAAAAATCATATGGAACGAATGCTATACAATATTATATACTTTAATATGTTTCCCTTGACACCAATATTAAAAAGTAAAACTAAAAGTTAAACAATTTTTTTTTTGCTAATAGAGTTATTAGTTCCTTAATCGTAGTATTTTTTTATTTTTTAATATATATTTGATAGCTTACTGATATATACTATAATTCTTATTTTTTAATATATACTCATAAATAAATTGATACATAATTTTTCAAACATAGAATTCATCAGTACATAATATGTGGCCTGTTAATACATACCTAGAAAAATTTTATTCAACATTACAATACATACCTCTAGATGAATGGTTACACAATTTTTAAAATATGGTGCTCACAAGTACATAATAGAAGACCAAATGATATATATTTGATGGTTTACTGATACATACTATATATTTATTGATATATACTTAGTAGTGATTCAATGCATATATATAAATTGATACATAGTTTTTTGAATATAGTGTTCATCAATATAATATATGGTCAATTGATATATACCTAGCAAAATATTCATCCAATATTTTAATATACATATTTAGATAAATCGATACACGGTTTCTAAGACACTTACCGATACATAATATATGATCAAATGATACATACTAAATTACTTACTGATATATACTATGTATCAATAAAAAGTATATACTAAAAATAAGAAAAAAAGATAATGTTATAATTATATATGTCATTTTAGCGAATGCAAAATTATAACAATTTTTTCTACTCAATTTCAATATGGTATCAGAGCCATAATATTCTACAACCTCCATTAACTTATAATTTTACCTTTTTCTTTTCCCTTTTTTCATGTCAACCTTGAAAGTATTGCTTCTTGTTTCTCTTCTTTGGATAATTTATGGGTTATAGGCTCAGGATACACTGATTATATAACTTATGATCTTGATTTTTGAATACATGCCATTCTCATTTTGGTTCTCCTATTAAGCTTTCTAATGGTGATATAGTTCAAATGATAATATTAGTTTTGTTAAACTTATCCCATAATTATCATTAAATGATATTTTACCTGTTCCTCATTTTCGATTCAATTTGTTATCTATTAGTAAAATCTCCAAAACATTCAATTGTTCCATCATGTTTTTTTCTCGATATTGTGTTTTTCAAGACCTACAAATCAAGAAGGAGATTGGACTAGGTAGAGAATGTGATGGTCTTTATTATTTAAAGCTTGAATCAAATACTTTTTCTTAATGCTTGCCTATCAAAATGAAGCTGATCTATTCAATTGGCATTTAGGATATCCAGCTTATAATTTATCTCAAAAATTTTCTACTTTAGATTCTAGTATATCTTTTTCAAATAAATACATTTGAAATATGTGCCAATTAGCTAAAAAATACCTATTACCATTTTCTTCATATTCTATTTCATCTATCTTTTATTTTGAATTAGTTCCTATGAATGTTTGGAAACCTTATAATACTTCATTGATTAGTGGCACATGCTATTTCTTAAGTATTATTAATGATTTTTCATATAGTACTTGGATTTATCTCATGCAACATAAAACTAAAACTTTTATTCATTTTTTTTTTGCAATGGTCAAAATACAATTTGGAACTACCACTCATAAAATTCATAGTGATAATAGTCTTGAATTTTTTAATCATGATGTCATTAATTTTTTGAACTCACTTGGTATGATTCATTAACATAGTTGTATTTTTTCAACAAAATGGAGTAGCTGAACAAAAACATCAACATCTTCTAAATGTTGCTCGTGTACTTCATTTTCAAACAAATTTATTATTAAAATTTTGGGATGACTGCATTCTTATTATTGTATATCTTATTAATTGAATGCCACTTAAGTGCTTCAAGGTAAATTTCCTCATGAATTATTATTTAAAAGGAGTCCTTTATATCATCACTTAAAGATTTTTAGATGTTTATGCTATAGACACAATCCAAATATCCAACATAAAATTGATTCTCAAGCCTTACATAGTATTTTTGTTGGATATCCTTTTGCTCAAAAAGGTTATAAATTTTTTGACTCATTCTAATATAATTTATATTAGTAGATATGTTATTTTTATTTATTTAATTTTTCTTTAAAATATAGTTTACTCCTATTGATAAATCCACTATAATTTTTTCTTTATCTATTCTTGATCAGGGTCTTACTTATCCGCCTGACATATCTTAAGCACCATGTTCACTACTAACTTTTCATGTGCATTTAATTCTTAACCCAACACATCTCTATCGTTAAATCCAACTATACAATCTCTATTCCATTCATAGAAAGTTCATCAACCTGTTCATTACCCCCTAGCTTATTTAAAAGACTATCACTATGCTCATATTTAGGTTCAATCTGTTTCTTTCATGATAGATACTTCATTTCTACTTACAATTTTTTTATTCTATGATATTTTTTCTTCGTCTCATTGTTTATTCTTTAGCTTCTTACTTCTATTATTGAACCTAAAACCTTTTTTTAAGCTGTAAAATCTTTTGAGTGGAGACAGGCAATGGATACAGAGATTCAGACTTTAGAAGATAATAATACATGATCCTTAGTTATGCTACCTTCTCATAAAAATTCATTGGATGTAAATGAATCTTTAAGATCAAGCATAATTTGATGGAAATATTGAACGATACAAAGCCCACTTAGTAGCCAAGGGCTATACTCAAGTAGAATGCATAGATTACTATGATATTTTTGTCCCAGTTGCTATGATAGTCATGGTGCGAGTCCTACTTGCCATAGCTACTATTGAGAATTGGTCAGATGGATGTTCAAAATGCTTTTTTACATGTTGATTTACATGAGAAAATATATATGTCTCTTACTCTTCGTTATTCTTGATGGAGAGAGAACTTTATTTGTTATCTTAACAAGTCTCTTTATGAACTTAAACAAGCTTACCAAAATTGATTTTCTAAATTCACCTTTGCTCTTTTGGATTCAAATTTTACTCAATCCCAAGCTGATCATTCCTTATTCTTTGTGACAATTTATCTATTTTCATTCTTGTATATGTTGATGATATTATTATCACTAGCAATGATAACCATGCTATCTGTTGCATGAAAGCTTTCCTTTACTAGCTCTTTTGTATCAAGGATCCTGATAATCTCAAATACTTTCTTGGAATAGAGGTAGTCCAATCCAAGCATTGCATTTATCTCGATCAACACAAATATATGCTTGATTTTCTTTAACATTATAATTTTACAAGAGCTAGAATAGCAGACCATCTAATGGAACAAAATCTCAAAATTTCCAACAACTAATGGTAAACTTCTTCCTGATCCTTCTTCTTATCATCTTCTTGTGGGATGACTTATTTATCTCACTATTACATGGCTAGATATTATATTTTTTGTTAACATTTTAAGCCAATTCATGCATAAATTTTGTAAACCTCACCTGGATGCAGCTTATGATCTTTTTTGTTACATAAAAAGGTTGCTAGGTCAAGACATTTTATTTTATCTACTAGTGATATAAAGGTTAATGCTTACTATGACTCTGATTAGGTGAGTTGTCCTCTAACTTATCATTTTACTATGGGTTTTGGCTTTTTTCTTGGTCGAGTTCCATATCTTGGAAGAGAGAAATAATCTATGGTTTCTTATTCATTGGTTGCAATCGAGTATCGAGTTATGGCTATCGCTATATGTGAATTACACAGCTACATTCCCTATTGCATGATCTTGGGATCTCTTAATTATTGCTTACTCCTTTGTTTTGTGATAAGAAAGCTGCTTTTTACATTATTGCAAATCAAGTTTTTCATGAATGAACTAAACACATAGAAATTAATTGTCACATCATTTGTAAAAAGCTACAATAAGGTTTAATACATCACCTTTCTATATCTACCAAGCATCAAGTTGCCAATATATTTACCAAGTCATTAGCAAAGTATCAATTTTCTTTTTTTAAAAGCAAATAAGCATTTATGATCTTCATGCACTAACTTAAAGGGGAGTATTAAAGAATATCAAACAATATTAAGAAAGATTTTTATTAGATAGTAGAAAATATTATAAAATATCAGAGAATATCAAAGAGATTTCCAATCGATATATCATATTAAAGAATATCAAAAATAATCGAAGAATATTAAGACAGATTTTTAGTTAATATACCATATTAGGAAGTATTTGAGAAATTTTTGCAATAAGTATCTTGTGTACTAAAATCAGCGAATCTCAATTTTATTTATTCTTGTTCTGAAATCATGAAATTCCAATTTTCTAAATCTTTGTACTCTTATATGTGTATACCATTTTAGTGAATACAAAATCATAACAATTTTTTCTAATCAATTCCAATATATATATATATATATATATATATATATATATATATATATTTATTTATTTATTTATTTATTTATTTATTTATTTATGTTTTTGGATATAGAGAATTTATCATTAGATTCATAAAAAATAACATGAATAGATTCTTCAATAACTAATATTCTTTTGTTGAATACTCTATATGCCTTGCTAAGCATAGAGTATTCTAACAAAATATTTTTATTTGACTTGGTATCAAATTTACCAATCCTATCTTTTCTATTATTCAAAAAAAAGCATCAGCATTGAAAAATATAAAAGTAGTTAATATTCAATTTTCTACCTTTCCAAAGCTCATAAGAAGTTTTCTTTAAAATTTATCAAAATAAAGTATGATTCAAGCTATAATATGCTATGTTAATTGCTTCTATTCATATGTATAGTGGAAGGTCACTTTTAGACAATATGGCATGAGCCATTTCTTCAAAAGTTTAATTTTTCCTTTCTACCATCCTATTTTGTTGAAATATCCTAAATATAAAAAAAATATGTTTAATATCTTTTTCACTACGAAAACTTTTAAATTACTACTTTCTAAATTTGGTTCCATGATTGTTATGAATACAAATAATTGTTGAATTTTTCTCATTTAAACTTTTGATGAAACTTAAAAAATATAGATAAAGCTTCATCTTTTTATACCAAAAATAAAACCCAAGTAAACCAAGAAAAATCATCAACAATCACAAATCCGTATCTTTTTTCTCCTAAAATTGTGATCCTAGTATATCCAAATAAGTTAATGTGAATTAATTCTAAAGATTTAGAAATTGAAACAAGATTTTTAGATTTAAAGAAACATCTAGTTTGTTTTCCAAGCTGGCACACATCACAAATTTTGTTCCTTTCAAAATTTTGTTCCTTTCAAAATTTTTTCTTCTTTGAACGGCAAGATACACCTATAAAGGAGAATCAAGTTGTAACTTTAGGAATCCAACTTTTCTTGTATCTTTTTAGGTTAGAAAAGATGGTTCCTTCAAGAATCTACAACATTTTAACTTTTTTCTACTCAATTTTCTGAAATTACAAGAATATGCCTTATGTCCTATATTTCCCCAGCAAGAATGAGTGATATTTGAAAAGGGGTTAATGAGGCTTTCACAAAAAAAAATTCAAATACTTTTGCTTCTTTTGGGGTTTAAATTTCAAACTAGCTTTATTAAAAATAGCTTTTTAGTTGTTCAAAATTATTTGAAGTTTTTCAAAGCTAAGAGTAAACTTTTCAATAACTAGCTCGTGTTTTTCAATCTCTTTCTTTAGATTTTGATTTTTGTATAGTAAATTCTCATTTTCCTTCAAGACCTCTTTTTCATTGGATAAATCAAGATTATTTTTTTTTCGAATCTTTATTTTTTAATCCAAGCTTTTTGAACTCAATTAAAAATATTTTGTAATTCATCAAAAGTAAAATATAACTTGAGCTTAGAATTTATTGCCTTCTCATGCATCGTGAGATATAAGTTTGCCACTTCTTAAAGCTCTTCATGGGTGCTAGAATCCTCAATATTACTTCTAATGGCTATCTTTGCTTTTTTCTTGGTTCTATTTTCTTAAGAAGAGGGCAATTCTCTTTGAAGTGATTGGGCTTCTTACATTCGTAGCATATGGGTTGCTCATTTTCTTTCTCTTTCTCTTGTTCTTGCTAGGTTCTCCCTTTGTAAAGGGCTACTCCAAGAAGACTTGTCCTTTTCTCCTCATGAACTTTCTAAACTTCTTTATGATGAGTACATATCATCATCATCATCACCTTCATTTAATTCTTTGCTTTCTTCATCTTCTTTTACAATGGATTTGAGGGCAACTGTTTTCTTTTTCTTCACTTCCTTTTCATTCTTTTACTTCTTCATGGTTAACTTATAAATCATTATAGAACTAAGAAGTTCTTCTAGTGTAGAGAATTAAGGTCCATAGCTTCTTGAATAGCAATGACTATGGCCTTCTAAGCTCTAGGTAGTGATTAGAGAATTTTTCAAACAAGCTTACCATAAGTATAAGATATACCAAGTCTCTTTAGACTGTTGATAATATCAGTAAATCTAGTGAACATTTTAGTGATTGACTCATTTTGTTCCATTTTAAACAACTCATATTTATATACAAGATTATTAACTTTAGATTCCTTCACTTGGTTGGTACCTTCATGACTAACCTCTAATCTATCCTATATTTTCTTAGCTGAAATTTATGTAAAAATTATGTTAAATTTATTAGCATCAAGAGAGTAATACAAAACATTCGTGGGCTTAGCATTTAGCTAGACCATTTTCTTATCTAAGTCATCCTAATCCTTTTTGGGTTTGGGTGACAATGCCATCAATCATGATTGTGCATGTGTGTGGACCATTGATAATGACACTTTAAAGATCATAATCTAGTACTCGAATAAAAATGTGCATGCATGCTTTCCAAAAAGTATAGTTTGCTTTATTGAATAAAGGTGGTTTATTGGTTGATTGCCCTTTGGCAAGAAAAATATCAATTTGAATTACCATTTGATCTTTGACTATTGATCGTTAGATCAAAGAGAGGGCAGAGTACCAAGAATATGATAATATTTGTTGTCCAAAGATATAACTTATAAAGGAGGATGAATTAGATTTTTCAAAATCAAAAGCAAGTATATACAAATTTTGAAACAAGTAAAGTGATGGGGGACTAATTAGCATGCAGGGGAATTTTTGTGGATTCAGTATTAAGTTAGAATTTTAATTCCCAAATTTCAAGTCAAATAGATAAAAGGGTGATCCTACAGAAATTCTAGACCACAAGAATGCAAAAAAAAATCTCAAAAGAGATAAAAATAGGATTACCAGGGCTAAGAAACCCTGGTAGGGCTATCTCTTCTGTAATAACTCGATCTAGAGGGCTTGAGGGGGTGTACCTGGCAATGTTTGTTGCTGCTTCTATGAAGAGATACTTCACACTCTCGGATGCGGCCTAGAAGGTCAAGCCAAAAACCGGCGGATCTGTCGGCTTTTTATCTGCTGACCCGACAGCTAGGCAAATGGAATCCTAATGTTGTGAAACTCAAGGGACCTGCAACACACCAAAGGAGGATTAGAAAATAAATGAGAAAAGAGATAAATAGCTGAAAGAAGAAAGGAAGAGAAAGAGTAACAGGGGTTACCAAGATGAAGCCTGATTGTTGGATGGCTAGGGTTTGATAAATAGGGCCTCACACCCCTCGATGCTCAAAGAGCAAAGGCACGGGTCTCTCACCCACTCTCTCATAGAGGTTGACACACATAGGCAAAGGAAGATTGTTTGGAAGAGAACTCAAATTTCATTCATAAGCATTCATTGAAAAATACAAGAGGGGGGGTTGGTATTTATAGATGTACCCAGGTTACATTACATAAAGGTCAAGAAACCTTGACTTGAGGGCCAAGAAACTACAAACTTGTGGGCCAAGAAAACCCTCTTGGGCTAGGGCCTTGTCTCTTTGCTGGGCTTTGAAAACATTTTCTTGGACTTGGTCAAAGCCTTGGGCATCTTGGACTAGGTCAAAGCTGGGCATCTTGGACTGAGTCAAATGGGCTGGGTGTTGACCCCTTAAGTGATTTTGATGATAACAAAACATTGGAGCATGCATTTGTCTTACTAACAACTTTTCAAGTGCATTACAAGTTTTTGTAGGATGATTTTAATGCTCAGTTGCAACTCCTACAACTTTGTTATATATCATGTGTTGTATTGTAAAAGTGTCATATAAAGAAGAATCCAAAGAAAAATTAAAGTAGTATTCATGAAAATGGGTTGCTTCTGTGTGTTTTGCAAGCTTAAAATTCTTTAGAATCTGTTATTAGTTGAGTTGGGAAGAGTCTTGAGTGCTTAAGAGTTGCTGGATGATTTCTGGAGAAGAGTTGAAGATTTTATTGAAAATTCACTCGAGCCGACTCATGTAAGGAGAGCCGACTCTAGTCCATGGCATGGTTGAAGGATTCTGGCATGCATAGATCCGAGCCGACTCGAAGGAACCCGAGCCGACTCATCTAGGGCTTCATTTCTTGAATCAGACAGGCGAGTCGACCTGAAGGCAATATGAGCCGACTCAACCATTTAGTCAGGCATATGAGTGGACCCTTTAGTAATCCAAGATGACTCCTTTAGAGTCCACAAAAAATTAATTTTGAAAGAACAGCCGAGAGATTCAACTTTGCCGAGGCGAGCCGCCTCCTCTAGAGTACAACTTCGAAGGCCTGAGAATCTGAGTCGACTCGACTGAGGCGAGCCGACTCAACAAGAGTAAGGAATCATTGACACAAGGATCCAAGCCGACTAGATTATGGCGAGCCGACTTGACCAGAGTGAAGAGTCAACTCTTTAAGGATCCAAGCTGACTCGAACGTTGATTCTAGGCAAGTAACGGCTAGTTTCAGAACTTCATTTTTGAATTTAAAAAATGCTCCAACGATCAAATGTCAAATCCCAACAGTCTACAATGACTATATCCACCTAAAAAGAGTACAAGACTTTATAAATGAGAAATTTGGACAACCTTTGAAAAAGCTAATGCATGATTGAACATTAAATGAGCTTGTGAGCAAGAGAGCACAAAAGAAGAACATTCAAGTAGGATTTCAAGTTTTCACCAACTCCAATCAAAAGCTTGAGGCACTTATTGAGGAGGAAGAAGAAGCCATTGAAGTGCATTAAAGGGCATTTAAGAAGGCTTCTCTTGAGCTATAACTGCAACCATCAGACAACTTGGGTTTGTCATTAATTGCTTATTTTTTCTTAACTCTTTTATGAGTTTGTAGGTTCTTGGTGAGCCTGATTAAAAACCAAGAATGGGTTGTTAGCGATCCCATTTTAAAGCTAATAATGTAAGGGTTTTTGGTGAGCCCGATCAAAACCAAGGTTAGGTTCTTGGTGATCCTGTTGAAAACCAAGAGTTTAGTTTTTGGTGAGCCCAATTAAAAAACCAAGTTGGATTTTGGATTGTAAGCTCGGTAAAACAATCCAACTGTATTCCGATGGTGAATATAGTGAAAATCCCAAGTGATATCTTGGGTAGTGGACATAGGAGTGAGGTTGCTCTGAACCATTATAAAATTGCTGTGTTTGTGATTGTGCTTTTTCTTCTTTACTTGCTTCTGCTTTAAATAATTGAATCACAGCACCTACCATACAAGAAGATTTAAAAGAGCACACATCTGTTCAAGTTTTTTAAATTTCCAATTCACCCTCTCTTGGAAAAGCCACCTGGGCAACAACTGGTATCAGAGCAGAGTCTCTGAATTTCAATTAGAGTAAAGATTTATGGCTCATCCCATGAGTACCTTCTTGGCTGAAGGCCAATCCACCAATAGAACTCCACTGTTCACTGGCACGAATTATTCTTACTGGAAAGCTAGAATGAAGATATACATTCAAGCTATTGATTTTTAATTTTGAAAGGTCATTCTTAAGGGTCCACATACACCCATGATTAAAGTTGATGGTGTAGATGTCCCAAAACTTGAAGAGGATTGGGATGAACACGACATGAAAATGGACGAGCTGAATGCCAAAGCCATGAACTTACTTTATTGTGCTTTGGATGCAAACGAATTTAACCAAATTTTTACATGCAATTCAGCTAAGAAAAATTAGGATAAACTTGAAGTGACCCATGAAGGAACTTTCCAAGTGAAAAACTCAAAAATTAATCTTCTAGTAGTACATAACTATGAATTATTTAAAATCGAGCAAAATAAAACTATCTCGGCCATTTTTTCATGGTTTATAGATATTATTAATGGCTTGAAAAGTCTTGGCAGGGTTTATTCTAATGCAGACTTAGTACAAAAGATTCTAAGATCACTTCCAGACAAGTGGGATCCCAAAGTATCTGCCATCCAGGAAGCAAAAGATCTAAATACTCTACCTCTAAATGAACTGATGGGTTCCTTCATCACACATGAACTGGCCATGCAGCATAGGAATGAAGATGATCATAAAAGAAAAAGATCATTGCCTTCAAAGATGTATCAGAATCAAAGAAACAAGATAAGGAATCGGAAGATGACTGCTCCCCCTCCAAAGATGACTTAGAAGATGAAGATATAGCTATGGTCGTAAGGAGATTCAAAAGTTTTATGGAAAAGAAGAAGTGATGGTACTTCAAAAAATTTTACAAGAAAGGTGAACATAGTAAGGACAAGGAAAGAGAAAAAGAAAAGGATCAAATGCCCATATGTTATGAGTATAAGAAACCTGGGCATATTCGTCCCAAATATCCTTTGTTAAAGAAAATATTTAAGAAGAAGAAAAAGAAAGTGATGGTTGTGACTTGGAGTGACAGTGAGGAGTCGACTTCAACAGAAGAAGAAGAGACCACAAAAACTGCCAATCCATGCCTTATGGGTCTCGAAGATGAGGTAATGTCCCCTGAACCTCAAGTTGAATTTACTTTTGATGAACTAAATTCTGCATTCCATGATTTGCTTTCAAAATTTAAAAAAGCTGGAATAAAAATTAGAGCTTTAAAGAACAATAATGATTCTTTGTTAAAAAAAAGAAGAGATTTCAGAAAAGAATAAGTTATTGCAAAAAGAATTAATTATGTTTTCTGAAAATAACAAAGCTTTGGAAATTGAGAAAAATCTATATCTTGAGAAAAACAAAGCTTTGATTGATGAAAATACTGATTTGAAAAAGGAGATGAAAAAACTCAAGCCTTTGGTTGAAAAGCTTACTTTAAGTTCAAATAAGCTTGAGTTGATTTTAAAAGAGCAAAGAAATTCAAGTAACAAGGTTGGAATCGGTTATAACTCTTCGAATACAAATGAAATTTCAGCTACTAAGTTTATATCTTCAAAATGTAGGCTCAGGTAGGCAACCCAAGAGGGGGGATGAATTGGACTTTAAAAGTTTTTTTGCGATTCGAATAATATGTGCCAATTTAAAACATGTGTTTGAGAGATAAATATAATGTGCAGCGGAAATTATAATGTAAATGCAACAATAACAACAATCACACAAATACAAAATAATTTATATGGTTCAGTGCACTCTAAGGTACCTACATCCACTCCCCAAGATCCCCTTGGAAATTCTACTATAATCTCACGATTACAGTCAACTTGTTTTCTGGGCTCACAAGTCAAAACCCTTGGTTTTCACGGGCTAACCAAAAATCCCTTGGTTTTCCAAGCTAACCAAAAATCTTGATGGTTTTGCCGGCTCTCCAACAACCTACCTTGGTTTTGCGGGCTAACCAAGAACCTAGTTGGTTTTACGGGCTAACCAACAACCTAACTTATTTTGTTTTCGGGCTCACAAGTCAAAACCCTAGTTGGTTTTTACCACATAGGCTCACCAACAACCTTTGATGGTTTTCACTAGGCTCACCACCAACCTAAATACAAGAAATGAAGAATGAAAATAAAAAGCTTTCTTACAAAGCAAATTTTTTGTTGAAGCACGTTGATTGTTGATGTTAAGCTTGTGTCCATGTTGTAGAACCTTCAATGGATGCTTGATTATGTTGCTCTTGGAAGCTCCCTCTCCTTTTTGAATTCTTGGTGGCTCAACACTCAACAAATTGGATTCTCAAAATATCCTTCACATATTTTCACTTGGAAATCAAAGGATTTATCTTTCAAACCATGATCCTCTTCCCTCTTCTTCTTCCTTACTTCTCCAAGTGTTTAAATAGCCCTCCAAACCTTATTTGACCATTTATGACCGTTGGGGATGACAATATGGCCGTTGGAGCCAAGTTGAAGAAGTTCTGCAGCCCAGAAAATTAGCCGTTAATGTTCAAGTGTCGACACTTCACCTCCAGGTGTCGACACTTCAATTTCAAGTGTCGACACTTCACTCTCCAGGTGTCGACACTTCACTTCCAATTGTCGACACTTCAACTCCAGGTGTCGACACTTGACTGAAAGTGCTTTCTAAAGTTTTCTGTTTGTCTCAGGCCTTGAGTCGACACTTGATCCTCAGGTGTCGACACTTGCTTCCCAGGTGTTGACACTTCATCTGTGCCAGGTTGAATTTTCTACAAATTTCACTTCTTTGAGTACCTATAACTGATTTATACACTTAACACACAATTAGTACTCAAATATACTTAAGTGTTTTGTCATAATCAAAACCAGAGTCAACAATCTCCCCCTTTCTGATGATGACAAAACATTTAAGTATATAAACAAGGTAAGCTCAAAAATAAATATAACATGCTCCAAAAGATAAATAATAAGAATAGAGCAATGAAGCAATGAAAAACATTGAGCTCCCCATCAAAATATGATCCAAAAATAATTTTTCAAAAGCTCCCCCTCAATATATAATTTCTAAATTATTTTTCAAAGTTTTTCAAAATATTCGAACTTTCAAATTTTCAAATTTGGGCTGCCATGATCTTTAGCTCAAAATCGTTAGATTTTCAAATCAGAGCACCAAGCTATGATACCAATTGTAGGCTCAGGTAGGCAACCCAAGAGGGGGGGGGGTGAATTGGGTTTTATAAAACTTTTATACTATTTATAAAGTGTGAACTAAAGCAACTATGTGCTAATGCAATTCAAGTGCTTGTGTATTTCAAATAAATGCAGTAGAAATAAAGAAATAAAAGCACAAGGAGAACAATCACACAAACACAAAGATTTATAGTGGTTCGGTGCACTCCAAGGCACCTACATCCACTCCCTAAGATCTCCTTGGGAATTCTACTATAATCTCATAATTACAGTCAACTTGTTTTCCGGGCTCACAAGTCAAAACCCTTGGTTTTCATGGGATAACCAAAAACCCCTTGGTTTTCTAGGCTAACCAAAAACCTTGATGGTTTTGCGGGCTCATCAACAAACTACCTTGGTTTTGCGGGCTAACCAAGAACCTAGTTGGTTTTACGGGCTAACTAACAACCCAACTTGTTTTGTCTTCGGGCTCATAAGTCAAAATTCTAGTTGATTTTTACCACATAGGCTTACCAACAACCTTTGATGGTTTTCACTAGGCTCACCACCAACCAGATACAAGAAATAAAGAATGAAAATAAAAAGCTTTCTTACAAAGCAAATTTTTCGTTGAAGCACGTTGATTGTTGATGTTGAGCTTGTCTCTATATTGTAGAAGCTTCAATAGATGCTTGATCCTGTTGCTCTTGGAAGCTCCCTCTCCTTTTTGAATTCTTGGTGGCTCAACACTCAACAAATTGGATCTTCAAAATATCCTTCACATATTTTCACTTGGAAATCAAAGGATTTATCTTTCAAACCATGGATCCTCTTCCCTTTTCTTCTCCCTTGCTTCTCCAAGTATTTAAATAGCCCTCCAAACCATATTGGACCGTTTATGACCGTTGGGGATGAAAATATGGCCGTTGGAGCTAAGTTGGAGAAGTTCTGCAGCCCAGAAAACTAGCCGTTACTGTTCAAGTGTCGACACTTCACCTCCAGGTATCGACACTTCAGTTCCAAGTGTCGACACTTCATTCTCCAGGTGTCGACACTTCACTTCCAAGTGTCGACACTTCAGCTCCAGGTGTCGACACTTGACTGAAAGTGCTTTCTGAAGTTTTCTGTTTGTCTCAGGCCTTGAGTCGACACTTCACTCTTCAAGTGTCGACACATGATCCTCAGGTGTCGACACTTGCTTCCCAGGTGTCGACACATCATCTGTGCCAGGCTGAATTTTCTTCAAATTTCACTTCTTTGAGTACCTATAACTGATTTATACACTTAACGCACAATTAGTACTCAAATATACTTAAATATTTTGTCATAATCAAAACCAGAGTCAACACAAAAGCATATGCACCAATATCTATACTTCAAAAAGCTTTTGTATCAAATGCTTCCACATCCATTTCAAGAGCTTCAAAGTACATTCCTAAGATTTCAAATTTAAAATCTTTTAGATCAATTGTTTCTACATCTACATCACATGCTTCTACATCTAAAACTTCAAAATTTGCATCTTTTCAAAATACTAGAATTGTTTGTTATGCATGTCATGGGGTTGGACACAAATTTTTCTAATACAATTTGTTAAAGAAAAATGGAAATGCAAAGAATAGAATTAGAAAGATTTGGGTTTCCAAAGGAACCACCTCTACTAACCTGCAAGGACCCAAGGTAGCTTGGGTACCTAAAAGAACTTCTTGATTACTTTGTAGGAATGTCTTGAAGCCCAAAAAATAAAGAAAAGATAGTATCTGGCTAGCGGCTATTCATGATATATGACGGGTGACAAGGATCAATTCATCATCCTAGAGATGAAAGAAGGAGGTTTGGTAACTTTTGGAGATAATGGCAAGGAGAAAATAATCAGAATTGGCAAGATCAAAATAACCCCCTATACTTTTATTGAAAATATATTGCTAGTAGACAAATTGAAGCATAATTTGTTAAGTATTAATCAATTGTATAATAAAGGCTTTAAGGTTGTCTTTGAATCATCTATGTGTATAGTAACTAACTCACTTAATTCTAGCAACAAATTTATTGGACATAAAATTGGAAATATTTATATGGTAGATCTGAATGTCTAGCCATGTTTAGTAGTTCCAGTATAGTAGCAATAAATGCAAGACCAAGGACTCTTGTTTACTTTGGCATAGATGATTAGGTCATACTAGCATGCATACTATTACCAAATTAATTTTCAAGAATCTTGTTAAAGGTTTATCTAAATTTAAAGTTGATTTTGAATATGTTTGCGATGCATGCAAAATATGTAAACAAACTAAGGAGAGTTTTAAATCTAAAAATATGATTTCAACTTCAAGACCCCTTGAGCTACTTCACATTGACTTATTTGGGCTAATTAGGACCACAAGCCTATATGGTATGAAATATATACTTGTGATAGTAGATGATTTTTCAAGATTTACATCGGTCTTGTTTATTGCATATAAAGATGAAACTTTCAAAGTTTTTTGAAAATCCTATAAGAAAGTTTCAAATTAGAAAAATCTTTTAATTGTATCTATTAGGAGTGATCATGGCATGGAATTCAAAAATTAATTTTTTGATGATTATTGCACAAAAAATAGCATTGATCACAACTTCTCTACTCCTAGAACACCACAACAAAATGGTGTTGTAAAGAAAAAAAATAGAACTTTGGAAGAGATGGCCCGAACAATGTTATGTGAAAGTAATCTTCCAAGATACTTTCAGATAGAAGTGGTGAACACTGCTTGTTATATTTTAAGCCATGTTTTGATTCGACCAATGTTAAAGAAAACCCCTTATGAGCTTTGGAATGAAAAGAAACCAAATATTAATTACTTTCATGTTTTTGGTTGTAAATATTTTGTATTAAATAATTGAAAGGATAACCTAGAAAAATTTGATGCTAAATCTGATGAAACTATATTCCTTGGTTATTCAATATATAGCAAAGCATATAGTGTTTAATAAAACAACACTAATTGTAAAAGAATCTATACATGTTACATTTGATGAAACTAACCCCTCACCTTCAAAGAAAGAAGAGTGTATAGATAATGGTGCAGGTACACTTAAAAAGGAAATGGAAGATATGAGCGTACAAGAGAGACCAACTCAAGAAGGAGAAGAGATGGTAAGTAAAGATCATGCTGATCTACCAAGGGAATGGAGGTATGTAACATCTCATCCAAGAGATTTAATTATTGGTGATCCCTCTCAAGGTGTTAGGACTAGGTCATCACAAAGAGATGCACATGATTACCTAGCATTTGTATCACAAATAAAGCCACATAGTTTAGAAGAAGCTGAAAATGATGCAAACTGAATGTTAGCCATGCATGAAGAACTAAACTAGTTTGAAAGAAATAATATGTGGACTCTAGTTGATAGACCATCAGACCATCCCATTATAGGAACCAAATGGGTCTATGGAAATAAACTAGATGAACAAGGTAAAGTAATTAGAAATAAAGCTAGGTTGGTAGCTAAAAGATATAACCAAGAAGAAAGAATAGATTTTGATGAAACCTATGCACCTGTAGCAATACTAGAGACCATAAGATTACTACTTGCATTTGCTTGCTACATGAATTTCAAACTTTTTCAAATGGATATAAAAAGTATATTTTTAAATGATTTTATATCAGAACAAGTTTTTGTAGAATAGCCACCAGGTTTTGAAAGTCATTCTTTTCCTAATCATATTTTTAAACTCAATAAAGCATTTTATGGACTTAAACAAGCACCTAGAGTCTGGTATGATAGATTAAGCAAATTCTTACTTGAAAATAATTTTATAAGAAAAAATGTAGATAAAACTTTTTTTATAAAAAAAAAATTATGATATGTTAGTTGTACAAATTTATGTTGATGATATTATATTTGGTGCAACTAATGAAACACTTTATAAAGAATTTGCTAAGTTGATGCAGGATGAATTTGAAATGAGTCTAATGGGTGAACTAAATTACTTCCTTAGACTTCAAGTGAAACAAAAAAAAAAAAAGTGATCTTCATAAACCAAGCCAAATATATCAAAGAAATCGTTAAGAAGTTTGGTATGGAGATAAGCAAAGAAGCGAGCACACCCATGAGCCCTACCATAGATTAGATAAAGATGAAGATGGCAACAACATTGATTAAAAACTCTATCGAGGTATGATCAGATCACTGTTGTACTTAACTGCTAGTAGACCTTATATCTTGTTTAGTGTATATGTTTGTGCTAGATTTTAATCCAATCATAAAGAATCACATATGCTTGCAGTAAAAAAAATCATAAAAATTTAAGAGGAACAAGTAAAAAGAAATTTTATATATGTACAAATTTGCAACCTTAGGTCTACCATTTTCCAATTCTATATGTTTACGAATAATACAGCTAACCGTGCCATGTACAAATTAGAAACTATTTTCTTCTTTTTCCTTTTTTAAAAAACTTTTTAAACAAGGTCCAGATGAAGGATGACCCAAACTCAAATAGATTAGATTATTCTGGAATTGATGATGTTGTGTCTGAAACTTGGCCTTAATCTGACATGAATTAGAACTGGTCAGGTGATACTTATCACGTGAATGACTTTAATCTATCAATAAGGCCAATTTTCCCAAAGAGATTTTCCCTATCAGCCTCTTATGTGCAAGTGGGATGCTTGGCCCAAACAAGTGAACCCAAGTGCTCAACCAAACGTAGAGCCGGTCCATCCTTGAAGGCAAATCCAGTCTGTTAGGTCAAGTGTGGCTCTCAGATTAAGACTCAGCTCCCTAACATATTTGACATGAAACTTATAAATTTCAACCAGTCCAATTGAATTTGATCCTATATTATATATATATAATCTTGGTCCCGTCAGGTCTCCTTTCAGATCATTATTAAGTTTTGAAGTCTAGGTCCAGATTTTTTAAGATACATATATATATATAACTGGAGGCTCATTTCACTACTCTAATTTGGGTGAGAATTTGAATGTGGTCAGCGACGACCTTGACAAGCTGGCATTTGATGGTTACCTTCTACACGCTCCATGTTGCACAGTGGCTACACTTCTTTAAGCCTACATTCATCGATGGAAGGACGGTGGTCCTCTTTGGCTTGCTTAATGGCACCTCCATTGGCTTTCTCAACCTTAGCCTTGGCTTCAACTCTATTGGATTCTATCAGGCAAGTGCTCCTGCAACTACTTTACCTTCACACCCCATGCTATCATCATCTTATAACTCTTGTCAAATGATAATGGTTGTTTCATTTCGAAATATTTCAATTTCCCTCCTATATATATATTCTAAAAAATCCATGCAATATTAATTTAATCAATATCATCTGTTGATATACTTGCAGATGACTAAACTCGCCATCGTACCATTCACGGTGCTGCTAGAGACTATCTTCCTAAACAAAAAATTCAGGTCGTGCAAAGCACCAGTGGATATTACTCTATTTTTCATCTTAACCTTTTGGTTTCTTTTTCATCTGTCAAAAATAAGGAAAAGGATGTATGTGATGTATCCCTACCTGAAGCGTATTTGGAAAGGGCTTCAGATTTATTCCAAAAAAGAGAAAAATAAAATAGAGGGGGGGGGGCTTCAGGTCCAAACCTGATGCAATTGGTCAATAAATAAGAGCATATGATATGCTATGTACTAGTTTGACGGAGCTCATCTATGCAAGATAAGTTATTCGCGAGCTGCTCATCTCTGCTCATTCATTAGAAGGGTGGAGAGGTGGTGTGGAGTGAAGGGAGAGGTGGAATGGTTTGTTTTTAGTTAGAAAGAGAGTGGTGTTTTGATAAGATTTGAACGAGTTAGAGAGAGAGATCAAGGAATTTTTTTTGGTTTAATTAATAGTATTAAAAATTAGTATATAATATTAATTTTACCTATGACTTTTATTTTTATGCCAGTGACAGAATCTGTAAATGACATTTGCTTGGTACAAGATTTTAAAATCACTAAGGGATTTCTAAGAAAAAATCCCTCTCTGATATCATTTTTTTAGTTTTTAAAAATATCTTACCAACACCAAGGGATTTATCCCTTAGTAAATCTTCAAGGGACCGAACTTCCCTTATAAATCCCTTGCTAAAAATTGTTTAAAAAATCACTCACTGATCCCTTGTAGATTACCAAGGGATTTCTAAGGAATTTATCAAGGAAAATATATCCCTGGCAAATCCCTTAGAAATTCCTTATTGAAACTAAATTTTTAATGCAATTTAAAATGCTTTGAAAATCCCTTTCTAATCTCTTGGTAATTTTTCGAGGGACATATCCCTTGGTGATGTCCCTTGGTGAAAGGCTGATTTCTAGTAGTGAAAGCTTCTCAACCTTACTCAACTCAGAACGACTAGTTGCATTGACTGAACGACAACAGCCTGAGTGACCCGATCTGAAAAATCGGTCAACTGCGCAAAGGAGAGTCTGATCCACTCACCTTATCGGTATGCCCGACGAGCGCAATGGATGGTCTAACTAGGCCACCAAAAAGATCAAAGGCGCAGGGATGGTTCTCGTAACCCACCCTATGGTGAATCCGAACATGCACCGAGGCGGGCCTGAACAGCCTACCTTAATCATGACAGAAATTGCACAGGGACGGTGTAAACACCTTATCCTACAGAAAACCCAAACACGTGCTTAAAAGGACCACTGTCGTCCTTTCTATCAACAACAGACATTCTCAGAATGGTCCAATTGACCTCACTTCATCCCTATAGACCGAAAGTGGTCTGCGGAGTCTACACTACAGACAAATCATGATGTAACACATCGCAAAGAGTACACGGGAAGAGATAACAGAAAAGATTTTTTTATTCCTTTCAAATTTTTACACAAAAAAAAAGAAAGAAGAAGAAAGGAAGAAACTCTCATAAGAAGAGACAAAAAAAAAAAAAAAACAGCAGCAGTAGAGAGATATGGGAAATTTTCAATAACTCTCATCGGGTTTTTCCCGTACCGGCGGGGAGAGATCTGGTGGGACGACGAAAGGCCCCCGGGGTTCCCGTCTGAACCCGAATCCGACCCCTCATCAGAGTCGGAATCGAATTCGTGGCTGGGAAAGGGAACAGAGGGCTTGATGTTGTCCAGGCCCTTCAAGTTATAAAACTTGAAGGCCTTCCTCCGGCATTCCCAAAACCCCTGGTGGAAGGAGTCCAGAGCCACCCCTGTGAGTACGCCCTTGAAGGCGGCAGAAGCTTTGAAATTTGAGACAACGTCCGCCGCCTCCTTCCTTGCCTCCTCCTCCACCGTGGTCGCCACTGTGACCTGGGCCCAAGCTTCCCTCAGACGGGCCTCCAACAGATGGACCTTCTTCTCGAGGCGGTCCACGAGAGGCTCCTCCTCTTCGTCCTCTGGCCCAAGTGACTCCGGACTTTGCTTCCTTTACGGGTCGATAGCCCTCCTCTTCGCCGCATGGCGGAGCTCAGAAGTGCTGAACCTCATTGTTAATAGAGGGAAGAAGTCCACGGAAATGATAGCCTTTGACAGCGGAGAGCAGGGTCCTATTTATAGAAACCCTGCACCCACGATTGACTGTGGGGAGGCATGCCCCACATCCTTCCTAGCCGCATCAGAAAGCACCACGTGTCCGGGTGATGCTTCAAGAACCAAAAAATCGCTCGGAGCCATCCCCAGGACAACAACAACCATCGTTTCGAATCCGGAGAAATCCTCATCGTGCGACGGCATCATTAATGGCTCCTTTTTGGAAAAAGGAGACCCGGCGGCTCGCAAGGCGCAAGAAATCATGACTGTATAAATATCGACGTGCCATGTGGGCGACAACAATCACAATCAAATCTCCTTGATCACGGATTGGCGGGAAAATGACTCTTGTCCGCCCCAACGGATAAACTTAACTTCCGAAGGAAGGTGACGGTCTTCAGCAATGGAGTTCTAGTCCGTTCTGGAGTTCATCCTCATCGATTAAACGGCCTTCGGCTATGACTGCTCAACCAAACAAGAAAGAGAATGGTAAAACCGGTTCTTGTCGACTGAACGGCTTTCGGACGCGACTGTTCGGCTAATCAAAAGAAAGAACAGTAAAACTGTTTCGAGCTATATATGAAGCACGACATGGCGTATGCAAAGGAAGGAAAACTCCTCAGGAATGCGATAGTGTTCCCAAAGAAGGGCTGCCTTGTCCTGAGAAACCGAGCTGGGGACTGACTCCGGACCTACTATGTCTCCGGCCCCCGAGGGCCCAACCTTTTCCTCCTGACTCCCTACGGTCTCTTCCATGATAAAGGAATGAAGCAAGAGAGCAGAAAGAAAATTCTACCTGAGGAATAAACGGGTAGTCCAGAACAATTTGGGCGAAGGAAATACTTTCGGATGGGTTGGAAGGCTAAGATTAGGAGTCTATTTATAGACTCAAAACTTTCAAAAAAAAAAAAAATTCAAGATATCTCCAAAAAGTGGTCTAGAAAAAAAAAAAAAATCAAAATGCGAAATGGCCGTGGAACGGTCGCACGTGCATGGAGTGCATGCATGTGCAAGCGCCCAACGGCTCGCAGAATGGCCGCCCGCACATGGAACCGTGCACCTGCATGAGCACTTATGTTTCGGGAGGAGTTTCTGAAACTCCCAAAAAGTCAACAGAAGGACTTAAGATAATTTTGCCTAGCAGTTTGGTTATAATAGAGGATCTTGTAGCATCCATGTTTTAATTTATATGACTAGGTATTTTGTAACGTTAATTCTATCGCAGAACATTCCTATGTCAAGTATTATGTTGCAGGACTTTTGTATCATGTCATAATTAATTTAGAATTTTTGAAGTAATGTTATGGTTCAGATGGAATTTGTGTATCCGATGTCCACTTTGTAATTGAAACTCTGGTGTTTGCACTTGAAATTTGTGTGGAGCATTGTATTACATGCTCACGTGGTTCCATAAAGCCAATCTTAGGGGATACTTTCAAGAATCAATTTAAACCATGAGTTTTTTGTTTAAAAAGAAATAAGTGAAGGCAGAGCCACCCCATGTTTTAACCCATCCAACCCCATGCACCGAGTTCAGAATCTAGGTCCCCCTGCAAACCGAGCCTAACCTCATGAAACCATGACGTATGTAAACGGGGGCCAAGATGAAGGCCGATGCCACTTGGAATTGAACTCCACTATCTCTTATCTAAGAGACGAGAGCTAATACCATCCGAGCTAATGCTTTGTGGTGATTGGAATGAGGTCTTATAGTTTTCATACAGCTACTAGTTATTGGTTTCTTGCACCTCGTCCTCAATTATCTTCCCTCTTGCACCTGTGCTCATGCTAATATATAGACAGCAAGTAAATGTACAAGAGTATAAAGATTTGAAAAAAAATCAGAATCCCATGATTTCAAGGCAAAAAAATATACAGAATCAGGATCCCGTGATTTTAATATACATGATATATTGCAGAAATTTCTCTGATACTCTCTAATATAGTATATCATCTGAAACTATTTCCTGATATTCTTTTATATTTTCTGATATTTTTTAATATGGTATATCGGTTAGAAATCCCTTTGATATTTTTTTAATATTTTATACTATTCTCTAATATCAACTGAAATTTTTTTTTGATATTTTCTGATATTCTCTCACATATATCACGCATGGTACAATTAAAGTATTACATGACAATTTTGTTCCTCCGTACGTAGCATATGTTAGAAGATAAGTACTCTTGTTTAATTAGGAAAAGGGATATCCGCCAGGTCCTCTCTGTATGGTACATCTTCAATCGAGTTAGCAGAGTGCGTCCCCTTCTCCATCTCAACTTGTTGAGAATCAGGAGTCTCCGCAAACGTTACAACCGTATCCTTCCTAAAGGTTAAGTAGATGAGTGCGATGATATAAATGGCCATGACAGGGAAGACGATGATGCCAATGAAAACATTGGCAACCTTTGGCAGGCTACTATGGATGAGCCATTTAACAAATTGGGTGCTTAGAAAGTAGATGTTGATTCCAGTGATGCATGAACAAAGGATCCATGAGACGACGATGATCTGCATCAATGAATGTAAACATAATTTAAGTTATCATAAAATGTGATGCCTTTCGCGTATGAAAGATAATTTTGGATTTTTACCTGCCAAGGATCTGATGTGTGCGTGTAATACATACACGTGTGTGCACAACATGTAACATATATGCGTGTATACATTAATAAATGCATACACAAATATATAAATATGTGTGTGTATTATACATGTATGCATGTATGTATACATATTTATATGTAGACATGCATATATATGTATCCAGGAGATGGTGTTTTGATCCTTTTCAGTTAAAAATCCCTCCTGTTGTATGGGTGGCAGTTGACAAAACATAAAAGATTCGGAAAGTCAACGCTTCGAAGTTTTTTTGCTGCATACGTGGCCGGATTTCAGCATTGACATTCACCTTATGAGTACAATATTATTGAAGTGGTAGATAGACGAAATGTTGGCCGGTTGAATGGTTTTTTAATAAATGTCACAAGACAAATTGGTTAAAGCTGAAAAACTCACCAAGATTGAGTTCTTGTGAGGTCCCATCTTGGCACTTCCGGTGCTGAATTTGAGAAGGGGGATTAGAGCGAATGGCAGCTCGAAAGAGAGAATCATCTGTACAATTTAATTAGTTGGTTGGAGAGATCATCTTTAAAATAGTAATGAGCACTCTTTGGGAAAGATAAACATAACTACAAAAATAACACCCTTTTGAGTGTGTCACCTCTCGGATTAGAGGTGCCTGGCAGCTGTTCTTCTCCTAACCTTTTTTTTTTTTTTTTTTTGCCCAACTTATTTTGGAGGGAAGAGTTTGAAATGGTTGATGAAGCGTACCGATGCTATAATGATAAGCTGTCCAGCCGCACTTGGGCCACCAATGATGGCGGCTAGAAGACTGGGAGTGATAGCGATGCTACGTGTCAAGAGGTTCCTCAACCATTTTCTCATCTTCATGTCCAAGAATCCCTGCATTATTTAACAATGGATCAAGAAGATCTTTCAACTGCAAGTTAGTACTAAGCTCGTTCTTAAAAACAAAAAAAAATCCTACGTGTCCCTGCCACCGACACGATTGATGGAATTAATAAAGGTTCTCAAAAGCAATATTCAGAAAAAAAATAATAAAATAAAATTACATAAAAGACTGAGGGTTAAAGCAAAAAGGAGGAGAAGATTTCAATAAGATTTAGATTTTTACCTGCATGATGTATTGACCGGCATATGTACCTGTAACGGCGGTGCTTTGTCCAGAAGCTAGCAATGAAATTGCATATACTACAGAGCTTGATTTCCCCAGGACATTCTATGAGAAACACGTGATGAATCAATTTTCAATATCATATATATAGATTACATTTTTTTTCGAATATTGTACATAAACAATTTTTTAAAAAACTTCTCATTCACATGATCATTTTTTTTTCATTATTTATACAAATATGGTCAAGATTTATATTACTTTCATCGTATATCTTTGAAAATGTTTTTTTGAGAGAAATGGTGCTTTGAGAATATTAATAAAAATAAAAGTATGTGACTAATTCATCTTTTATATATATATATGTGTGTGTGTGTGTGTGTGTATTGATGTTTATCTATTTTTTATATTCCTTAATTCAAATAGATAGCTTTTCTAATCACACTAACCTTTCAAATTCTAATAAAGGCAAGATTTAAATCTAGGTCATTTGACATAATAATTAAAGACTTTACCCTTGTGTGTGTATATATATATATATAAGAGTTTGTAGTATGAGGCTAGGACAGACCTTGAGCAAAAAAGATGCTGAGTCGAGGGTGAGATTGTTGCATCTATCCATGTTCTCTTGCGATAGATTATCAGTAGCACATATGGAGCCCGAGACGGAGATAACAGCGACATTGATAAGCAATGCAACAAACATTGCAAATGATGTCTCCAATAGGAAATAACGACAAGCATTCTAACACAAAAATGTCATCATATATATAAGCAATCGACATAAGGAATTAATTAACTCAGCAATATCGAGAATGGTAGTTTGCTACATATGATTATAACAAGTAACAAACTACCTGGAAGTAGAGTCACAAAAATATAAGAACAAAGGATAAGTGACAAGTCTTGTTGCATCAATTTTGAATAATAGAAGGAATGAGAAGTGTTTTACTTTCAAATCCATAAACACAAATATAAAGTTAAAGCTACGAGCCATTGACTTTTTTGTTCCAACAATTTGGGATGATTTATAGGGAATTTTGATGGTGTAATTGTTGTAATTTGGCCAAGATGTGTCTTACATTGATTCCTTCAGCAGACTGCGGTGTCTTCCTTGAAAGCACAAGAGCTGAATGCAAAAATAAATTATGCCTACAAACAAAAAAGAATTTCGAAGCAATCAACAGAGTGACCTAACAACCACGAAGCTGTAGTAATTTAAGATGAGTTGCTTACGGCGGGACATTGGTACCCAAGATGGCAATGGAATCTGCAAGGGCTCCACTGCCCTTGAGCCTGGGCACAAATAATCCCTTTAACACCTCAGTTGCAGGGGGTTTCACATAGCCCAATTCTGCAAAGTAGCAGGCCGCCATGACGAGCACCAATATAGACATCAGAATCTCAAGTTTCCGAACCTGCACAAGTATATAGTTTGGCAACTTGTTTATTGTAATATATTATAGGTAAATTGATTTCTTAATTATTATTAGTCTGCAATTCTGTGTTTTGTCCTTGGCTAAGTTTCAGATGAATCCAGGTCTTTTAGGATCTCAATCTTGTTGAATGGGTGCATTTCTATGTTAAAATGTTTCAATTAAAGATGTCAATTGCAACAGTTTCAACTAGTTAAGGATGGTTTACGTACATCATGCATCACAATAGATCACAATAGACAATTGAATGAATTATCTAAAGTGTGGTACTACCATGCTGAAACTCTGGGATGGTATGCGAAACTGTAACAGCCGGTACAAGTTGCTATGTAATGATGCGGTAACCAGCTCATTAGCAGCTCCATTAGTGAAGCAATCACACTATCCTTATCCTTTTTTTAAACAAAAAAAATAAATAAATGTATAATTTTCGTTAATTACCCCATATCTCTGTAGTCCGAGAAGTAAAAGAGTGTTAAGTCCTGTGATAAGGACTCCCGCCCATACAGGGATGTGGAACAGTATATTGAGTGCAAAGGCTGTTCCGATCACTGCACCAAACCAAAGAAACAGATATATGTCCATGGGAGGAATTGATTAAAGAAAGAAAATCTCATAAAAGGTTGAGCTCCAAATAAACCTTCAGGGATATCGGCCGCAATGACTGCTGCCTCTGCAAGCAACCACAAGGATATTTTGACATGCTTTGGGTACTCGGCTTTACACAGCTCGGAGAGGTGCTTCCCTGTTTTAAATTTAAGGATCAATATCAAAGTATATGGTTAATTTGATTGCAATGCAGACTTTTTGGTAGTACGAGGCTTAGAGATTAGCATGCATTATTACAGATGTGATACCTGTTGTTACTCCAAGATTTGCTGCTAAGGACTGCATAATTAGTGCGAAAACAAGTGCAACTAATACGACCCAGAGGAGCTGCATGTTGTTGTGAGTTTTCCAGAATTGGCGAAATAATATCAGTTTAAGTTTAAGATGGGAAGTAAATAACTAATTGAAGAAATAATGGCAAAGACTAGAATGGTGGTCCAATAAATTGGCTAGTCTAGACCATGGCTGTCATTCTCTGTTTTAAGTATACCTCGTATTTGTGATTAGCTCCACCTTGCAAGTCGGTTTCCACTGTTCCATAATTTCAGCATTAGATTCATAGACTTGAGAGAGAGAGAGAGAGAGAGAGAGAGAGAGAGAGAGAGAGAGAGAGAGAGAGAGAGAGAGAGAGAGAGAGAGAGAGAGAGATACAATTCCCAGGATCCATATAAGCCAGTGACACAAGAAATCCAGGTCCAACATGTGCTAGAAACTTTTTCCATCTAGGGTCCTGTCACAAAATGGATATTTAATAGAGACAAGAAGATAGTTGTATAGATTGAAGCATGGTAGATATATAGAGCCAAGTGTTTTTGCTCAAAATGTATATAGAAAGCGAGGTCTTTCACAGGAAAATATTTTGTGCATTGCCATTTGTCATGCTAATGATAGTTATGTAACAGAAATCATTGTAGCAAGAGGATGGACCAACTCAAGTGATTCAATGAAATTTCAAGATAATTTGAATGTAATCCCATTCTGCTGTGTATTGTGATCTACATGATCACTTGTTAAAATAATTACAGAAAAAGAGAAAAACAAGAGAGAAAGAGAGAGATAAAGAACTTTGGGTGCGTATGGTTAACCATTGAAAAAGTACTTCTTTTGCTTTTTTATTTTTAAAAGTAAAAATCAAAAAAATATTTCATAACACTATAAAAAATAAAAATATATATACATGCATCCATACATGCATACATACATAAATTCATAGGTGCAATTGTATGTATGCATCCATACATGTGTACATACATATATATATATACATATACACACACGCATGCATACATATATTAATACATGCATATACACGTGCATGCATATATACATGTAGACAAAAATATAATTGTTGAAGACGAAGTTGACGCTTCCAGCCAAGCTGACACAAGTGTTGATAAGAGTACTGTTAACTCTTGACAAGAGATAGGTGCAATTAGAGATAAAATTGCTAATAGATTGATTCGGCTATATGGTTTGATTGAGTAACTTGAACCTTGTTTTTAAATATGTAAAAATGATAGCAAAATATTATGTACTTACCGGACATGTTTTTTTACTTTTTTATTTTTTGTTTTATGACAACATAGTTACCAAACATATTTTTCACTTTTTTATTCTATAGCAAAAATCAAAAAAATTAAAAAATATTTTTAAAAATATGATACAGAATCGTATTAACAAAAAAAATATTATAAAATTATATTAAC
Source organism: Areca catechu (assembly GCA_021397845.1). Lineage (NCBI taxonomy): Eukaryota > Viridiplantae > Streptophyta > Magnoliopsida > Arecales > Arecaceae > Areca > Areca catechu. The sequence continues at coordinate 56,968,293 of CM038047.1, read as the reverse complement.
AAATAAAATTATTATAAATTAATATGTAATCTCTAAAATCATACTAATATCACTGGAGTATGGTTACGAGAAAAGTAGGTGGGACTAAGACAATCAAATTGTGCGAGGATAGATTTATGTAAACTTGTTAGTGTTTGTTGGTCGATATTGTAACTTAATATGTTTTTTCCCCTTGTGTTTTCATTTAGAGGAACTATAGTGAGTCCTAGGAAAAATTCTTTGCTTATATTCTCTGTTTAGGCAAGAATTTTATGTAAAAACCTCACAAAAGAAAACAAAGAAAAGTAAAATAAAGGAGATGTAAGAGAGGTGTACAAGCTATTAGCGGGGAAGAAGACATATAAGAGGAGGGTGCGGGGAGTGAAGAAAGGAAGAAGGGTGGGAAAGCTCTAGAGAAACCTGCTCCTTGGCATCTCCATTGTTGGCACCAACCAGTGTTGTCGCTGTGGCTGTGGGCATCTGCTCTGTTATTTCAACAGCAGCAACTCTTTTACTCCCTCTTCCGTGTGCACCATCTCTTCTGATCTCTCTCCCCTCACCACCTCCCTCCATCTCCCTGACTCTTTTTCCACAAAACGCAAAAACAACAAGAGATGCCTTTTGATAATCAACTTCCCTCTGTTTATATAGGCCTTGTAAGCTTAAAAAAATATGCTAAAATATACTTGGCGTTCCTGATCCAAAAAAAATATGTATACTAAGCATATTCCAAGTTCGATCACTTAGGTAGCTCTTTTTATTTTTAATCAACATTTTGTTGTCGTCCTAGAGTGATGCGAGACTATTGAACATCTGCAGTTAAACCTGCACTGCGTGCACCTCGCACAGAATGTGCTGCTAAGTCTACGTTGATATAAAGTTTAAAAACTTAGGAAAGGTACGATGGCCAAGCTTCGGGGCTGCGTTTTCTTAGGTGCCAACGAAAGTTTCGCTCATGCAAGCGACATGCAGTGGTTTTGTTGTGTTGGTTGGCATGGTACGGCATGGAGATTCCCCCTAAAGATAAACTATATGGAGTGCTTGCTTGGAACAAAAATCATATGGGGCGGGCACCATCGAGCATCATATGGGGTGGGTTTCTTTTGGTGCCACGTTTATTCTTTCTCTTATCTTAAATATGAAATCCAAAAGTCAACCAAGGGTAGAATTTCTTTTGTTAATGAAGTCCATTAGTTTCAATTTTTTTTAAAAAAAACAAAAATTACATGCAACAAGAAAGATCATCTATGAAGGGAGACCATTCATATCCTTTCTTCTTCCTCAAGCTTTCCTCGTCCCTGAATCCTTTTTTCCTTCTACAAATATGAAAGCATTGGTGCCACTTCATCCATCGATAAGGTCTTCTTCGTCCTCCATGAACACACCTACCATATCTAGATTCATTATTTGAATTCCTTCCTAAGTCATGAATAATCTTTTTTTGTTAACGTAAGTCATGAATAATCTAGTTTTAGTTTGATTTATTCAAGGAAATAAGGGTTATAGTGTGAGGCAGGCTAATATTTTTGGGATAAAAAAAAAAGACCCTGTTTGATATGGTCGAAGATATATGGGCTGCGAATGGTTAAATATAAAGTGTTGACTATTTGGGTAAATCTTTAAGCACTGAAAAGCTAGCCATAGGTTCTAAAACAAAAAATATTGGGATGCATCGGGATCAAGACAGATGCTCTATAAATGGTGCCCGGCCCATATGATTTTTGTTCTTATATGACTAAGAGAAGATGCAGGGTGTCAGACAGCATGCAGGCTTATGTTTGTTTATTTGTTAGATTTGTTTTTGATTTGATAACATCTGGTAAAAACTTATGGATATGAAAAAACAATATCCCTAGTTTCCAGGTGGATATTGCACAAATGTCTTCGTCAATTTTCAATATGCATGGTTGAATATATAGGAAAACTTATATTATTCTTATCATAGTTTTAAGTGTGTTTGATATTTTCTGTGTATGGTGTATTTTTTTGTTCCACAAATATTTAGGTTTTATCAAATATTGAAACAAGTTTTAGTTTAACAACCATAATTGATTAATAACATATATACTGATTTTGATCCTTAAATACCTGCTTCTAAGTTTGCAAATGTCTCTATTGGTCACCCAATTCAGCTAATGTTATTGCAAATGATGTATATATATTTATATATTTTTCATAAAAGGAATGTATTAATACAATGTTGTCGGATTTTTTTAAAAATAATGTAAATTAATAAAAAATTTACAAAACTAGGTGTTCTGTAATATAATTACCAAAGTATGTGTTTTCGGACGATGTGGCAGCCTGCATGGACTTGAAATCATCTTTTGGAAAGACGATTTCAAATTGCATTGAAATCGTCTTTCCAAAAGATGATTTCAATTGAAATTGTCTTTTGGAAAGACCATTGAAATTGTCTTTTGGAAAGACCATTTCAAATTGCATTGAAATCGTCTTTCCAAAAGATGATTTCAATTGAAATTGTCTTTTGGAAAGACCATTTTAATCCAAATTGAATTTGCCTTTCCAAAAGACGATTTCAATGCATGAATTTTTTTTTAAAGGATATAAATTGGAAAATTGGGTATATATTAAAAATTAGGTATAAATTGGGTATATATATAAACAAGTAATTATATAAAATGGAGTCCTCACTCACCATCTTGACATACCGATAAGTGACCGGTCATCCCCCGTGCCAACGCGTGACCAGTGCCCCTTAATCCTAAACCCTAAATCACAAACTCTCCTAAATCCTAAATCCTAAATTGTAAATCCTAAACCTTAAATCCTAAATCCTAAACCCTAAACCTTCGATCGGGCTTTGGACAAGCCCTACGGGCATCACCATCCAAGCCTATCGGGCATGGGCCATGAGTGGCATGAAACATGGCATTTTCGAATGCTCGTCGTCAGGCATGCGGGCACGAGGCAAGGTACGATCTATCGAAGGTATTTGGTCACGTGTTGGCATAGACCATAACACGTGCGATCGCTTATCATGCCACTGCATGGCACGAGGATCGTGAGGGTGCAGGACCATACTAGATGTCAAACCAACGTCAATCCGCTCGCTAGTCCGGCCACCAAACTAATTGCCAATCCGGCCACCAATCCGATAGACAGTCTGATTATCGATTTGATTGCCAATCTGGCCACTAGGCCAGGCCAGTCGCAGTTCGATCGCCAAGTTGGTGTCAGTCCGACTTGAACTGGTGCTGAGCTGGTGCCTTGCCCCATGCACGCATGTTAGTTGGTGGATTAACTCCTTATGATTTTATAACTGCAATGCGAATGAACTTTTGGGTAACAAGGTGGAGGAGCAAATTTTGAGTGTTCCCAATATGCTTTCCTAGGTGCATGTTGGTGGTGCTATCTCTGACATTTTCATAGAACTGCTTGGATGGCGCACTATGTAAAGAATCTTTCCAACCCTCCTGATTCAATAATTTATATGGTGAATATTTTTTTTCTTTCTATCTCTTTTGATGGATTTAGTATGTTGGCTTGGATTTTGAAATAGGTAGATTAATTCCTTTGTACATATTTTCTCTATCATTTCTGGTGAAAGATGGCACAGCTCAAATTATTGTGAACAAAAATAGACATATGTGCTCTATCATTTCATTGTATATATGTTATTTATCTTAATTCTTGTATTATGTTTTATTGTTGATGATGGATGCTGTTACGATTGATGAGGAGTTGATGCCACTAGGAGAGACATGAGTACGCCAGGCACCTTTATCTTGATTGAGATAGATGCCTAATCATATCTTAACCATTAAATTATGTGTAGCCATCTGTATGTAATGCATTTGGGGAAGCTAATTTTAATTAGAGCTAAATCCTATTAATGGATGTAATCTTTCAAAGGCATGCATTACTGAGAATTATTATCATTTTCTTTGATATTCTGAATAGCGGTTAATTTTTATATGAGATCTATATTATCATTTTCTTGGTGCATTAGATGGTGTATTCGTCATATGATGGATGCTATTATGATTGGTGAGGAGTTGATGCCACATAGGAGAAACATGAGTACACCAGGCACTTTTGTTCACGATGGTTCTGAGTCCGCTATAGCTTCAACATAGATTAGAAAGTTGACTCGGAATCGTGGCTCGGTCTTGTATGAGGAATCACTCATTGCTGACTCACCAGAAAATACTTTTGATGGAAGTCAAAAGGGTAAGCACCTGTATCTTAATTGAGATAGATGCCTGATCATGTCTTAACCATTCAATTATTTGTAGCCATCTGTATGTAATGCATTTGGAGAAGCTGACTCTAATTAGAGTTGAACCCTATTAATAGATGTAATCTTACAAAGGCATGCAGTACCGAGAGTTATTATCATTTTCTTTGATGTTTTGAATAGTGGTTAATTTTTATATCATATTTATATTATCATTTTCCATCTCTATATAAAATGTAACTATTTTTTTTTTTTGTATTTCTCTGAATTTTTTAAGCAAATAAATGATTCTCTAAAGTACTAACAGGACCAGAACAATTTATTACCTTTCACAAACACATATATAAATAAAAATTCAAAATATAGTTTTATAAATGCAATATATAAATAAATAAATAAAGATCATAGGTTTCACATGGTGGCCGTCTCCTCCTACATGCAGGCTACGTACGCGAGGCATTTGCTCAACTTCACTTGGTCCCTGATGCTCCGTCATATGCTCCATGTCGTGTAATGCCTGCTGTCCAGATACGTGATGTGACGATCCTTCGCCATAGAACTATCCTCCATGTCTAGAATAATCATGCTGCATCATGTAGTCCGGTACAGTAGTATAATCAAAATGTGCAGCCACATCCTCAGTAGATATGAACTCGGGCATCAGATATGGAGAGGTACTATATCATCGGGTACCTCATCTATGCTGAGCTGGTAGAGGTGCTTCCGATGAAGATGCATACGGGTAAGGCAAAGGAGTCTCATCCTCTCTATCAACCCCTTGATAAAATTCATGTAGTGGGATACGTGCATGCTCGCCGATAGTATGTAGGATAGAATGACATACATCCTGTATAGAACAATAGTATCCTGTCCCTTCCATACTATAAATGATCTATGGGAATCCTAGTCGTATAGTATACTACGATCTAAAGGACCAGGTTCCATAACTGTGATATACAATAACTCAAAGAAAATGAAATAAGCAATCACAAACAACACTTAACATTATATTTTTCTTAAAAAGTTAATTACAATGCATCATAAGATCATGAATTTTTTTTTAAATAATATAAATTTAATAAATATTTATGAAAATAGATGTTTGGTAATATATTTATCAAATTTGGTGTTTAAAAGTTGATTTGATTGAAATCATTTTCTGGAAAGATGATTTCAATCAAACCAACTTTTAAACACCTAATTTAATAAATATATTACCAAACACCTATTTTCGTAAATATTTATTATATTTATATTATTTCAAAAAAAATCTCATAAGATCAAACATAATACAAAATTATATGTAAACATCAATGATATTAACCCAGATACAAAGTATTGACATTAGACAATAATACATCACAAACCATATGAATATATCACAATCCATCAAATAAAATACAAAGTAATGATATGAATCATGAACATGGCCTAGCACTCCCAAAGCAACAAGCAGTTCCTGTCATGACACATTAATAAAATTTAAACAATGGGAACAATATGAGTATAGTTGTGGCAATAATCAATAAATAAACATCACATAAATAACATAAATAACTAATATACCTTAAAACATCTATAAATATGACTGATATAATTTTACTAATCTGCTTGTAGAAGTCTTGGACATGACCGTCTATCATGCCCTTCTTCTTTATAAATTGTATACCTGCATTTGTTGCCAGCTTCTCTGACATCCATATCATTTCTAATCCTTGTGGAACGTGGCCTACCTTTTTATCGCAACCTATTTCTATCAGGTATAATGATACCATGTCCACTTTGCTGGGGCCAATAATCTTCATGAGAAATTGGTTAAAATTGTGGTGTATAAGTTTGATGATAATCATGTAAGGTATATGATGGGGCACAAGGCTAGAAGGATCGTTGGAGAGCTGAGAAGTCTCCTCGGATTAGGGTCAAGAAGGGATAACTAGGGCTCACACCCCGCGATGTTCCGAAGAACAAAGAAAAATTAGGGCCTCATGCCCCTTGACGCTTGAAAGCGAAGGAATAGGATCTCACACCCCTCGATGCTCGAAAGCGAAGGCATAGGGTCTCTCACCCATCGATGCTCGAAAGTGAAGGAATAGGGTCTCATACCCCTCGATGCTCGAAAGTGAAGGAATAGGGTCTCACACGCCTCGACGCCCTAAGGCGAAGGAAAGACAAGCTACATGCCCACTCCTTATGAAGGTAGAAAAATCTCTCTTCTAAAACTCAATTTCATTCACCATCTTTTTATAAAGGACTAAGGATGGTATTTATAGACTTTCCAACCCTCTTACAAGATAAAGATAAAACCTATCCCAATCCTAACAAACTTCAAACTAATAATCCTAATCTAAAACAAACTTGAAATTAAAATAGCTTCAAACTAATCAATACATCCATATTTTAAAAAATCAAAATAAATAAAATATAATCCGAATGCATCAAGATCTATGCCGAAAAAGGTTCGTATCAGGATCCTTGCTGAGCTACTTTGAAATCTATGCAGGCCTGATAACTATGCAAAAAAATTCTCGCTCTGAGAAGCATGCAGCTTTGAGATCCATGCAAAGCTATTTCTACTTTGAGATCAATGCAGGATCCTTCTCCTATGACCGTGGAATAGAGGGAGGCGGCGAACAGGGAAAAGGGGCTAGGGCAGATCTGGCGAGGGTGGCGTCCTCCGGTGCGTAGCAGATTCCGACGATGGAGACGATGGCGGAGGTCATCGCAGCGAGGGAATGCGGCCACCGTGGCAGCAGGGTGGTGGGACAGGCTCGGCAAGAGATGGACGACAGCACGAGCAGGGAGCGGCATAGTCCTCATTTTGGCATCTGGCAGCAGAGGGAGGCATCGGGTGTTGCAACATCTAGGGGATCCATCGAAATATGATGGGAAAATGATGGATCGGACGGGCTAGAGCGGCCGGGCGGCACGATCAGCTTGGCTGTGGGTCTTTCGAATGGGAGGGAGCGATTGTGGGCTCCGAACATGATCTAGGGGGGCTAAGGACAACGATGGGCTTAGTTGGCATCGGTGGTGATCATCGGCTGGGAATGGAGGAGCTGGGGGCTTGGATCTAGGTGGAGAGGTGGAAGAAGATGATAGGGATAAATTAGGGATAAGTCAGGGATAAGTATGGAATAAAGTAGGATTAGCGGGGATAGGTGGAATAACTGAAATAAAAATACAAAAGTGAAATAAAAAAATCTAGAAAAGAAAATGAAAAACCTGGATGGGTTTTGATGTCCCCATCAGTATAGCACCGATCAATGTATTTATAAAAATCAATGGTAATATGTGCACAAGCAGTCATGACGTAAAAACAAGATAAATGATAACACTACCATTTCTGACACATACATGTTCACTAGGAAAGATGAACAACCTACAACATCAAAAATCATAATTTATCATATATACAACATAATATATAATACATTTTCAATAATACATAAAGATAGTAAGTACCTATGTATTGTTGCCCTTGTTCATGTTCGGACCATGTCTAGAAGTTTGGACTTGGAACAAGCCACTTGCTCTATCGAACCTTGTAATGGTATGCGATGTTGCTTTGGCTTGCTTGGAGATGACATGTCCCATGACAAAAGGAGTAAACCTTTCATTTCTATCCATTGCCTCAGTTGTTTGGGCATGTCGACCTCGAAGTATGACACAAGCCAAAAGAAAGTCAATTATACCGATGCTGTTATTGGTAGGAATTAAGCATTTTTCAAAACTCCATTAAAACACCCTGATATATTAGTTGTCATCATCCAATATCATCATCTGTCATCATGTGAACGTGTCCATTTTGCTAAAAGGATTTCATTCAACCACTGAACAGCTTCTGGATTAAATTTTTCAATGTTCCTCATATATTTTTGGAATTTTCTAGGCTGCATTTGCATTCTGGCTTTTTTCACGACATCCCTTAGTTTGAGATCATAAAATTTTAAATTGAAATTACTTGCCACGTGATGCAGGCAATAAACATGATAAGCATTCGGTGGCTGCCAACCTAGATACTCATTCTGTACTGCAGCAAGTATACCAACATATCGATTAAAAATTAGATAAATTTTTTGACGTGATGTAACAAAATTTCTGATGCAATCTAAGAACCAACCCCAGGTGTCAACTGACTATTCATCAACAATACCAAATGCAAGTGGAAAAATCTAATTATGTCTATCTACAGTAGTTGCAATCAATAACTTCTCCTTATACTTTCCATACATGAAAGTAGCATTAACACTTATGACCGATCGACAGTACTTAAATCCTTCAATCGATGGTGCAAAGGCCCAGAATACATGATCAAACTAGGCACAAGCTGAAATACCAGTTGGAGTGCTGATAAATTTCACCCAAGAACCGGGATTAAATTCTTGTACAGCATGCAACCATTTTGGGAACAATTGATATGACATATCCCAATCCTTGAACAGCATCATCATCGCCTTCTATTTGGCATCCCATAATTTTCTATAACTTGGTGTATATTTGTATTTGTTCTTTATAACTGCACCAAGTCTAGCAACAGTAATTGTAGGAATTTCTTTAACTAGGTCCCAAATTTTATTAGAAATTAATGTAGAGTCCAACCCAGAATGATCCTGAGATATCATTATAGATAGGCATGTATGAGGACCAGTATATCATGAGATTTTGAAAAAATCATGATATTTAATAGCTCTCACCATCCACTAATATCCCGAATCTTTGTTCTTACATTTCACATGCCATTGATTTGGATTTGACCCAATAACCTTGAATTCATTATGTCTTTCAATAGAATACTGCTTTACTTTAGTTTGTGATTATACCTTATCCATAAAGTGGAGTCCTTTACGTAATTTATCATCCCTTTGCCATATAACATGTTCGTACAATGAAGAATACATTGACACATTCGCAGTATTCCAATCAACCTAAGTGAATGTTCTAGATGGAGCTTCAAATACATAATAGTTTGGAATAGTGGTGTCCTCTAGACTTCGTACTGGGTGTGAAGTATCGGTTTCATTAGCTTCATCAGCCAAATCATGTTCACTTTCATTATCATTCTCATTAAAAAACTGATTATCTACATGTACCGTATCATCAGCAACTGTATATACTAATGCTTCTCTAATATTACTTTCTGGTATAGTACTGTCCACCATACATAACAGGTCTACAATAAAAACTAAACCAATATTTTTCACATCATTATCTACGATGTCCGGAGTACAATATGAACTAACCTTATTTAGTTATGCAAGTTATTGCAATATTTTAAACAGCTTCTTCATAATCATCTTGTTCGCAGACAGGTTCACGTGCTTCAATGATTTGGATATCTATGTATAACTCTGCGCCCAATATACATGGATGTGAACTGATAGTTAAAAATATTATCTCCATGTCTTCATCATCGATTAGTGGAACAGGTTCATACTTTATAAATATCAGCCAGAAACTTATGGATATCTATAGATAATCAATATTTTTTTCTCAGTTCTATCAATATGGAGAATTCTACATATTTTGTTCTCTAACTCTTGGAATGTCATACTAGAATTAATTATAATTACCTTTTTTGGTCCCTGGTTGTACTCAATCCTATTTGATCCATTAATTATAGAACCATTAATAACATAATGATGTGATTGTTTTTCCCACAATACCCTATATGATTAGTAAACAAAATATATTTAAAGATAACCTTCTCAAAATTTATATTGATATTATTAAAAAACCAATTAAATTAAATAAATAATATGACAATGAATTTAAAAACATAATTATTTTATTAAGCATATAATATAGATTTCAATATATTTTCAAATTGCTATCAACCTATGGAGATTATGATGACTTAAATGATAGATACATCCTATCACCAACTACTAGGTAAAGATAGGTCCTATCCCATTTAGGAATTGCATTAATTATACGGGTCAACTTACAGTAATTAAACGGTGTGCAATGAAGATTGAACAAAATTTTGATAACATTTTTTCTTAGTTCTCCACATACAAATATTTATGTATGAGAAGAACAAAAGAAAATGATGCTCAAAATTTTATTCGATCTTTATTGCACATCGTTTGATTACTGTAAGCTGACCTGTAAAATTATTTATAATTTTTAAACTATACAAATTGGATAATCAGTTGATTAATGTACATAATTCTCAGATCTATACAATTTAGAATAGTATACGGATACTACAGAATATGCATATTAAGCAATTGACGGGTCTACGGTTCAATGCAATATAAATTTTATATAAATATATATACAAATCAAATGATTGACCTAAAAATTTCATTCTACACATCTATATAATAAAAAAATAAAACTATAAACATGCAGATTACATATTTTCAATATTTTCGTTCAAATAATTTTTTTCTATGCTATGAATAAATTGATAATATGAACAATATAGCATATAAGTTAACAACTTCGTTCATAACTTAATAATTTATTTATATACCATAACTCTCTAATTTTTATTATTAAATTATTTTCAAGTTCTAAATATTTACAAATCATAGATAATCATTAACTTTATTTATAATTTAATATATTAACTTTAAACCACCATGTATTCATATTCAATTAAATAATTATTTACAAGCTATAAATATTTATACATTTTAAATATTTAGTAAACGTGCAATAATTTAGTTATATCAAATAAATCATATCATATTTGTAATGTATTCTATTTTTACGCTAAGTTTTATTACATTACTATTAATTTTAAATTAATTTCCTTATTCTTATTTTATATGATGTTTATGTTGTTAACTATATTGATAAACTAATAAAATACTTATATAGCATGAAAAATTTATTTTTAATCAAACAATTATTTACATGTTCTAGATATTTATATATATTAATCATTTAGTATTAATATCATATATTTATTATATTAAACAGATCAATTATTTTTATAACTATATTAATGATGCCTATCCATATTAATATATTATTTTATATATTTATATATTCATAATTAATTATTACTTCAATTTATTGATGATGAAATAATTTTAATGATTAATCCATAATAAATTATTTTCAATAATTCAATACATATTTAATTTTGCTAACTTAAATTATCTACCATTATAATTTCATATTTCTAACATTTTTTATAAAATATATTTTAGCATATCATTATTCTTTTTCTATGAATTAATACATTAATTAATTATTGAAATTATTACTAATTTTTTTCATCTTTATAATTTGATCTACATATTATACATTTAATTATTATTTAATTTAACATTAACAGTATATACTATTTTTTAAATTTTTGATATGATAAATATTATACCAAAAATTTCTATATAATTAATCAAAAGTTGTTAATATTTTCTAATTTTTCCAATAACACAATTAAAAAATAAATTAAAACAAATTACTACATATCATGTAATTTAATAAAATTTATAATTACATCAATTGCATCCAAAATATATTATACAAACATAAATAAAATAAATACAATTACAATTGCATCATAATAAAAAAAAAGCATAACATTACATTATGAATTTCTAAAATTAAATTACTAAATATTAAAAAATTCATAACAAATAAAAATTGTAATATTAATATTCAAATAATAAGATTAACAAATTAAATAAAATAATTACCTGATGGAAGAAAATAAATTTATCGATTTTCTTGGACCGGAAGAACTTTTCTTTCCCTGCATTGGACCAGACTGGATCTACTTGGGTTGGATCTAGGAGAACAAGCAAACAAAATCTTTTAACAATACCAATTATAGGGCAGGGAAGAAGAAAATGTTATCTTCAATAGGGCCGGGACAAAGCCGTTGACGAAGAGATGGGGCCGGAGACAAAATGGGAAGAATGAAACGAACAAAAAAAACAGACTATAGACAACACTGGGCCGGAGATCCAAACAAGGAGAACGGTACTACTAGGGCAGAAGAGATCCAAAAGGTTTGGGAAGAACAAAAACCAACGAAGAACAAAAAAACTAGAATAGTGGGTGTGAGGCCCAGTTTTTATTGGGCTGGTTTTGGGCTGAAGTCGGTGGCCCTTGCCGACTTCAGTTCAAAATTCCTTCGGGATCGGAAGTTCGGATTTTCCGGCGAGAAATCCGGACAAATCCGACGACGCCGCCGGAGGCGGGGGAGATAAGGTCCTTCCTCGGGTTTATAGGGGCTTGGGGTTACCTCTGTTGAATCCAGGAATATTTTCTTGTGGTGGAGCGATGACGGTTCCTCGAGTGCCCCTGCCCTCGCCGGAACGCCCCTTCGCCGGAGGTCGTGAGATCGGAGTCGCCCTCGCCGGTAAGTCCTCTCTCCCTGGTAGGATGTTGAGTGTTCATGCGGCTCGACGGAGGGGAGAATCCGGTTGATTTTCCTCTCCGTTGAAGCCTTGGGCTGTGGCCGGCAGTAAGGAAGCCACCGCCGGACTCCTCCTCTCCGGCAACCGTCTTTGGGCGGCCGATCGCGGGGATTGCCGCCGTCCCATCGCTTGCTTGGGGGGGGGGGAGAGTGGAGGAGGGAGAGATGGATTTGGTCGGCCGTGAGGTACTGTTGCAGGTGACAGTCTCCGGCTCGGTGCTCGCCAGCTGTCGATTGAACGGCCACCGTAAGGGTCGCCGGACTCTCTTCCTTCTCCGGCGTGAGCACCGTGATGGTCGGACGGGAGGATCGCCGTCGATCCTCCCTGCTTCTCTCATGGGGTCAGGCAAATGCCTGGCCGATGGGGGCGGGGGCTCGGTTTGATCAGGCTTGGCTGGGCCAAGCCTGTTATGGGCCGGGCCGGGCTGGGCCGGGCCGGGCTGGGCCGGGCTGGGCCGGGCTTGGCTGGGCCGGGGCGGGCCGGGCCGGGCTTGGCTGGGCCGGGCCTCGTTGGGCCGGACTTGGTTGAGCCATGCCCTGTTGGGCTAGGCCTTTCATCTTGAATGGGCCAACCTAGTACCAGCAAGAAGGAAGGTATTGTTTGGGGTTGCCCAAGGGATTTATCTTATTTTTTTTAAAATTAATGATATTAAATAATAAACAAAATAAATTGTGATGCAGGATCGTCATCTTCCTTGGGAAATCAGAATTAGTGCTGAGTTGGTGAAACTGTAAGTTATCACTCACCGATAAAATTTTGCCATGCACGTTGTGAACCCATTATTTGACATGTTATGAATTTTATTGTTATATTCATGCTACGTACACATATCTTGATGCATTATGAAATTTAACCATAAACAAAGATGTAACGAGTCATGGGGTGAGTTGGTTGTAATTGCTCCCTAGTCCGACTATGATCACACGAGGATCTAGACTCCTTTTGGGCCTCCAGCGGGGCTATCGCTGGCACATGACCGATGTGCGGTATGTGACACAGGAGTTGTTATTTTATTCTAGCACATGCTGGGAAGCATGTCCCTCGTGTGATACTCAGAGCTAGATTCCTTTTGGGCCTCCAACGGGGCTATCGCTGGCACATGGCCGATGTGCGGCATGTGACACAGGGTCTAGGCTCTTTTGGGGCGAGCCACGGGCTGATCGTGGTCATAGTATGAGGGACTAAGTGAGTGTGTACGGATGGCCATCCTAAAAATTTGTATTCTGTCAGAAAATTAAATAAAAAGGTTAATAATGGGAAATGGCTTATGTATTCTGGTTGCTCATATGCATGGAATTTACTCTAGATTCCTGGTAAATTTTTTATTCGTGACGTATGATGACTTACTGAGTTTAAGCGAAACTCATTCCATTCCCTTGCATTTTTTTTTCAGGATCAGAGGAACACGTGGGCCAGGGATTCAATCAGTGAGGCTTAGGACCTAGTAGACACTATCATATTTTTAATTTATTTATTGTTTGAAATTTGATTATGATAAACGTGTGACGGTTGGCTTTATGATATTTAAATCTACTTGCCTACTTTTGCGGTTATATTGCCTGGTTACTCATTTTATATAAGAAATGGTTGGTACAGGCCTGGTATGTCCCTGGGAAGATTGAATTCCCAGGACATACGGCCGTCTGTCGCACTTCTGGCCCAGGTCTTGGGTTTGGGGCGCGACAGATTTAGAAACTAAAATGTTTTAGATAGTGAGAGCGGGGTAGAGACAATTAGGGCAAGTTTAAATTAATAAAGTACAAGTAAGGTCATATTATTTAACTAACTAACATTTGTGCTATAGGTTTAATGGCTCGGACCCGATCCATGAGGACATCAAATCAAAATGATCATGCATCTCGAGCTCATGATACTTCGCAGGCAGCGGGTCCATCTCGGGCGGCCGGCGCTTGCATGGCTCGTAGCCTATCACCTGATCAGGGCGAGAGTCGAGCAGTTAGTCCTCCTCCTCTGCAGCATGATATGAGGACAACCAATTCTGATGGTCAGGTGGTAGGTCTTATCCAGGCTCTAACTGGACTTGTACAGGAATTGAGGCAGCAGGGGAATAGGGGTGGTCAGTCATCTAAAATCGATCGGGGGATCACTGAATTTAAGAAGTTGGTGCCTCCTACATTTGAGGGTTCTACTGAACCTACTGAATCCTTGAAGTGGCTGAAAGAAATGGAGAAGGTCTTTGTCAGCATGGACTGCACGGATCGGGAAAAAGTTTGCTTTGCAGCTTATCAACTGCAAGGCGAAGCTTCGGAATGGTGGGATGCTGTCAGAAGACAATATGGCAATGAAGAGCCGATAACTTGGGATATTTTTCGCCAAGAGTTTTTGGATATGTATTTTCCTGAAAGTCTCAGATTTGAGAAGGAGAGTGAATTTACCAGATTAATACAAGGAGGCTTGACCATGACACAGTATGAAGCCAAGTTTATTGAACTGTCCCGTTTTGCTCCGGAGTTGGTGGCCACAGACTATATCAAGGCACGGAGATTTGAGAAAGGACTTAAACCCAGGATTCGTGCTGGAGTAAGACCCATGCAGCTGGCCTCATACCGGGATGTCATTAGTAAAGCAAAAATTGTAGAACAAGAGGTTGATAATATGCAGCAGGAGAGGGAACGGCAGCTGAGGAAGAGATCCAGACCTGATGGGCAGCGAGGGAACCAACACTCTGGCAAACAACCTAGACAGAGGGAAATCAAAGGCAAGATCCGGGCTCTCAGCAGGGTAATGGTCCTCGTTGCAGGAGATGTCAAGGTTTTCATCTAGAGCAGGATTGTCGTTGGTTTTCTGGGGCTTGTTTTAATTGTGGTCAGTAGGGCCACAAAGCTATGAATTGCCCACGTTCTCAGAATCCTGGAAATCAGTATACCTTTCAGAATGCACCGCGACCGCCAGCACCCCCTCCTTCAAATGTACCAGCTTTTATCCAAGGACAACCTATGGCCTATGGATCTGGTGAGCGCCAGAAGCAGAAGACCCAGGCTCGTGTGTATGCTCTAACTCAGCAAGATGCTCAGGCATCGAATGCTGTGGTGACAGGGAATTTCGCAAGTTTTTATTTATTTATTTATTTATTGATTTAATTGAGTGCAAATAATTATAAGTAAGAATTATCTGGTAGGTACCATCAAAGTAGTTTCTTCATATGCCCGTGTTTTATTTGATTCCGGAGCAACACACTCTTTTATCTCAACCGGATTTGCTAAGAAGGCTGGTATGGAACCAGTACCTCTAAATTTGAGATCGGAGTATCCATTCCAAATGGGAGCATTATCATGGTTAACATGATTTGTCCATCCTGCACTCTAAGCATTGGAAACCATGAATTTTCATCCGATCTAATGGTATTGGAAATGGAAGAGTTTGATATTATTTTGGGAATGGATTGGCTAGCTTCTTATCATGCCATAGTAGATTGTTTCGGGAAGAGAGTAGTTTTCTACCCTCCAGGTCAGGAACCTTTTGGTTTCTTTGGCAGTGAAGGGAAGACCCCTACGAGAATGATTTCAGCTATGCAAGCTAATCGGATGCTGAGGCAAGGTTGTGCAGGATATTTGGCCAATGTTATGGATCTCCAGCAAGAAGGAGAAGGGTTGGAAAATATTCCTATTGTGAAAGAATTTTCGGATGTATTTCCTGATGAATTGCCGGGATTAGCTCCTGACAGAGAGATGGAATTTTCTATTGATCTCTTACCTAATGCAGAACCTGTGTCTAAAGCTCCCTATAGAATGGCACCAGCTAAATTGAAAGAACTCAAGGAACAACTCCAGGATCTGCTCGATAAGGGATTCATCAGGCCGAGTGTTTCACCATGGGGTGCTCCGGTACTGTTTGTCAGGAAGAAGGATGGGAGTCTGAGGTTGTGTATTGATTATCGAGAATTGAACAAGTTGACAATTCGAAATAAGTATCCCCTTCCCAGAATTGATGATCATTTTGACCAGTTGCAAGGCGCTCAGGTGTTCTCAAAAATCGACTTGCGGTCCGGATATTATCAGTTGAAAATTAAGAATGAAGACATATCCAAAACAGCCTTTCGAACTAGATATGGGCATTATGAATTTCTGGTGATGCCTTTCAGACTGATGAATGCTCCGGCAGCTTTCATGGACATGATGAACAGGATATTCAAATCATATTTGGATCAGTGTGTAGTAGTTTTTATTGATGACATTGTAGTTTATTCCAAGAATCCGGAGGAGCATGAAAAACATTTAAGGAAAATCTTACAAATACTAAGGGAGCAGAGATTGTATGCAAAGCTGAAGAAATGTCAATTCTGGCTTGATAATATTTCTTTTCTTGGCCACACAGTCTCTAAGGAAGGAATATCTATTGATCCAGCAAAGATTGAAGCAATTGTTGAATGGAATAGACCAACTAATGTGACAGAAGTCCGTAGTTTTCTGGGTCTAGCTGGTTATTACCGAAGGTTTGTGGAGGGATTTTCCCGTATAGCCTTGCCACTGACCCAGCTAACCCACAAAGGGATTAAATTTGTTTGGTCTGATGATTGTGAGAAAAGCTTCCAAGAGTTAAAGAAGTGCTTGGTATCAGCTCCTATTCTTACCTTACCAACTGGAAGTGAGGGTTTTTTCTATTTACAGTGATGCCTCCAGAAAAGGGTTAGGATGTGTTCTTATGCAAAGGGAGAAGGTGGTGGCCTACGCATCTAGGCAGCTTAAAACACATGAATTAAACCACCCTACTCATGATTTGGAGCTAGCTGCTGTAGTCTTTGCCCTGAAAATTTGGAGACATTACCTGTATGGTGTATCTTGTGAAATTTTTACTGATCATAAAAGTCTTAAGTATTTATTTACTCAGAAAGAGTTAAACTTGAGGCAAAGGAGATGGTTGGAGCTGATCAAAGACTATGATTTGAAAATAAGTTATCATCCGAGAAAAGCAAATGTAGTGGCTGATGCGTTGAGCAGAAAGGCCGGAGGTAGCTTGGCAACCTTAATCACTTCTCAAGGAGAAATTCTTCAAGATCTTGGAAAGCTGAGTTTGGAGATCCAGATGCATAACTCTACATTCTCACTTGCTACTCTTAAGATACAATCTACCCTGATCGATAGAATTAAGGCATCACAGATGAGTGATTCAGAATTTCAAAAGATTAGAGAGAAAATACAATCTGGGATAATCTCAGAATTCCGAATTCATGAGGATGGATCCTTAAGATTTGGAAACAGGTTGTGTGTTCCAGGGGATGCAAGTCTAAAGAAGGAAATCTTGATTGATGCCCACAATGCTATTTACACTATTCACCCTGGAAGCTCAAAAATGTATAGAGATCTTAAGGAAAACTTCTGGTGGAAAGGTATGAAAAGGAAATAGCCATGTTTGTGGCTCAATGCTTAACTTGTCAGCAAATAAAGGCTGAGCATCAGAGACCAGCAGGACCTCTACAACCCCTAGCTATCCCTGTATGGAAATGGGAGAATGTCACAATGGACTTTGTTTCAGGATTGCCAAGGACTCTCAGAGGATTTGATGCTATTTGGGTTGTTGTAGATCGATTGACAAAGTCAGCTCATTTTCTACCTATCAAGGTCAATTTCTCCATCGAAAGGCTAGCAAAATTATATATCGATGAAATTGTTAGATTGCATGGTATTCCTGTATCAATTGTATTTGATAGGGACACTAGATTTGTTTCTCAATTTTGGAGGAGTTTGCATCAAGCTATGAAAACCAAGCTGGAGTTTAGTACAGCCTTTCATCCTCAAACAGATGGGCAGTCAGAGAGGACGATTCAGACATTAGAAGATATGTTGAGAGCATGTGTTCTTGATTTAAAAGGGTCTTGGGATGATCATCTGTCACTGATAGAATTTGCATATAACAACAGTTATCAAGCAACCATTAAGATGGCACCTTTTGAAGCTCTCTATGGGAGGAGATGTAGGATCCCGGTATGTTGGGATGATGTTGGCGAGAGGAAACTTTTGGGACCAGATATTATGCTGCAAACCACAGATAAAATCCAACTTATTAGAAAGCGACTGTTTATAGCTCAGAGTCGACAAAGAGTTATGCAGATAATCGGAGAAGAGAACTGAAATTTATGGTGGGGGACCATGTGTTACTTAAAGTGTCCCCTACTAAAGGAGTTATGAGATTTGGGGTGCGAGGGAAGCTAAGCCCTCGGTATGTGGGTCCTTTTGAAATCTTGGAGAAAATTGGAGCTGTGGCTTATCGGCTTGCTTTACCACCATCCCTTGCTGGGGTACATAATGTTTTTCATGTTTCTATGCTGAGGAAGTATGTACCTGATCCAAATCATGTAATTGAATTGGGACCACTTCAATTCAAGGAAAATTTATCTTATGAGGAACAACCAGTAAAGGTGGTGGATAGAAAGGAGCAAGTCTTGAGGCGATGCATCATTCCTTATGTTAAAGTCCAGTGGAGTAATCATTCAGAACGAGAAGCCACTTGGGAGTTAGAAGAAATCATGAAAGTTAAATATCCTCAACTTTTCCAGAACCCAGGTATGTAAATTTCGAGGGCAAAATTTTTTTTTTAGGTGGGGAGAATGTGAGGCCCAGTTTTTATTGGGCTAGTTTTGGGCTGAAGTCGGCGGCCCTTGCCGACTTCAGTTCAAAATTCCTTCGGGATCGGAAGTTCAGATTTTCCGGCGAGAAATCCGGACAAATCCGACGACGCCGCCGGAGGTGGGGGAGATAAGGTCCTTCCTCGGGTTTATAGGGGCTTGGAGTTACCTCTGTTGAATCCAGGAATATTTTCCTGTGGTGGAGCGACGACGGTTCCTCGAGTGCCCCTGCCCTCGCCGGAACGCCCCTTCGCCGGAGGTCGTGAGATCGGAGTCGCCCTCGCCGGTAAGTCCTCTCTCCCTGGTAGGACGTTGAGTGTTCGTGCGGCTCGACGGAGGGAGAATCCGGTTGATTTTCCTCTCCGTTGAAGCCTTGGGCTGTGGCCAGCAGTGAGGAAGCCACCGCCGGACTCCTCCTCTCCGGCAACCGTCTTTGGGCGGCCGATCGCGGGGATTGCCGTCGTCCCATCGCTTGCTTGGGGGGGGGAGAGTGGAGGAGGGAGAGATGGATTTGGTCGGCCGTGAGGTACTGTTGCAGGCGACAGTCTCCGGCTCGGTGCTCGCCGGCTGTCGATCGGACGGCCACCGTAAGGGTCGCCGACTCTCTTCCTTCTCCGGCGTGAGCACCGTGATGGTCGGACGGGAGGATCGCCGTCGATCCTCCCTGCTTCTCTCATGGGGTCGGGCAAATGCCTGGCCGATGGGGGCGGGGGCTCGGTTTGATCAGGCTTGGCTGGGCCAAGCCTGTTATGGGCCGGGCCGGTTTGGGCCGGGCCGGGCCGGGCTGGGCCGGGCTTGGCTGGGCCGGGGTGGGCCGGGCTGGGCTTGGCTGGGCCGGGCCTCGTTGGGCCGGACTTGGTTGAGCCATGCCCTGTTGGGCTAGGCCTTTCATCTTGAATGGGCCAACCCAGTACCAGCAAGAAGGAAGGTATTGTTTGGGGTTGCCCAAGGGATTTATCTTTTTTTTTTTTTTTAATTAATGATATTAAATAATAAACAAATAAATTGTGATGCAGGATCGTCATCTTCCTTGGGAAATCAAGATTAGTGCTGAGTTGGTGAAATTGTAAGTTATCACTCACCGATAAAATTTTGCCATGCACGTTGTGAACCCATTATTTGACATGTTATAAATTTTATTGTTATATTCATGCTACGTACACATATCTTGATGCATTATGAAATTTAACCATAAACTAAGATGTAATGAGTCATGGGGTGAGTTGGTTGTAATTGCTCCCTAGTCCGACTATGATCACACGAGGATCTAGACTCTTTTTGGGCCTCCAGCGGGGCTATCGCTGGCACATGACCGATGTGCGGTATGTGACACAGGAGTTGTTATTTTATTCTAGCACATGCTGGGAAGCATGTCCCTCGTGTGATACTCAGAGCTAGATTCCTTTTGGGCCTCCAGCGGGGCTATCGCTGGCACATGGCCGATGTGCGGCATGTGACACAGGGTCTAGGCTCTTTTGGGGCGAGCCACGGGCCGATCGTGGCCATAGTATGAGGGACTAAGTGAGTGTGTACGGATGGCCATCCTAAAAATTTGTATTCTGTCAGAAAAATTAAATAAAAAGGTTAATAATGGGAAATGGCTTATGTATTCTGGTTGCTCATATGCATGGAATTTACTCTAGATTCCTGGTAAATTTTTTATTCGTGACGTATGATGACTTACTGAGTTTAAAGGAAACTCATTCCATTCCCTTGCATTTTTTTTTCAGGATCAGAGGAACACGTGGGCCAGGGATTCAATCAGTGAGGCTTAGGACCTAGTGGACACTATCATATTTTTATTTTATTTATTGTTTGAAATTTTATTATGATAAACGTATGACGATTGGCTTTATGATATTTAAATCTACTTGCCTACTTTTGCGGTTATATTGCCTGGTTACTCATTTTATATAAGAAATGGTCGATATAGGCCTAGTATGTCCCTGGGAAGATTGAATTCCCGGGACATACGGCCGTCTGTCGCACTTCTGGCCCAGGTCTTGGGTTTGGGGCGCGACAGTGGGGATTTGGGTTAAGAAATCGTCTTTCGGAAAGTTCGGAAAGACCATTTCCCAGTGAAATCATCTTTTCCGAAGATGATTTCAGTCTGCCCTGCCCACGTATTCAGATTTCTTTGCCACGTGTTCTTTCTCTAGCCACATGTTCAAGTCCAGGTGACACATGGCCAAAAAACTCTGAAATCCATAAATATATTACACAAAATCTAATTTGGTAAATAATTTTTTTATATTATTTTTAAAAAATTCCAATGTTGTCAGCATTTTTTTTGCATGAAAGAAGGATTCACCTTCCTCCGCATGAATCAACAATTGCATATAAAATCTCAAGACTGAAAGGATCAAGACAGATATCACATGCATAAGGATCTGTAAGACTTTAAGGAAACAAAATCCAAGGAAACATATGACATGATTGAGATGAATTCCGAAAATACACATGAACTATTCCTCTTCTTTGCAATAGACTATATATCTTTGTCTATGTCAAGATATCTCATAATAGTTTGATTGATATATTGTTTTAGTTTGGTTAATATATTGTATCCATAACTGACTTTTGATATATTATAATAGTTTGATTTATATATTGTATATAGAACTGACTTAGAGTACAATCAAAACCTTGGACCCTGTAACCAAATAACTATCCAAGAGAACACCAAGAAAAACCAGTCTCTATGAAACCACTTGCTTTGACTTTCATCTAGGCTCATAAAGCTCCTTTAAATTATCCTATTTATAAAAAACTTCTTTCTACTAGGTCTTAACAACAATTGCATGTACTCATAAATTCATGCCTTGTAAATTTTACCAAATTAATATTGATCTACATCTCTTAATTAGATGTGTTTAAATTTTGTGACAATAGCCATCATATACAATAAAAACTCATATTGTATAAGCTATTAGTGCTGGGAAGAATATATGTTGACAAAAAAATTAAGAAAGTAATTTAAAAGTAACAATGAAAAGTATGAATTTACATGACTTCTTTATTTTCAATTAATAGCATTCATTTTCTATTTTAATATGTTTTATGCATATTGATTATGGCAAGAAGGAAAAAGATTTATAGTCAAGAAAAAATAGGTGATGGGAAGATGAGAGAGAAGCAAAAGATAGAATTACAAAAAAAAAAAAAATGATGAGAATTTGGATAAATAGAAATATATAGAAGAAGGAAAAAAGACAAGAGACAAGAAAATGGAGGAGAAGAAAACATCAAGAATTTATAAAAAATTAGAAATGCAAATGATGAATTGGTTTTTCCTAAGATGAAATTGAAAGAGGAGTAAGATACAAAAAAATGATAAACATTAATCGGTAAATATTAAATGTTATATGACCTGTTTTGCAAATTGGCACAAGGTTAATGTGGTCAAAAGTATGATGAAAAAGCACCATAGATTATTGGCAAAAATTTCATTTTATTATTTCTTTGATATTCCCAACATAGGATCCAAGAGGGGTGGGTTAGATGGTATTTTAGAGTAATGGAATGACAAAAAAGGTGTATTTTTATTAAGATTCCTAGGCACTGATCCCACTTGTTGGAAGATCCGGACCAGCACCTTTATGCAGCAGAAGCAACCTGTTCTTGGATTCAAGATCATGCAAAGAAAAGAAGAGAGATATAAGAAAAAAGAGAGATTGCTTTATTAATCCTTTGGAGAAGAACCCTTGATACAATCAAGACATAACCCCGGCACCCCTTTTGAAAATTCAGAAGCTTCTCGTTGTCCCGCACGTCTTCTCTCTTGCAGGCCTCACATCTCAAGAATCCATGTATGGCTATGCATGTACAATATCTCAAAATGCATCTCCCACCTGCAGACAATACCTTGATGCAGATGTCCCTTCACCAAAGTCCTATGGAACATCCCACGGTATCAAGAAATCTCCACGGTCCAAGAACTAAGAAGTCTCCACGTACGGACTCCCTCACGTGCACCTTCCTTTCTCTCCTGGAACCGTCCAAGCCCTCTCATGCCCCATGGGCTCTCACGCCCCAAGGGGTTCATGCCCAAGAGGGGCTCACGCCCCCTCTCTCTCATGGTTTCTCTTTTCACGGTGACTTTCACACACACCCCCCTCCATATAAATAAGAGGCGTGCGGTCTTGTCTCCTTGGGCATCTTGGATTAGTTGGGTGCCAACCACTTCTTGATTCTTGTTGGACTGCATCATATGGGTGGTTACAATCCTCACATGGTTGGGCTAGGACTTCTTGGTCTTCTTAGTTCAATAACAAACTTAGTTAGAACACCTCAGGTAGTTAGGCTTCCATTTGGTTACAACCAATCAATTTGGTTAGGATCTTAGGTGGTTGGGCCTACCAACCAATCAACTAACCATCTAACCAACCAAGCTAACCTCTTAATGAACTTAACAAACCTTGACCAAATCTCATAACCCAATTGGGTTATATTACAATCTCTTAAAAAACTCATTCTAGTCAATGGAAAACTCTCAACCCTGGGTCAAACCCCCTAACCCAACATGACTCAAAGGGACCTTTGAATACCTCTTACAATCTCTTAAAAAACTCCTTCCTTCTAGTCAATAGAAAACTCTCAACCTTAGGTCAAACTCCTTAACCCAACATGACTCAAAGGGACCCTAGACTACCTCTAGAAAATCCCTGGAATAGCTCCAGGACCTGCTTGGGACACGCTCCCAAGCCCCAGGGATCGCCTCCAGCATATCTGCCATGGCCTCCCAAGTCTCTCCAAGGCTTGGGAGCACCACGCAAATCCCTACAATCTCCATCTTGGTGCCCCCAAGCCTTGGTAAGCTTGACAATGTCTTCATGCATAACCTCGCTATAACTGCATGTCCTAACAGTACCTTATGCAGACCTCCTTGCCTCTGCCAACCCTTCAGCTGCTGCTAGCCCTTGGAGGCCTTTGGGATGACTACTTCCATGGCTGAAGATCCTTGCTTATATCCTAGCACCATGATTATAGCCTTCCTTCTGCATGGCGCTGTATCAGACTTTTCCTTGGACTTTCCTAGAGAGACTATAACGAACCTAAACTGGCACTCGCTGTAACTAGAGCTCTACCTGACACCATCTCCTCAGAGCCACGCCAAACTCTACACACTCTGCTCCACCTGGCTAAGTGCACCCCTGGCGCTCGTGCTAAGATATAGCCAGTATCCCTACACCTCCCGCTCTGAACTCGTGTCAAATCCTGCTCCACCCGTGAAGCCACCTCTCCCTAGTGCTCCACCTGTAACTGAAGACCACCTGATGCCATAGAAAGAAATCCTGAGGCCAGCTACTCAATGCTACCCTACTAAGAATGCACTTGCATCTCGTACCCCATCGCTGCCTCCTCGAACTCTTCGCAATCGCGAACCTTTCCGAGATCATTTCAAATACATTGCACCCCGCAGGCTCCTCTAAAATAAAGAGCTCATCCTAACTCTTCTAACCCAGTGATGAAACCTAAGAAAAATCAGGCTTTTCCTTTCTCCATCCCTGACAAGCTCTCGCGTGACCATCTGTACCCTTCCTGCTATCTCCAGAGTTGACATCTTCCCGTCAAAGCCACTTCACCTCCCTAGCTGGAACATCAACTCGTGCTCCATAGCTCTGAGACTCGTGCTCTATCGCACTGTTGACTTCGAACTGATGCCTTCCTGCTCTGTCTCCATAACTGCAACACCAACATGTGCTTCCGCAGTATACCCAAACAGCTGTGCAGACCTAACGCCAATGTTAGACCTCTTCTCCAAAGATATCTACTCCTGTACTACCATCACCTTAGGCTTTTCCTCTAAAGCCATATCCAGGAAATTTTGCACCAACAAATCCTCTACTCTAAAATTTCTCAAATTCCACCTTGTTGCCAGTATTCATGGTTGATCAAGCCATAGAAATCAACTAAAACTCAGGATTTGAGAAATACCCTAAAGGGATCCTAGGTAGAAACCCTGCAACGTGAAGACAACGTGTGGTAGGGTGCGTCTTCTTCCTTCTTAGAGATGAACTAGAGAGCAAAACTTCCTTTTTCCTTGAATCCTCCTATCCCAACGCTCGAACCCTGCTCTGATACTAATTATTGAGATTCCTAGGCATTGATCCCACTTGTTGGAAGATCTGGACCAGCACCTATATGCAGTAGAAGCAACCTGTTCTTGGATTCAAGATTATGCAAGGAAAAGAAGAGAGATATAGGAGAAAAAGAGAGATTGCTTTATCAATCATTTGGAGAAGAACCCTTGATACAATCAAGACATAACCCCAGCACCCTTCTAAAAACCCAAAAGCTTCTCACCATCCTGCACGTCTTCTCTCTTGCAGGTCTCATGCCCCAAGAACCCACGTACAACCATGCATGTACAATACCTCAATGTGTGTCTCCCACTTACGGACAATACCTCGACGCAGATGTCCCTTCTCCAAAGCCCCGTGGAATATCTCATGGTATTAAGAAATCTCCACGGTCCAAGAACTAACAAGTCTCCATACACGGATTCCCTCACGCGCACCTTCATTTTTCTCCTGGAATCGTCTAGCCCTCTCACGCCCCAAGGGAATCACATCCAAGAGGGGCTCATGCCCCCTCTCTCTCACAGTTTCTCTTTTCACCGTGACTTTCATGCACGCCCCCCCCCCCCCCCCCCCCCCCCCCCCTCCATATAAATAAGAGGCGTGCAGTCTTGTCTCCTTAGGCATCTTGGATTAGTTGGGTGCCAACCACTTCTTGATTCTTGTTGGACTGCATCACATGGGTGGTTACAATCCTCACATGGTTGGGCTAGGACTTCTTGATCTTCTTGGTCTTCTTGGTCCAATAACAAACTTGGTTAGAACACCTCAGGTACTTAGGCTTCTAATTATTTACAACCAATCAATTTGGCTAGGATCCTAGGTGGTTGGGCCAACCAACCAACCGACTAACCATCTAACAAACCAAACTAATCTCAACCAACTTAACAAATCTGGACCAAACCCCATAACCCAATTGAGTTATGTTACAATCTCTCAAAAAACTCCTCCCTTCTAGTTAATGAAAAACTTTCAACCCTGGATCAAATCCCCTGACCTAACATGACTCAAAGGGACCCTGGAATACCTCTAAAAAACTCCTGGAATACTTCCAGAAAATTCTTGGAATACCTCCAGGACCTGCTTGGGACACGTCCCCAAGTCCTAGGGATCGCCTTCAACATCCTTGCCATGACCTCCCAAGTCTCTCTAAGACTTAGGAGCACCACGCAAATCTCTATAATTTTTAATAAATAAAAAAGGGTACCATTTATTGAGAAGGATGTCGGAATCATATTAGAGTTGCTATATAAAGGCTATGAAATAAGACTGTGAAAAAAAAAAGGCTAATATTGAGGAGTTTGAGATCTATATAAAATACTTCTCCACTCATTTTGTCCTACAAGAAAAAATATTAAAAAAGACTTAAGCAGTTAAAGACAAATGAAAGGTTATCTTTTGCATCCCTTTTTCTCAAGAAAATTGGGAAATGCCCAATTTTTTTTGTTTTTATATGTTGATGATTTGGATATAGACATATGCTTGGGGAATGGCGGTACATAATTATTTGTTAAGTAAAATTCGATGCACTGCAATGAATGTGCAGTTGAGGAAAAAGAGTGCAAGAAAGTTAGCTAGCTACCTTCATAGATGCACTTTTGTATTATTTATAAATTTTGTTTTTAAAAAAAATATTTATAATTTTCATTTATAACTATAATTATATATTAAAAATTGATATAACATACAGGTATGGTTGTTTGAACATACATCTGGTAGACAAAGATGTGGTTGTCAAAACATGCCTCGCTATCTTAACTAGAAACTTTTAGGCTATTATGAAAAATGGTTATACTAAAAGAACCGTCTAGACCACCTTTGAGTCAGGTAGTCCAACATATGCATTTGATTTTTGATTTTTGATTTTAATATTATAATGTTAAAGTGCTAATTGTAATTCTTTGAAATTGATATATTATCAATACTCTCTTAGTACCAATGAATGATGAATAGATTTTGAATGCAAGTTCTCATGCCAAGATGAAATTCTTGAAAAGGCTTAGCCAGGAGTAAGATATTCAAATGATGAAAGTCAAGAAAATGTGATTGCAACACAGGCATAATCCATTTTTGAAATTTGATTACTTTGAGTATTTTTGAAATTTGAGTAGCAGTTATCTTCATAGCAGCATAATTTTTTTACTGATAATGCTATCCTCTTATAGGAACATGCACAATCCATTTATCAACTTCTTTTTTAGTTCTTTTTGCACATTGGCAGTCAGCCGTATGTGTCCAGGCAAGTCATGAAAGTGATGGACATGCAACATGCTAGCTTACCAAGCTAATAAAGTCTTTGATAGCTGCATGAAGTAACCTGTGATCAAATTCCAACTTCACCATAGTTTGGGAGCTGAAGGATATCTAAAGGAAGGATTACTCCTGTTTTGTAGCTTATTGCCTATGGGTTTCTTCTATCGAAAGAAAAAAAGTGACTAACAAGAAATAAAGTTGATACATGGATGGAACCCTCACTTATACTCGTGTTTTGTTCATAAGGTATTTACATAAACCTGTTTAAATGCTTTTATAATAGATTGATCAAATTCAATAACATTCAGAGACCATGTTCATTATTCCTAACCAGCAAGGCCCTCTACGTATGTTGGAATTTTTTATAGTTGAGATCGTTTGTAATGTAGGCTCTTTGATCTTTGGGCTTTTCTCGAAATCTATCTCCTGGTGTGGGTATCTAGATAATTTAAAGTCAAAGGTGGCAGCTGGGTTGGGGTTCCTTCTGGCGAGATAGAGACACTACGCATGAACTTCACGCCACCTCACGTGATTTTATTCAGTTATTTAAAACTCTTATTGTCTGGGTCGAGCGACCACCAGTCACATAGGCTGCGAAGAATTTTTCCCCCCCGGTCCCGCGGGAAATTATTGGTCCAAGTAGACTAGGACTGATCCCGGAGCTTATGCACGGTGGATAACGCGCAATCAGGAATTGGTGAAATACAAAGGCTGGTGTGGTGTGTTATTCACCATGAGACTTTGGACCGTCCTTTTGAACCTCGTCCAAGCAATAATTAGACCAGTCGCGCCCTTACCATCGTTTGGAAATGACTGCGTTTCCTTTTGATCACCCTCAGGGACTGCTGTTGCTCCTTGTAGCAACTTTGTTATCCTGTGCGCATGCATTACTAATAAAAAACGGAGCTTGACCTCGATTTCATCAAAGAGAGAGAGAGAAAAGTGGGGAAGGTTAGGATTCCATCTTGAGAGAGATGGGAGCTAGGGTTCAACGGAGCGAGAGGCGGTGGAGGGGGTCAACGAAGAGAGAGGGATGTGGAGAGAGGGGAACTTTTATATGCTAGCTAGTGTCCGTAAGCATTTTGTTTGTCTGCTTCCATTTGTCAACGAAGAAAAAAAAATTTGGTATTTGGGTTGGTGATTGAACTAAATACTAGTTATTTACGTTCAGACGGCTTTGTCCTTGTATTATATGTCAAGTTACGCATCATGGTGATTCCTTCAGAGGCGTCACCCAGCTTGCATGCGAATGCAGCTTGCTTGGTTTGGTTAAGTTATTTGTGAATGCAACTATTTTATGATGACAAGATGTTGAAAGTTCATAACACAAGTTAGTCATTTTGGTTTCAGTGCACGCGTCTTCAATATATAGTATTCTATTCTATAAGGGTGTTGGTTCTCTTATAAAGATGCCAGACAAGATAAGCAGTTCTATTAGTTGAATAATGAAATAGAGCGGCAACATAGTGACAGTTCTCTTTGCTTATGTATTTTTGTGTTTTCCGAAGTAATGCTCTGGTGGCAACTCAAACATCTCTTTCATACCTTCTATTCCATGATGTGTTTTTTCTTGAATGTAATGTTTGAATCTAAGTAAAAAGTCACAGAATTCATATTTAAATGCATTTAGTATGATTGACAGACTTTAGCCTTTGGAGTGGGTTTTAAGTCAGTACCCAAAATAAAGACTAGGAAACAGCAACTACGTACTTCTGCACACTACCCATATACATGATTTATTTACTTTAGAACCTTTCTTCTAGAGATTATAATTATTGAATCTTTGATAGGAGTGAAAAAAATAGTAACATCATTATTGAGAATGTACCTTTTTCCTTCAACTATATATGTTGCTGAGTTGTATATTTTTGTGAGATCGAAGGATCTATTCTTTAAGGTTATATTGTCATATCCTAAATCCAAAACATAATAGAGATACAGCCTATAATAATACGAAGCTAGTCATTCATAATCTTAAATAATTATCTATCATAAATAAAATATAATATGGAGGTTTTCAATTCAAATCATCAATGAAACCACAATTGATTCAAAGTATCCAAATCCAAAATCAAATATGTACTAAACTCGTGTCTAATAATTTATAAATACTTAACTATAAGCTCGTAATCATTTCATAACTAAATTTAGCTACAAAATTTTCGAGCTTGCTAGTGTAGATCAACAAGCCTAGGTCACTCGTCATTCTTAACTTTATTCCTCTGTAAAAGAAAAAGAAAAAGAAAAAGATATATATAGGCTATACTAACTTAGTAAGTAAAACCTATGCTTCCTTATCGGATCAAGCATAAATTTTTTTATAATAATACAATATTAAGAAACTAGCAGATATTACAAAATAAAGTATTTCATATAACAAAATAATAAATCCGGTCATAAAGACAACCATGCATGCATGCATAAATCCTGAACACTTCATAAACATATTTATAATTAAATTTATAATCTTTTTTATTTTGCATTCATGTCATGTTTTAAAATATTTTTTTATAGATATTCATGCTATGATCAATTTATATCCATGATAATACCATATTTCTTAATCGATAGAGTTCTTATTTCGAATGCCAACTTTGTACCTATTGATGGAATCATATTTCTTATGGATGCTAGTTCTAGGTATTGACCTTTGCAATTCTATAATTTTGTTCATAGCTATTTGAGAGCCTTTAAAACTCTTATATATATTTTTTAAAATATACAATATATAGATAGAAAAATAATAAAATGATATGATAATCATACTTCATAAATATGCTATTTTCATAAAACAAAGTCATGGAATCATTTATCATAATCAAATATATTTTTCATTAAAAAAATCAATTCTTTATTTTATAAAAAAGTGTGATTTCATTATCAACAAACCACATGCCTAAAAACATGGTAATTTAAAATCAATGGAGTGTAAAATCTACTTACTTTGCTTGTCCTAAATCTTTAGACTTTTTTTAGAAGATTTAACTAATCCTATTTAAAATATTAAATCATAATCAATTTTCATTAAATAAATTCAACAAAATTTAAATAAAATAAAAGGGGTTGTTGACTTGATAATCGATTCGATAGACCATCCAAGCATCAAAGCGATCCAGGGACTTCTTGTTGGGCTCAATGCATTCCCCTAGAACAGGAAACATGATTTGATATTAAGATTTATGGATCTTCTTTGAGAGAGAATGTGGGTAAGGTGAGAGAAATAAGAAAGAGAGAAAGAGGGAGAGTCTTCGTCTGTTCCAAAGAAAGAAACCTAGATCAGGTCTAACAAGGGTCATGCTAGAGCTAGGGCTTAGTTGGGGATTGGCAACAATGCATAGACAACTAGTGGCAATGATCGGCTAGTAGAAAACATAAAAAGAACTTGGATAAACAAGGGATCCACCATCCTCTTTTCTTGATTTTTCCAATCATTGGCCGATCATTGGTGGCCAAGACTTCCAAAAACAGTGGTATGGAGGTCAGGCATCATAACCCAAGGTGTGGCACTAAGGGGTGGTGGCACCGATGGCCAAAAAAGGGGAACAAAGCTCTGCCAAAATAGAAATAAAAGGTATTTTCTTTTGATGGATTTTTCTTGAAAAATCAATGGTCAGTGGTGGTGCAAAGGGCAATGGAAGGAAGGGAAATTCTCTTATTTATCCCCTTCAAAGAAAGACAGAAAGAAGGATCATGCCTTTTACCTTGGTTTCAAGGGTCTTCGGCTCTAATTTCTAGTGAACACGATGAAATGGAGGTTAATGGAAAGTTGAAGAAAGGAGAAAGGTGGAAAAGGGCCGACCACTTGGGTTGGAAAGTTTTAGGGAGTAGAGGACTTCTTTTATAGAGGAGATCTAAGGTTTTGATTTTCCTAGACATCTTGTACTCTTCAAGAAAAGATGAAGAGAAAGAAGACTCCATCCACTATAAGAAAAATATATGTTAGTGATGGCAATTAGCGACATCAAATTTATCATCACTAATAATGGTTTTTAGCTACCAAAAATAATGATAATAAAATAAGCCATCGCTAATACAATCAGCGATGGCAAAGCCATCACTAATAAATTTTAATTTTTAGATTTTAATTTTTTTTGTTTAGAAAATTTATTTATGATGGATTAAAAATTATTAGTGATGGATTTTTAAATTTTATTTATTTTTTATTTAGAAAATCTATTAATAATGGCTATTTTTGTTATTAGAAATAATGGATAGCCATCTCTAATATTTTTTTTTATTTTTTTGGGAAAATTTATTAGCAACAGTGGGTGGCTTAGTTATTAGCGAGAAGCACTAGCCATCATTAATAACTTCTCATTTTTCAAAATTTTACTTAATTTTAGTAATGGCTATGTTTACCGTTGCTAAAAGTGGTCCATAAACCACCACCCCCTAATGCATGATTTGCCAATTTTTTTCTCTAGTGCACATTCCCTCCTCCCCATACTATGCTCTCCCTACTCAAATCCAGTCTCCTCGTAGTCATTCTTCCTCCTTGTGGCCCTGTGCTGGTGTTCCCATAGCCATTCTTCCTCCCCACGGTAGTTCTTTCTCCCATAGCATTCACCCTTCTCCTGCTCAGATCTGGCCTCCCCATGGCTATTCTTCCTCCCTGTAGCCTTGCATTGGTGTTCGCACAGCTGTTCTTCCTCCCGATGGCCCGACACTGCTATTCCCATGGTCGTTCTTCCTCCCATGGCTGTTCTTTCTTCCATAACCATTCACCCTCCCCGCGGCCCTATGCCATTGTTCCTGCAACCATTCACCCTTCTCGTAGCCTTGCATCACTGTTCCCATGACCATTCACCCTCCCCGTGGCCCTGTGCCACCCTCTCATAGCCCTGCACTACTATTCTCACGACCCCATCGTCACTCCCCTATCATGGCCCCGCGTCCCCATGGCCCATCACCGCCATCCCTAGTTGCAGCCTCACCATTCTTGGGGCCCTATTGCCATTGTCCTATTCCTATACATGCCGCCATCCATTTCCACACCTCAGTCTATATATATTGAATCAGCCATCCATGGGATCCAATCCATGTGCATAGGATTTGCCTATATCTACTAGTTGGGTCTACCATCTGTGAGGCCCACTGGTATTTATTTTGTTAGGTATTAGCACAATAGTGGTGACGACAACAGAGCCAATGCTAAAAGCCATTTATTTATTTATTTAATATATTAACTAAATATGATTAGCTAATTAATTTATTAATTATATTTATTCATTATAATTAAATATTAATTAATTAATTAATTAGTTAGTTATTTATTAATTAGTTATTTTTTGATTAAATAATTAAATAATTATTTATTTAGTTAGTTATTTATTAATTTGTTATTTATGTAATAAAATAATTAGTTATTTATTTTTCTAATTAGTTAGTTGTTTATTAATTAGTTATTTATATAATTAATTAGCTATTTATTTAGTCTTGTTTAATTAATTAATTAATTAGGTGTGCATGAATGCTTGTCTTGCATGTACAGGATTCAGGTCTCGGTATATAGAGCACAAACTGGGACCCTAGGTTGCTTTGGTGCCAAGGCATGATGATTGTTGCTCACATTAATGAGAAGTATTGGAAATGATCAGTGTTCCAATTACATTGCTGCTACCCTCGCTAGCTGGAGAATATAGTTAAAAAGGATGCCTCATCATCCTGCTCTTCTTCCAAAGGGATCTGGCCTTTGGTGATGAGGACCTAGTGGCATTACTATAATAGTCATGGTGCCACCCCCACATCTCAAGATATCCAGAAAGCATTTCTAAGTCATACAAGAGGTCTTGACATTGCTAGCAAGGCATAGAGTTTTGAAGTTACTTTTAAATCTCTTAAAAAAATTATTAAGTCATCATCTTCCTATATTTAACTATCATCATCCTGTATTATCATGTTTTAATATATATAAATTGTTATTATTGATAAATTCATGTTTTATAATATTATCATATTTTATTATCTATGAATTATTATTATTGATGAATTCATGTTTTATAATTATATATTAATTTAACTAATTAATTAGTATTTATTTTTATAAAATTTATATTGCCTAGAACTATAGACCCATGTTGCCACCTGGATTATCGTGGCCTGTAGCTCTGATGTGTCGCGGATGCATCGAGCTCTCGTTGGGTGCTTGGTCCTCTTTTTTTGTCAGCTCCTTGGTCAGGTTGTTCTGTAAAAAAGAGGAGACCCGGGATAGAAATTCTGATGGGGACACTCCGATGATCAAGTCAATTAGGATGACCAAGGAGAATAGAACCTCTGTGACAGAGAGCATGAGATCTCTGCGCGTAGAGGATGAAAGATGAGACTTAGGAAATAGAAAGACAAAGTGAAGTGAAGATCAGAGAGCGGGAAGATTCTCTTGGTTGGTTCCTTGTCCGTTTGCTCTTTGTGTCTTACCAGTTGCCTCTCTCCTATCAGAGGTCCCTTCTTCAATTTTTATATGAAAGAAATGGTCCAGACCTAGTATGGGGCTTCACTGAGATGTCTCTTTCTTGATACCCCTTTCGAGAGAGATTTTTCTTTGTTTGCGGCCTCCCCTATGTTGGACCGGTCCTCGAAAAGAGATCCTTCTATTGGTGGTGTTCACCGGCGTAGTACAGATCTTGTCCCTCTGGTGGTACAATTTTTCATGGGAGGTGCAGGCATTGTGTCGCTGAGCCCCGAGCCATGGTGGGGCATTTCTATTCTAGGAGGGACCGTTGTAGTGTTGCAGGGCCTGGAGCCTTAATGGAATACTCTTCTTAGAAGAGGTACAGGCTCCACGTCATGAGGGCTAGAGCCCCTGGTTGCATGGTCATTGACATGGCGATGCGCTACAGGGCCTGGAGCCTAGTGGAGCACACATTGCACAGAACATGCAGATGGCATGTCGTAGAGCTTGAATTTCCGGCAGGGCATGGCCACCTCCTGGAGGTTGTAGGTAGCTGGGAGCTTCCATGTCATGGTTTGAACTTCTACTGATCCTCTCCTTTTTGCTACTAGCAAGAACTTTGGTCATGGCAAAAGAGGGGGGAGCTTTATCTCGGGAGCTCGACCTCGGAAGGTGGGAGTATGACCCTGGCCGAGGGTTCCACTCCAGAAGGTGGGATCACGCTCCAGGCATGAGGGCGGCTCAACCTCGACAGGAGAGGGAGCTCTATCTCGGGAGCTCAACCCTGGATGGCGGGAGTGCGACCCTGGTTGGGGCACCACTTCAAAGGGGAGAGCACTCTCCAGGCACGAGGGTGGCTCGACGTCGGTAGGATGGGGAGCTCTATCTTGGGAGCTCGACCCTGGAAGGCCGGAGCATGGCCCTGGTCAAGGGCTCCATTCCAGAAGGTGGGAGCACACTCCAGGCATGAGGGTGGCTCGACCTTGGCAGGAGGGGGAGATCTATCTTGGGAGCTCGACCTTGGAAGGCGGGAGCGTGACGCTGGCCGAGGGCTCCACTCCGGAAGGTAGGAGCATGCTCCAAGCACTAGGGTAGCTCCACCTTAGCAAGAGGGGGAGCTCTATCTCGGGAGCTCCACCCCGGATGGTGGGAGCGTAACCCTAGTTAGGGGCTCCACTATGGAAGGTGGGAGCACGCTCCAGGCATGAGGGTGGCTCGACCGCATGTCTTCATTTGGTCGCCGCACCTATAGGTGGCACTTTCCATCAGCATGGTCGCCAGCTAAGTCCGTCATGGGTTCCATGTCAGCGATAATGCCACATTAAGTGCTCTTCACTCTCAAGCCTAGAGTACATCGCGGTGCTCGGGATAAAGGAAGTAATGATGATGTTGACGTGGAAAGGAGCTTATCCTGCACCATTAATGCCCCGAGCACCAATACCCTAGAGATCGTGCTTCCGCACCAACAAGGCGACACCACATCAACCCTTTCAAAGAGGGCTATAATTGTTGCACTGGGACTGAAGCGGTTGCCTCCAAATCAAAATGTCATCTCTGACAGATCTCGACGCATGGCAGGCTCTGGTTGGCCAGGGAGGAGAAAGGGCACATGTCTTCGATCAGTACAAGGTGATGGGGGCTGTAGGCTTTTGAAAGGGATTTATCCTTTCGCCCCTTAAGGGTTTTTTGGGCGAAGGAGACAAGGCTTTTTAGCAGTGCTTCTTCTTTCTTCCATCTCACTTCCATTCCTTTGATCAAGGGTTTGGAGTCCTTGCAGGTCAGCCTTCTCCTTCTCCCTCCTTCTTTCTTCTCCTTCTTTTTTTGTTCTTCTCCTTCAGCCTATGCTGGAGGAGATTTTGTAGAGTCCTGTAGGTTTCTTGTCTTTCTTGTCTTCTTCCCTTCTTGCTCTCCTCCATGAATTTTTCTGGCAGAGGGCACCACCATCTGGACAACTCTAGTGAGGCAAGGCCATCTTGTTCAAGGCCTCCTTCCTTGGATAGCGCGGAGGAAGTCCTAGTAACAATCCCCAGGGGTCCCCGCTAGATGGGGATAGCCATAGGACCCCTTGCAGCCCCTCCTCCTCCTCCTCCCATCAAGGAGTCAGTCGGTCCTGCCAGCATTGCTTCGATGATGACCGGTGAGGACCTCCTTCATGTTTGGAGTATGTATGGGATCCCTGATTCCATCCGGCTCTCCATCCCGGGATTGAAGGAGTGGGTCAATTCCAGTGGCCTGGGTCGGATTGCCTTATATGAAGATTTTTTCTTCGAGAGTCTCCATCTTCCCTTCCATACTTTCTTTTTTCCTTCTTGAATAATTACCATCTGGTCCTGGCCCAACTTATCCCCAATGCTATCAGGACCATTTTTTGTTTCATCATCCTTTGCCACTTCCATGGGATTGTAGCCCGTTTCTCTCTCTTCAGGGCCTTGTTCATCCTGAAGCGCCACCTAGATGATAATGGGTGGTGGTTCGTGGCCCCACGCCCAAGGGCCATCAAGCTTGACGTACCTTCTTCCATCAAAGGGTGGAAGAGTGGTTCCTATTCACCTCGATTGAGGGGGTGGATTGGGTTTGGAGTGACCTAGATCGCTCCCCCAATTGGCAATCTACAGTCAAGCTGGTCGATAGAGAAGGGTACGATCGGCTCATCACTTCTAAGGTTCCAGTTCTTCAGGACCTGCTGACTAAGAGGGATCTCGTGGATGCTGGAGTCAGCCAGGCCCAACCTTAAGGTAAGGCTCAATGTTGGGCATCTTTTTCTTCCAAATAGCTCCAGCTTTAACAAGGGACTAACCAACTTCTTTTTGTTTTACAGGGATGAAATTCACCATGAGCTAGCTCCTCAACATGTCAAAGAAGAGGGCTACCTCCACATGGCCTGGAGATAAGCTCATAAAGAAGGCCCAAGAGGAGCCGGGGCAGAGGCCTAGTGAGGAGCCCACTACTGGGCCAACCAGAAGGGGGCCTGCTACTGCATCGACCTCACCTGGGCCAGTGGTCTAGCCCTCGGCCCGTAGGCCCAGGAGTGAGGCCAGACCTATGGAGGGGGCCACGCCAGCAACCCTGGCGACCTCTCCATGAATTGAAGCTCCATCTTAATCGGAGGTGGTGGAAGACACCATCATAGAGATACTGGCCCCACCGTCAGGAAGTAGAGCCGTCGGTGACCAGCCTATTGCCATTGCACCTCCGCTAACAGCCACACTGGAACCTGGTGCGGGCACCATACTCAGAAGAAGACTTCAGAGCTCCATCTGGATCTCTGATTGATCTTGCCCAAAGAATTAGGGTTTTCTGGTTTGTAATAAGGGTTGACTTGATCAACTCAATTTTAGCTTGAGTCTGTATTCCCTGCAGTTTATTTTTGTTGAGTCATGTTGACTCAGTAGTGGTCTAGGACTTCAACCTGGGGTGTCACATTTTCTCTCAAGGCCAAGCAAGTGGGCGCCACACTCCCAGCCACACTCCCAGCCACACGCCTGAGTCCAGGGGGCGCCACATCTCCATCCAGTAGGCTTTGGTCCCCACACCACAAGATAGCAGGTCCCTCCTCTCATGCGCCACTTAAGGAGAAGACAATCTGGGAGCCACAATTCAAGGGGGCGGCCAAGGTGTTTCCATAAGAGCCAAGCTATGAAAAGAAAGGAGCAAAGCTTGGGGAGGAAGACTAGGAGGTGCCCAAGTAATTCCAAATAAAACCAGGTATAAAAGGAAGGAAATTTCTCTTGAAGTGCAAGGTTAAGGAGGTGCCCAAATACTTCCAAATAAGATCAATCATGGAAGGAAAAATATTTTTTCTTGAAGATCAAGGCTAGGAGGCGCCACCCACTTTCCTTTTGAAGCCACCAATCAACATTTGTGGAATCTTTTGGCCGGCCATAAGTGTAGGGATTGATCCTACAATCCTAATTTGAAGATCTCCTCCTTTAGTCCCACATGGGAAGATGTAAAACCCTACTCTCTTGTAAAGTCCTATAAATTAAACCCTTCTTGTAAACTTTAAAGTAATATGATGAATGAATTCAAACTTTTGTGTGAGCAAACTCTGTGTTTTCTCTCTTCCGCACTTGCATCCAGGTGTTGAGCTCCGTGAGGGAGTAAATCCAGGTTTCCTAGGAACCTTGAGGAGGTGTGAGATCTCCAAACCCTAAACCCTAGGTTAGTCACTTCACTCCCAAACCCTAGCCACCCATCATCCTTCTCTTTCCACCAAGCCCTAGCATATCCCACCTCTCACGGCCACTCTCTTCAAGTCCAGGCCGACCACCAACATCCGGGTCCAGTCCGGATACTTCAGATCCAGAGCAATTCCCAGTGGAAGTCAGATCAGCCTCCAGGAGAATCCGGATTTCAGCAACATCAGCTTTCAAGTTCTTCAATCTGGTAAATCCTTCCTTGAGTATCTGATTCCATCACTTGTTCTTCTTCTTTCCCAGATCTTGAGTCCAGGAGAAGCCTACTCAGCCACAGGACCAGTATTGGAGGATCCATTGCGAAGGTATCCAAATCTGAGGATCCAACAATCTGCTCGAGAGAGTTCTTCCACCAAACTTTGTGAAGATCACTATCTGGTTGGTACCCATCTCTTCTCTTTTTTTCTGTCCTGTTGAAAGTTCAGAGCGAAATCCTAGGTCTGGGAGTTTCTCAACCCCCAGCGATCCGTTACTTCTGAACTACTCTGATAATCCAGTTTTATTTAAATTGTGCTTTCAATTATTACCTAGTTTCTTTCAATTTAGTTTAGCTTTCCTTTGAGTCAAAGCCAATTTCGAAAAAAAAAAAAGAGAAAGAATTAATCTTAATTTATTTCCGCATCGCATCATCTCTCTTCTTTCATTCTACATCATTTTTGGTATCAGAGCACAGTCTAGGGTTTCTGTTTTGCTTGCTTGTTTTAAGTCTCTCTCCTTTTACTTTGTCTGCTCGAAGTAGACTCCCCAGGACGTCCGGTCCTAGGAACGAAGCGAGGTGCAAACCTCCTCTTCCCATTCCACGGGGTGTTCCTAGGGCATGTAGGGGATCCGTTGGGTTACAACTTCGTAGTAGGAATTGTAAACGGGGGAAGCACCCTGTTTTCAGTCTGTAACTATCCTGTTGCAGGAATTGTTTCTTAGTGTAGATAACTCCGAATTGCATGATTTTTATTTTTCTGGAACCAGTATAATTGAAGCTATTTTACATAATTTTCTTGTGATTTATTGGTTTCCATGAAATTTCTGAGAATTAAATTACTGTAACTCTATTTTTGTGTTCTGCAATTCAATTATCTTGAGTGAACATCTCCTAACTCATCCTAAGGGCATTTGAGCATCTAAGATAAGGGGAGGAGTTGATAACCTCTCCTTAGCCCACAACCACCACCCCCTCATTCAATCCTAAGCCTAACTTTAAAATTTATTAGACTTAATTTGCCCTAGTGGGCTAGGGATATCAACAAGTCGGGTCAAGGCTAGTGTTGAGTCAGTTTGTCTAGTTACTCTGTCTTTGCTTTGTACTCACTGTCTAGAATGGTGGTTCTAGGACTACATCCCGAAGGGCTTGTGTGCTGGTCCGCCTACCTGGCCAATCACTGATTGGTGTCTAGGATTGGCAATTAGGGACCTAACACTCCCCTTACACCTGCCTGGCTGAGTCTCGAGTTACTACAGGCTAGCTTGCCAGTCTGATTGGGCATCTAGTTTGGGCTCTAGGTCTAGTTAGCCCGTAGTCATTCCGTTGAGTCTCATTTTGTGTGTTTGCTTGCATCATCATGTCTACCCGGAATGGAGTACCCTACCAACCTGGTCAAACCCAACCTGATTTAGAGGCCATGGTTAGAGCTCTTACTGAGAGTATGAACAAATTGAGTCAGGATGTGACTGCTACTGTTGCCCAGTTTAAGGAACAGGTCCATGAGAATTTTGCCCAGCTTAGGGATCGAGTCCAAGTACTTGAGGAACCTAGGCATCAGAATTGGACTCCTGACTCTGATTTTAATGTGCCTCACACCCACACCAAGAGCCTAGAAGACCTTTATATAGAGATCCTGAACCTAATCATAGGAGGCCTGACCCAGAACCTGGCGATAGAGATGATAGGTTCATTCGGAACATCAAATTAGATGCACCCACTTTTGATGGTAGCTTAAACCCTAAGGTGTATTCTGATTGGGAGGGTGAGATGGACCAGTACTTTGAGTGGTATGCCATGTCTGAGGAAAGGAAGTTCAAGTTTGCCAAGATGAAGTTAGTACATCAAGCTAGGTTATATTGGGGGAACATTGAGCTAACCACTAGAAGACGAAATGTAGAGCCCATAACCACTTGGCAGGGTATGAAAGAGAAACTTAGAGATAAGTATCTACCCATTTCATACCAGCAAAATCTGTTAGACCAATGGCAGACTTTGAAACAAGGGAACCGATCTGTATCAGACTACATAACCACCTTTGATGAATACTTGATGAGATGTGATGTGAGTGAATCCCATGAGGTCACTTTGTCTAGGTTTAGGGCTGGACTTAGGGAAGACATAAAGAGGGAGTTATTTCTGAGAGAGGTTACTGACCTAGACCAAGCCTATCAGATTGCACTGAACACTAAGAAATTTCAGAGAGGACCTATGCCTTCTAGGGTTAGTGCCCCAATCCCAAGAAATGGACCTAGCCAAGTTACCCCTAGCAAGTCTAATTAGGGTATTCCCACCCCTAGGCCCATGGACAAAGGTAAGGCACTTGACACCCAGAGAACCCCTAGTATCATCTGTTTTAAGTGCCAGAAGCCCGGTCATATCTCCAACCAGTGCACAGCCATAGCTTGTTTTAAGTGCCACAAGGTAGGTCATGTTTCTAGCCAGTGCCCTCGTAGATCCCTTTACATAGAAGAAGCAGAGGAAGAGAGTTCCAGACCCAATGAAGAGTTTGAAGAAAAAGTTTATGAGGCCGGAATGAATTTGGTCGTAAGTATGAAGGAGAGGAGGAATCCACAGAGTCTGACCAATTAGGGGTTGTGAGATGCATCCTATCCCAGAATAGAGTTCAGAAAGATTGGCGTAGGACTAACATCCTACAGACTTTACTTAAACTAGGGGATAAGGTTTGTAAAATCATCATAGATAGTGAGAGCTGTGTGAATGCCATTTCTGCTAGCACTGTTAAAATGTTAGGCTTAATCCCAGTCCCCTACCCCAACCCCTATAAGGTTTCTTGGGTAGACTCTACCTCTATACCCATCCAGTCTAGATGTCAAGTCCAAATCCAAATGCAATCCTATCAAGAGAAGATTTGGTGTGACGTCTTGCCCATGGGGGTGAGCAGTATAATTCTTGGAAGACCTTGGTTGTATGATCATGATGCCACCCTCTTAGGAAAATCCAACACCTGTGTCTTTAGTTTTAATGGGAAGAAAATCACAATCCATTCAGTTCCTCCTAAGGACAAGGTAGCTAAAGGAACCAATAAGGTCAGAGAAATGAAGACTGGAGTGAACCTAATTAGTGCTAAGGATCTAGAACAGGAAATTCATAGTGGTTCACCTATTTGGATGTTGACTACTAAGGAACTTAGGACTCCTACACCCTCAGAGCCTCCTCAGGAAGTTAAACCTTTGTTAAAAGAATTTGAGGATGTTTTTCCCGAGGATCTGCCATACCACCTTCCACCTCTTAGGGATATCCAGCATTCCATAGATTTAGTCCCAGGAGCTACTTTACCCAACTTGCCCCATTATAGGATGAATCCATCTGAGCATAAGGAACTGCAAAAGCAGGTTGGAGAATTGTTAAGGAAGGGGTTCATTAGAGAGAGTCTTAGCCCTTGTGCAGTCCCTGCACTTCTAACCCCGAAGAAGGATAGCACGTGGAGGATGTGTGTTGATAGTCATGCCATCAACAAAATCACAATCAAGTATAGGTTCCCCATCCCTAGACTAGATGACATGCTAGATATGATGGCCGGTGCAATGGTTTTTTCTAAAATTGATCTCAAGAACGGCTATCATCAGGTTAGGATTAGACCAGGGGATGAGTGGAAAATCGCTTTCAAAACTAAGGATGGTCTCTATGAATGGGTTGTTATGCCTTTTGGGTTGTCCAATGCCTCTAGTACTTTCATGAGGATTATGACCCAGGTACTTAGAGCTTTCATAGGGAAGTTTGTAGTGGTATATTTTGATGACATCCTAATCTATAGTAAGACCCCTGCAGACTACCTAGACCACCTTAGACAAGTCTGTCAAGTTTTGAGGAATGATAGTCTCTATGGTAATCTCAAAAAGTGTGAATTCATGACCAGTAGAATTATCTTCCTTGGTTTTGTAGTAACCCCTGACGGCGTGGCTGCCGATCCAGAAAAAATTAGGTCCATAGTAGAATGGCCAGAGCCGACCAGTGTGCATGAAGTCAGAAGTTTCCACGGCTTGGCTACCTTCTA
Source organism: Areca catechu (assembly GCA_021397845.1). Classification (NCBI taxonomy): domain Eukaryota; kingdom Viridiplantae; phylum Streptophyta; class Magnoliopsida; order Arecales; family Arecaceae; genus Areca; species Areca catechu. Next base: position 56,926,018 of record CM038047.1, on the reverse strand, counting down.
TAGGCGATTCATCAAGGGGTTTAGTACTGTAGTTGCTCCTATTACAGACTGTATTAGGAAGGGAGAATTCTAGTGGACTAAAGCAGCCCATAAAGCCTTCCTAGATCTTAAGGATAGGATGACCCAGGCACCCATTTTGAGGTTACCCGACTTTTCAAAGGTATTTGAGGTTGCTTGTGATGCTTCAGGAGTAGGTATAGGTGGAGTTCTAAGCCAAGAAAACCATCCCGTAGCATTCTTTAGTGAAAAACTTAATGATGCTAAGCTTAGGTATTCTACCTATGATAAGGAATTTTATGCGGTAGTGCAAGCTTTGCGTTACTGGAGACATTATTTGCTACCGCAAGAATTTGTGCTGTTTTCGGACCATGAGGCTCTTAGATTCTTGAATTCCCAGAAGAAGCTTAACCCTAGGCATGCTAAGTGGGTAGAGTATATCCAGTCATATACTTTTGTTTTGAAGCATAAGGCTGGATCTGAAAATAAGGTAGCTGATGCCCTTAGTCGTCGATCTTTGTTGTTGAATTCTGTTAGGGCTGAAGTCATAGGGTTTGAGCAAATCAAAAAGGAATATGAGTTGTGTCCGGACTTTAAGACTGTGTACTAGGATCTAACTCAAGGACCATCTAGTGACCATAAGGATTATACCCTTTTAGATGGCTTTCTGTTCTTTAAGAATAGGCTTTGCATCCCTAGAACTTCTCTTAGGGAATTTTTGATTTGGGAAATTCATGCTGGAGGTTTAGCTGGCCATTTCGGAAAAGACAAGACCACCCTGGCTATTGATGACCACTTTTTCTGGCCTAGTTTAAAAAGAGATGTAGCACACATTGTGGCTAGGTGTCGGACCTGCGCTGTTGCCAAACAGCGAAAATAGAACACTGGCCTTTATACCCCACTCCCTGTCCCAGATCGTCCTTGGCAAGATGTGAGCATAGACTTTGTGTTAGGTTTGCCTAAGACCCAGAGGAGACATGACTCTATCTGTGTTGTAGTCGACCGATTTTCCAAGATGGTCCATTTCTTGCCTTGTTCCCAAACCGAAGTAGTGAACCGTAGTTTAGGCAATCTGTTAAGGTGTCTTGTTGGTGAAAATATTAGGAACTGGGATTTGTACTTACCTAGAGCTAAATTTGCATACAATGACTCGGTCAATAGGTCTACGGGTAAGAGTCCATTTGAAATTGTGCATGGTTACAAACCTCACAAACCTCACACACCTCTTGACCTAGCTCCTTTACCAGTCCACACACGAGTCTCCGAGTCTGCCGAAGTTTTTGCACAGCATATAAAAGACTTGCATAAAAAAATTCATGCCAAAATAAATTTAAGTAATGAAACTTATAAGAAGTTGGCTGATTCTCAAAGGCGAGTCAAAACTTTTGATGAGGGAGACTATGTAATGATTAGGTTAAGGCCTGAACGGTTTCCTCCTGGAACCGTTAGAAAGTTACATGCTAGAGGAGCTGGACCATTTAGAGTGGTGAAGAGAGTAGGATCCAATGCCTATGTGCTCGAGTTACCTCCAGAACTAGGCATTAGCTCCACTTTCAACATTTCAGACCTAGTAGAGTATAAAGAGCCAGCTGTGATTCCCAATGAGCCTTTTGAACCTAATCCTGCTCTTGAGAGTGAACCCAACCCTGTGTGTCCACCAACAAACTGGCCTGTGAGGAAAGAGCAGATTGAAAAGATCCTGGATGATCAGGTTATCTCTACTCGTAATCGAGGATACCAAATATACCTGGTCCGCTGGCAAGGAAGGCCAGATTTTGATGACTCTTGGATCTCCCAAGAAGAATTACAAGAATTGGACCCAGACCTCTTGGAGAGATACTAGAGCCAACTTGATCCATACTAGACAGGGTCGAGTTCCTCCCACCCCGGGAGAATTGGTGCGGGCACCAGACTCAGAAGAAGACTTCAGAGCTCCATCTGGATCTCTGATTGACCTTGCCCGAAGAATTAGGGTTTTCTGGTTTGTAATAAGGGTTGACTTGATCAACTCAATTTTAGCTTGAGTCTGTATTCCCTACAGTTTATTTTTGTTGAGTCATGTTGACTCAGTAGTGGTCTAGGACTTCAACCTAGGGTGTCACATTTTCTCCCAAGGCCAAGCAAGTGGGTGCCACACTCCCAGCCACACGCCTGAGTCCAGGAGGCGCCACATCTCCATCCAGTAGGCTTTGGTCCCCACACCACAAGATAGCAGGTCCCTCCTCTCATGCGCCACTTAAGGAGAAGACAATTTGGGAGCCACAATTCAAGGGGGCGGCCAAGGTGTTTCCATAAGAGCCAAGCTATGAAAAGAAAGGAGCAAAGCTTGGGGAGGAAGACTAGGAGGCGCCCAAGTAATTCCAAATAAAACCAGGTATAAAAGGAAGGAAATTTCTCTTGAAGTGCAAGGTTAAGGAGGCGCCCAAATACTTCCAAATAAGATCAATCATGGAAGGAAAAATATTTTTTCTTGAAGATCAAGGCTAGGAGGCGCCACCCACTTTCCTTTTGAAGCCACCAATCAACATTTGTGGAATCTTTTGGCCGGCCATAAGTGTAGGGATTGATCCTACAATCCTAATTTGAAGATCCCCTCCTTTAGTCCCACATGGGAAGATGTAAAACCCTACTCTCTTGTAAAGTCCTATAAATTAAACCCTTCTTGTAAACTTTAAAGTAATCTGATGAATGAATTCAAACTTTTGTGTGAGCAAACTCTGTGTTTTCTCTCTTCCGCACTTGCATCCAGGTGTTGAGCTCCGTGAGGGAGTAAATCCGGGTTCCCCAGGAACCTTGAGGAGGTGTGAGATCTCCAAACCCCAAACCCTAGGTTAGCCACTTCACTCCCAAACCCTAGCTGCCCATCATCCTTCTCTTTCCACCAAGCCCTAGCATATCCCACCTCTCACGGCCACTCTCTTCAAGTCCAGGCCGACCACCAACATCCGGGTCCAGTCCGGATACTTCAGATCCAGAGCAATTCCCAGTGGAAGTCAGATCAGCCTCCAGGAGAATCCGGATTTCAGCAACATCAGCTTTCAAGTTCTTCAATATGGTAAATCCTTCCTTGAGTATCTGATTCCATCACTTGTTCTTCTTCTTTCCCAGATCTTGAGTCCAGGAGAAGCCTACTCAGCCACAGGACCAGTATTGGAGGATCCATTGCGAAGGTATCCGAATCCGAGGATCCAACAATCTGCTCGAGAGAGTTCTTCCACCAAACTTTGTGAAGATCACTGTCTGGTTGGTACCCATCTCTTCTCTTTATTTCTGTCCTGTTGAAAGTTCAGAGCGAAACCCTAGGTCTGGGAGTTTCTCAACCCCCAGCGATCCGTTACTTATGAACTACTTTGATAATCCAGTTTTATTTAAATTGTGCTTTCAATTATTACCTAGTTTCTTTCAATTTAGTTTAGCTTTCCTTTGAGTCAAAGCCAATTTCGAAAAATAAATAAAAAAAAAGAATTAATCTTAATTTATTTCCGCATCGCATCATCTCTCTTCTTTCGTTCTGCATCAGAACCCTTGGAGCCGTCCATGACGTCGAGGCTAGGAATGAAGAAGATGTCCCTCTACCTACCCCGGAATGCAAGGCTGATGAGGGATGGAAAGCTAGCGGAGGAGATCATTAATGCCATCATCCAACTGCAAGATTGCCAGGAGAAGAGCGTCCGGTAGCTAGTGGACATTCTCACCGGGGTATTCCCCCAACTTCATTCGGTAAGCCACTTTCTTGGCTACATTTTCCTTTTCTGCCCATTAGATGTTGGCTAATTTTCTTCGTGTGATAGTTGTAGGTAGTCACCGACGTTCAGCCCATTAGGGACTCCTGCCTGGGGCTGATGAAGAGTGACTACCATCTCTGCAAGGAGAGAAAAGAAACCCAGACTCAAGCCACCCAAGTTTAAGGACTAGAAGATCAGGTGAAGACCCTCCAGGACCAACTGGGCAGCTCTTAGGCGAGGGTGATGGAGCTGTAATGGAAATCCATTGAGCTCGATGGTGCTTTGAAGGTGGAGAAGGGGAAGACCCTCCACCTAGTAGAGAAGGAGGCCAACTCTACAGCGGAGGTAGCCTACCTGGAGGGAAGGATGCAAACCCTCCAGATTTAACTTAAGGATGAAGTGGCCCATACTGCGATGGCCTTGGAGAAGGCCACAGTGGCCGTAGCATTGATGGAGGCAGCAAAGAAGGAAGCTGTCAAAGCCGTCTTGCAATTCAAGGTATTCGAAGCTTTCCAAGACGAGGTCGCGGAGGCAATCTTAGACTCTACCTCAAGGGGTTCAGTGACTTTTGAGGGAAGGCCATCTGACTCTTTGGGCTGAAGGGGCTAGATAATATCCTCCCCGAACTACCTATCCCCGAGGTGCTAAGAACTCCTACTGCCGAGGTGGAGCCAGAGCTAGAGCCAAAGTTGGAGTCCGGACTGGAGGCCAAGGTTGGAGTCGCTGCCGCCTGCGATGCTCCTCCATCTGATGCCGCACTAGCACCGGGGGGAGTCACTCATCGGCCAGGAAAGGAGCTAGCGAGTGAAGCTTAACTTTTTCCTATTTCTTTTTGTGTAAGTAAATTTTAAAGGACTTCCCAGCCTATCGGGAGTCTTCACTTTGTAAAGAAAAATCTCGATCAATGAATAGACTATTATTTCTTTAATTACTGAGTGCCCTTTTTCTCCTTTTTTTTTTTTTTGAAGCATTTCTCAATTAACAGGAATGTCCCATGTTGTGAAGGGCTTGCTCCTACAATAAAAGAGGAGCCTTACTCAGTTGATGAATCTTTGTGTTGTTCTTTTCTCCCTTCAGCTTCTCTGCCCTTTTGCATGATAAAAAGATAGGCTTCATGACTACCATGCATGTCTTCCCATGTCCTGGCCACCCTTGGCTGATTTCGAAATCTTAAGATCGATGTGAAGGATTTCAGGAACTTTTCGGCCTTTCCTCTCAGTAGGTCTTGAGGTCATGCGGACTTGAGTACAGGGCTTCTAGAGCTTCCTATCTTGATTTGCTGAACTATGAGTCAAGTGATAGATAGCGAGCCTTCTGAAGTTTCCCGACTTACATCTTCGGACTGTGAGTAAGGCAGTTGAGTGTGGGGCTTCTTGAGTCTTCCGACTTTAAGTGTGGGGCTTCGTAAGTTTCCTGATTTTGAGTGCGGGGCTTCGTAAGTTTCTCAACTTTGAGTGCAGGACTTCATAAGTTTCCTAACTTTGAGTGCAGGGCTTCATAAGTTTTTCGGCTTTGAGTGCAGGACTTCATAAGTTTCTCGGCTTTGAGTGCGGGGCGTCATAAGTTTCTCGGCTTTGAGTGTGAGGCTTCATAAGTTTTTCGACTATGAGTGCGAGGCTTTGTAAGTTTCCTGGCTTTGTTCGCCATACTTGGAGTTAGATAAGTGATTTCTTGCATTGGTGGAAGACAGTGTTGCACTAAAAAGAAACTTTAATAATTGAGGAAAAGCCTTACATTATTGGTAGTACATCCTCAGATTGCTAGCATTCCATGTCCGAGGGAATCGGTCGCCATTGAGCATAGTGAGGTAGTAAGCTTTGTTCGACAGAGCCTCGACCACCTTGTAGGGGCCTTCATAGTTTGGAAATAGTTTGCCACATTCTCTTGGTTGGGGTACTTCTACTTGCTCGAGGACCAGGTTGCCTGGGCGGAATGTCTTGGGCCTAACATGGGTGTTGTAGTAGTGTGCTACTCGTTATCGATATGCTAACATCCGGAGTCAAGCTTTATCTCTCATCTTTTCCAATAGATCCAGGTTGAGGAGAAGGCAGGCCAGATTCTCAGCATCATTATACAACTCTACCCATAGTGTGGGCAAACCCACCTCCACCGGAATCACAACCTCTAAATCGAAAATGAGGTTGAAGGGTGTCCACCCATTGCTATCCGAGGCATGGTGTGGTAGGCCCATAGTACACTAGGGAGCTCTTCGACCCATCGACCCTTGGCCTCGTCTATCCTTATACGGAGTCCTTGTAGGATGGTTTGGTTGGTCACCTCAACCTCTCCATTGGTCTAAGGTTGAGCCGTCGAAATGAAGCGATGGTAGATATTGAGGTCAGCACAGAATTCTTCGAAAGCCTGGTTGTCAAACTGCCACCCATTGTTAATGATTACCGAGTGTGGGAGTCTAAATTGGTAGATGACTGACTTCCAAAAGAAGGATATGACTTTGGCCTTAGTGATTGGTGCCAAGGGTTCAGCCTCGATCCACTTGGTGAACTAGTTGATGGCTACAATCAAATACTTTCGTTGGCCGAACGTGGGAGGAAAGGGACCCAAGATGTTCATTCTCCACTGGACGAACGGACACAGAGCTGATAGCTAGGAGAGCAGGGCATCCAGCTTATGTTGGATATAGGCATGACATTGACAGCGATCACATCTCCTCACAAAATTAGTGGCATCTTTTGGCATGGTCTCCTAGCAGTATCCTTTCCAGAGTGCCTTGTAAGCTAGGGTCGTGCTCCCCACATGATTCTCACAAATGCCTTCATGAATTTCTTGAAGCACGTAAGCAGCTTCTGAGGGCCTCAAATATTTCAATAGGGGGAAGGAATAAGACCTCTGATAAAGCTGCCCATCCATTAGCATGTAGCACGTGGCCTTCTTCTTGAGAAGGCCAGCTTCTTTGTGATCCTTGGGTAGGGTGCTAGTGGTAATGTATTTAATGTAGGGATCCATCCAGCTTGCTTCGGAGGTGACTTGCTGGACCTCTACTGTAGACTCGTAGCTGGGAGTCTCTAGATATTCGATCAAGGTATGCCCCAGTAACAAATTTGGCAGGGTCGCTAGCCTAGAGAGGACATCGGCTCGAGCATTATCTACATGAGGGATATTGGAAATGCAGAAGTGCTAGAGGTTCACTGTGTATGAGCATACCTTGTCTAGATACTTCATCATCATGGGATCTCGAGCTTCATACTCGTGGGAGACTTGGCCTACCACGAGCTGCAAATCTGTGAAGACTTTCAGGCACTTTACACCCAGCTCGTGGGATACCTTCAACCCCGCAAGGAGCACCTCATATTCAGCTTGATTATTAGTTGCCTTGAAGAGGAAACATAGTGCATACTCCGCGACGACCCCGTCGGTGTTGGGGAGGATGAGCCCAACTCCACTCCCTCCGGTGTTGGATGCATCATCAACGTGGAGAATCCATGTCATCACTCTTGGGGCCAAGTCCTACTTAGGCTTGGCTCGGTCGTCTGCCTCCTTTAGATCTTCGGTTGTCTAGGTGCGCTCTATCAGGAAATCAATAAGGACTTGGGCCTTTCTGCTGGTCATGGATGGTAGGTGATGTCGACCTCATTGAGCTTTACCACCCACTTGGCCAGGTACTTCGATGTGTCAGGGCAGCTTAGGATGGCTCTCAGTGGATGATCGGTGAGGATAATGATTAGATGTGCTTGGAATTAGGGCCTGAGACACTGCAAAGACACAATATGAGTGCAAAGATAATCTTTTCGAATCGAGTGTACCTGATTTCTACGTCGCGAAGTAGCTTGCTAGTATAGTAAATTGGCTACTAAGAACCATCCTTGTCAATGCGGACAAGCACCAAACTGACCATCTTCGATGAGACCACCAGGTACAGGAGGAGCTCTTCCTCAGGCTCTAACCTAGACAGTAATGGTGTGGAGGTGAGGAAATTCTTCAACCCCTCGAATGCCTCCCAGCACTCCTTCATCCAAGTGAAGTCATGCATCTTGCATAGTACCTTGAAGAATAGCTGGCAACGCTCGGTGGAATGCAAGATGAAATAGCTTAATGCTGTGATGCATGCAGTCAGGCGCTGAACCTCCTTGGAGATAGGATGTCTCATGTCAATAATCGCTTGGATCTTCTCAGGGTTGGCCTCTATCCTCCTTTGGTTGACCATGAACCCTAGAAACTTTCCTACCATAACACCAAATGTGCATTTGGCAAGGTTCGGCTTCATCTAGTAGAGGTGAAGGTTGTCAAAGGCCTCTGCCAGGTTGGCGATGTAGTATGACTCCTAGCCACTCATCACAAGTATGTCGTCCATGTAGACCTGCATGTTGCTACTGATCTAGTCTTTGAAGACCCTATTGACCAGGCACTAATACATGGCACCTGCATTCTTGAGACTGAACAGCATCATCATATAATAGTGCATACCTTGGTCGGTCATGAATGTTGTGTGCTCCTCAACCTTCGGGTGCATGTGAATTTGGTTGTATCTAGAGAACGCATCCATGAAGCTAAGGAGCTTGTGGCTCGAGGTCGCACCAGCTGGTCAATCTTGGAAAGCTTTCCTGACCATCACTATATTAGTAAGCAAGTCAGGGTATCGTACCTCACGAATGAAGCCTACTATGAGGAGCTTTTCAACTTCTTCATTGATCACCTTCTACTGCTCTAAGGTGTTGACCCCATAAGTGATTTTGATGATAACCAAATGTTGGAGCATGTATATTTATTTCTAACAACTCTTCAAGTGTTTTACAAGTTTTTGTAGGATGGATTAAATATTCAAACTTCAACTCCTACACCTCTATTTTCTTGTTTGAGTTGTGTTGTAATGTATTTTTGTAAAGAAGAACACAATGAAAAAGCTAAGAAAAAATCATGTGAAAAGGGTTACTTCTATGTGTGTGCCTTGAAATTAGTTTTGAATTGGTATGCTTGAAAATGTTTTGAGTTGGTAAGAATTTTTCTTTAAGTTCAAATGTAAAAATCCTGAAGAAGATACTCGAGCCGATCTAATTTGTTAAAGAGCCGACTCTGCTTATTGGCACGCAGCAAGGATTCTAGAATGTAGCAATCCGAGTCGACTCGAAGGTAACCGAGCTGACTCCAATGAATCTGAGTCGACTGGAATCAGTCCAAGTCGACTCCTCTAGAGTCCCATTTCTGAAGATTTCTGAGAACAGCCAAGCGAGCTGACCCGAACCAGAAAGAGCTGACTCTACCTGACCTAATTTTGAAGACCTGAGAAAGCAAGCTGACCTGAACTGCATCGAGCCGACTCTTCCAGAGTGAGGTTTTCCGAACCTGAAAAGAAGAGCTGACCCAAGCTGAAAAGAGCCGACTCCTCAAGTTCAAGTTTTTTAAAGATTCAAGTTCGAGCCGACCTGAGCTATCAAGAGCCGACTCGTCCAGAGTGATGTTTTGTGCCCTGAGACAAAGAGCCGACTGTACTGAAGATCTGGTGACTCGACCTATCAACTCGAAGGATCCGAGCCGACTTGAAGGAATCCGAGATGACTCGAATGTCATTTCTAGGTATCTAATGGCTAGTTCCAGAATTTATTTTTGAATGCCAAAAAGTACTCCAATGGTCACAAGTCACATCCCAACGATCAAAAACATCTCTAGCTGCCTTGGAGTGACAGAAGACCTTATATTTGAAGGATTTGAACATCCAAAAGATAATGCTTGACAAGTTTTTGAAAAGTTCTTTAAAGTTAAGAGAGCTTCATTGAATATTCTACCTACCAACAGCAAAGGAGCACAAGAGCATTCAAGCTAGTCTTCAAGACTTTACCAACTCTGATTTGAAGTTTGAAGCAACTTTGGAAAGAAGCCACTGAAGTAATTAAAGCCTACTCAAGTGCATCCAAATGGACTTCCATCAAGTTGCACCGGCAACTATTCAACAAATTGAGTTTATCATTTTTGTTGCATTTATTTCAATTCAATTTTTGAATTGTTAGGTTATTGGTGAGCCCGGTTGAAAAATGAAATAGGTTCTTGGTGAGCCTTCATAAAAACCAAGTGTTGGATTCTTGGTGATCCTGGTAAAACCAAGTTAGGTTTCTTTGGTAAGCCTGTTAAAACCAAAGGGTGTTGGGTTTTCTTTGGTGATCCCGTAAAACCAAAGTATAGAGGTTTTGGATTATGATCCTGTAAAATAATCCTAATATATTCAGGTGTGAATAAAGTGAAAATCCCAAGTGATATCTTGGGAAGTAGATGTAGGAGCTGGGTTACTCTGTATCACTATAAATTTGGTGTGTTTATGTTGTGCTTCTTCATTCCTTTTTAGCTTCTGCAATTTATAACTCCGTCACAGCACCTAACACCTTCTAAGAGATTTTTAATTGCACATTACTTACTCTAAATTTTTAAATTTCCAATTCACCCCCCTTTTGGGTAGCCACCTGGGCAACAACTGGTATCAGAGTAGTGTCTTTGAATACATTAGAGTAAAGATTGATGGCTCATCCAATGAGTATGTCCTTGGCGGAAGGCCAATCAACTAATAGACCTCTACTTTTCGCTGGCACAAATTATGCATACTAAAAAGCTAGAATGAAAATTTATATTCAAGCAGTCGATTTTCAGTTATGGAAAGTCATTCTAAAGGGTCCTTATATCCCCATGACTAAAATTGATAGAATGGACGTTCCAAAACCTGAAGAGGATTGGGACGAACATGACATGAAGATGGATGAGTTAAATACCAAAGCCATGAACTTATTATATTGTGCTTTGGATAGTAATGAGTTTAATCGAATTTCTATTTGCTCCTTTATGAAGAAAATTTGGGATAAACTCGAAGTGACTCATGAAGGAACTTCTCAAGTGAAATCTTCTAAAATTAATCTTCTTGTGCATAGTTATAAACTATTTAAGATGGAACCGAATGAAACAATCTCTGCCATGTTTTCTTGTTTCACTGATATTATTAATGGCTTAAAAAGTCTTGGCAAGGTGTATAATAATGTAGATCTAGTATAGAAGATTCTGAGATCTCTTCCAGACAAATGGGATTCGAAAGTGACTGCCATCCAGGAAGCAAAAGATTTGAATACCTTATTGCTGGATGAATTGCTAGGATCTCTTATCACACATGAATTGACCATGCAGCACCAAACTGAAGATGATCAAAAGAAGAAGAAATCAATCGCTTTCAAAGCTGCTATGGATTCTAGAAAGGATGAAGAATCAGAAGAAGAAAGCTCCTCTACTGAAAGCGACATGGAAGACGAAGATGTTGCCATGGTCGTCAGGAAATTTAGAAGGTTCTTGGGAAGAAAAAAAGGAAGACACTTTAGAAAATTTCACAAGAACAAAGATTTTAGTAAGGAGAAGGACAAAGAAAAGGAGAAAGAAAAAAAGTGCCCACCTATTATGAATGCAAAAAGCCAGGGCACATCCGACCAGATTATCCATTACTGAAAAAGGGCTTTAAGAAAAAGAAAAAGAAAGCTATGGTAGCGACATGGAGCGATAGCGAAGCATCCTCATCTACTGAAGAAGAAGAGACCATGAAATCTACAAATCTATGTCTGATGGGTCTTGAAAATGAGGTATCATCCCCTGAGCTTCAAACTGAATTTACATATGATGAATTGAATTTTGCATTTCATGATTTACTTATCGAATTCAAGAAAGCTGGGGTTAAAATTAAATCCTTGAAGAAACTAAATGATGTTTTATTAAAAGACAAGGATGAAATTTCGGAAAAGAATAATATTTTGCAAAAAGAATTGAATAACTTTTCTGAAAATGTTATTGTTTTGAATAATGAGAAAAATGCTTTAATTGAGATAAACAGAATTTTAGTTGCCAAAAATATTGATTTAAAAAAGGAGGTTGAGAAGCTTAAGCCTTTAATAGAAAAACTTACTTTGAGTTCTAACAAGCTTGAGCTAATTTTGAAAGAACAAAAAGATTCTAAAAGTAAAACTGGAATTGGATTTAATGCCTTAAATGCTAAAGAAATTTTAGCAACAAAATTTGTATCTTCAAAAGCTTCAACTTCAAATGTTAAACTTGAAAAAGCTTTTCCATCAAATTCTATTTCAAATGGCTTGAAAATATTCCTAAGAATTCTATGCAAAAATCTTTTAGGTCATGTATTTCTGTTTCTGTAGCTTTTAAAGCTTCAAAGCATGCATCATTCAAAAATGATAAAATTGTTTGTTATGCATGTCATAGATTTGGATATAAATCTTATCAATGCAATTCTTTGAAAAATTCCATGATTGGTGCATTGAAATATAGAACCGTTTGGGTTCTAAAGGGAACCAATTTTGCTAACCCGAAAGGACTCAAGTTAGCTTGGGTACCTAAAATCACTCCTGGATTGTTTCGCAGGATTGTCTTGCAGCCCAAAAGTTAAAGAAAAGATGGTATCTTGATAGCAGCTGTTTAAGGCATATGACGGGTGACAAGGAACAGTTCATCACCCTGCAAATGAAAGGAGGATTGGTTACATTTGGAGATAATGTAAAGGGGGGAATAATTGAAATCGGTAAGATCAAAATAATCCCCTATACTTTCATTGAAGATGTACTTATAGTAGATAAAATGAAGCATAATTTATTGAGTATTAGTTAATTATATGATAAAGGCTTCAAAGTTATCTTTGAATCATCTATGTGTATAGTAACTAACTCTCTTGATTCTAGCAACAAATTCATTGGCCATAGACTTGAAAATATCTATGTGGTAGATTTAAATGATCTAGCCATGTCTAGTAGTTACAGTCTAGTAGCAATGAATGCTAAGACCAAGGAGTCATGTTTATTATGGTATAAACGATTAGGTCATGCTAGCATGCATACAATTACCAAATTAATCTCAAAGAATCTAGTTAGAGGTTTGCCATATTTTAAAGTTGATCTTGATTATGTATGTGATGCTTGTCAATTAGACAAACAAACTAGAAAAAGTTTTAAATCAAAAAATATTATTTTAACAACCAGACCCCTTGAGCTACTTCACATGCACTTATTTGGACCAACTAGGACCACAAGCCTAAGAGGTATGAAATATGGCATTGTAATTGTAGATGACTTTTCTAGATTCACATGGATATTATTTACCGCACATAAAGATGAAACTTTTGAAGTATTTAGAAAACTTCATAAAAAGTTTCAAATGAGAAAAATCTTTTCGTTATTTCAATAAGAAGTGATCATGGAATTAAATTTCAAAATCAATTTTTTGATGAATATTGCACTGAGCACGGCATTGATCACAACTTCTCCGCTCCTAGAACACTACAACAAAATGGTGTTGTAGAGAGGAAGAATAGGACTCTAGAAAAAATGGCTCGAACCATGTTGTGTGAAGGCAATCTTCCAAAGTACTTTTGGGCAGAAGCGGTGAACACTGCCTGTTATATATTAAACCAAGTTTTAATATGACCAATTTTAAAGAAAACCTCCTATGAGCTTTGGAATGGAAGAAAATCAAATATCAATTACTTTCATATTTTTGGGTGTAAATGCTTTGTGTTAAATAATGGCAAAGATAACCTAGGAAAGTTTGATGCAAAATCTGATGAATCTATATTCCTTGGTTATTCATTACATAGCAAAGCATATAGAGTGTTTAATAAGAGGATTTTTACTGTAGAAGAGTCAATTCATGTTATTTTTGATGAAGCTAACCCCTCACCATCTAGAAAAGATGAGTGCGTAGATAATGATGCAGGTACTCTACAAAAGAAAATGGAAGATCTAAGCATTGAAGACAAGCCAACGCAAGATGGAAGTGAAATGGTAAGCAAGGATCATACTGATTTACCAAAGGAATAGAGGTATGTAACTTCACATTCCAAAGATTTAATTATTGATGATCATTCTCATGGTGTTAGGACTAGGTCAGCACATAGAGATGCACATGACTATCTAGCCTTTGTCTCTCAAACTGAACCACACAGTTTAGAAGAGGCTGAAATTGATCATAACTGGATGATGGCCATGCATGATGAACTAAACCAGATTGAAAGGAATAATGTTTGGACACTAGTTAGTAGACCTACAGACCATCCAATCATAGGAACCAAATGGGTCTATAAGAACAAACTAGATGAGAATGGTAAGGTTATAAGGAATAAAGCAAGCTTGGTAGCAAAAGGGTACAATCAAGAAGAGGGTATTGATTTTGATAAAACTTATGCTCCGGTAGCTAGACTTGAGGCCATTAGATTACTTCTTGCATTTGCTTGCTACATGAACTTTAAACTTTTTTAAATGGATGCCAAAAGTGGCTTTCTAAATGGATTTATTTCTGAAAAAGTTTTTGTAGAACAGCCACCAGGTTTTGAAAATCATGCTTTTCCAAATCATGTATTCAAATTGAACAAAGCTTTATATTGTTTGAAACAAGCACCTAGGGCCTGATATGATAGATTGAGCAAATTTTTACTTGAAAATGATTTCAAAAGAGAAAATGTTGACAAAACCCTTTTTATTAAAAACAAAGAAAATGATATGTTAGTTGTACAAATTTATATTGATGATATTATATTTGGTGCAACTAATGAAAATCTTTGTGGAGATTTTGTTGAGCTGATGCAGGGTGAGTTTGAAATGAGCCTTATGGGTGAGCTCAATTACTTCCTTGGATTACAAGTCAAACAAATAAAGGAAGGAATCTTTATAAACCAAGCCAAGTATATCAAAGAGATGATCAAGAAATTTGGCATGGAAACAAGCAAAGAGGCTAACACACCCATGAGCACGACCTACAGACTAGATAAAGATGAAAGTGGATCCAATATTGACCAAAAGCTTTATAGAGGTATGATTAGATCCCTTTTATATTTGATAGCCAGTAGACCTGATATCTTGTATAGTGTATGTGTTTGTGCTAGATTTCAATGCAATCCTAAAGAAACACATATGTTTGCTGTTAAAAGAATTCTCAAATACTTGAAAGGTAAAAGTAATTTAAGTCTTTGGTATTCTAAAAAATCATCTTTGAATTTAATTAGTTTTTCTGACACTGACCATGCTGGTTGCAAAATTGATAGAAAGAGTGCTAGTGGTACATGCCAATTTCTAGGGTTGAATTTAATTTCATGGCACTGTAAGAAGCAAAACTCCATAGCATTGTCCACTGCTGAGGTAGAGTACATTGCTGCTAGTAGTTGTTGTGCTCAAGTGTTATGGATTAAACAACAACTAGAAGACTTTGGTGTTATACTATTTAAAATTTCAATCAAATGTGATAACACAAGTGCCATTAATTTGATAAAAAATCCTATTCAGCATTCACGATCCAAGCATATTGAAATTAGACACCATTTTATGAGAGAACATGTATTGAATAATGATATTATTCTTGAATACATGCCAACTGAAAACCAACTTGCTGATATTTTTACCAAACCATTGAATTTTAATAGATTTACAATAATTAGAAGTGAACTAGGATTATTTGACCCTCTTTAGAAATACTCCCATAGTCTTAAGGATAAATTATCTAGATAACTTCCTAATTCAAATTTTATGATAAAATGAGCTTTGATTAAAATCCAAAAAAAAAAAAAAAATTTGTGCTCCCTCTGCTTGAGCCAACTCGAGCAGATGAACTGTTGGTCTAGCCGGGTTGGATGTCGAGCCGTCTCCTTTTAGTTCAAGCCGTAGGGTTTGTTTTTTCCATTTTTATTCCTAAACCCTATTCTATTTCTCTCTAAGAAACCTTCCAAATACATCTATCTTCCAAAAACCCCTTCGGAATTCGAATATCTGTGCACTATGGTGCCAAAAAGAGCTGTTGGGAAGAAATCAAGACAAGAGGGTGAAGCAGCTCCATAAGAAAGGAGGACAAAATTCTGAGAAGACAATGTTTCCCGGAATCCACCATAGTCTGAGGAAGAGCCTAGCCCAGTTTCTCCCAGTCACCAAATCTCTCTAGGTATGAGACCAATCACCACTGGCAGACGGATTTTATTTGAATATCTGAAGGAGATAGGCTTTGTGATTGGTGATTTTATTGAAAATCAAGGATGGAGGAGCATGTGCTCCCTAGATGTTAAAACCTACCCAAACCTAGTAAGGATGTTCTATGAAAATTTAAGGTTTGGAGAGAACTTCATTGAATCATCTGTTAAGGAAAGAAGGATAATTATATTTGCTGAAATTCTGGGAAGTGTTTTGGAAATGCCTTTTGAAGGCACAGAGTATTTAATACTGAAAGACAGAACCAAAGCATTACAAACAGTATTAGAGAGAACTGAGGTAAATGAAATAGGAATTCTCAAAGCAAGCATGTTATCTATTGAGATGAGAGTTCTAATCAATTTTATTAGCAGGATCTTCTTACCTAGAATTGGATGTTTTGATTGGGTTAGTGAAAGAGATCTGTGCTTCATGGAGCTTTTGATTAATGGTGATAAGATTTATCTGCTAGCAATTATGTTTTTCCAAATGAAGGAGGCAGTAAGAAAAGTTAAAGCTTGCCTATCCTATGGAATGGTCCTATCACTTTTCTTTCAAAATGCAAATGTAGATTTGACAGCAGAGGACAGTAAGACACTACTCCATACTAATACATACACTGCCAAAACCTTTCAAAGAATGGGATATTTGTTGTCAGATGGCACCTTAAGAAAGAAGACTGATGCCCCAGTAGTTGAAGAAATTGAAGAGGTTCAAGAACAAGCAGATTTAGAGGCTGGTGAAGGCACTTCAATGTATATTCTAGAACCACAGCCACAAATAGGATCTTCAGTCCAGATGGACTTCGACACCTCTTTTCCAGACATCTCAGTACCAGATATGCCTGATATGCCATATGGTATAGCTAATTTTACTCATCCTACTGATATTCCAGTTCACAGTCACACTACTACTGCTCCTGTTGTAGACACTTCATTGTTACAAGACGTCATTACATAGCAAATGAATAACATGATTGAAACTATAAAGTCTTCTATGGATGGAATGTTTAAAGAATTACACAAATTAGTTGATGAGAGACTCAATCAATTTGAAGGACAAATAGACTATCTGAAAAGCAAAATTGAATCTCTTGAAACTTCAAAGACCACAGTACATACAATTGATACAAATATGCAACCGATTTTATAGCTGATTACTTCAAGTTCTGAGAAAATTGAGAAATCTGTTACATTAGTACTTGAAGCTTATAGAACTGAGATGGACAACTTGGGAATCAGAATGGGATCAATTGAAGCAGGTAAAAGAATGGAAGATGACTACACCAAGGGCATTGGAATAATTATAAGTGAATTTGGAAGATTGAGAGGCTCAGCAGAAGAATTTGCTAATGTTCAAGCCACAAAAATGTTTACATTGCAAAAGAAAGTGGCACAAATAAAAGAATTAATGGAAGATTTAGCTGCCTCTAAAAGCATAAAGAAAATAGAAGCAGAACTGAAATCTATGAATAGCTTCTTATGAAAATTGATGACTAAGATTGAAGAAATCCAAGCTGCTCAAAGTGCTCCTCCTTCTTCTTCTACACCTTTTCCTAGTCAATCTGCTCATCCAAGAGAACCTGCTCCACACCTTAGGCCACAAGGAACCCACAATATACCACAATTTGTTGACCCAATTGCTTCTTTGCCACCTGGCATTCAGATTCCCGGTCAACCTTCACATCCTAGAGTAGACTTAGATAGTGACTAAGTGTATTACTCCTTACTTTGTACTTTGTACTAAACTTCTTTGAAATGAAATGAAAAGTACACTTTTTTGTCCCTTGAATTGTTCTATTTCTCTATGCAAATTAATGTTTATACTTAATTATTTATACAATGACTGATATTTTAATTATAATTTCAAGATGAATATGAGAAAGTAAAATTATCTCAAATAAATTTTAAATACTTTCTCATTCTATTTTAAAATCTAAGCTTAACTCTTACTCTACCTTTTTGATTGATTGACAAAAAGGGGAGAAAGTTGTGAAATTATTGCTTGAAAAGGATGAAAAGGATAAAATATATTCATAATTATATATTTGCTCTATATATTTGTTCTGATGATTAAAGGTTCTCTATGCAAGCTCTGTTACTCAATGATATTTAATACATAATGATTGAAAAGAACATATATTCAAAGCTCCATATTGCAAATTTTAAACTCTGATATATAGTGTTTTATACTTTAATATCTAATAGCTCTGATACTCAAAGCTTTGAAATATGAAATTGCATGAAAGGTGTGTCAAAACATGAAGCATCTTATTAAGGGGGAGATTAACTCTCTCTGCCCTAATTCTCCTTTCATTATTTGGCACAAATTGAAGTCAATTTGTTTTACTTGTTCATATATACTTGCAAATATAATTATACAAGTAATTGTAAAGTGTTATATTGCTTTTTCATGCCCTGTGTTTTGTCATCATCAAAAATGGGAAGATTGTTGACCCCATAAGTGATTTTGATGATAACCAAACATTGGAGCATGTATATTTATTTCTGAAAACTCTTCAAGTATTTTACAAGTTTTTATAGGATGGATTAAATGTTCAAACTTCAACTCCTACACCTCTGTTTTCTTGTTTGAGTTATGTTGTAATGTATTTTTGTAAAGAAGAACCCAATAAAAAGCTAAGAAAAAATCATGTGAAAAGGGTTACTTCTGTGCGTGTGCCTTGAAATTAGTTTTGAGTTAGTATGCTTGAAAATGTTTTGAGTTGGTAAGAGTTTTTCTTTAAGTTCAAATTTAAAAATCCTGAAGAAAATACTCGAGCCGATCCAATTTGTTGAAGGGCCGACTCGCTTACTGGCACGCTGCAAAGATTCTGGAACACAGCAATCCGAGCCGACTCAAAGGTAACCGAGCCGACTTCAATGAATCCGAGTCGACTAGAATCAGTCTGAGCCAACTCCTCTAGAGTCCCATTTTTGAAGATTTTTTAGAATAGCCAGGCGAGCCGACCTGAACCAGAAAGAGCTGACTCTGCCAGACTAATTTTGAAGACCTGAGAAAGCAAGTGACCCGAACTACATCGAGTCGACTCTTCCAGAGTGAGGTTTTCCGAACCTGAGAAGAAGAGCCAACCTAAGCTGAAAAGAGCCGACTCCTCGAGTTCAAGTTTTTCAAAGATTCAAGTTCGAGCCAACCCGAGCTATCAAGAGCCGACTCGTCCAGAGTGATGTTTGTGCCCTGAGACAGAGCCAACTGTACTGAAGATTTGGTGACTCGACCTATTGACTCGAAGGATTTGAGACGACTAGAAGGAATCCGAGCTGACTCGAACATCGTTTCCAGGTATCTAATGGCTAATTCCAAAATTTGTTTTTGAATGCCAAAAAGTGCTCCAACGATCACAAGTCACATCCCAATGGTCAAAAACATCTCTAACTACCTTGGAGTGATGGAAGACCATATATTTGAAGGATTTGAACATCCAAAAGATAATGCTTGACAAGTTTTTGAAAAGTTCTTCAAAGTTAAGAGAGCTTCATTGAATATTCTACCTACCAACAGCAAAAGAGCACAAGAGCATTCAAGCTAGTCTTCAAGACTTCACCAAATCTAATTTGAAGTTTAAAGCAACTTTGGGAAGAAGCCACTGAAGCAATTAAAGCCTACTCAAGTGCATTCAAGTGGACTTCCATCAAGCTACATCGGCAACTATCCGATAAATTGAGTTTGTCATTTTTGTTGCGTTTATTTCAATTCAATTTTTAAATTGTTGGGTTATTTGTGAGCCCTATTGAAAACCAAATAGGTTCTTGGTGAGCCTTCATAAAAATCAAGTGTTGGGTTCTTGGTGATCCTGATGAAACCAAGTTAGGTTTCTTTGGTGAGCCTGTTAAAACCAAAGGGTGTTGGGTTGTTTTTGGTGATCCCGTAAAACCAAAGTGTAAAGGTTTTGGATTATGATCATGTAAAACAATCTTACTGTATTCGGGTGTAAATAAAGTGGAAATCCCAAGTGGTATCTTGGGTAGTGGATGTAGGAGCTGGGTTGCTCCGAACAACTATAAATTTGGTGTGTTTATGTTATGCTTCTTTACTCCTTTTTAGCTTCTGCAATTTATAACTCTGTCATAGCACCTAACACCTTCTAAGGAATGTTTAATTGCACATTACTTGTTCTAAATTTCTAAATTTCCAATTCACCCCCCTCTTGGGTAGCCACCTGGGCAACATAAGGTGAAACTCTTCTTCTTCTACCAAACTGGGTAGCTATTGGGGTTGAAATTCAGCTTATGGGTGATCACTTCTGGTGGAATCCTGGGCATGTCTACTATAGTCCAGGCAAAGACATCCATGTTGGCTCGTAGGAAATTGAGAAGATGGAATCTCTCCTCTTCGGGTAGCAAGGCTCCTACTTGCACAGTCCTTAGAGGTCCTGCCCTATAGGGAAAGATAGTAGGGGCTCGATTGGTCTGCCCTTTGGCTCCAGCTCTATCAGGCTCAACTGGTCGATGATCGAACCTTGCACAGCTTCTTACACTCCTGGGACCATCTGCAGGCAGTGCTGGATTGGCTACCAGGACCCTCTCATCTCTCTAGTCTCTCAAAGAGTGGGGAACTAGATGAGAAGATGCCTAGTGGAGATGGTAGCATCAAGCAGATTGAGTACAGGTCATCCCAGGATAATGTTGTAAGGTGAGGAAAGCCTCACAACAGCGAATGTTGTCAACATAATAGTCTGCCATGGTGGCATCCTGGTAGTTATTGGGAGTGTAATCTTCCCTTCAACTCCAACCGAATCCCCGGTGAAGCCTACTAAGAGCGTGAACACCGATTTTATTTGGTTAGTGGATAAGTTTATTCTTGCAAAAGCATCATAAAAAAGAATGTTAGTAGAGCTTCCACTATCAACTATAATTCTTTTTACAGGGTACTTTGTTATCATCATTTCTACGATAACAGCATTATTATTTTGGTTATCTACCCTAGTTGACCCTTCTCCCTCATAGGAGAGTTCATCATCACTCTCTTCCCTCCCCCTCGCCTTCTTCGAACTTCTCCATGCTCCCCAGGAGATCATTCCGACTGGCTTCTTAGTGGGCTGGTTGTCGATAGTGAGTTGCTGGGACTCTTCACTCTGGGCTATCGGAGGTGCTCCTCCCTCCACATATTTTCCAAGGTAGTCGCTCTTGATCAGGTCTTCTATCTCTCTCTTTAGGAGATAGCATTTCTCAGTGTCATGGTCGTGGTCCTGATGGTAGTGGCAATAGTAAGATATGTTGCATCCAGTGGATGGCCTCAGTGGGGGAGGATGGTGTAGGAAGTGCTCACCCTCAATCTCCATCAGGATCTTTTCTCTCGGGGTGAGAAGAGGAGTGAACTTTTCTTCCTTAGCAGGGTCAACTCTAGGCCTAGCCCCCAATGGTGGGGCTGGTACGGCCTTCGGGGTCGGGGGGCCAGATGCTTCTCCTATGGCCTACCTCTTTAGTGGCCTCCTGTCCAGCTCCCTTCTAGTATGGTCAGCCTCATCCACACGGATGTACTATGGACCTAGAGGAGGAGCTCTGAGTAAGTCTTTGGAGGCTTCTTATCAAGAGAGTAGGTGAAGCGAGAGGTCTTGAGTCTCCTCTTCAGGGCCAGCATGGCGACTGGCTCATCGAGGTGATAAATCTCCAAGGTGGCATCTTTAAACCGGGACATGTAGTCCCAAAGAGGCTCTCAATCCTGTTGGCAGATTGAGAAGAGACTATCGGCCTCATGTGGCCCTTTCTGCATCATTAAAGTGTGCCATGAACTTTTTCCAATTGTCTGAAGGAGTTAATGCTTTTTGACTCGAGTCTGGAGAACCAGGCTTGAGCAGCCTTCTGGACGGTAGCCGGGAAGGGGATGCAGAGGAGAACATCGGTAGTCCCCTTGACCCTCATAAGGGTCTTATAGTTTTCTAGGTGGTCCAAGAGGTTGGTTGTCCCATCATAGGGATCAACTTGAGGCATGTAGAACCGACTAGGGATCGGTTCCTCTTAGATTCTATGAGAGAAGGGTGGATGGGTATCGTAACCCGTGGGCTCACTAGGGGAGCCCCGAATCTTGGCAAACTGATGGGATAGGTCAGCCTGCTTGCACTTTTGCTCTTCGAGATGCCTTTCTGCTTAGTAGCGGATGGCCTTGTCTATGGACCATTCAGCGAAGACTATCAAGGATGAAGGGGGCGTGGAGTGGAGGAACTCTCACCTAAGTTCCTGGTCATGCTGGTGCCATCTGTGCGAGCATGCACCATGGTCTGAGGTCGAGGAGCAACTCTCCTAGCCGATCGGGCCATCTTGCTACTTCTTCTTGATTGTTTAATGGTCTCCCTGTGGGTGGGAGGCCACATGTAATGATCCCTCCTGGAAGGATCGCAGGCTGGTATGGGATTCGATGATGTGGGCCACCAACATCCTTGGTTACAATTGAGTTACCAGGGACCAATGTCGCTGATGGAGCGGTGCACTGCCGTAGCCAAGGCATGGACCTACTGAGCGATTGCAGTGATTTGATAATTCATCAGAGGTGGTGACGGTGGAGTGGGGAGATCCCCCTCAGGGCACTGTGGGTCACCATGGTGAGGGGGGCCCCCTGCATGGCTGGCGGAGGCCTCTCATGTGCACATTATTATGATGAGGCTGTAGATGTCCATGGATGTCCTTCTCGTAGTTAGGGACTTACTGCCGGACCTTCTACAGTCAATGGAATTTCTCATATCCCCCCATTCCTAGTGTATCAATATATTGTCTCCTAGATCATCGTGGCATGTAGCTCTGATGTGTCATGGACATGTCGATCTCCCGTTGGGTGCTTGGTCCTCTTTTTCGATCGGCTCCTTGGTCAGGTTATCCTGCAAAAAAGAGTAGACCCAGGAAAAGAGTAGACCCAGGATAGGGATTCCAGTGGGGACACTATGATGATCAAGTTAGTTGGGACGACCAACAGGAACAGAACCTCTATGACGAAGAGCTTGAGATCTTTCCATGTAGAGGATGAAAGATAATATTTAGGAAATGGAAAGACAAGGTGAAGTGGAGATTAGAGAGGGAGGAGGTTCTCTTGGCTGGTTCTTTGCCTGTTTGCTCTCTGTGTCTTACCTTGCCTCTCTCCTTCCAGAGGTCCCTTCTTCAGTTTTTATATGAGAGAAATGGTCCATACCTAGTCTGGGGCTTCACTGAGATGTTCCTTTCCTAGTACCCTTTTTGGGAGCGATTTTTCTTTGTCTATGGCCTCCTTCCTATCGGACCATCCTCGAAAGGAGATCCTTCTATTGAAGGTTTTCATCAGTGTAGTATAGATCTTGTCCCTCTGGTGGTGCAGTTTCTCGTGGAAGGTGCGGGCACCGTGCCGCTGAGTCCCGAGACATGGTAGGGCATTTCTATTCCAGGAGGAACCGTCAGAGTATTGCAGGGCCTGGGGCCTTAATGGAATGCTCCTCTTGAAGGAGGTACAGGTTCCATGTCATGAGGGCTAGAGCCCTCGGTTGCATGGCTGTTGACGTGGTAGCGTGCTATAGGGCCTGGAGCCTGGTGGAGCATGCATTACGTAGAATGTGCGGATGGTGTGCCTTGGCTAGGGGCTCCACTCTGGAAGGTGGGAGCATGCTCTAGGCATGAGGGCGGCTCGACCTCGGCAAGAGGGGGAGCTTTATCTCAAGAGCTTAACCTCGGATGGTGGGAGAGCAACCCTGGATAGGGGCTCCACTTTGAAAGGCAGGAGCACTCTCCAAGCATGAGGGCAGCTCAACCTCGACAGGAGGGGGAGCTCTATCTCGGAAGCTCAACCCCGGAAGGTGGGAGCGCAGCCATGGCCAGGGGCTCCATTCTGGAAGGCTAGAGCATGCTCCAGGCACGAGGGTAGCTCGACGTCGGTAGGAGGGGGAGCTCTATCTCAGGAGCTCAACCCTGGAAGGCGGGAGCGTGACCCTGGCTAGGGGCTCCACTTCGGAAGGCAGGAGCACGCTCCAGGCATGAGGGCGACTCGACCTCGACAGGAGGGGGAGCTCTATCTTAGGAGCTCGACCCCGAAAGGTGGGAGCACGACCCTGGCCAAAGGCTCCACTCCGGATGGTGGGAGCATGCTCCAAGCATGAGGGTGGCTTGACCGCAGGTCTTCATTTGGTCACCGCACCCAGATGGCACTTTCCACTAGCATGGCTGCTAGTTGGGTCCATCATGGGTTCCACGTCAGTGATAATAGCACATCAACCCATTTTTTTATTAATGTACATATTTTATGGGTATGTTTATATATTTTATATGGGTGTGAGAATTATGTACATTAGTTAATAGGTTATCTAGTTTAGATAGTTTAAAAATTACAAGTAATTATATAGGTAATTATAGTAATTATATGACACATTGAGGGTTTAATAGAAATTTTGAATAGCATTTTCTTTTAGTTCTTCTCACACATCTTCAACCATGTAGAAAGAACTAAGATAAAATACTGTTAAAATTTCTTTTAACCCCTATTACGTGTCGTTTGATTATTGTAATTGACCAATAAAATTAATGCAATTCCTGAATGGGATATGACCTAACTTTACCTATTAATTGATGATAAGATGCATTAAATGATACTAGAAGGTCACGGTGACTCTGAGTTTGTATCCCATCACTAAAGGTAAAACTTGGAAGAATAAAGGTGTCTGGAGGTGACATTTTAAATGCAAGGTATAAGAGCTTGGATGCCTAAGTGGAGGTTAGTACTGAAAGGTGCTTGGACTTGGAAATGAAGTCCAAGAAAGGAGAGGTAGGGTTTTGAAAAAGAGTACTCAAGCAAGAGCATAATCTTCATAATGGAGAGGCACAGGAGTGCTTCGCTAGAGGTGAAGCATAGGGAGTCAGAGGTCCAGAAGGTCTTAGCAAGCGAGGAGTATTACTCATCAATCTCTTCATATATTTGATACCTTTCATATTCTTCATTTGATTCTTCTTCCACTTATTCATTCTTTTCCTTTACTTGCCTTCATTCTCTTCTTAACTAAAATGATAATGGAGGTGGTGAGAGATCATAATAAGGGATCTTAATATTTGCCTATCTCGTTCATAAATTTAGGCACGAGATTTGTCGAGTTTTAATTGATACTGATTTCAATATGCAAAGATATATGTTTTGTTAAACTACAAGGAGGTCAACCCATTATTAAATAATGTCCATTACAATCCCAATTCTTCAATCACTTATTATGGTACACTAATCTTATACATGTTTAGGCAATATGATTTGATAATGAGATG
Organism: Areca catechu; assembly: GCA_021397845.1. NCBI lineage: Eukaryota > Viridiplantae > Streptophyta > Magnoliopsida > Arecales > Arecaceae > Areca > Areca catechu. The sequence goes on along the minus strand of CM038047.1, from coordinate 56,901,145 downwards.
AGACAACCCGAGAATAAGTGAGCAAGAAATTTTTGCACGGTGCTCACAAAACTTTACAGATTAGTTCCATCAACCAATAATCATCTATTATTATTTCATATATTTTATTTTTTTAACTTATTCTTTTTATAATATGCTGGACATGTAAAAGATGACTCTATTCTTAAAAAGCTAAGATCATTAGGTTACAGGCCAACAAAATACGTGACATATTATAATGGCTATAATGTTAATGATTTTAAATTTTATACCTATGAATATGGATATCATAAGAGTATAATGAATAGTAGGGTGTGTATAAAGGGTAGTTGGTGTGAAGAGATGGAGAGTGACTACTATGGAATCCTTAAAAAAAAGTGATCAATTTGACCTACATTAGAGGTAACAATGTCATTCTATTTAAGTGCCAATGATTTGATAATAACAACGGTATGAAGGTTGATCTATGGCATGGGCTTATTAAAATCAAATATGGATTAAAAGCATATCTCAACGAGCCATTTGTACTAGCTCACCAAGCTACTCAAGTATATTATATTCCTTTTCCATCAAGAAAGATAAGAAAAAAGATTGGTTTGCTATATGCAAAATTAAGTCTTAAATTGTTCATTATGCACTCAAAGAAGCAAAAGAATCCCATTTATTAGAATGGTTTTAAGATGATGAAACATTAAGAGTTTATTAGTCCTATATAGATACTAAGTTAAATACTCCAGAATTCTCCTACTTGATGGCCAGCATGAGAAGATAGATCATACCGAGTTTGTTTTAGGAGGCAATCCTATCCAAGAAAAGAAAGAAGAAAAAGAAAGGGAAAAAATAAAGAAATGAAAGAGGAAGAAGAAGATAAAGAAATGGAAGAAGAGGATAATTTGAAAAAGAATCCGAAGGCCAGGGTATCAAATTTTATATATTATGTTTCATGATTTTTAATAGTTTTGATATTATGTATTTAATTTGATATATGTAAAACAATATTAATTTATAAAATTATATATAATATATTTTTAATATAATATATTTAATTTATTTATTTATTATTATTTGTTTATGATTATGGCATTTATGGTATTTCCATTTTAATTTACTATAATTACTTGTTATTATAACTTAAAAATAGGTTTTAAAAATATAATAAATATTTTTAAAAAAAATAGAAAAATTATTATCGATATTATTAAAGATGGTTAATGCTTTCAGTAATACTTTAGTAGTGACTGGATTTATTAGCAATGACAATATTTTATCACAAATTTTTTTATTTTTTAAAAAATATAAAAAATATTGCTGATGGTATTAGAGATGATGAATGCCATCGATAATAAGGTATTAGTGATGCCAGTTATTATCAATGACAATATTTTATTACTAATTATTTCTTAATTTTTAAAAAAACTAGAAAATCTTGTTAGCAACAACGTTACCATCACCTTAACTATCGCTAATATCTATTATTATTGATGGCATTTTTTCCATCACTAATAATGGATATTAGCAATAGGGTTATTTTCGATATACCATTAGCGGTGGTGTTCCATCACTAATGGTATTAGCAATGGCATTTCAGCTATTATTGATGGAAAATAGTCATCGCAAATAAGAAAATTTCTTGTAATGGTCCCATGTCTTTTATTTAGCATAGCTAAGCGTGGCTGGGCCTAGCTAATCAAGTCGATCATGCCAGGCTGGGCAATAATAGATACTATTTTTGTGTGGAACTGCTTGGCATCATATAATAAAGAGTGTTGTTTTGTTTGAACCAATGTCTGCATTAATAAAGTGAGATAACCGAGTCCAGTTGAGTCCACTTGTCTGGTCTAGTTTTAGTCCATTCAAGTTAGATCGAGTCCTATAATTTTCATTCATGTCAAGATTCAAGAGGAGAATAAGCTGACCCGGAGATTCACCAGGCCCTCCTCAACCAGAGCTGGACTTCATGCACCTGGGCCCTTTTATGCCACCAAGCTTGCAAGAGAGAGCTCCAGTCCAAGACAAAGGCCCACTATTGACCAGGTCTACCAGGGTTCTTGGCCCACAAGTCAGGATTTCTTAGCCCTTAAGTCATGTACCCTGGGGTGAATCTATAAATACCCCACCCCCTCTTATAATTTTTATGCTATGGATGAATAAAAAAAATTCTTGAGTTATGTGTGAAGGATCTATGTGATCCTAGGGTTTCTGTGTGATCCTTGATTTGAGAGTTTGTGTGAGCCCAGGGTATCTATGTGATCCCTTCTCCTTCTTCCCAGGGTTTCTGTGTGATCCCTGATTTGGACATCTGTGTGAGCCCAGGATATCTGTGTGATCCCTTCCCCTTCTTTTATGGGTATCTGTGTGATCCCTAGGGTATCTATGTAAGCCTTGTTGCTGTGTTCTTTATTTTCCTAGGGGAATCTGTGTGAAACCCTACAAACCCTAATCTCTGGTGATTTCTATGCTCGCCAGCGATCCATCCCATGCATCTGTCCCACATCAATTCTACCACTTCTTGTACATTCGCTATGCTTAACTTGATTTATTCAATGTATCATGTAAAGAAGTAATTCTTTTGTGAACTTATAATCTTGAAGAGTGAAATACTATTAAAAATCAAGATATTCCTAGATGCTTGATGCTGCTATGTGGGTAGAAGCCATAGGAGGTAGTTCTAAGAATACAAGTTTGGACCGCATGCACATTCATCTAGTCTACTCATGAGAACTCCTACATTATACTCTATTTCTTGACTAGGTGGCTCTTTAGAGAGTGCATCCACCGCCTACTCTACTGTCCAAGGAGCTATGGAGAATATATAGGAGCATATTATCACTACAAAAAAAGTAGTTCATTGTGACAAATTTTTAGTGATCAATTAAAAATTTGTCACTATACATAAATCTTTTGCAATGAATTACAATTTCAATGCAAAAAGTTAATTTTTTTTATAACAAACTCTCTTCTTGTCACTAGAGTCATGAGTTATTATGACAATATAATAAGTTTGTCACAAAAAACCCTTCCACTAATTCATAATTTTTTAGATTTTGGTACTAAATATATTTGCGATAAAAAAGTATTGTTGATCCCTGGAATGATTTTGATGATTATAAAATATTGGAGCATGTATTTGATATTGTTTCCACCTACACCATCATGACCTATATCTGGAGCCAACCTCGTCATGCGGGAGACTGCACACATGCCCGGACCTGCAAAATAGAGAAGACTCAGGTCAGGGATCCTGGTGGGGGCACTCCGACGATCAAGTCAGTGACGATCTAGGAGAACAGATCCTCCCGTATGGGCCCCTTGCTCGGACTCTACACTCAGAGGAGGAGATTTAATTTGAAATAGAGGGAATGGTGCTGGGGTAAGAGCAGCTGAGAAGAACTTTAGCCTTGTGGCTATGTCCATCAAGACCCTTCCGATGAGTCTCCGGTAGCCCAAAATACTCAGTCTCGCCATTGTTCTCCTGTGTGCTGTCCTTTCCCCCGTTCGCTCGAGTTAAACTTGCTTACCTTCTCTTGGGAATCCTTGGAGAGTCCTTTTTGCTCTGATCCCTCCCAGTGGCTTACCTTGGGATCTCTCCCCTTTGCCGGTGCTGGGGGTCAATGTTTGGTAGTGCTTCATGCCATGCGCATAGGTGCCTTTTCTCATTCATGATAAGGGGTTGTGCCACATGCTCTGATTCTCCAACTGGTCGATCTTCTTCAAGAAACCTGGCAGTGCCTCGATCGGGGGGCAGCTGCCCCCTGGATTTGAATATTTTGGGATAGTTTTCTCTTCCGGGTGGTGCAGATGGTCGATCAAGAGTGCGGTGCTTTGGGCAGGGTGCCTTTTCCTATTTGGTGTAAATAGCAGTAGGGGTGATCATGGCATCGTAGGAGGTGCTCCTCCATGGTCCTTGGGTGGCGGCCCGCTGCCCGAGGAAATGGCATCGCAGGATTCGAACGAGAGCTCGACTTCGACCGAGGTAGGCTTGACCTCGAGGTAGCCACCCGACGAAGGTGCTTGAAGAGAGTGAGAGCTCGCCTTCAGTCGAGATGGGCTCATCCTTGAGGGAAACACCCAGCGAAGGAGCTCGAAGAGAGTGAGAACTTGACTTCGACCGAGGTGGGCTCGACCTCGAGGGAGCCACCCGGCCGAAGAAAGCGGGAGCTCGACTTTGACCAAGATGGACTCGACCTCGAGGGAGCATCCAGCGAAGGAGCTCGAAGAAAGCGGGAGCTCAACTTCGGTCGAGGTGGGCTCGACCCCGAAGGAGCACTCGGTGAAGGAGCTCGAGGAGAGTGGGAGCTCGAGGATAGCAAGAGCTCGACTTCGATCGAGGTGGGCTCGACCCCGAGGGAGCCACCTGGTAAAGGAGCTGGAATAGAGTGGGAGCTTCACTTCGGCCAAGGTGTGCTCGACCCCGAGGGAGCCACCCGACAAAGGAGCTCGAGGAGAGTGGGAGCTCGACTTCAGTCGAGGTGGGCTCAACCTCGAGAGAGCCACCCAGTGAAGGAGCTCGATTCCGGCCAGGGCACCTCGACCTTCGGGGAGTCGCCTGGCGAAGGCTTTGACATGGCAGCACATGGCATCTGGCCGGATCTGATAGGGACTCCATGTCAGCGATCTTGCCACATCATTTGCCCCCCACTCTCGAGTCTTGTTAGTGCACGACGCTCAGGGCGAAGGGAGTAAATGTGGTGCTGACATGGAAAGGTAAAAATCGGGCACCATTAATACCATGATTATCGATGCCTCGAGGGGCAGACCTTGAGCTAATGCAGGGATGACACATCAGTCGGTCCGAGGAAACATAATGACTGATGTAGGACTCGAAGCAATTTTGGCAAATCGAAGCATCGTTCCTCACTGATTTTGACACATGGCGGCGATCTAATGAGGTGGTTGCCAGGGGGTACGACCGTTGCCTGTCATTTAGAAAAGAGGGAAAACTCCTTGAGAACATCACTTCTTTCGAATCCTCTATGCCTGTTGATGAACCAGAGCCCTTCTCTTCTTCCCCTCTAGGTGTTTTTGACTTTCAAAGCCACCAGGTTAGTCTTCCGTAGTCTTCCCCTATCCTTCAGTTTGGTAGAACCCATCATCAGAGTCCCTTCAGACTCCAACTTCCTTCTTTCATTCTTCATCCTTCTTTGTTCCTCCATGGTCTTTGCAAGGATGGCCACTTCAGGCCATCATTTTCATCCTTCAAGCAATCTCGATGAGGCGGGGCCCTCTCAACCGAGGACTCCCTCTTCTTCTGATGAGGAGGAGGAAGTCTTGCTCAAGGTTTGCAGGAACCTTTGTCCTGGCAGGATTGTGATAGGGGGCCTAGGGCCCACCCTCTTTTCCCTTCCATCCTCGAAGTTCTTGTCGAGCTATCTCTCTCGTCTGGTCCCGGCGGGGTTGCCTCAGTGATAACCGAAGAAGACCTTGCCATAATCAAGGAGGCTTTCGGTATCCCAAGCTTTGTCTAGCTCTTGGTCCCTTGACCGGGGGTGCGAGTCACCTCCAGTGGCCCGGGCTGGATCGCCTTCTACGAGGAATCCCTCGTAGGGGGCCTTCAAATCCCTTTCCATCATTTCCTCCTCTCAGTTCTTAGCAACTACCATCTTGTTCCACCTCAGCTAATTCCAAACATAATTAAGACTATTTTTTGTTTCATCATCCTTTGCCACTTCCATAAGATTGTGCCCTATTTCTGCTTGTCAGGGCTTTCTTCACCCTAAAGTGCCACCCGACCGAGGACGGGTGGTAGTTTATTTCTCCTCACCCAAAAGGAATTAAGTTTAAGCACCCCTCTTCCATCAAAGGATGGAAGAGTAAATATTTTTTTGCTTCCATCGAGGGGTCGATTGGGTTTGGAGCGACCTAGACCAGACCTCGAACCGGAACTCTACTGTCAAAGCGGCTGATCGAGAAATTTATGACCAGCTCTGCGCTGACCAAATTCCTTCCCTGGAGGTTATGCTATCAAAGCAGAACCTCTTCGAAGCTGGGGTCAGCCCAATCCAGGAGTTGGGTGAGTTCGACCTGAACTTGATGTTCCTTTCCCCAGGTCTATCCGGGTGTGAGGCTGACCTCAATTCTTTTCTTCTTACAGGCATGAAACTTTCAATAGAGCAGATAGCCCAGCACACCCAGAGGAGAGGCGCACCAGGGGGGTCTAGGGAGTCTCTCCCAAAGAGGGCCCAAAACAAGCCCAGCTAGAGGCCCGGGCTAGTAGCAGCCTTCAGCCCGGGTAGAGGGGCAACTGAACGGCACATGATCCATTAAGGCAACAGGCTTCGCCTTCGGCCTAGGACTCCATCGCGGGTGTGCGGGTTTAGCCTACCATTGTTGGTGCCGTCCGGTGTGGTGACAAGTTTGACCAGGGGCTCGGAAATATCTTCGGCCACCCCTGAGGATGCGACGGTAACCTGGGTGAAGAAGAAGTCTAGCTCCTGGAGGGTGCCCTTCGAGGTGGCGTTGAACTCCTCGGTGACTCAGGATCGGTCCTTGGCCGAGTGCATGATATACTTCACCATCCAATCATGCGATCGGTGAGAAAGGAGAGGAAGGCCCTTGGCAGATGCTATTCTCGGCACCTTCCCCCATCTCTTCATGATAAGGCTCCCTACCTTCTTTCTTCTTCTCTTATTTCTTCTTCTTTTTGCTGATGCCTTCGTTGTTGCAGCTAGGCACGGATCTTCTGCTCGTCCATGATTACTGCTCCCACTAGATCAAGAGGGAGAAGTTGAAGGAGCAGGAGCTGGCATTGGTTGTGGCCAAGGCCAAGGAGAAGATGATCAGGGCTCAGGAAGCTGAAGAAAAAAATAGAGAATTGAAGGCCGAGGCAGCAAGTGCTAAGAGGCGCATTAAAGATCTCGAGGCATCCTTGGCCCAGGAAAAGGACCAGGTCAGGCACAGGTTTGGGGAGCTCAAGGTCGAGATAATCCGTGTGATGCGGGATGATCTTAATGCTACCATGACTATAGGAAAAATAGAAACTAATTTTTTATATTTTTTTAGAATTTAATTTGTAGGCTAATAACCTGAAAATAAGTAAAGAATTGCAGGTAAACATGTAATGAAAGAAACTATCATGCCCGCAAAAAGACACATGCAGAATAATAAAAGATAGATCCTGGGAATTGAGAAACGCCTGATTTAGGATAGCGTACCTTCAAGTAGGTCAAAACTTAGGAGAGGGAAGGTTTGCACCAGGTAGAGATTGAAGATCCTTTGATGAAGAGTTCTCTCAGCACTCTGGATGGTGCCTGGAAGACAAGCCTTTGTTCCCTGAATCTGAAGGCAATCTAGATCGGTCCTGAAGGCAAAAGAAGGCCTCCTCCTTGGAGGTGAAGCACCTCGGGGATCCTTCAAGCATCAGGGTCAGTCAATGAATAATGAAACAATAAAAGAAACTAGGATGGTAAGAAGAAAGGGAATCAGGTTTTTGTTGCTGGCGACTGAAGGTTGAAGAAGGCCTCTTGCTTTGGGACACCTAGGGCTTCTTCAACTAGGGCATGGCATGAGGTAGAGTCGGCTCTTCTTCATGCTGGGTCGGCTTGAGTGACTTCTTCAGGATTTTTATAATTGAACTTCAAGAAGACTCTCACCAACACTTTTACACTTTTCATGCAAACCAACTCAAGACAATTTTAAGGCGCACACGCACACACACACACATGTAAAAGTAACCCTTTTTCAGATTTTTCTTAATTTTTTCATTGGGTTCTTCTTTACAAAATAAGATTACAACACAACTCAAAACAAGAAGTAAAGATATAGGAGTTGAAGTTTGAACAAATAAATCATCCTACAAAAACTTGTAAACCACATGAAGAGTTGTTAGAAATAAATGTGCATGCTCTAATGTTTGGTTATCTTCAAAATCACTTATGGGGTCAACAATCTCTTCCTTTTTGATGATGACAAAATACTGGGCATGAAAACATAAGATAAAACTCTACAATTACTTGTATAACTGTATTTGCAAGAATGTATGAACAAGTAAAAAGAATTGACTTTAAATAGTGTCAAACCATGGAAGGAGAATTAGGGTAGAGAGAGGTAATCTCCCCTTCAATAAGATACTCCATGTTTTAACACATTTTTCATGCATGTTCAAAGCCCAAAAGTTTCCAAGAGAACTTCAAATATCAGAGCTTAAAACATTATATCAGGGCTTGAAACACTTATAGCATTATGTATCAGAGCTTGAAATATTATATATCAGAGCTTATTATAGGTCAGAGCTTACAATATTTGAAACATTATATATCAGTGCTTAAAGGAATCAAAGCATATTATGATTTATGTAATGTATAAGAGTATTAGCAAATAGGTTTTATCCTTTTCAAGCTTTATGTATCAGAGCAAAAATACAAACATAAACACATCTTATCCTTTTCATGCAATATCTTCATAAATTTGTCCCTCTTTTTGTCAATCAATCAAAAAGGTGAAGTTAGAATGAAGCTCAGATTTTAAAATAGAATGAGAAAGTATTTAAAATTTGTTTGAGATAATTTCACTTTCTCACATTCATCTTGATATTCTAATTTAAAAAACAGACATTTAATGAGCAAAATATAAACTTTCATTTCATTTCAAAGATGTTCAATACAAAGTACAAACTTTCATTTCATTTGAAAAGAATATATCTAGTCACTGTCTATGTCTACCCTAGGGTTTGTAAATCAACCCAGAATTTGGAAGCCCAGAGGCATACAGGCAATTGGGTCGGGATCTAAGACATAAGATGGTGGAGTAGTATAGGATCCCTGTGGCCTAAAATGAGGAGCTAGTTGTTTGGGATGAACAGACTGACCAGCAAAAGATGAGGGTTGAGGCCTAGGTCTAGGAGTAGGATCCAGTGGTGCTGAAGGAGGTACACTCTGAGTAGCCTGAAGTTCTTCAACTTTAGTCATCAGCTTCGACAAGAAATTGTTAATGGTTTTCAATTCAGCTTCAATTTTCTTTGTATTCTTGGAAGCAGTCAGTTTTTCCATTGAGACTTTTATTTCTGCAACTTCCTTTTGCATTGAAAGAATTTTAGAGGCTTGTACATTTGCAAATTCTTCGGTTGATCCTCTTAGCCTTCCTAGTTCACCTCTGAGAATCCAAAAATCTTCTGTGTAGTTGTCCTCACTTTTCAGTCTTCTCTCTATATCTCCCACACCCATTTTCACAGAATTTAATTCCTCCCTAAACTTATTAATACTTTGATCCACTTTTGCTTTCAGATCATCAATCATGGATCCAAAGGAATTTAACAAACCTTCTGCAAATTTATTTGGCTACTCTGTAATGTCAACTTGATGGACAGTAGAAGGTTTTGGAGCAGTAGTAGGAGCAGGTTTAGGTATTGGAGTAACAGAAGGAGTAAGAGGAGCAATGGGAGTAAAGTCTGGTATGAAGGCATCAAAATCTATTTGAATCGGTGAACCTTGCTATGGCTGAGGTTCAGGAATGGAATCGAGGTGCCTTCACTAGTTTCCATCTCAACTTGTTCTTCTTCTAGTTCTTCAGTGACTAGTGCTTCAGATTTGTTCTTCCAAGTCCCTTCAGATAGCAAATAACCCATCCTCTATAAGGTTTTAGCTGTATAAGTGTCAGTGTGAAGGAGGGTTTTACTGTCTTCTCTTGATAGATCAATATTTGCAGCCTGGAAGAAAGAGTAAGAATCATCCCATAAGGCAAACATGCCTTCACTTTTCTTATTGCCTCTTTCATCTGACTTACCATAATAGTAGGAAGATTGATTTTATGTCCAATTATCAATAGTTCCATAAAGCATAAGTATCGCTCACTCACCCAGTCAAATCGACCTGTCCTGGGTAGAAAAAACCTGACTAATGAAGCTGTGGAGTAACCTCATTTCAATGAAAAATGAGCTAGCTTTAAGGATTCCAACCTCATCAACATTAGTTTGCTCTAGTATAGTCTGTAAAGCCCTTGTCCTATCCTTTAAAACTAAATACTCTGTACCTTCAAATGGCATTTCCAGGGTATTCTCAAGTAGTTCTTCTGAGATAATGATCCTTTTCCTTTAACCAGAGACTCAATGTGGTTCTCTCCAAATTTCATGTTCTCATAAATGTTCTGACCAGATTTGGATAAGTTTTAATGTCCAAAGAACACATATTCCTGATTTTTGATTAAATCCCCAACTATAAACCCTATTTCCTTAAGGTATTCAAATAAAATTCTTCTACCTGTTGTTATAGGTCGCATACCCAAGGAAATTTGTTGACTTGGAGAGTCAGAGCTGGGTTCTTCAGTCAGTTGAGGAGGAACTCGAGAAGAGCTATCTTCGCGGTTTGGATCTTCTTTCTTGTGGAGCTTCCATAATTCCTGTCAAGGCTTCTTCTTCATTACCTTTTTTAGAGCCATCCCACAAGTACACTGAGATCCCAAGGAGTTTTTGGAAGGATGGAGTTTTTGGAAAGGGTTCCTCGGAGGGAAAGAGTATAGAGCCAAAGATAGAAAAGTAAATGAAAAACCCTACGGCTCGAAATAAAAAGAGACGGCTCGATATCCAAGTCAGCTCGAGCAGAGGGAGCACAAAAGTGATTTTTAGGCTTTACTCAAACTCTTTTTACAAAAAAAAAAAAATTAGATGAGGGGGTCACCTAGATAATTTTTCCTTAAGTTTGTGGCGATGTTTCTAGAGTGGGTCACATAAACCTAATTCATATCTAATCAGTGCAAATCTATCAAGATTTAAAGGTTTAGTAAAAATATCAGCAAGTTGGTTTTCAGTTGGCACGAACTCAAGTACAATATCATTATTCAATACATGATCTCTTATGAAATGGTACATAATTTCAATATTCTTAGTTCTTGAATGTTGAACAAGATTTTTAGTCAAATTAAATGCACTTGTATTTTCACATTTGATTGAAATTTTAGATTGAGTAACACCAAAATCTTCTAATTATTGTTTAATCCAAAGTACTTGAGCAAACAACTACCAGTAGTAATGTACTCTGCCTCAGTAGTGGACAATGCTTTAGAGTTTTGCTTCTTACAATGCCATGAAATTAATTCAACCATAAAAATGGCATGTTCCACTAGTGCTCTTTCTATTAATTTTGCAACCAGCATAGTCAGCATCAAAAAAAAACAATTAAATTCAAAGATGATTCTTTAGAATACCAAAGACCTAAATTGCTTGTACTTTTTAGATATTTGATAATTCTTTTAACAACAAGCATGTGTGATTCCTTAGGATTTGATTGAAAATGAACACACACATACACTATACAAGATATCAGGTCTACTGGTAGTAAGATATAATAGGGATCCGATCATACCTCTATAAAGCTTTTGGTCAACATTGGATCCATTTTCATCTCTATCCAATTTGTAGGTAGGGCTTATGGGTGTGCTAGTCTCTTTGCTTGTTTCCATGCCATACTTCTTGATTATTTCTTTGAAATACTTGGCTTGGATTATAAAGATTCCTTCTTTCATTTGTTTGACTTGTAATCCAAGGAAGTAGTTGAGTTCATCCATAAGGCTCATTTTAAACTCACCCTGCATCAACTCAGCAAATTCTCCACAAAGATTTTCATTATTTACACCAAATATAATATCATCAACGTAAATTTGTACAACTAACATATCATTCCCTTTGTTCTTAATGAAAAGAGTTTTGTCAATATTTTCTCTTTTGAAATCATTTTTAAGTAAAAATTTGCTTAGTCTATCATACCAGGCCCTAGGTGCTTGTTTCAAACCATATAAAGCCTTATTCAATTTAAACACATGATTTGGAAAAGCATGATTTTCAAAACCTGGGGGATGTTCTACAAAACTTGTTCAGAAATAAATCCATTTAGAAAAGTACTTTTGACATCCATTTGAAAGAGTTTAAAATTCATGTAGCAAGCAAATGCAAGAAGTAATCTAATGGCCTCAAGTCTTGCTACAGGAGCATATATTTCATCAAAATCAATGCCTTCCTCTTGATTGTACCCTTTTGCTACCAACCATGCTTTATTTCTCATAACCTTACCATTTTTCAGTTTGTTCTTATAGACCCATTTGTTCCTATGATGGGATGGTCTGTAGGTCTACTAATAGTGTCCAAATATTTTCCTTTCAAACTGGTTTAATTCATCATGCATGGCCATCATCCAGTTTGGATCACATTCAGCTTCTTCTAAGCTATGTGGTTCAATTTGTGAAACAAAGGCTAGGTAGTCATGTGCATCTCTATGTGCAACCATAGTACTAACACCATGAGAAGGATCACCAATAATTAAATCTTTAGGATATGAAGTTACATACCTCAATTCTTTTGGTAAATCAGTATGATCCTTACTTACCACTTCATTTCCATCTTGTGTTGGCTTGTCTTGTAAGCTTAGATCTTCTTTCCTTTTGTAGTATACCTGCATCATTGTCTATACACTTATCTTTTTTAGATGGTGAGGGGTTAGCTTCATCAAAAATAACATGAATTGACTCTTCAATAGTAAGAGTTCTCTTATTAAACACACTATATGCTTTGCTGTGTAGTGAATAACCAAGGAATATAGATTATCAGATTTTGCATCAAACTTTCCTAGGTTATCTTTACCATTATTCAACACAAAGCATTTACATCCAAAAACATAAAAGTAACTCTTCCATTCCAAAGCTCATAGGAGGTTTTCTTTAAAATTGGGCATATTAAATCTTGGTTTAATATGTAACAAGCAGTGTTCACCACTTCTGCCAAACGTACCTTGGAAGATTACCTTCACACAACATGGTTTAGGCCATTTCTTCCAAAGTCCTATTCTTTCTCTCTATAACACCATTTTGTTATGGTTCTAGGAGCGGAGATGTTGTGATCAATGCCGTGCTTAGTGCAAGATTCATCAAAAAATTGATTTTGAAATTCAATTATGTGATCGCTTCTTATAGAAATAACGGAAAGATTTTTCTCATTTGAAACTTTCTTATAAAATTCTCAAAATACATCAAAAGTTTCATCTTTATGTGCAATAAATAATACCCATGTGAATCTAAAGAAGTCATCTACAATCACAAGACCATATTTCATACCTCCTAGGCTTGTGGTCTTAGTTGGTTCAAATAAGTCCATGTGAAGTAGCTTAAGGGGTCTAGTAGTTGAAATAATATTTTTTGACTTAAACTCTCCCTAGTTCGTTTGCTTAATTGACAAGCATCACATACATAATCAAGATCAACTTTAAAATGTGGCAAACCTCTAACTAGATTCTTTGAAATTAATTTGACAATTGTATGCATGGTAGCATGACCTAATCATCTATGCCAAAGTAAACATGACTCCTTGGTCTTAGCATTCATTGCTACTAGACTAGAACTACTAGTCATGGCTAGATCATTCAGACCTATCATATAGATGTTTCCAAGTCTATGACCAATGAATTTGTTGCTAGAATCAAGAGAGTTAGTTACTACACACATAGATGATTCAAAGATAACCTTGAAGCCTTTATCACAAAGTTGACTAATACTCAATAAATTATGCTTCAATTTATCTACTAGCAGCACATCTTCAATAAAAGTACAGGGGTTATCTTAATCTTATCGATTTAGATTATTCTTCCCTTGTCATTATCACCGAAAGTAACCCATCCTCCTTCTTTCATTGTAGGGTGATAAATTGATCCTTGTCACCTTTCATAACCTTGAACAGCCACTATCAGATACCATCTTTTCTTTAATTTGTGGGGGCTGCAAGATAGTCCTATAAAAATAGTCAAGGAGTGATTTTAGGTATCCAAGCTAACTTGATCCTTTCAGGTTAGCAAAATTGATTCCTTTTGGAACCCAAACGTTATATACTTCAATATATCATTTTGGAATTTTTCAAGTATTGCATTGTTACTTTATGCCCAAATCTATGACATGCATAGCAAACAATTTTGTTATATTTGAATGATGCATGCTTTGAAGCTTTGACAGATGCAAAAATAGATATGTTGGTTTGAAGATTTTTTGAACAGAAATCTTAGGAATGCACAGAAGCCATAATTTGATGGAAAAGCTTTTTGAAATTTTGTATTTAAAGCTGAAGCTTTTGAGGATATAAATTTTGTTGCTGAAATTCCTTTAGCATTTAAAGCATTAAATTATAATTCCAGCTTTGCTTTTTGAATCTCTTTGTTATTTTAGAATTAGCTCAATCTTATTGAACTCAAAATAAGTTTTTCTACTAAAGGCTTAAGCTTTTCTACCTCATTTTTCAAATCAATGTTTTCGGCAACTAAACTTTGTCTGTCTCATTTAAAATTCTTTTCATTTTCAAAGCATAACATTATCAGAAAAGACATTCAGTTCTTTTTGCAAAGTATTATTCTTTTCAAAATTTCATCCTTGTCCTTTAGTAATAAATTATTTGTTTCTTCAAGGATTTATTTTAACCACAGCTTTCTTGAATTCAATAAGCAAATCATGAATGCAGAATTCAATTCATCATATGTAAATTCAGTTTGAAGCTCAGGGGATGATACCTTATTTTCAAGACCCATTAAACATAAAATCGCAGATTTCGTGGTCTCTTCTTCTTCTTCAGTAGATGAGGATGCTTCGCTATCGCTCCATGTCGCTACCAAGATCTTTTTTTCTTTTTCTTGAACTCCTTTTTCAGCAATAGACAATCCGGTCGAATGTTCCCTGATTTTTTACATTCATAGTAGGGGGCACTTCTTTTTCTTTCTCTTTTTCTTTGTCCTTTTCTTGTTGTATTCTTTGTTCTTGTGGAATTTCCTATAGTTTATTCCTTTTTGTCTTCCTAAGAACTTCTTAAATCTCCTAACGGCCATGGCAACATCTTCATCTTCCATGTCGCTTTCCATAGAGGAGCATTCTTCTTCCAATTCACCATCCTTTCTTGAATCCATGCAACTTTGAAGGCAATAGACTTCTTCTTCTTTTGATCATCCTTAGTTTTGTGCTGCATGGTCAGTTCATGTGTGATGAGAGATCCTAGTAGTTCATCCAATAGTAAGGTATTCAAATCTTTCGCTTCCTGGATAGCGTCATTTTTGGATCCCATTTGTCTGGAAGAGATCTTAGAATCTTTTGTACAAGATCTGCATTAGAATATACCTTGCCATACTTTGTAACCATTAATAATATCAGTGAAGCATGAAAACATGGTAGAATTATTTCATTAGGTCCATTTTGAATAATCGTAACTATGCACAGAAGATTAATTTTTGAAGATTTCACTTGAGAAGTTCCTTCATGGGTCACTTCAAGTTTATCCCAAATTTTCTTAGCAGAGGAGCAAATAGAAATTCGATTAAACTCATTACTATCCAAAGCATAATATAGCAGTTCATTGCTTTGGCATTTAACTCACCCATTTTCATGTCATGTTCATCCCAATCCTCTTCAGGTTTTGGAACGTCCATTCCATCAATTTTAACTATGGGGATATATGGACCCTTTAGAATGATCTTCCATAACTGAAAATCAACTGCTTGAACATAATTCTCATTCTAGCTTTCTAGTATGCATAATTTGTGCCAGTGAAAAGTGGAGGTCTGTTGTTGATTGGCCTTTTGCCAAGGATGTACTCATTGGATGAGCCATCAATCTTTACTCTTATGTATTTAGAGACACTGCTCTGATACCAGATGTTGCCCAGGTGGTTACCCAAGAGGGGGGTGAATTGGGAATTTAAAAATTAAGCAGATAATGTGCACTTAAAAATCCCTTCTAAAGTGTTAGGTGCTGTGGCAGAATAATAAATTACAGAAGCTAAATAGAATTAGAAAAGCACAACATAAATACACAAAATTTGTAGTAGTTCGTAGCAACCTAGCTTCTACGTCCACTACCCAAGATACCACTTGGGGTTTTCACTATATTCACACCCGAATATAGTAGGATTATTTTATAGGATCACAATCCAAAATCTCTACACTTTGGTTTTAATGGGATCACCAAAGAAAATCCAACATCCTTTGGTTTTGAATAGGATCACACCAAGAACCCAACACTTGGTTTTATAAAGGCTCACCAGAACCTATTTGGTTTTTCAAACGGGCTCACCAATAATCCAAACAATTTAAAAATGAATTGAAATAAATGTAACAAAAATGACAAACTCTAGTTGTCGGATAGTTGCCAGTGCAGCTTGTGAGAAGTCCACTTGGATGCACTTGAAAGAGCTTTAATTGCTTCAGTGGCTTCTTTCCAAAGTGCTTCAAGCTTCAGATCAAGTTGGTGAAGACTTGAAGACTGACTTGAATGCTCTTGTGCTCTTTTCCTTGTTGGTGGGTAGGATATTCAATGAAGCTTCAAATCTATGAGGAACTCACTAATAATTTCTTCAAGGAAGTTCAAATCTATCAAATATAAGGTCTTTTATCATTCCAAGATAGTTTAAGATGTTGTAGACTGTTGGGATGTGACATATGACCATTGGAGCACTTTTTGGTATTCAAAAAAAAATTCTAGAACTAGCCGTTATGTACCTGAAGATGATATTCGAGTCGGCTCGGATTCCTTTGAGTCGGCTCGGATCCTTCAAGTCGATAGATCGAGTCACCATTTCTTTAGTGCAGCCAACTCTTTGTCTTTGGGTGCAAAACTTCATTCTGGACGAGTCGGCTCTTGATATCTCGGGTCGGCTCGAACTTACATCTTTGAAAATCTTGAACTCGAGGAGTCGGCTCTCTTGAACATTGGTCGGCTCTTTTTCTCAGGTTCTAAAATCTTTACTTTAGAAGAGTTGGCTCGTTGCAGTTTGGGTCGGCTCACTTTCTCAGGTCTCCAAAATTTATACTGGTGGAGTCGACTCTTTCTGGTTCGGGTCGGCTCGCTTGGCTTGTTCTCAGAACATTTCAAAACTAGACTATGGAAGAGTCGACTCAAACTTATTCCAGTCGACTCGGATTTACTAGAGTCGGCTCGGTTTCCTTTGAGTCAGCTCGGATTGCTGCGTGCCAGAATCCTTGTTGCGTGCCATGAGGTAGAGTCGGCTCTTCTTCATGCTGGGTCGGCTCAATTGACTTCTTTAGGATTTTTACAATTGAACTTCAAGAAGACTCTCACCAACACTTTTACACCTTTCATGTAAACCAACTCAAGACAATTTTAAGGCGCACACACACATAAAAGTAACCCTTTTTCAGATTTTTCTTAATTTTCTCATTGGGTTATTCTTTACAAAATAAGATTACAACACAACTCAAAACAAGTAATGATGTAAGAGTTGAAGTTTGAACAAATAAATCATCCTACAAAAACTTGTAAACCACTTGAAGAGTTGTTAGAAATAAATATGCATGCTCCAATGTTTGGTTATCATCAAAATCACTTATGGGGTCAGCACCCTATAACTCTAAATCCTATGACCCTGGACCCTATAACTCTAGATCCTATGACCCTGAACCCTATAACCCTAGATCCTACGACCCAGAATCCTATGACCCATACCCAGAACCCAAACCCTATTACCCTTCCAGTCCCTTTTACCCTAGTCTTTATTTACCTAGATGTACTCAATCCCAATCCTATGTATTTAGATTTAATGGCTATAGATCCTATTATACCTGATTCAATGATCATGAATTTTTAAACCAATGGTTCCAACTGAGTCAAGGTAATAAAACTGTGTCTGAATACATTGACCAATTTGATGAGTTTTATAGGACATGTTACACAATTAAATATGAGTCTCAGATCATATCTAGGTTTCGAGCTGGCTTATGTAGAGATATCCAGTGTGAATTGTTTAGATGGCAAATTCGAGACCTAGATGATGCCTATCACATAGCTTTGGAATTCAAGTCAACCCTTAGGACTGAACCCATAACCCTTTGTCAGCCTGAACCCACTAGGATCAGTGCCCATAGTTAGAACTCTAGTATTAATCAGGAACCCCTTAGTCAACCCATTCCCGTTACCCAGTTATTAGCCAGTTTTTCTTTAGCCAAACCCCTCCTACTACTCCATTGGTTCACCAAGATGCCTTAGAAGAAGAGATATATAAGGCTGATCCAAGTTTAGTGGAGGAGTATGAAGATGATGAGTCTATTGTAGATCTAGAGGAAGAAACACCTATAGAAGACCCAGAAGTAGTTGACTATAACCAAACCCCAATAGAAACCAACCTAGAATTAGTTGAGTCTGAAGTCCAACCTAGTTCAACTATGGAGTCCAATCTAGAAACCCTCCTTAAGGCCCTAATTGAACAATGGACCCAGAAAAATATCCAATTCCAAACCCAGTTTGCCCAATCCACCACCCAAACAACCAATTGACCCAAACCAACAACCAAGTAACCAATAGGTTAGACCAGGTAGAAGACCACCCAACAATAGTTGACCCTGACCATACCCCAGTAGGAGTCGACCTAGATTTAGCTAACCCTAGCCATACCCAGATAGTAACCAACATAGAGATAGCTGACCATGTAGTGGAAGAACCCTTAAAGAAAGAAGACCATGAGGAATCTAATCCTACTATTAGAGTTTTACTTGAGGAAACACTAAACGAAAGCCCAACTATGGAGCCTTGTCCTTTGATTCAAGAGCCAGAATAATTTATCAAGGACTTGATCTATTTGAATCAGTATCCTCAGGATGAAATCATTCCATTGACTCCCATTGATCTCTTTCCTGAAATTAATGACCTTTTCTTCCATTATGCAGACCCTTTAGAGAGGCATCAATCCCATAAGGTCAACCTCATTAGAATAGGCCTCATCCCTAAAATCCCTTCTTATCTTCTATTCTACTCGATCAACCCAGAACCTTCTTCTTACTTTCTACCCTATCAAACTAACCCCAAATCCACCTCGTATTTTTTGCCTTTTCTTGAGTTTTCTTATATTTCTTTAACCATTCACCTGCATCATGTAGGGGTTTGCATGTTGCATTCATTTATTGCCCATGTTAGGTTTGCATATTACTTTTGGCATACTTTGTGGCATTTGCTAGGAGTACATAGTAAATTTTCATGTGCATGCCATGATAGGATTAAACCTAGAGAGTTTATAGTCTCTTAGGTTTTAGACCCGAAGAGTCCAATAAGTTTCCTTCGATAAGGAAGCCTAGTTGAGTCTATTAGGTGTTAGTTTTGAGTCTAATAAAATTCACAATCCTAACCCATCTATCTACACCTATACTAGCCTCTGCACAGCATATGCATCATGAAATTAGTCAAGAGTTGAACATAATTAATGAACTAAATAATAACTTGGCTAATTTTCAAAAGAAAGATAAAGATTTTTATGCAGAGGAATATGTGACTGTCAAAGAATTTTCTACTCGCAAAGTTGGCCCATCCAAAATAATGAATAATAGTGGATCCATAGAATATGTGCCTGAGATATCACCTGATTTAGGTATTAGCTCCACTTTCATCATCTCAGACTTTGTAAAGTCTAGGGAGCCAGCAGTGATACCCAGCGAGCCCCTTGAGCCACTCCCTTTCTTTGTGAGAGAACCCACCCTAGAGCGACCACATATAATTTAGCCTTTTTGGTGAGATAAAGATTAAGAGAACTCTGGATGATCAAGCAATCGGTACCCAGGATAGAGACTGTCAGCGGTACTTGATCTAGTGGCAAGGTCGGCTAGAATCTGAGGACTTGTGGAATGCTGGTACGGATCTACAGCACATCAACCCAGACCCTCCTTGAGCCAAATTGACCCATACTCGACGGGGTCGAGTTCCTATCACCCTGGAAGAATTGGTGGGGACACCAGGACCAGACACAGATTACTAGATCCCATATAGTTTAATTAGTCATGTGTCAATGTTTTGAAAATTTTGTAATCAATTAAGATTGAGTCCTGTAATAAGTTGAGGTTAGTTGATTTGTCTCAACCCTTAACCTAGTCAGTATTTTGAGTCCTGTACATCAGTTATGAGTCCAGTATGAGCCTGGTTTTTGTACAAGAGAGGAGGTTATCCTATTTTGGAGTTCCACCAGGCTACATCCAGGAGTTAGAGGCCACTACATCAGATTATTAGATTTTGTGTGACACCACAGGATCCAAGATGCCTTCCAGAGACCCTGATCCTTCCAGATGCCCTCCAGATGCCCATATTTTCTTCCAGATGCCAAAGTATATTCTTAGACCAGGGCATCCAAGATTTCAGAGGTCCACCTTCATCTTAGCCCAAAGAAATCAAGCCCAGGCACCAAGCCCAAACCCTTAAGAAGCAAGATTCCAGGGAATATTCTTGCTACCATGCTACCAAGCCACCCCAGCTTCTAGAGGCCCAAGCCCATGTACCCAAGCCCCTTTGGGCTGGCCCCTTGCTGCTCCTAGAAGGCCAACACGCCCCCCTAGGCATCCCTTAAGGGTTGACCAAGTCAAATCTCAAAGGGAGGTGTCCTTAAGTGAGAAGTAGAAGGCTAGTCTAACCTAGTTAGGATTCCTAGTTCTTTTAAGCTTTGTAATTCTAACCTAGCTAGGAAAGGATATGTAATCTGACTAGGAAAAGGCTTGTTAACCTATGTGTAACCCTAGTTAGGAGAGGGCATGGGAACTCTATAAATACCCCACCTCTCCCCCTCTTGTAATCAACTTTTATTCATGATATCAAAACCCTGGTGAAATTTTTTTGAGCTTGCAAGCTTGTGTTACTTTGTTCTTTTGGTTCTTTGGTTTGTGTTCTTATGCTTGGCCAAATTCCTTGCTACCCTAGCATCCTTCCATGCCCTAACTCACTACCATCCAAGCCTTCACACATCCAAGAAAGAGTGCCCTAGACCGCCAAACAAGGAGATCTTCAACAAGCTTCAAACAGCCAAGCTTCTAATCCCTAACCTGATTCCTTCTAAACCTAGTTTCCTTTCTTTTTCTTACTTGCTATTTTGATTGACCCTTGACATTTTGCAGGTTCCCCGAGGTGTTTCACCTCCACAGAGGAGGCTTTCGTTGCCTCTAGGACCGCCCAAATCAGTCATCAGTTCAAGGGAACCGAGCTTCATCTTCTAGGCTTCAATCTAAGAGCTGTGTGACCCCTTCGACTGCAATTCTTCAAATCACTGATTGGTAACATCCTTTCCTTCTTTTAATTTTTGATTTGATGAAGATAAGCTATCCTAAACTGGAAGTTTCTCAACTCTCAGTTCCTGGCTACTTATTATCTTACATGAGTTCTTTGCGATCATGATGATTCTATGCATTGCTACTCCTTATGCTAGTTCTTATTTTTATTTGGAAATTTAGCCTACAAACCTAAATTATAAAAATCATAAAAAAATTAGTTTACTATTTTTTTCATGCATGTTTAGCAATCTTAGAGTTGTCCCGCATGAAGTCCTCTCCTAGTTAGGATAGGAATACAAAGTAGAGAGGGAGAGGGAATACAAGTTTGCTAAGGAGAATACAATTTGAAATAAAATAAAACTAGCTCTCCTAAATTAAGTGGAACT
Organism: Areca catechu; assembly: GCA_021397845.1. Lineage (NCBI taxonomy): Eukaryota > Viridiplantae > Streptophyta > Magnoliopsida > Arecales > Arecaceae > Areca > Areca catechu. The sequence continues at coordinate 56,879,802 of CM038047.1, read as the reverse complement.
CCTTCTTCCTCCTTGGACTTGGTCAAACTATTGGATGCCTCCTTTTATTGGCATGTGCGCTTCAAGGGGCATGATGCGGCAGGCATATGATTAATGTTTTGAATATGATTTGTAGAGCAATGAAACCTAATTACACTAGCATTGTACTCATCATAATAAGTCTTAAGGATTACATAAAAAGGGACTATTACATGATTAGACACAATCCTAAAACTAAGAAGGAAGAAGATCTAGATAATAGGGGCTAATGATTGAGGACTTGACTTGTTGAGCTTTCCAACCTTCTAATGATTTCAAACCTTGAAACTACCAATGCTCTGGACTGGAGAACTCGGATAACAGAGATCAGAACGCTGGGCTTGGGCTTCAGCTTGTTGGTTCATTGTTAAGGGAACCTTGTTCATAACTCAAAGACTTCGAAGGACCCTGCAATGAAGATCAAAAGTTAAGGAAGAAGAAAGCAGGCATATGGAAGGGATGGAATAATTTATGAGCAAGGAAGGAAGTCTGAGATGGTTTGGCCGGCTCCAATGTATCCTTCTTGAACTTGGCGTTGGATGGCTTGGAGAAGAAAGTAGATTTGAGTGGGGGGGAAGGGGGCTTAGGAACAATCACTCAAAGAAATAATATAAGACTACAACTTCAACTTCAACTTCATTTTTCATTCATCTCATCAAAATCTATCTCTTTTACAATGGGCGTCCAAGGCTTTTAATAGCCTCACAAAGCTAGCTTTTGAAATTTAAAAACTCCCCAAATCGAGGAGGATTACAAGGGGGGTTGGAGGATTTGGTGGAGAGTTTGGAGGGATTTGGGGGGGGTTGGAGGATTTGGTGGAGGACTTGGAGGGATGTGGCCAACCTCCTTGAATTTGAATCTCCCTTGTTGGCGCCCAAAGGGTGATGAGGTGGCTGGTGAGTGGCACCTGATGACGTGGCATGGTGAGGTGGTCTTCTACTTGGATAAGAATGACATGTGGCGCCCAGTGGTCCTAGTTGATGGTCCTTTTCTCTTGCTTGGTTGATGTGTCTTCTCTTCTTCATGTGGTCAAATTCTGGGATCTAGAATTTGAGTCTTGTTGCTGGCTTTCATGGCTTGTTGGAGTGAAGTTTCTTTCGGCTTCTGGTGTCCACACCAATTCTCCTGGGGTGGGCAGAACTCGACCCAGTCGAGTATGGTTCAGTTTTGCCCTGGTAATGCTCGAACAAGTCTGGGTTAAGTCTTTGCAGGTCCTCTTGAGTAATCCAAGAGTTGTCAGACTCAGGTTGACCTTGCCATTGAACCAGGTATCGCTGATAGTCCTTATTCTTGGTAGTAATGATCTTGTCATCCAGGATTCTCTCAATCCTCTCTCTCTGCTCAGGTAAGGTTGGTGGTGGACACTCGAAAATATGTTCACTCTCAATGAAAGTTTTTGGCTCAAAAGGCTCACTAGGTATTAGTAGTGGTTCTTTGTATTCTACTAGGTCTGAAACATTGAAGGTTGTACTAATACCCATATCAGGTGGAAGTTCCAAAACATATGCATTAGGCCCTATTTTCTTTAAGATCTTGAAAGGTCCCGCTCCGCGGGCATGCAGCTTCTTTATGGTTCTAATTGGGAACCATTCAGGGTTGAGCCTAATCATTGCATAATCCCCTTCACAGAATTCTTTAGCCCTCTTATGTGAATCAGCTAAATGTTTGTAAGTCTCATTGCTCAGTTTGATCTTATTATTGATTTCTTTATGCAAATTTGTGACATGCTGTGCGAAAGATTCAGCAGACTCAGAATTTACATAAGCACTTACAAAATACAGACTGAACTAGCCATCCTTATTGAGAGGAATTTTATTGGACTTTCTAGGACCTAAACCTAACAGATTAATTACTCTTTAGGTTTGACCCTAGCCTGGTATGCACATGAGAGTTTACCATGGGTTCCTAGCAAATGCCATAAGGTTTTCCAAAAGTAGGTAGCAAAAGGAATCGGCTTTAATAGCTCATGCATCCTAGTAATCTCATCAAAATGAAACTTAATGGCTCTAAAATTATGATAAGACTCAGGGAAAGGCAGGAAATAGGAATTCGAGACTTGGGGTAATTTAGGAGAATCTTGAAACAAACCTTGGTTACTCATGATGACCTTAAGATTAAAATTTTGATCTACAGGCGGGATGCTTCTAGGTAGTTGAAGGTCATCAGGAAAGTCTTCTAAAATAATGATTGGGTTCTTCTCAGGTACCTGAAGGAGTTCTTGTGTCGAAGCTAAAGTATTGGGTTCTTCCTGAGGGCATTGTCTTACCGGAACCAAGTCCTCACTAAATTTTGGTTGTTCTGATGTTTCAGGACTAGGCTCAATAATCTTTTCTTTACCAAAGGTTTCCTCAGGTAAGGTACTAAAGTTATTCTCTTCACAGTCTTCCCCTTCATATTCATCTATTAAACTTATGTCAGTCTCATACACATATTTACTAGGTTCAAATTTGCCTTCTTCCTTCTCTAGCCCTTCAGTTTGAGGATACCCTAAGTCTTGAGTATTCATGAACTCAACTTGTACTTCAGGGTTCTTACTCCTATCATTCATATGAGCTAATGGGATAGTAGGAGTTGGTTGGTCTAAGGAAAATTGTTTAGCCAGCATTTGGTTCAATTGGGCCATTAGATCATTTAGGCTTCTCAGCATGGTTTCAAGATTCGGGTCCATGGCTACACTGGACTGGGTCTGGACTGGTGAGTATGAGGCTCCTGATCTAGTTTTCATGCATGCAAGTAGACTCAAGCTCGAGCTAAGGTTTCCTGGACCTAGAGCACAAATTAGAAGTCTAATTAAGTGAACAAACTAGCTAGTAGTACTTATGAGACTTAGCCAGGTAGGTGGAGGGGAGTGAAGGTCCCTGATTGCCAACCTTAGACACCAATCTGAGATTGGCCAGGTAGGCGGACCAAATCACAAGCCCTGATGCACCAATCCTAGACACCAAGCCTGTAAGCACACACCAATTAGCTGACACAGTTAACTTGACCCTAACCTGAACTCAACTTGTTGGTGTCCCTAACCCACTAGGGCAATTAACGTTCTACTCAATTTTAATTAACGGGCTGGGATCGATATGCTGGTTGGTGATTTTTGGGCTAGGGACAGGTGATGAAACCCTGACCCTATGTCAAATTGATGCCCTTAATTTGATTTCTCATGAGATGAATGAAATGCAAAGGTGCTGCAGAAGTGTGTTGCAATTTGAAAGTGGTGTGGAAAACGTGATGAAAAAAATGTCCAAAAATTCTGAAAAATTCACAAAGGATTCCTAACTTATATGTTTCAATGTAGATGAAAGGAATTTTAAAACTAAAATCTATACTAATCTAAGCAGATCCTACAAATGAAGATAAATAAAAAGGATAGAACATAACCCTAATGGCAGTGTCGAACTGCAGAAATCTTTATTTTTTTTATAATTTTTTTCTGATGATGAAATTTAATATGGTGATAACTGACTTAAAATGGAACAATAAAAAAATATTTAAATAAAAAAATAGTGATTTTCCTTTGAAGTTGCAGGCGGATTACAGTCAGCCTACAGAAAATACAGCAAGCAGAAAAACAGAACGTGACCAATGCAAAATTCACAAATGAAATCTAAAAAGTCCTTTGGCTTTCTTTTTCACGGGTCAATCACAATGGCACCCCGACACGCCTTAGGAGATCCCCGTGGAATGGGAAGAGAGGGTGTTTAAACCCTACTTTCTCCTAAGACCGGACGGCCTGGTAACGCCCCCGATCCAAGTACTTCAAGGACTTAATGCTATGCAATCAGGAACTTATTCTACCATGCTCTGATACCAAGATGATGCGGCAGGCATATGATTAATGTTTTGAATATGATTTGTAGAGCAATGAAACCTAATTACACTAGCATTATACTCATCATAATAAGTCTTAAGGATTACATGAAAAGGGACTATTACATGATTAGACACAATCCTAAAACTAAGAAGGAAGAAGATCTAGATAATAGGGGCTAATGATTGAGGACTTGCCTTGTTGAGCTTTCCAACCTTCTAATGATTTCAAACCTTGAAACTACCAATGCTCTGGACTGGAGAACTCGGATAACAGAGATCAGAACGCTGGGCTTGGGCTTCAGCTTGTTGGTTCATTGTCAAGGGGAACCTTGTTCACAACTCAAAGACTTCGAAGGACCCTGCAATGAAGATCAAAAGTTAAGGAAGAAGAAAGCAGGCATATGGAAGGGATGGAATAATTTATGAGCAAGGAAGGAAGTCTGAGATGGTTTGGCCGGCTCCAATGTATCCTTCTTGAACTTGGCGTTGGATGGCTTGGAGAAGAAAGTAGATTTGAGTGGGGGGGAAGGGGGCTTAGGAACAATCACTCAAAGAAATAATATAAGACTACAACTTCAACTTCAACTTCATTTTTCATTCATCTCATCAAAATCCATCTCTTTTACAATGGGCGTCCAAGGCTTTTAATAGCCTCACAAAGCTAGCTTTTGAAATTTAAAAACTTCCCAAATCGAGGAGGATTACAAGGGGGGTTGGAGGATTTGGTGGAGAGTTTGGAGGGATTTGGGGGGGGTTGGAGGATTTGGTGGAGGACTTGGAGGGATGTGGCCAACCTCCTTGAATTTGAATCTCCCTTGTTGGCGCCCAAAGGGTGATGAGGTGGCTGGTGAGTGGCACCTGATGACGTGGCATGGTGAGGTGGTCTTCTACTTGGATAAGAATGACATGTGGCGCCCAGTGGTCCTAGTTGATGGTCCTTTTCTCTTGCTTGGTTGATGTGTCTTCTCTTCTTCATGTGGTCAAATTCTGGGGTCTAGAATTTGAGTCTTGTTGCTGGCTTTCATGGCTTGTTGGAGTGAAGTTTCTTTCGGCTTCTGGTGTCCACACCAGGGCAGTAAGGGGCCGGCCAAAAGATGAAGGATGCATGGGCTTTGGGCCCGTGGTAACTAGGATGCCCTGGTTTTAGAATATTCCCAGAATCTTGGTTCTAATTGCTTGGGCCTGGAGCCTGGGCTTGAGTTCTCTTAGGTTGGGGCACAGTTATATCCTTGGGATCATGGGGTGCCTAGCATCTAGAATATACTTTGGCATATGGAGGGTATCAAGGCATCTGGAGGGCATCTAGGCATCTAGAAGGAATCTTGGACCCTGGGATGGCAAACAAGGCCCAATAAGTTGATGTGAAAGACTCAGGCTCCTAGATGAGGCTTGGTGGAACTTCAAAATAGGGTATCCTCCTCTCTTGTACAAAAACTAGACTGGTACATGACTAATACTGAAGTACATGACTCAATAATTGGACTAGGGTTGAGACAAATCAACTAGCCTCAACTTATTACAGGACTCAATCTATTTGATTACAAAATTATGACACATGACTAAGTAAACTAGATAGGGCCCAATAATCTATATCTAATCCTGGTGCCCCTACCACCGTACCGAGGAACTCAAGGCCGAGGTGGCCCGGGTGTCGGAGCGGACTGAGGATCTCCGAACCTAGCTTGAGGTCGTGCAAGCTCAAGCTACGGCCGCCAAAGAAAAGGCCATGGGCGTGATGGCTTTGGCGAAGCTGCCAAGAAAGAGGCCACCGAGGCAGTTCCCAACTACAAGTCCTTAGAAGTTTGTGTTGACGAAGTCGAGGAAGCGATCATCGACTCTTTTTCCAAGGGCTTTGAATATTGCAAGTCCCAGGTTGCCCAGCTATTCCCCGGGCTGAACCTAGATGGCCTTGTCTTTATTGTGGCACCGGGTGAGGATCCTAGTGAGGTCGCAGCCATAGCAGTGGAGGAGAAGCCTCCGACCATCGCAAAAGCAGCTCCCCCTATGGAAGCCGGAGCGGATGCTGATGTGCCATGATGCCACCCTGGGAAGGAGTCGGTAGAATAGGAGCTCCTTCACTTCACTCTCATTCCTTCATTTTTTCTTTTCACTTCTATCTTCGGACCGCCTGGCCTATCGGGGGTCTTTGTATGATGTAATACTTTTGCACCTTAATGAAGAATCTCTTTTTCCAGTGGAGTCTCAATTCTCCTCTTCCTTTCCCTCTCTTCCTCTCCGCTTTTCTTCCTTCTTTTCTTCTATTTTTTTTGGGCCACTGAGGCACAGGCTTTAGCTGCAATGCTGTACAACGGGGCATCGAGCAGCTAGCTCTTCCCTGTAGAGCTCCAAATATGTGGGTAGAAGAAGAGAGGGGTCTTTGGCTTTTAGCTTCTCCACCATGTTAGAGATGAGGTGGAGAGACTTCGCGCATCTCCCCCAGGTCGGTTGCATTCTTGGGTCCTCCGCATCCCGAGCAGGGAATAGATGAATGCTCGACCTCGGGGGAGCCATCGGGGTGAAATAACTCAAGGAATGGTGGTCTAGCCTTATTACATAATTCACCCTTAATAGGGAACTCTACCCCAATGGGGTGCTCGACCTCAATTTTTGGCTTCGGTGTAGGGCTTCAAAAGTTTCCTGGCTTGAAGTGTCGGGCTTCAGGAGTTTTTGAGCTTGGAGTGCCGGGCTTCAGGAGTTTCTGGGCTTAAGGTGCTGGGCTTCAATAGTTTTCAGACTTAAAGTACCGGGCTTCAGGAGTTTCCGGGCTTAAAGTGTCGGGCTTCAGGAGTTTTCAGTCTTAAAGTACCAGGCTTCAAGAGTTTTCGGACTTAAAGTGCCGCACTTCAAGAGTTTTTGGGCTGCGATATTCCTGCAAGGTAAAGATGGTTTGCACTGAAAGGAATTCTATCATTAATGGAAGGAGATCTTACATCATTGGTAATACATCCTCAAGTTGTTGGCATTCCAAGTCCACGGGAATCAGGTGCCACCAAGCTCAATGAGGTAGTATGCTTCATGGAGGAGAGCTTCTACCACCTTGTAAAGGCCCTCCCAATTCGGGGAGAGCTTGCAGCACTCCCAAGTTTGAGAGGCTTCAGCACATCATAACACCAAGTCGCCCGCTCGGAAGATCTTTGGCCTTACCCGTGCGTTGTAGTATCAAGCTAACCATTACCAGTAGGCTACCATCCAGAGCCGATCCTTGTCTCTCATTTCCATGAGGAGGCCCAAGTTTAGAATAAGGCAAGCTGGGTTTTCATCTATATCATACTGCTCTACCCCTAGCATGGGCACACCGAGCTCGACTAGGACAAGGGTTTCAGAGCAGAAAATGAGGTTGAAAGGCATCTTGTCCATGGCCGTTCTGGGCATTGTGTGGTATGCCCAAAGGATGCCAGGGAGTTCTTCTGCCCACCTACCCTTGGCCTGGTCCAATCTGGTTCGAAGCCCTTGGAGGATTGTCCGATTGGTCACCTCAGCTTCATCATTCGTTTGGGGGTGGGCCACCGAGGTGAAGCGATGGCAGATTCTGAGATCAGTACAGAACTCCTCAAACTCTCGATTATTGAACTATCATCTATTGTCAATGATGATGTTGTTGGGGAGCCTGAAATGGCAGATGATCAACTTCTAGAAGAACTGGTGGACCTTGGTCTCGGTGATCCATGCTAGTGGCTCTGCCTCCATCCATTTGGTGAAGTAGTCAATAGCCACTATTAGAAACTTGTATTGTCCGGACGCGGGAGGAAATGGATTGAGGATATCCATCCCCTACTGAGCAAAAGGCCAGGGGGTCGAGAGTTGGGAGAGTGGCATTGCCGGTTGATGTTGTATGCGGCCATGGCACTGGTAGCGATCGCACCTCTTCACGAAGTTGATAGCATCTGCCCTCATAGTCTCCCAGTAATACCCCTGACAAAGAGCCTTGTATGCTAGCATCCTGCCCTACACGTGGTTATCACAGAGGCCTTTGTGTATCTCCTGAAGCATAAAGGCTGCCTCCATGGGTCTCAGGCATTTCAAGAGTTGACAGGAATATGACTTGCAATAGAGCTGCCCATCCATTAAGACAAAGCACGCAGCCTTCTTCTTGACTAGGATAGCTTTCGTGCAATCTTTCGGCAAGGCACCATTGTTGATGTACCTGATGTATCGATCCATCTAGTTGGGCTCCGGGATGACCTACTGGACCTCCCCGGGAGCTTTGTAGCTCGGAACTTCCAGGTATTCAATGTGGGCGCATCCTAGTGATGAGTTTGGTAGGGTCGTGAGTTTTAAGAGGGCATCGACATGAGCGTTCTCTCCACTAGGGATGTAGGAGATGCTGAAATGCCGAAAGCCCACTGTGCTCAAGCATACCTGTTCCAAGTACTTCATCAACCGGGGGTCCCTTGCCTCGAACTCTCCAGAGACCTGCCCGGTTACCAGCTGGGAGTCAGTGAAGATCTTTAGGTTGGTCACACCTAGTTCACGAGAGACTCTTAGTCCTACGAGGAGTGCCTCGTACTCCGCCTGGTTATTGGTTCCTGTAAACCAGAAGCGGAGTGCACATTTAGCCACGACCCCATCACCATTGGTGAGGATGAGGCCCGCTCTGCTCCCTCCCGAGTTGGAAACACCATCCACATGGAGGACCCAGATCTCCTCCTCGATTCTAGGCTCTAGCTAGTGTTCCGAGGTGGTCTGCTCAGGCTCCTCACTCTTACCTGCGCACTCGACCAGGAAGTTAGCCAGCACTTGGGCCTTCTGGGATGACCTTGGTCGGTATGTGATGTCAAACTTGCTGAGCATCAGAGCCCACTTGGCCAGGCACCTAGAGGTGTCGGGGCAGCCAAGTATGGCCTTTAGCGGTTGGTCCGTCGTGACCGTGATAGGATGTGCTTGAAAGTATGGCCTAAGCCACCGAGCAGACATTATGAGATTGAAGATCAACTTCTCAAAGTGGGTGTACCTGATCTCCACGTCTCGGAAGAGCTTGCTGGCATAGTATACCAACTTTTGGACTCCGTCCCCATCTACACGGACAAGGATTGAACTGACGGTCCCTGGGATGACCGCTAAGTATAACAAGAGTTCCTCTCTATCCTTTGGTCTGGAGAGCAAAGGTGGCAATGCCAAGAATTTTTTCAGCTCCTCAAAAGCCGACTTGCATACCTCCATCCATGCAAAGTCGTGCACCTTGCACAGTGCCTTGAAGAAAGGTAAATAGCGGTCAGCCGATCTCGAGATGAACTAGCTCAAAGCAGAAATCTGGCTCGTTAGGTGCTAGACCTGCTTCTTCAAGGTAGGGTGTTCCATATCGATGATTGCTTGAACCTTTTCAGGATTTCCTTCTATTCCCCTCTGGGTGACCAAGAAGCCAAGAAACTTCCCTACCGCCACGTCAAAAGTGCACTTCACTGGATTCAATTTCATCTGGTGCAAGCGAAGGTTTCTAAAGGCTTCTACAAGGTCAGCGACGTGATCTGACTTCGGCTTGCTCATAACGAGCATGTCGTCTACATAGACTTGCATGTTCTGGTCTATCTGATCCTTAAAAACTTGATTAACCAGCCATTGGTATGTGGCATCGGTGTTCTTTAGGCTAAAGGGAATCATCCGATAGCAGTACATCCCCTGATCTATGATGAAGGTAGTGTGTTCCTCGTCCTCTAGATGCATCCAAATCTGATTGTACCTAGAGAATGCATCCATGAAGGAGAGCAAGCAGTGCCCCGACATGGCATCTACCAACTGATCGATCTTTGGCAATGAGAAGTTGTCCTTCGGGCAGGCCCGGTTGAGGTCGGTGTAGTCCATGCAAATCCTCCACTTTTTATTATTTTTTTCTACCATGACCACGTTTGCCAACCAGCTGAGGTACTATACTTCGTGGACAAAGCTAGTTATGAGGAGTTTCTCCACCTTCTTATTATCGCCTGTTGCCTCTCTAGGGCAAAGCACCTCTTCTTCTGCCAGATAGGGTGACACTTCGAATTGATGCTCAACTTATGGGTGATGATGTCGGGGGGAATCCCGGGCATGTCTGCCACTGTCTAAGCAAACATGTCTGTGTTCGCCCAGAGAAAGCTCAGCAAGATGGTCTGCTCCTCTTCTTGTAGTTGGACCTCGTTTGCACTGTCTTCATTGGGTCCGCCCCAAGCGAGAATGTCAGCAGATGCTCGACAGGGCCACCCTTGGGGTCCTGCACCCTTTGATCAAGGTCGTCGATGCTGGGGTCTTCCTTGGGGCTCCTGGCCCCTAGGATAGCTTGAAGGCATTGCTGGATCGGCTGAGGTGCCCCCCTCATTTGTCTTACACCATAAGGAGTGGGAAATTACATCAATAGCTGCTTGGTAGAATGACCGTGTCGAGCAGATTGAGCCTGGGGCAGCCAAGGATCACATTGTAGGCTGAAGGAAGCCTAACAACCGTGAAGGTCATCATGACAGTGCTTTGTCGAGGTGGCATCCCGGTAGTAACTATGAGAACAGATTCATCCAATAAAACTGACAAGGGGAGTGTGCACAGGCCTTAATTGAATAGAGGACAGATTCATCTTAGAGAAAGCATCATAAAAAAGGACATCAGTCGAACTTTCACTATCAACCATAATCCATTTTATAAGATGCCTGGCGATCATCATCTCGATGACCATGGCATCGTTGTTTATATTTTCATCCCCAGATTTCCTCTCCGTCATGAAGGGGAGTACATTTTCTAGATTCTCTCCTCCTCGAGTCCTTTTGGCAACGCACTCTATTCCCCAACATATCATTCCTACGGGCTTCACGGTGGGCCAATTATGGTGGGGGCACCAGGATCAGACATAGATTACTGGGTCCTATTTGGTTTACCTAGCCATGTGTCAAATTTTGTAATCAACTAGAATTGAGTCCTGTAATAAGTTGAGGTTAGTTGATTTGTCTCAACACTCAACCTAGTCAGTATTTTGAGTCCTGTACATCAGTTGTGAGTCCAGTATGAGCCCAATTTTTGAACAAGAGAGGAGGTTACCCTATTTTGGAGTTCCAACAGGCCATATCCAGGAGTTTGATGCCACTACATCAGTCCATTAGATTTTGTGAGACAACCCAGGATCCAAGATGCTTCCGGAAACCCAGATTCCTTCTAGATGCCCTCTAGATGCCCAGATTCCCTTCCAGATTCTATAGCATATTCTCAGAATAGGGCACCCATGATTTTAGAGGTCCACCTGCATCCCAGCCCGAAGAAATCAAGCCCAGGTGCCGAGCCCAAGCCCTTAAGAAGCAAGATTCTAGGGAATATTCCTGCTACCAGGCTACCAGGCCACCCCAGCTTCCAAAGGCCCAAACCCATGCACCCAAGCACCTTTGGGCCAGCCCCTTGCTACTCCTAGAGGCCCAACACACCCCCATAGGCATCCTTGAATTGTTCACCATGTCCAAAGAGGTTTGACCAAGTCCAAGTTGAAGAGAAGAAGGAGAAGACCAAGTTTATTCCTAACCTAGTTGGGATTTCTAATCCTTTTAAACTTTGTAATTCTAACCTAGCTAGGAAAGGACTTGTATTCCAATTTGGAAGAGAACTTGTAAACCAAGTGTAACCATGGTTAGTGAGGGCATGAGAACTCTATAAATACCCCACCCCTCCCCCTCTTGTAATCATCTCTTTCTTATGAATACAACTTGCTGAAATTTTGAGTTATTGCCTTGTGTTGGTGTTTTGTTTTGGTTCTTTAGTTTGTGTTCTTGTACTTAGACGAATTCTATGCTGCCTTAGCATCCTTCCACACCCTAAATCACTACCATCCAAGCCTTCACACGTCCAAGAAGGAGTTCCCTAGGCTGCCAAGCAGGGAGATCTTCAACAAGCTTCAAACAGCCCAGCTTCTAAACCATAACCTGATTCCTTCTAAACCTAATTCCTTTTTTTTTTACTTACTTGATGTTTTGATTGATCTTTGATGCTTGTAGGATCCCTAAGGTACTTCTCCTCCTCTAAGGAGGCCTTCTTTGCTACCCGGACCGCCTAGATTCACCATCAGATTCAAAGGAAACAAGGCTTCTTCTTTCAGGCTCCGATCAGTGTGCGTGCGATCCTTGCTGCTACTGAATTTTAATCTTTGACTGGTAAGAAACCTTCCTTTCTCTTATTATCTGATTTGATGAAGATAAACTATCCTAAACTAGGAGTTTCTTAAATCTCAGTCCTGGTTATTTCATTAGTTTACATGAGTTCTCCTATGACCCAATGATTCTTTGCACAGCTAGACTTTCCACTAGTTCTTGCTTTATTTTGGGAATCTAGCCTACAAATAAAATTATAAAAATCATAAAAAAAATTATTTTACTGTTTTCCATGTATATTTAGCAGTCTTAGAGTTGTGTCGCATCAGTTTGGTATCAGAGCAGGTTTAGGATAGTTTTCTATTAGCTTTGCATTCACAAACCCTAATTCTGCATTCTGCCCATTGCATTACATGTCTAGGTTTCATCTGATTTTGGTATCATAAATATTTTATTTTTTTGTAAAATCTGTACTTCATCTCCTCTATACTATTCTAGTAATTATCAGAATTTTTAATTATTTTTACTAAAACTCTAAATCTCTAAAATTTGGCATAATAGGAACCCTAACATAATTCTGATAATTTCTGTAGCAGTCTAGAAAATCCTAAGTTTTTATCATTATATGATTTTTCTTCTATATGAAGGTTGGTAGGAGTCATCAGCACCATCAATCCTCTGTTCCAGATTTTTTTTGATTTTTTTCTGCATTGGGATCTATGTCAAACTCTGCATCGACTGAAATCCTAATTCTCTGATTTCTGCTGATTTTGCACTTGACTAACTCAAACATAATCAACTTCCAAACCCCCCAATCCCAAGCCTAACTTTGTTTGCTAACCTCAGTAAACTTAAACCTAACTTGACACATTATAAATTTTTAAAAAATATTTTATTTTTTGATTGTTTTAGATTGCATCAGGGCCATCGATTGCCATCATTCTTAACCTAATTTTTAGGGCAATTCTCTATCTCAGATCAGGGCAGAATTTCATCACCTGTCTGGGCCCAAAACCACCATCATCATACTAACCCAAGCCTAATTAAAATCTATTAGACCTAATTTGCCCTAGTGGGCTAGGAGATATCAACAGATCAGGTCCGAGCTGTGTGGGACAACTAGTACATTTAACCTTTTAGCTATTACTGAAAGCTGGTGTCTAAGGCTGGGGGTCCAGAGTCAAACAACCTAAGTGGTGTTGTAGTTTTTAATTGGATCCCTGCAAAAGCAGGGGGGGCCTCCCACACTCCCACCCCCTACCTGGCCAGTGGAAGGACTAGCTATTGGGTTAGGTGTAAGTTGAGCTGACCCACCCAGTTTCTAGCTCTAGGTCTAGGAAACCCTAGATTATACTAGCCTTTTCTTTCTCTTTTGCATGCTTGGTTGCATCATTTCATTTTGATTGTTTGATTTGTTGCATGACCACTAGATTAGGAACCCAATACCAGTAGACTTAATCCAACCCAACCAGTGTGACCATGAAGTCTAACCCTAGGAGAGCCCAATACTCTGATCCATATAGGAAGCCCAACCCTAGGAGAACCCAATACTCTGACCCTTACCAGAAGTCCAACTATAGGAAGCCTAATTATCAAGTACCCACCTTCAGTGGCACCTCAAATCCTGAGGATTACATAGACTAGGAAAAATACATGGAACAATATCTTGAATGGTATGGCTTGAGTGATGAGAAAAAATGTCAATTTGTCCAGCTCAGGCTAACTGATCAAGCTAGATTATACTGGGACCAAGTAGAAAGACTCAATAATCAGATAGGCAACCTACCCATTACCACTTGGGAAGCCATGAAGTTAAAGCTTAGGGCTAAGTATGTTCCCCCATACTATCGACAGTGCCTTCTAGACCAATGGAATAGGTTATATCAAAGAAATAGGTCCATGTTGGAGTATATAGCCCAATTTGAAGAATGTGCCCTTAGGTGTTGCCTAGACGAACCTGAATCAGTGACCTTGTCTAGGTTTGAGACCAGCCTTCATGAAGACATCCAGTGGGAACTATCTCATTGGCAAATTCAAAACTTAGAGGAAGCCTATAACATAGCTTTGGAATTCGAGTCAACCCTTAGGACTGAACCCATAATCTATGAACCCATAACCCTTAGTCAGCCTGAACCCCATAGGATTAGCACCCCAGACCCTAGCCAGTTTTCCTTTAGCCAAACCCCTCCTACTATCCCATTGGTTCACCAAGATGACCTAGAAGAAGAAATATATAAGGCTGACCCAAGTTTAGTGGAGGAGTATGAAGATGATGAGTCTATTGTAGATCTAGAGGAAGAAACACCTATAGAAGACCCAGAAGTAGTTGACTATAACCAAACCCCAATAGAAACCAACCCAAAATTAGTTGAGTCTGAAGTCCAACCCAGTTCAACCATGGAGTCCAATCTAGAAACCCTCAAGGCCCTAATTGAACAATGGGCCCAGAAAATTACCTAATTCCAAACCCAGTTTACCCAATCCACCACCCTAGAGTCAGTTGACCCTGACCAAGCCCAGGTAGAAGCCAATCCTATGTTAGTTGATCTAGTAGAAACCCAGGTAGAAGCCAATCCAGTGTTAGTTGATCCAATAGATACCCAGGTTGAAGCCATCCAAGAGTTAGCTGACTTTAACCACACCTAACCTGTAGTGGAAGAACCCTTAAAGGAAGAAGACCATGAGGAATCCAGTCCCACTATTAGAGCTTTACTTGAGGAGCCACTAGAAGAAAGCCCAATTAGAGAGTCCAGTCCTTTGATTTATGAACCAGAAGAGTTTATTAAGGACTTAATCTCTTTAGATCAATGCCCTCAAGATGAAGTCACCTTTTTGACTCCACTTAATCTTTTTCCTAAAATCAATGACCCTTTCTTCCATTATGTAGACCCTTTAGATAGACATCAAATCGATAAGGTAAACCTCATTAGTCTAGGATTAATTCTCGACACCCCTTCTTACATCTTAGTCTATCCAATTTACCCCGAACCCTTTTCTTACTTTCCATCCAATCAGATTAACCCTGAATCCACCTCATATTTTCTGTCTTTTCTTGAGTTTTCTTATATTTCTTTAACCATTCACCTGCATCATGTAGAGGTTTGCATATTACATTCATTTATTGCCAATGTTAGGTTTGCATATTACTTTTGGTATACTTTGTGGCATTTGCTAGGAGTACATAGTAAATTTTCATGTGCATGCCATGATAGGATCAAACCTAAAGAGTTTATAGTCTATTAGGTTTTATCCCTTAGAGTCCAATAAAACATCCTTTGATAGGGATGTCTAGTCGAGTATATTAGGTATTAGTTGAGTCCAATAAATGCATAGCCTAAATTACATGTCTGCACCTGCACTACCCTCTGCATAGCATATGCATATGAAAATTAATCAAAAGCTGAACATAACTAATGAACCAACTAACAACTTGGCTAATTCCTAAAAAAGAGATAAAGATTTTGCAGGGAATTTTGTAGTTGTAAAGAATTTTCTGCTCGTGAAGCTGGCCCATCCAAGATAATGAATATTTGTGGATCCAATCCCTATGTGCATGAGATATTACCTGACTTAGGTATTAGCTCCACCTTCATCATCTCAGATCTTATAAAGTCTAGGGAGCCAGCAGCGATACCTAGTGAGCACCTTGAGCCTATCCCTTCCTTTAAGAGAGAACCCACCCCAGAGTGTCCACCAACCAATTGGCCAAATAATGAGAAAAAGATTGAGAGAATCCTGGACGATCAAGCTATATGTACTTGGAATAGAGGCTATCAGAGGTATTTGGTCCGGTGGCAAGGTCAGCCAGAATCTGAGGACTCGTGGATCACCTGTGAGGATCTGCAGTGCCTCAACCCAGACCTACTCGAGCACTATGAGAGCCAAGTTATCCCACACTCGACGGGGCCGAGTTCCTCCCATCCTGAGAGAATTGGTGGGGGCACCAGGATCAGACACAGGTTACTGGGCTCTATTTGGTTTACCTAGTCATGTATCAAATTTTGTAATCAACTAGAATTTAGTCTTGTAATAAGTTGAGGTTAGTTGATTTGTCTTAACCCTCAACCTAGTCAATATTTTGAGTCCTGTACATCAGTTATGAGTCCAGTATGAGCCCAATTTTTGTACAAGAGAGGAGGTTAGCCTATTTTAAAGTTCCACCAGGCTACATCCAAGAGTTAGAGGCCACTACATCAGTCCATTAGATTTTGTGTGACAACCTAGTATCCAAGATGCTTCCGGAAACCCTGATTCCTATCAGATGCCCTCCAGATGCCCAGATTTCCTTCCAGATTCTAGAGCATATTCTTAGAATAGGGCACCCATGATTCTAAAGGTCCACCTGCATCCCAGCCTAAAGAAATCAAGCCCAGGAGCCAAGCCCAAGCCCTTAAGAAGCAAGATTCCAGGGAATATTCCTGCTACCAAGCTACCAGGCCACCCTAGGCATCCTTGAAGTGTTCACCATGTCCAAAGAGGTTTGACCAAGTCCAAGTTAAAGAGAAGAAGGAGAAGGCCAAGTTTATTCCTAATCTAGTTGGGATTTCTAATCCTTTTAAACTTTGTAATTCTAACCTAGCTAGGAAAGGACTTGTATTCCAATTTGGAAGAGGACTTGTAACCCAAGTGTAACCATAGTTAGTAAGGGCATGGGAACTCTATAAATACCCCACCCCTCCCCCTCTTGTAAGCATCTCTTTCTTATGAATACAACTTGCTGAAATTTTGAGTTATTGCCTTGTGTTGGTGTTTTGTTTTGGTTCTTTGGCTTGTGTTCTTGTGCTTGGACGAATTCTTTGTTGCCCTAGAATCCTTCCACACCCTAAATCATTACCATCCAAGCCTTCACACATCCAAGAAGGAGTGCCCTAGGCTACCAAGCAGGGAGATCTTCAACAAGCTTCAAACAACCCAGCTTCTAAACCATAACCTGATTCCTTCTAAACCTAATTCCTTTTTTTTTCTTACTTGCTTTTTTGATTGATCCTTTATGCTTGTAGGATCCTTGAGGTGCTTCCCCTCCCCTGAGGAGGCCTTTTTTGCTGCCCAGACTGCCCAGATTCGCCATCAGATTCAAGGAAAACAAGGCCTTTTCTTCCAGGCTCCATCAGAGTGTGTGTGATCCTTGCTGCTACTGAGTTTTAATCTCTGACTGGTAAGAAACCTTTCCTTCTCTTATTATCTAATTTGATGAAGACAAACTATCCTAAACCGGGAGTTTCTCAACTCTCGGGTCCTGGTTATTTCATTAGTTTGCATGAGTTTGCCTGCGACCCGATGATTCTTTACACTGCTAAACTTTTTGCTAGTTCTTGCTTTATTTTGGAAATCTAGCATACAAATAAAATTATAAAAATAATAAAAAAAATTATTTTACTATTTTCCATGCATGTTTAGTAGTCTTAGAGTCGTTCCGCATCAGTTTGTCGACCACAGGGACAGGGAGAAGAGTAGCAAGTGCCTGAGATTCCGTCGGGGTCTTGCCCCCATGAACTTCTCGAGGTAGCCTCTGTTTATCAGATCCTTGATTTCTCTCTTGAGGTGACGGCATTCCTCGGTATTGTGGCCATAGTTTTGGTGGAATTGGCAGTATGATGTGGGATAGATATGCATGCGATTATTTTTGTGTGTTTATTATGTGGGGTGAGGTGGTTAAATCCTGAATATCATATCAAAATAAGATGTAGAGAGTTCTTTATGAATTTTATAAGCTATGAATGCAGATTAGGACCTAAAAAGAAAAGGAAAGAGGATCGCCGAGGTTGAGAAGTCTCGGTTGGGCTCGTTCATCTTCAATAAAGCTACTAGAGAATATAAGGGGTGTACCTGGCCATGTCTGATGTGCCTGGTGAAGATCGCAGCGAAGAGATCACTCGTTCCTCGATGGATGCGGCCTGGAAAATCAAGCTGGAGGCCTACGGATTCTCAGCTTTCTGCTCGGTGGTTCGATTATAGCCCGGCTAGAGTCATTGGATTCGTAGGAACTTGGGGACCTGTAAACAACCATCAAGGGTGAGAAAACAAAGGCTAGAAATAAGAATAATTTTAGAAAAGGCTGTTAGGGCATGTTGGAAGAAAAGGCTTGGAAGGTAGATCGGCTAGGGTTTCTTCGGGCAGCACTTCGACAAGACTTCAGGCTCACACAAGATCCCTTAATGCACACAGCAGGGAGGCACACAGTAATTGGAGAATCAAGAGTATTTCATATATCAAAATTGTTAAAATTTTCATACAAGGGGTCCCTTATATAGAGTCATGAGACTTAGGGCCCATGCAAAAGAAAATAAGGAAAATAATGGGTGACCACTTTCTTCCTAAAGTGTGGGGCTAAATACATGAAAGAAAATACTCTCCCACTTTCTTCCTAAAGTGTGGGGCTGAATACATGGAAGAAAACACTTTCATGCCATACAAAATCCCTCCAAACAAGGTAGGTAGTGACATCCAAAAGGGGGAGGACCACTTCTTTCTTAAGCAAGCTAGCATGAATCAGGGGATTCATGTTTATCTATTTTGACTTTCCTTCTTATCATGCTGGCATGTGGAGTTGGTGTGCTTGGGGTGTGCTGGCATGTGGTCATCAACTCCTTATGCATGGGCCAACTTCATGATCCTCCAAGTAATCCTATGTGGCAAAATCCAGGGTGTGACTGAGCTCCATGTGGCTACTGAGGTGGCATGCTGGGTGGTGTCCTTCACATGCTTGAGTCTTCTTTGATTGGGCTTGACTCAAACAGACTCAATATAACTGGACATGAATACAAGATTCAGAATATGATTAGCTCAACATGAGCTGACTTGACCGACTTATCCAAAATTTTAATAGTATAGATCAAATGCTACATACAGAACTCAGAAAGAAAACTAGCTCAACATGAGCTGACTAGTACAGGACTCAAATAATAATAGATAACTCAGAAAGGCTAAGCCCTTATTACAAATGGACTCAATCACTGCTAGGTAATCCACAAAGGGTTTAGAAACCTCTATCTTATTCTAGTGCCTCTGGTGTCCTCACCAATTCTCTCGAGGTGGGAGGAACTCGACCCTATCGAGTGAAAATCAAGCCGGCTCACATATCTCTCGAGGAGGTCTAGGTTGAGGCGTTGCAAGTCCTTTTGAGAAATCCACGAATCATCTGACTCTGGCCGGCCTTGCCATCAAACCAGAAAATGTTGATAGCCGCGGCCCTGGGTTGTAATGGCTTGATCATCCAAGATATGCTCGATCCATTCTCCTCTCTCAGGCCAATTAATTGGTGGACACTCTGGGTAAGGGTCACTCACAATGGAAGGTATAGGTCAAAAGACCTCACTAGGTATCGCTGCTGGTTCCCTATACTCAACCAGGTCTATAATATTGAAGGTAAAACTAATGTCCAAATCCGAAGGCAAATCTAACATATAGGCATTTGATCCAACCTTCTCTATTACTTTAAAAGGTCAGGCTCTGCGAGCATGAAGCTTCTTTTTTTAGGCCTAAGCTTAACCAAGATAGAATCTACTACATCAAATTCCTTGGCCCTTCTTCGGGAATTAGCCAGTTTCTTTCAAAATTAGTGCAGGTGGTGAACATGCTGGACACATGCAGACTCCTAACAGGTGATGCAAAGGACTCATACCAATACCTAACAGACTCGACTATACATTCCTATCGAAGAAAATTTTATTGAACTCTTTAGACCTAAACCTAAGAGATTATAGGTTCTATAGGTTTGATCCTAGCTTGACATGCATATGAAAACTTACAATGGGCTCCTAGCAAATTTTAAAGGGTATGCCAGAAGTATAATGCAAACCTAACATGCATAATGAATGCATGCAGTATGCTAATCTCAACTAAATGCAATCTAATGATCCTAGAAATGCTGGAGGTGTCAAGAAAGGGTAGAAAGTAGGAACTGGGTTCCAAATTAGTCTGGTAGGGCAGGGAAAAAGGTTCAAGGTTAGTTGGATAAAGTAGGATAAAAGAAGGGGCATCAGGGACTAATCCTAGACTAATGAGGTTAACCTTATGAGGTTGAGGTATATCTATGGGGTTTGCATAATGGAAGGATATGCTATTAATCTCAGGGAAGAGGTCCTTAATGGGAACTATAGGAGGAGGCTCATCTTGAGGGTACTAATTCAAAGAGATCAGGTCCTTAATAAATTCTTCCGGTTCTTGTATTTTAGGACTAGACTCTATAATTTGGCTCTCCTCTATGGTTTCCTCAGGTAAGGTTATAGTAGCAGTCTCTGGATTCTCTTCCTCTAATTGTTCTTCCACTACAGCTTTAGGCTGGATGTGGTTAGGGTCAACTACCTCTAGGTTGGCTTCTACCTGGGTATCTATTGGGTCAGCTAATTCTAGGTCATCTATAGGTATCTCCTCTTCTCCCTCATACTCATCCGCTAAGTTCACATTAGCTTCATACACTTTTGCGTTAATGTAAGCCTTGTCAATCAAAGGGATGGTAGGGGAAGGTCGGCTAAGAAAAATTGGCTAGTTCCTGGTTTTTGATTATGGGCACTACTCCCAGTAGGTTCAGGTTGCCTAAGGGGTAGTGGCTCACTACTGGGCTCATATTTAGAAATACTAATCCTATGGGGATCAAGTTGACTAGGAGAAACATGACTAGTACTATGCTGATACCTAGGGGTTATGGGCTCCCTGGGCTTATAGGACAAGGGTGCAGATCTATGGGTCATGGGATTATAGGATATGGGGTCATAGAATTTTGATTCAGCTCTATGGGTCTTGAGTCTACTGGACTCATGGGATATGGGCTTATAGGTTCTAGGTTCATAGGATTTGGAGTCATAAGATCTATAGGTTGTCGGTATACTAGTCTTATAGGATGTGGATAAATAGGATTTAGAGTCATAGGATCTAGGTTCATAGGTTTTGGGTTCATAAGATTTGGAGTCATAAGATCTATAGGTTGTAGGTCTCTTGGACTGATAGGACTTGGGTAGGTACTTTCTCCTTAGTTCAAGTTTCATATCACTCTAGGTAGTTATGGGTTCGTGGCCTTCTAGCTTAAGTATTCTCTTAACATTATCCCAGTCTAACCTGGCCTAGTGAACTAACTTAGCTTTAGCAAACTTGAACTGACATCTTTCAGAATCGAAACCCATATTTTGTTCAAAATACACATCCATATCTCCTTTCCAAGCAAGATAATCCTCACACTTAGGATCACAAGATTTAGGTGCTACCAACACAATGTACCTAGTTGCTCTCCTAGGGTTGGGCTCCAAATAGGGGTCATGGTAAGGGGTTCTCCTAGGGTTGGGCTCCCTATATGCATCAGAGTATTGTGTTCTCCTAGGATTGGACTCCCTATATGGGTTAGAGTATTGGGTTCTCCTAGGGTTGGACTCCCTATATGGGTTAGAGTATTGGGTTCCTAGTCGAGCATCTAGTTGATCAAGTCTATGGGTCAACTGGGCATTTGATTGATCAAGCCTAAGATTGATGGATCGGGCTATCCTCTCTCCAAGGGCATCAATTTTGGCATCAAGATAATCCATGGGTTCAGCCATTTATGAAGGTGGTGGATGATATGAAACCCTTGATCCAGTGCTCATGCAAGACTCGATCAAATCAACTACAGCTCCCTAGACCTAGAGTCCAAAACTAGATGCTCAATCAGGGTGGCAAACTAGTCTATAGTAACCCTGTACTCAGCCAGGTAGGTGTAAGGGGAGTGTTTGGTCTCTGATTGCCAATCCTAGACACCAATCAAAGATTGGCCAGGTAGGTGGACCAGCACACAAGCCCTTGGGGATTGAATCCCTGAACCACCATTCTAGACACTAAGCACAAGGCACACACAGGTTAGCTTGATATAGTGATATGAGACTTAGCCCGGACCTGGCCAGTTGGTATCCCTAGCCCACTAGGGCAAATTAAGTCTAATAAATTTTAAGTTAGGCTTGGGACCGAATGCAGGGGATGTGGTTTTGAGCTAAGGAGAGGTTATCAACTCCTCTTCCCATCTGACATAGCAAGAATGCCCTTAAAGGTAGTTTATGCAATGATGGCAGGCAGATGATGCAAAATTAGGGTTTAATGTTTTTGGTGTTTTTGAATATATGTAGTTTTTTTTTTTTTTGGAAAATTTCTTAAACAGAAGATATTTGCAGATTATGCTCTAATATGCAAGAAATATGCTAAAAATAAAAGATATGCAAAAGATATGCTAAACAAAACCCTAAACCTTCCAAAATTGTCTTGCTGAAGAAAAATAGAGCCAAAAACTTGCAAGCTATATTTTGGCTTGCAGAAATTGCATAAATCGAAATAAAATCTACAAACATTTTGTAAAATACAATTAATTAATATGAATCTAGCAAAATAAAAATCAGGATTTTTGGAGTTTGGAGAAGGGATAAACAATTAAAAGAATAGTGTATATACAGACTATGGAGGGTGCAGAAAATGAGCCCTAATCTAAGCTCTGATACCAGATGATGCAGAACTAATATGCATGCGATTATTTTTGTGTGTTTATTATGTTGGGTGATGTGGTTAAATCCTGAATATCAGATCAAAATAAGATGTAGAGATTTCTATATGAATTCTAGAATCTACGCATGCATATTAGGACCTAAAAAGCAAAGGAAAGAGGATCGCTGAGGTTGAGAAGTCTCGGTTGGGCTCGTTCATCTTCAATAAAGCTACTGGAGAATCTAGGGGGTGTACCTGGCAATGTATGATGCTCTTGGTGAAGATCGTAGCGAAGAGATCACTCGTTCCTCGATGATGCAGCCTGGAAAATCAAGCCGAAGGCCCGTAGATTCCTGGCTTTCTGCTTGGTGGTTCAATTATGGCTCGGCTGGAGTCGTTGGATTCGTAAGAACTCGGGGACCTACAAACAACTATCAAGGGTGAGAAAATAAAGGCTGGAAACAAGAATAATTTTAGAAAAGGCAGCAAGGGCATGTTGGAAGAAAAGGCTTGGTAGGTTGGTCGGCTAGGGTTTCTTCGGGCAGCACTTCGACAGGACTTCAGGCTCACACAAGATCCCTTAATGCACACAGCAGGGAGGCACGCAGCAATTGGAGAATCAAGAGTATTTCATATATCAAAAATGTTAAAGTTTTCATACAAGGGGTCCCTTATATAGAGTCATGAGACTTAGGGTCCAAGCAAAAGAAAATAAGGAAAATAATGGATGACCACTTTCTTCCTAAAGTATGGGACTAAATACATGGATGAAAATACTCTCCCACTTTCTTTCTAAAGTGTGGGGGCTGAATACATGGAGGAAAACACTTTCATGCCCTACAAAACCCCTCCGAACAAGGTAGGTAGTGACATCCAAAAGGGGGGGGGGGGGGGGCACTTCTTTCCTAAGCAAGTTAGCATGAATCAGGGGATTCATGTTTATCTATTTTGACTTTCCTTCTTATCATGCTGGTGTGTGGAGTTGGTGTGCTTGGGGTGTGCTGGCGTGTGGTCATCAACTTCTTATTCATGGGCCAACTTCATGATCCTCCAAGTAATCCTAGGTGGCGAAATCCAGGGTATGACTGGGCTCCATGTGGCTGCTTAGGTGGCATGCTGACTGATGTCCTTCACATGCTTAAGTCTTCTTTGACTGGGCTTTACTCAAACAGACTCAATATAACTGGACATGATTACAAGATTCGGAATATGATTAGCTCAACATTAGCTGACTTGACCGACTTATCCAAAACCCTAATGGTATGGATCAAATGCTACATACAGAACTCAGAAAGAAAACTAGCTCAATATGAGCTGACTAGTACAGGACTCAAATAATAAAAGATAACTCAAATAGGCTAAGTCCTTATTACAAATGGACTCAATCACCACTAGGTAATCCACAGAGGGTTTAGAAACCTCTATCTTATTCTGGTGTCTCTGGTGTCCTTAGCACAGTACTTTGTCTTGTTGTGACCATTGGATGGCCTCAGCAGGGGAGGTCGGTGCAGGTAGCGCTCGCCATCAATCACCATAAGGGTCTTTGTCCTCAGGGCCAAGAGAGATGTGTATCTCTCTTCTGGGATGGGTCCACTCTTTGGCTTCAACCCTTGATGGAAGTTTGGGGTGGTTGACCCAGGCTTCTGCACCCTGGGCGTCTCCCCTGGGGGTTGCTTTTTCAGTGGCTTCCCATCCATCTCCCTCCTCATACGGTCTGCCTCCTCAATGCGGATGTACTTGTGAATGCGAAGGAGGATATTAGAGTACGTCTTTGATGGATTCTTGTCCAGGGAGTAGGTCAAGCGGGAAGTCCTGAGCCCCCTCTTCAGTGCCATCATGGCAACCGGCTCATCCAGATTATAGATCTCTAGTGCGACAACTTTGAAATCGGTCACATAGTCCAGCAAAGGCTCGTGATCCTGTTTCCTAATGGAGAAGAGGCTGTTTGCTTCTTGAGGCACCTTCCAATAGGTGTTGAAGTGGGCTACGAACTTCCTTTCCACCTGCACGAAGGAGTCGATGCTTCTAGCTCAAGGCGGGCGAACCAGACCTGAGCTGCCTTCCGGAGAGTGGCTGGAAAGGCGATACATAGGAGGGCGTCGCTCACCCCTTGGACTATAATGAGAGCCTTGTAGCTTTCAAGGTGGTCCAAGGGGTCGATGATCTTATCGTAGGGATCCACCTGTGGCATGCAGAACCGACTTGGAATCAGTTCCTCTTGGATTTCTCGGGAGAAAGGGGGACAGGCATTGTAGCTCGCAGGCTCATGAGAAGAGCCCTGCAAATTTGGAAACTAACGGGATAGCTCTGCTAGCTTGCGCTCCTACTCCTGATGGCCTCGTCGATGGAGCTCTCTGCTGAGGCTGAGAGGGAGGTGAAGATGACAGTTGAGGGTGGTCATGATGGGGGGCCTTGTCTCTATGACCTTGATGGTGCTTAATAATAGCCTGCTCGAGGGCCGGAGACCGGCTCTCCTGGATGATTGACCCGATCCACCATCTCTTTGTCGGGGTCCAATGGCTTCCCCGGGGATCTGTGTGGCTCGCGGTAGTGAAGGCCTTCCTTGGAAGGACTGCAGGCTGTCACGAGATGAGATGGCTTGGGCCGTAGGAGTCCCTAGTTACTAGTGAGTGGACAGGGATCGGTGTTGATGCTGCGGCTGTTGCACTGCTGCAGTCAAGAGCTGCATCTATTGGGGAGCGCTGCTAAATGGGCATCCACCGAAGGAAGTGGTGGTGAAGTGGGGGGCTCCCCCTCTAAACTATGCAGAACCCTACGGGAGGGGGGATCTCCCGCACGACTGGTGGAGACCTCCCGCACTCATGTCATCACCATACTTCAAGTGGGTCACACAAAAAGGAAAGAAAATGGGGGGTCAAACTGTGTCCGGTCCCCTCTTCCTGGCATGCCAATCTGTTGCTGCCTACACCATCGTGGCATGTAGCTGGAGCCAACCTCGGATGCAGACCTCATCGCATGGGAGCCTGCACGCATGCCCGGACCTGCAAAACACAGGAGACCCAGGCCGGGGATCCTAGTGGAGGCACTCTGATGATCAAGGCTATGACGATCTAGGAGAACAGATCCTTCCCTGTGGGCCCCTTGCTGGGACTCCATACTCGGAGGAGGAGATTTAATTTGAAATAAAGGGAATGGAGCTGGGGTAAGAGCAGTTGAGGAGAACTCGAGCTTTGTGGCTATGTCCATCAAGACCCTTTCGATGAGTCTTCGGTAGCCCAAAGTGCTCATTATCGTTGTTGCACTCCTATGTGTTGTCCTCTCCACCTAGCGAAGGAGCTCGAAGAGAGCGGGAGCTCGACTTTGGCCGAGGTGGGCTCGACCTCGAGGGAGCCACCCGGTAAAGGAGCTCGAGGAGAGCAGGAGCTCAACTTCGGTTGAGGTGGGCTTGACCCCGAGGGGGCCACCCGATGAAAGAGCTCAAAAAGAGCGGGAGCTCGATTTCGGTCGAGGTGGGCTCGACCCCGAGGGAGCTACCCGGCGAAAGAGCTTGAGGAGAGCAGGAGCTTGACTTCAGCCAAGGTGGGCTCGACCTCGAGGGAGCCACCCAATGAAGGAGCTCGACTCTGGCCAGCATGCCTCGACCTCCAAGGAGTCACTTGGCGAAGGGTTTGACGTGGTAGCATGTGGCATTGGGCCATATCTGATAGGGACTCCACGTTAGCGATCTTGCCACATCAGATACTAACACCTTTTAAGTATTTAAGAAGTTTGTGTAGGGCATTACTAATGGACAATCATCAACCCTTTGTTTCTCAAGACCATTGGAATGAATCCATGTATTCAATAAAAAAGTTTCATATATTTTTCAATTATTTGAGAGCTCTAAGTAAATTCAATTGTATATTCATGAAAAAGGGGCCAAATCAATGTAGTTTTAAGTGTAAATTGATGCAGAACGAAAGCTCTGATACCAAAAATAATGCAGAACAAAAATATGGAATGCAGAAGCAAATTAAAATTAATGTATTTATTTATTATTTATTTTATATATATTTTCAGAAGTCGGCTTTGACTCAAAGGAAAGTTAAACTAAATTGAAAAAAACTATATAATAATTGAAAGCACAATTCAAAGAAACTAGATTATCAGAGTAGTTCAGAAGTAAAGGATCGTTGGGGGTTGAGAAACTCCCAGACCTAGGGTTTCGTTCTGAACTTTCAACAGGACAGAAATAAAGAGAAGGGAAGGGTTATGTACTAGGCAGTGATCTTCACAGAGTTTGGTGGAAGGACTCTCTCGAGCAAATTGTTGGATCCTCGAATTCGGATATCTTCGCAATGGATCCTCCAATACTGGTCCTTTGGCAGAGTTGGCTTCTACTGAACTCAGGATCTGGGAAAGAAGAAGAACAAGTTAAGGAACCAGATACTCAAAGGGAGGATTTACCAAATAAGAAGAACTTGAAAAATTGATGTTGCTGAAATCCTGATTCTCCTGGATGCTGATCTGGCTTCCTCTGGGATTTGCTCTGTATTCCAAGTAGCCGATCTGGACCTGGATGCTGGTGGTAGGCCTCTACTTGGAAGGGAGGGGCCGTTTGGATGATTGGTGGAGTGAAGAAGATGATGGGCGACTAGGGTTTGGAATTGAAGTGGCTAACCTAGGGTTTTGGTAGGGTTTTGGGCTTGGAGATCTCACACCTCCTCAAGGTTCCTAGGGAACCCGGATTTACTCCCTCACGGAGCTTAACGCCTGAATACAAGTGCGAAAGAGAGAAACACAAAGTTGCTCACACAGAAATTGATTTCATTCATCATTAAATTCAAGAGTTACATAGAGTTGAATATATAGACATAACAAAGAAATAAAATTTTATACATTTTTCATGTGAGACTAATAGGACTAACCCATACTTTAGGCATCAAATTCTCTTCCCAAGACTCCTTCCATGAGTGGGCAGCCCAAAAACTCCAAGAAAACTTGAAAATCAGCTCCAAATGGCAGGTTATGGGGGTGTCTCCTAGTATCTCTCCATGAATCAAGGATTTTCCCTTCATGGTTTGGCTCATTTGGACACCTCCTAGTCTTGCTCCACAAGTTTAGGCTTCTTCCTTTCATGGCTTTGGCACTTTTGGAAACTTTTGGGAACCTCCTTGAATTCCTCCCCAAGACATGCTCTCTTTCCTTTTATAACTTTGATTTTTATGGAACATTGTGGGGCACCTCCTTGATCCTCTCTTCAAGAAAAATTCTGGCCATCCTGGCTTGGATTTATCTGGAAAAAAATTGACTCCTCCTTGGATTGAGGTATCTTGATGGATATCTCCCCCAAGTGGTGCAAGAAAAAAAAGGAACTTACTTCTTGTGGTGTAGAGACCAAAGACACTGGATGGAGATGTGGCGCCTCCTGCACTCTGGCATGTGGCTGGGAGTGTGGCGCCCACTTGCTTGGGCCTGGGAGAAAAAATGTGGCACCCTGGACCTTGACTTGACTGAAAAAAAAGTGGCACCAACCTGGAGAAGACCTAGACCACTACCAGGACTTGTACTAAGTCAACATGACTCAACAAAATTTAAATTTCAGGGAAATACAGACTCAAGACTAAAATTGAGTTGACCAAGTCAACCCTTATTACAAAACCAGAAAATCCTAATTCTTCGGGCAAGGTCAATCAGAGATCCAGATGGAGCCCTGAAGTATTCTTTTGAGTCTGGTGCCCGCACCAATTCTCCCGGGGTGGGAGGAACTCGACCCTGTTGAGTGTGGATCTAGCTGGCTCTGGTATCTCTCCAAGAGGTCTGGATCCAATTCTTGTAATTCTTCTCGGGAGATCCAAGAATCATCAGAATCTAGCCTTCCTTGCCAGCGGACCAGGTATCTTTGGTATCCTCGATTACGAGTAGAGATAACCTGATCATCCAGGATCTTTTCAATCTACTCTTTCCTCACAGGCCAGTTTGTTAGTGGACACACAGGGTCGGGATCACTCTCAATAACAGGATTAGGTTTCAAAGGCTTACTAGGAATCACAGCTGGCTCCCTATACTCTACTAAGTCTGTAATGTTGAAAGTAGAGCTATTGCCTAGTTCTGGAGGCAGCTCGAGCACATAGGCATTGGATCCTACTCTCTTCACTACTCTAAATGGTCCAGCTCGTTTAGCATGTAACTTTCTAATGGTTTCAGGAAAAAACTGCTCAGGCCTTAACCTAATCATTACATAGTCTCTCTCACCAAAAGTTTTGACTTGCCTTTTAGAATCAGTCAACTTCTTATAAGTTTCATTACTTAAAGTTATTTTGGCATGAATTTCTTTATGCAAGTCCTTTACATGCTATGCAAGTGCATCAAGAGACTTGTGTGTATGGGCTAATAGTGAAATCAGATCAAGTGGTGTGTGAGGCTTGTATCCATGAACAATTTCAAAGGGACTCTAGCCTATAGACCTATTGATCGAAACATTGAATGCAATTTCAGCCCTGGACAAAATACAAATCCCAATTCCTGGTGCTCTCAATCAAACCAAAATCTGAGCCAAAGCCTAGTAAAGGGTCAAGAAAAGCTAAACTAGACTGACGACGCATTCCTAAAGAATGGACTTTTTTCCAAAGGAGCCCTAGGTCTAAACCTAACAAACTAAGGCTCTCTAGGTTTGACCTTGGGTCGGAGGAGGGCATGCAGAGCATGAAAACTTATTATGGATGCCTAGTAGGTGCCATAAGGTCTTCCAGAAGTAGGTGGCAAACCTAATAGGTTCTAAGGAGTTTTGCAACCTAGAGATCTCAGTAAAGTGTAATCCCATAACTCTAGAAACATGAGAAGATTCAGGGAAGGGTAGGAAATAAGAATCAGAGTTTTGAGGTGGCTTATCGGAAACTAGAAACAAACTTTGGTTATTCAGGACGACCTTAAAATGAGGACATTGTTCTATAGGTGCACTCATCCAAACCTCATGATTTGCTCTATGAGGGTCTACAAGTGCAAGTTCTAGGATAGGCTGGGTGCTCCTAGAAGGTGGAAGGTTATCAAGAATGTCTTTGGAATGTTTATCTAAAACGTCCTCTAAGCTACTGTCTTTTTCTTGTTCTTGGACCTTTTCAATGGGCAATTCTTGTGAACCCCTTCCTTCTTCACACTTCTCTACTAGATTTGACTCAGGGGTGTCTTCTTTGGATTCCTCAATGAGTTCAGGGGTATTCTCACTTAAACTTTCATTTGGTGTAATTTCCACTTCCTGAACTTCCTCAAAAGGGTCTTCTCTTAGGGTTAGCTCCTGAATTCCTTGAGTGGCAGGGGTCCCCTTAATAACCCCATTAGGTAGGAGTTGGTTAATTGAATTATCGGGAGAGATATCCTCAAATTCTTCTTCTTCATATTCATCTATCAAACTTATGTCAGGCTCATATATTTCTTCCTCAATCTCACTGAAAGGTTCTAATCTATTCTCCTTTGATTCCTCTTTAAGTACGGCTCTGGTCGGGTCAACTAATTTTGGGATGGCCATGCCTAACTCCTTCTCAGTGTTATCCTTCTGGTCAAGAGGTGACACAAGTGGGAATTGACAAACAAAAGTTTGGTTCACTACGGATGTCGGATCAATCGGAACTTGACTCAAGTTGATAGAGGTTGGCTTTAAGTCCAAAGTACTTGATTGGTTATATCTTAAAGACCACTCATAGTCTTGGGCTTCTTGGTACGCTCGGTCTAACTTATTGGTCTTTTCAAGGCATAGCTTCCTATAAATGTCTGTGTGTAACCCAACCCTAAACCTCGATGTGATCTGAGCTTCGGTCTCAATGGTATTTCATTTCATGTCATACCACTGGAAGTCCTCGATATATTTAGACACAGGCCTATTACCTTGTCGCAATTGGTACCATTGGTCTAAAAGTCTTTTCTCATAGGATCTACTTAGGTACCTATCTCTCAACTTACTTCTCATATCTCTCCAAGTATATATTTCCTCTTTTCTTTGATAACACTCACGCTCAATAGCATACCAATGCGACCTAGCATGTTTGGTGAACTTGGTTTTGGCCAACCTAACTTGTCCTAATTCCGATATGTTAGTGCACTCAAAATACCGATCCATTTGTTCTTCCCACTTAATATATGTCTCTTGTCTTCCATCAAAAGTGGGTGCATAAGGTTCGGTGTTCCTAATGGGTCCCTTCTCTGAGTCAACCAAGTATGGGTATAGGCTCCTAGGGCTAGACTCAGGGGCAAGATCATGGTCATAGGCTCTTAGATCAAACCTCCAATGATTAGGTTCAGGATCCTTGTATAAAGGTCTCCCAGGCTCTGGGTGTGGGAGAGGTTGGGGTCTACCAAATTCTGAGTCAGGGGTCCAATTTTGGTGCCTGGGCTCCTCAAGTACCTGGGATCGGTCTCTAAACTGGGCAACATATCAGTCATATCCTGACTCAATTTGGTCATATTTTCGGTAAGAGTTCTAATCATGGCCTCTAAATCAGGTTGGGTTTGACCAGGTTGGGAGGGTACTCCGTTCCTGGTGGACATGATGATGCAAGCAAGCACACAGAATGTGACTAGACTAAAGCGACTACTGTTTAACTAGACCTAGAGCCCAAACTAGATGCCCAATCAGAGTGGCAAGCTAGCCTGTAGTAACTCGGGACTCAACCATGTAGGTGTAAGGGGAGTGTTAGGTCCCTAATTGCCAATCCTAGACACCAATCAGTGATTGGCCAGGTAGGCGGACCAGCACACAAGCCCTTCGGGACGTAGTCCCTGAATCACCGTTCTAGACACTGAGTAAAAAGCACACACAGAGTAACCAGACAAACTGACTAAACCCTAGGCTAGACCTGACCAGTTGGTGTTCCTAGCCCACTAGGGCAAATTAAGTCTAATAAATTTTAAAATTAGGCTTAGGATCGAATTAATGGGTGGTTGTTTTGGGCTAAGGAGAGGTTATCAACTCCTCCCCTTATCTTAGATGCTCAATTGCCCTTAAGATGAATTAGGAGGTGATCACTTAAAAAAAAATTGAATTGTAGAAACAAAGAAACAGAATTGCTGTAATTTAACTCTCAGAAATTTCACAGAAACCAATAAATTACAGTAAAATTATGTAAAATAGTTTCAATTATATGGTTCCAGGAAAATAAAAATCATGCAATTTGGAGTTACCTGCAATGAGAAACAATTCCTGCAACAGGGTAGTTACAGACTGAAAATAGAATGCTTCCCCCGTTTACAATTCCTGCTACAAAGTTGTAACCCAGCGGATCCCCTACACGCCCTAGGAACATCCCATGGAATGGGAAGAGGAGGCTTGCACCTCGCTTCGTTCCTAGGACCAGACGTCCTGGGGAGTCTACTTCGAGCAGACAAAGTAAAAAAGAGAGACATTCAAAACATGCAAGCAAGTCAGAAATCCTAGACAGGGCTCTGATACCAAAAATGATGCAAAACGAAAACTCTGATACCAAAAATAATGCAGAACAAAAATGTGGAATGCGGAAGCAAATTAAAATTGATGTCTTGGCTCCTAATGGCTAGATTTTCGTGTCTAATGGCTAGAAACTGATTTTGAGGCCTTAGAAAGATATTTATATGATTCAAATCAAATCAAAACATATGGAAATAAAAAAAGAATAACCAAGAGAGAAGAAAAGAGAGCATTTACTCTTATTTATTGAGTTCAACTACTTCCAAGCAAAAAGAAGCCTTCAAATATTCAAAAGCTTTCAAGAGCATTCAAGATCAATCCTTCTTGAGCAATTAAAGAGGCTTCATCAAGTTGAAAGCATTACAACAACGAGCTTCAAAGAGATACCTACTTTTTATTAAAAAGCTTTCATTATTTCTTTACTTCAAACTATATTTGTTGTAAGGGTTCTTGGTTAGCCTATTGCAAAACCAAGGAAGGTTATTGGTGAGCCTTTGAAAATCAATTAGGTTCTTGGTTAGCCCACAAAACCAAGGGAGGTTGGTCATGAGTCTTAAAACCATTTAGGTTCTTGGTTAATCCATAAAACCAAGTGAGGTTTTGACTTATGAGCCTTGTGAAAACAAGTCGATTTTGATTAGTGAGCCCAAAAAATTAATCGACTGTAATCGGTTGAGATTATAGTGAATTTCTAAGGAGATCTTAGGGAGTGGATGTAGGTGCTTTAGATAGTATCGAACCACTATACTTCCTTGTGTTTGTGATTGATTGTCTCTCCTATTTGCTCTTACTTTTATTGCTTTGTATTTCCGCTGTATACTTACTTAAGAGCACTTCATTTGTATTCATATTACTTAATTTAATTATTGGATTGGATCACACATTCTTGCATTCCATCAAATAATTTTTAGAGACCCAATTCATCCCCCTCTTGGGTTGCTTATTGGGCATCAAGTGGTATCAGAGCCCTATTCTCAGTTTATAGGTCTAACCACCTTGAGTAAAGATCTATGGCAACCCTTATTGGTACTAGTGTAGTTGAGGGATGTTGCCGTCAAGACCATCATGGCCCATAGCTGCTGCTAGTGCCGGAGTGCGCTTCCTTCGCTGCCTGTCGGTCCTCTACTCCTGTACCTGTGAAACAGGGGTTAGTGACCCAGGCCGGGGTTTCCAGCGGGGGCACTCCGATGATCAAGTTAGTGATGATCCACGGGGATAGATCCTCCTGGTTGGGCCCCTCTTGATGGACTCCACACTAGGAGGAGTGAAAGATGTGAGTGAAAGCAAAAATGTAGCACCGGGAAAATGATAGCGGGGATAGAGGGGTTCCCTATTCCTCCGCTTCTCCTTATTTTCCTTGTTTTCCTTCAGCTGTGGTGTTGGTGATGGCGCTTTGCCCTCTTGGTCGAGCTTGCGCTTGTGTTGGTGGTGGACTGTTGTTGTTTTTTGTTACTGTTATTTTTTGCTATTACCTCTCCCCCTTTTGGGGGTGTTGACTATTCTTTGTAGTTGAAGATTAGCCGTTTGGCGCTTACCTCGGGATCCTCACTGGGTTGGCAAGCGCGTGCGGCAGGGTTCTGTGCCGTGGACGAGACGCCTTTCCTGACAGGTGGTAGGGGAAGCTTCCATTCATTCTGACATCCTCTCTGGTCGTCCCATTCCCGGAAGCTTGACAAAGCCTCGATCTAAGGGTCGCCGCCCTATGGGTTCGTGCTTTCTGGCTGGCCCAGCCTCCTGGAAGTACGGCCGGACAGGTAGTATGGTGGCATGGGGGGCACCGTTCCATGGTCCTCGGGTGACTCGTCGGTGTCCCGGGATGGCAGGGCTTGCTCTAGGCTGGATGCTCCAAGCTCATGCGGTCACCTTGATGGAGAGTGCGGGCCCGGTCTAGAGGGTGCACCTCGGAGAGGCTCCATATTGGCGGGTGAGCATTGAGCTCGACCTCGACCATGGGGCTCTAACCTCCGAGGGTCTCGTTCTGGAGGGTGGAGGACAGACTCGGTCTAGAGGGTGCGCGCTCGAAGAGGCTCCATATTGGCAGGTGAGAGCTGAGCTCGACCTCAACCACAGGGCTCTAACCTCCAAGGGTCTTGCTCTGGAGGGCAGAGGACAGACCCGGTCTAGAGGGCACGTGCTTGGAGAGGCTCCACATTGGCGGGTGAGCGCTGAGCTCGACCTTGACCATAGTGCTCTAACCTCCGAGGGTCTCGCTCTGGAGGGCGGAGGATGGACCCAGTCCAGAGGGCGCGCGCTCAGAGAGGCTCCACATTGGCAGTGAGAGCTGAGCTCGACCTCGACCACAGGGCTCTAACCTCTGAGGGTCTTGCTTTGGAGGGCGAAGGACGGACCCGGTCTAGAGGGCGCGCGCTCGGAGAGGCTCCACATTAGTGGGTGAGCGCTGAGCTCGACCTCGACCACGGGGCTCTAGCCTCCGAGGGTCTCACTCTAGAGGGTGGAGGACGGCTCTGGCCTAGGCATCCCGAGCTCGCGGGCATGACCTGGTGGAGGATAGAGCTCGGCTTGTTACCTTGAGGAGCTCAGCTTATCTCAACAGAGTGGTCCGGGCTGAGGTGTTGCCTTCGTGTCCGACGTGGCGGTCTCTTTTAATGTGGTGCCTGCCAGCTACCCATGTCAGTGGTCTCGCCACATCATTTGCCCCTCACTCTCGAGGCTCGTTAGTGTACGACGCTCGGGGCGAAGGGAGTAATTGCAGTGCTGACATGGAAAGGCAGAAATTTGGTGCAATGATAGCCGCGGTCACCTGCACTTCAAGGAGTGGCCCCGCTGGCCAGTGCGGGGGTGCCACGTGGCCACGTCCGAGGAGTAGTTAATGCTAGCACAAAATTCTGAGTGGCTGGGACTCCTTTTTCATCGATGGGCAGCACGTGATGTAGATCTGTTGGCGAGGGGGTCATAACAGTGCGGATTTGGCAGGCCCTTTCGAAGTGAAAAGAAAAAATTTCTTACTCAAAATTTCCTTTCTTTCAAATCCTTCACGCTCATCGCAGTGCCCAAACTTTTCCTTCTTCGCGATCTGCATCCGCTCTTCTCTTCTCTAGGGGACCAGACTGGCTTTGTTCTTCTCCCTTCTTTCCTTTTGGGATAGGCTTCTTCTTTCTAGGGTAGGCTTCTTCCTTCTTAGGTCATCTTTGCAGCATGTCTTGTCCTGATCCTTCCACTCGTAGGGTAGTGCTCTCCTCCTCCGATGAGGAATCGGAGGGGGCACAGTTTAGGATTAGTAGGAGACCGGCTCTTCCTGCCCCCCCTGTATCCGTTGGGGAGCCGGAGGCTGTTCCTTCTTGTCCTACTTGTCCTCTCCTTCTGCTCGAATCAGCTCCTGAGTCTGTCCGGTCAACAGGTCCGAGCGGGGTGCTTCGATGATTTTTGTCACGAAGCTGGGGGCCATCCGGGATGCCTATGGCATCCCATCTTCTGTTCAACTCATGATCCCCCGCCCCAGGGAGTGGGTCACTTCCAGTGGCCCGGGGCATCTCGCCTTCTATGAGGGGACCTTCTCCGGGCATCTTCGATTCTCCTTTCATCCCTTCTTCTTATCTATCCTGAATAACTATCGCTTGGTCCCCGTCCAGTTTGTGCCGAATGCCATCAGGATCATCTTCTCCTTCATCGTTCTCTGCCATGTCCACAGGTTCGTTGCCCGATTTTCCTTATTTAGGGCATTCTTCACCCTGAAATGCCACCTGATGGAAGACGGGTGGTGGTCTTTGTCTTCTTGCCCGAAGGGCATCAAATTCGAGCTCCCCTCTTCCATCAAGGGATGGAAGAGCAAATTTTTTTTGCAGATGTTGAGGGGGTCGACTGGGCCTGGAGTGAGCCGGATTGGTCCCCCAATTGGATCTTTGCGATTGTCGCAGATGATCAAGATGATTATGAGCAGCTTCGTACCACCCAGATCCCCTCTCTGGAGGTCCTGTTGTTGGAGCAGAACCTTCTCGACGCCAAGGTTGACTCATTGACGAGGCCGGGTGAGTTCAGCTCTTTCCGAGGAGGGAGGCCGAAGGACGGACGAGGCCGCAGGCTGGAGTCCCTATTCTGGAGCCTGAGGCGACCGTCCGGATTGACACTGCTGCTACCATCGCACCGCCCTGCCCTCCGGACCCTAAGGTGACTAGGGCCGAAGAAGGAGAGACTCGGGCTGGGGCTCTTCCTGCGACGGGGGCTCCGACTGCGACGGCGCTGGATCCTCGACCGATTCCTGAGGGTCCCACTGTCAGAGGGATGGGTGCACCTGCTCCCCAGGAGAGCAGGAGAGATGAGGTGAGGCGCCGCCTTTCGTTCAATTTGGGACCGGAGAGCTCCTTGGCCGACAACCGCATCCTGGCTGGTCGCATGATGGATTTCTCCATCCAGCCATGTGATCGGGAGGAGATGGATGGTCTACCGGTTGGAGCTGTGATCGGTAGCATCTTCCTCCATCTCTACATGGTAGGCAACCTCATCCTCTTTCTCTCTCCTCCCCCCCTTTTTTTTTTGACTTCCCATGTGATGTAGATGGGTGTCGAGGTTCTCTTCATTAAGAGCTGCTGCCAAAATTGGGAGTGAGCTGAGCTGCAACAGGCGACCGAAATCGTGTCGTTGAAGGTTGACCTGAAGGAGAAGGCCAACTCCGAGGGGGTGCTTGACCGGCGGGTCAAGGACCTTGAGAGGCAGCTCACCGATTTTGAGGGGTGAGTGTAGGAGTTCCAGGAGAGCCTCGACCGCGAGCTGGGGCAGTCAAGGAAGAAGTCCGAGGACCTCGCTGATGCTGAGCAGTGGTTGGGCGTGTTTGACACCGAGGCAGCCCAACAGAAGGGGATCGCCCAGTCCCTCCAGGCCCGGCTGGCGATGGAGGAGGAGAAGTCGGTCGTGGCCTAGAGGGTAGCCGAGGAGGCCGCCAGGTCGGTTGTGGATGCTAGGCACGAGGTGGCCGCAACGAAGAAGGAAGTTGGGGAGGCTATTGAAAGGTATAGGGCCTTGGAGGAGTTCCTCGCTGAGATCCAACAGACGACGTCGGACTCCTTCAAGGGCTTCATGTACCTGTGCCACCTGGTCGAGGAGTTCATCTCGGTCAAAGGTCGCAGCCACCTTGACTATCCTGGTACTTCAGACCAGGCGGCGGGCATTGAGGAGGCCATGCCACCTGAGCCCGAAGTCGTGCGGCCAGAAGCCCTTGCCAATGGAGACTCCTAGCCTGGCGATCCAGCTAGCAAGTAGTTATTTCTCACTTTCTTTATGCCTTGTTCTTTTTCTGTACTTAGCAGGGCCACCCAGCATGTCGGGGGCCCACAGGATGCTTGTAATTGACACTTAATCAATAAAGTGTAAATTTTCTTGCAACCATTTTTCTTGTCCGGCTCTTCCTCTCTTTCACTCCCCCTTCTCCTCTTTCTGTCTTTTTGATGTATGGGGAGATCAGAGAGGGGGCCTCACCTTGCATGGGGTTGAGTTGTTAGACTTTGACACCAGCAAGCTAGGCACAAGTTGATGGCACTCGAAGGCTACTGGGCTCGGAGGTCTCTTGGCTGGAGATCTGAGCTCCGGTCTTGAGCTGGCATCCTGGAGCTGGGCTCGGGGACGTGGATGGTTGAGAGCTGCGTGGCTCGAAGGTCTCTTGGCCGGAGATCTGAGCTCCGTTCTTGAGCTGGCATCCTGGAGCTGGGCTCGGGGATGTGATGGTTGAGAGCTGCTTGGTTCGAAGGTCTCTTGGTCGGAGATTTGATCTCCGGTCTTGAGCTTGAAAAGTGGTATCTTCGATGCTGTGTTTCCCTCTCGTTCTCTTTCTTTCCTTCCCCTCTCTTCTTTTCTTTCTTTTTTCTTTCTTTCTTTCTCTTTTTTTTTTTTTAGAGTGGGGAGATCAGAGATGAGGGTGCTTGCCGTGTTTCCCTCTTGTTCTCTTTCTTTCCTTCCCCTCTCTTTTTTCCTTTTCTTCTTTTCTTTTTTTTTTTTAGAGTGGGGAGATCAGAGATGAGGGCGCTTGCAGTGCCCCCCCTTTGTTCTCTTTCTTTCCTTCCCTCTCATCTTCTTTTCGAGTGGGGAGATCAGAGAAGGGGGTTACCGGTCTTGATTGCCTTGGAGCTAGGCTTGAGGCCTTCCTGGATGTGGAGCTAGGCTTGGGCCCAGGGGTTGCCTGAGGTCTTGGCTTAGGTCTTTGGCACCTTGGAGCTAGGCTCAAGGCACTGATGGGAGCTACGTGGCCCCATGATCTCTTGGCATCCCAGAGCTGGGCTCAGAGATGTTTGAGATTGAGAGCGGCTTGGCTCAATGACCTCTTGGCCGGAGATCTGAGCTCTGGTCTTGGATCAGCATCCTGGAGCTAGGCTCGGGGACGTCATTGATTGAGAGCAATGTGGCTCCATGATTCCTTGGCCGGAGATCTGAGCTCCGGTCTTGGATCAGCATCCTGGAGCTACGCTCGGGGATGTCGTTGACTGAGAGCGGCATGGCTCCATGATTCCTTGGCCGGAGATCTGAGCTCCAGTCTTGGATCAGCATCCTGGAGCTGGGCTCGGGGATGTCATTGGAATTTTCCTGCAAGATAGATAAACACTTGTGCAAGGAAAAAACCGTTATTATTATCATTGCTGGGAAACCTTACATTATTGATAGTATTTCTGCAAGTTGTAGGCATTCCACATTCTGGGGAACCTGACACCGTTGAGATCTTCGAGGTTGTAGGCCTCTTGTGAGAGGGCTTCAGCTACTTTGTAGGGGCCCTCCCAGTTCGGGGAGAGCTTGCTGCACTCCCTTGGCTGGGACGCCTCCGCCTGCCGCAGCACCAGGTCCCGGGCTTGAAAGCTTTTGTCTAGATGCGGGCGTTGTAGTACCGGGCCACTCTTTGCCGGTAGGCCACCATCCGTAGGCAGGCTTTGTCCCTTGCTTCTTCAAGAAGGTCCAGGTTGAGCAGGAGGTGCATCGAGCTCCGTGCTTCATCGTACTACTGCACTCGCAGCGTGGGCACGCCGAGCTCGACGGGGATGACCTCTTCGGCGTCGAAGACGAGGCTGAAGGGCATTTCGTTGGTTGCTGTCCTGGGCTTTGTGTGGTAGGCCCACAAGATGCTCGGGAGTTCTTCTGCCCACATGCCCTTAGCTTGGTCTAGCCTAGTCCGGAGTCCTTGAAGGATGGTCCGGTTGGTCACCTTGGCTTCCCCGTTCATTTGGGGGTGGGCCACCAAGGTGAACCGGTGTTGGATGCCGTGCACTGCACATAATCCTTCGAACTCATGGTTGTCAAACTATCACCCATTGTCAGTGATGACACAATAGGGGAGCCCGAAGTGGCAGATGATTGACTTCCAGAAGAACTAGCGGACATTGGCTTCCACGATCCGAGCTAGCGGCTCTGCCTCGACCCACTTGGTGAAGTAGTTGATCGCCACCAGTAGGAACTTTCACTACCCTGATGCTGGGGGGAACGGTCCCAAGATGTCCATTCCCTACTAGGCAAAGGGCCAAGGGGCTGAGAGCTGGGAGATCGGTGCTGCCGACTGACGATGTATGTTGGTATGGCACTAGCATTTGTCACACCTTTTGACGAAGTCGATGGTGTCCTCCCTCATGGTCTCCCAAAAGTATCCCTGGTGGAGGGCTTTGTAAGCCAGTGTCCTCCCTCCCACATGGTTCCCGCAGAGGCCTTCGTGTATCTCTTGGAGCACAAAGGTCGCCTCGGCGGGCCTGAGGCATCTCAGGAACGGGTAGGAGTAAGATCGGCGATAGAGTTGGCCCTCCATCAGGATGAACTGGGGGGGTTTCTTCTTGACGAGGGTGGCTTCTGTGTGGTCTTCTGGCAGGGTACCATCAGTGATGTACCGGATATACTTGTCCATCCAGCTCGGCTTGGGGCCGACTTGATGCACCTCCGACAGGCTCTCATAGCTGGGACTTTCAAGGTGCTTGATGTAGGCGCATCCCAGAGACGAGTCCGGCAACGTCGCAAGCCTAGACAGTGCATCCGTGCGTGCATTCTCCCCTCGGGGGATGTGAAAGATGCTGAAGCGTTGGAGGCCTGCCGTGCTTGCGCGGACCTGCTCCAAGTACTTCATCATCTAGGCATCCCTCACTTTATATTCTCCGGAAACTTGTCCGACGACCAGTTGGGAGTCGGTGAAGACTTTCAAGACCTGCACACCCAGCTCGCAGGAAACCCTGAGGCCCGTGAGGAGTGCCTCGTACTCCACCTGGTTGTCGATTGCGGCAAACTTGAAGCGGAGGGCGCATTCCGCCACGACCCCATCACAGTTGGTTAGGATGAGGCCTGCTCCGCTCCCGCTAAAATTGGATGCTCCATCTACGTGGAGTATCCAGGGCTCTTCTCCTGGCCCGGGCTCCGTTGTTGTCTGCTCTGGCTCCTCGGCAAACCTGGTGTACTTGACCACGAAGTCGGCTAAGACTTGGGCCTTTTGTGACGACCTCGGTCGGTACGCTATGTCAAATTCACTAAGCATTAGGGACCACTTGGCCAACCTCCCAGATATCTCAGGTCGGGTGAGGATAGTCCTCAGTGGCTGGTCCGTCATGACAACTATTGGGTGTGCTTGGAAATAGGGCCTAAGGTGCTTAGCAGACATTATTAGTGCAAAAATGAGTTTCTCAGAGCGAGTATACCTGATCTCTGCATCGCAAAGGATTTTGCTGGTGTAGTACACCGGCTTCTGAGATTTGTCCTCATCTGTGCGGATGAGAACTGAGCTGGCAACTCCCGGTGTCATCGCTAGGTACAGCAGGAGCTCCTCTCCCTCCTCCGACCTGGAGAGCAATGGAGGGGAGGTGAGGAAGTTCTTCAGCTCCTCGAAGGTTGTCCTGCACTCCTCGGTCCAGGTGAAGTCGTGCATCTTGCACAGCACCTTGAAATATGGCAGGCAACGATCAGCCGACCTCGAGATGAATCTACTGAGGGCAGCGACTCGTCCCGTCAGGCATTGGACCTGCTTCTTGGAGGTCAGGTGTTCCATGTCGATGATGGCCTGCACCTTCTTCGGGTTCGCTTCGATGCCCCTCTAGGTGACCATGAAGCCGAGAAATTTTACGGTTGCCACCCCAAAGGCGCACTTCGCCGGGTTCAGCTTCATCTGATATTATCGCAGGTTGTGGAAGGACTCGACGAGGTCAGCCACATGGCTCGAGTCCGGCCTGCTCATGACGAGCATGTCATCCACATACACTTGCATGTTACGGCCAATCTGGTCTTTGAAGACCCTACTGACCAGGAACTGGTAGGTAGCTCCTGCATTCTTCAGGTTAAAAGGCATCATCTTGTAGCAGTACGTCCCTTGGTCGATGATGAAGGCAGTGTGCTCCTCATCTTCCGGATGCATGCGGATTTGATTATACCTGGAAAATGCATCCATGAAGGAGAGCAATCGGTGGCCTGAGGTGGCATCTACCAGCTGGTCGATCTTCGGGAGAGGGAAGCTATCCTTCGGGCAAGCTTTAGTGAGGTCGTTGTAGTCCACGCAAATCTTCCATTTGCCATTATTCTTCTTGACCATCACTACATTCGCTAGCCAGCTCGGGTATTGGACCTCTCAGATGAAACTGGCAGCTCGAAGTTTGTCAACTTCTTCTTTGATAGCTGCCTGTCTCTCTAGGGCAAAACTTCTCTTCTTCTGCCGAACTAGCTTGTGCTTTGGGTCGACACTCAATTTATGAGTAATGATGTCAGGGGGGATACCTGGTATGTCCGTCGCCGTCTAAGAGAACACATCTGCATTCGCCCGCAGGAATCCCAGCAGCTGGGCCCTCTCCTCCTTGGGTAGCTGGGCTCTGATCTGCATCGTCTTTGTGGGGTCCTCTTTGAGCGGATAAGAAAGTAGACACTCAACCGGGCCTCCCCTGGGGTCTTGGGTCCTTTGGTTGAGGTCATCTGTGCTGGGGTCGTCCTGAGGAATCTTGGCCCTAGGAAGGGTTTGGAAACAGTGCTGCACCGGCTGGGGCATTCCTCTCATCTCCTCGACACCATTGAAAGTTGGAAACTGTACAAGTAGCGTCTTGGTGGAGACAACGGCGTCAAGCAGGTTGAGCTCGGGTCAGCCCAATATCACGTTGTAGGTGGAAGGAAGCCTTACAACCATGAAAGTCATCATGACGGTGCTTTGCCGAGGTGGAGTTCCAGTAGTGACCGGGAGAGTGATTTCTCCTTCTACCCTTACAGAATAACCCATGAAACTAACAAGGGGTGTGTGCACGGGCCTAAGCTGATCAGGGGAGAGATTCATCCTGGAGAAGGCATCATCAAAAAGCACGTCTATGGAGCTTCCACTATCAACCATGATACGCTTTACAGGGTGCTTCGCGATCATCATTTCGATGACCACGGCATCATTATTTATATTTTTCTCCCCATCTTCCCCTCCTTCATAAAGGGAAGTACATTCTCAGAGTCCCCTACCCCCCGGGTCCTCTTAGATGCACGGGCAGCTCTCCAAGAAATCAT
The DNA here is from genome assembly GCA_021397845.1 of Areca catechu. Lineage (NCBI taxonomy): Eukaryota > Viridiplantae > Streptophyta > Magnoliopsida > Arecales > Arecaceae > Areca > Areca catechu. The sequence continues at coordinate 56,837,706 of CM038047.1, read as the reverse complement.
GCCCACTGGCTTCTCGGTGGGGTGGTTGTCGATGGTTGGAGCTGGAGGAAGAGCAACGAGCGCCTGGGACTCCACTTGAGGTCTGCCCCCCACGAACTTTTGAGGTAGCCTCTCTTGATGAGCTCCTCAATCTCCAACTTGAGGTTGCGGCATTCCTCGATGTCATGGTCATGGTCGCAGTGAAAGCGACAGTACTTCATCTTGTCATGGTCGGTGGAGGTCCTCAACGGAGGTGGGTGCCTCAGATAGTCCTCGCCCTCAATTTCCATAAGGATTTTCATCCTCGGGGCAAGGAGAGGGGTGTAGCTCTCCTCAGGGACAGGGGTCCCTCTCAGTCTTGGTCGGTCCCTCCGGGAGCTCGGAGCCTGGGGTACTGGTTTCCGGGTCCCGGATGGTTCAGCTGGGGCCGACTTCTTCAGGGGTCCTCCGTCGAGCTCCCGCCTCATACGGTTCGCCTCCTCGGCATGGATGTACCTTTGTGCCCGGAGAAGGAGGTCGGAGTAGGTCTTTGGGGGCTTCTTGTCCAGCGAGTAGGTCAGGCAGGAGGTTCTGAGCCCTCGCTTCAGTGCCAGCATGACGACTGGCTCTTCAAGATTGTAGATCTCCAAGAGGCAACCTTGAAATGGGCCACGTAGTCCCGTAGGGGCTCGCGGTCCTGCTGCCGGATGGAGAAGAGGCTGTCTGCCTCTCGTGGCAACTTCCTGCAAGCATCGAAGTGAGCCATGAACTTTTGCCCCAACTGGGCGAAGAAGCTGATGCTCTCCAGCTCCAGACCGGTGAACCACGCCCAGGCCGCCTTCCGGAGAGTAGCAGGAAAAGTGATGCAGAGGAGAGTGTCGGTGGCCCCCTGGACCCTCATGAGGGTTCGGTAACTTTCCAGGTGGTCCAGGGGGTCGGTGGTCCCATCGTAAGGATCCATCTTTGGCATCCAGAACCGGTGTGGGATCAGCTCCGCTTGGATTTCTTGGAAGAATGGGGGATGGGTGTCATATCCTACTGGCTCACTAGCGGAGCCCTGCATGCTGACAAACAAGCGGGCGAACTCTGCCAGCTTGCATTCATGTTCCTCCAGGCGCCTCTCCATCGCGTGCCTGATGGCTTCATCAATGGACCCCTCCGTTGAAGGAGATGGAGAATGTGACATGGATGCATGGCACCCATGGCGGGGGATCTTACTTTTCTTGCCTCGGTGGGGTCTGGGCACCTCCCGCCCGAGGTTCAACGAGCGGCTCTCTTCGTCGACAGAGCTGGCTCGTTTTCTTTTCATCGGAGCTTGATGGCTGCCCCGATTGTCGGTGGTGGCCCGCAGCTGTGATGGCCTTCCTTGGAAGGAGCGCAGGCAGTCGCGGGGAGCTACAGCATGGGTCGCAGGGGTCCTTGGCTGCTGGTGGGTAGCCAAGGACCGGTGCTGGTGTTGAAGCTAGCGCACTACCATGGCAAGGACTTGCATTTGCTCGACAAGTACAGCCAACTAGACTTTCGATGGAGGTGGCTGGACCGAAACGGGTGGCTCCGCTTCTTGGTGATGCGGGTTCCTTTGAGAGGGGGAGTCCCCCGCATGGCTGGTGGAAGCCTCCCTTGCCCTTGTCATCACCATCTTCCCGCCTGGCTTGTTTGTGAAGAGGTGGAGGGTTTGTGCCCCCCTACCTGGTGCACCAATCTGTTGCCGCCAAGACCGTCGTCGCCCATAGCTGCTGCTGCTGCCGGAACGTGCTCCCTTCGCTTCCTGTCAGTCCTCTACTCCTGGACATGCAAAATAGGGGTTTGTGACCCGGGCCGGGATTTCTGGCGGGAGCACTCCGACGATCAAGTCAGTGACAATCCAGGGGAACATATCCTCTTGGTTGGGCCCCTTTTAATGGACTCCACTCTAGGAGGAGTGAAAGATGTGAGTGAAAGCGATAATGTAGCAAGGGAAGAATGATAGTGGGGACAGAGTGGTTCCTTGTTCCTCTACTTCTCCTTGTTTCCCTCGTTTTCCTTCAGCTGTGGTGTTGGTGATGGCGCTTTGCCCTCTTGGTCGAGCTTGCGCTTGTGTTGGTGGTGGACTGTTGTTATTTTTTGTTACTGTTATTTTTTACTGTTACCTCCCCCCCTTTTGGGGGTGTCGACTATTCTTTGTAGTTGAAGATTAGTCGTTTGGCGCTTGCCTCGGGATCCTCGTTGGGTTGGCAGGCGTATGCGGCAGGGTTCCGTGCCGTGGACGAGACACCTTTCCTGATAGGTGGTAGGGGAAGCTTCCATTCGTTCTGACATCCTCTCCGGTCACCCCATTTCGGGAAGCTTGACAGAGCCTTGATCCGAGGGTCACCGCCCTTGGGGTTCGTGCTTTCTGGCTAGCCCATTCTCCTGGAAGTATGGTCGGACAGGAGTTATGGTGGCATGGGGGGCGCTGTTCCATGGTCCTCGGGTGGCTCACCGGTGTCCCAGGATGGCAAGTCTTGCTCTGGGCTGGATGCTCCGAGCTTGTGCGGTCACCTTGTTGGAGAGTGTGGGCCCGGTCTAGAAGGTGCGCGCTTGGAGAGGCTCCACATTGGCGGGTGAGCGCTGAGCTCGACCTTGACCACGGGGCTTTAACCTTCGAGGGTCTCGCTCTGGAGGGTGGAGGACGGATCCGGTCCAGAGGGCGCGTGCTCGGAGAGGCTCCACATTGGTGGGTGAGCGCTGAGCTTGACCTCGACCACAGGGCTCTAACCTCTGAGGGTCTCGCTCTGGAGGGTGGAGGATGGACCCGGTCTAGAGGGCGCGTGCTCGGAGAGGCTCTACATTGGTGGGTGAGCGCTGAGCTTGACCTCGACCACAAGGCTCTAACCTTTGAGGGTCTCACTCTAGAGGGTGGAGGATGGACCCGGTCCAGAGGGCACGAGCTCGGAGAGGCTCCACATTGGCGGGTGAGTGCTGAAATCGACCTCGACCACGGGGCTCTAACCTCTGAGGGTCTTGCTCTGGAGGGCGGAGGATGAACCCGGTCTAGAGGGCGCATGCTCGGAGAGGCTCCACATTGGCGGGTGAGCGCTGAGCTCGACCTCGACCATGGGGCTCTAGCCTCCAAGGGTCTCGCTCTAGAGGGTGGAGGATGGCTCCGGCCTAGGCATCCCGAGCTTGCGGGCATGACTTGGTGGAGGACAGAGCTCGGCTCGTTGCCTTGAAGGAGCTCAGCTCAACTCAGCAGAGTGGTCCAGGCTGAGGTGTTGTCTTGGCGTCCGACGTGGCGGTCTCCTTTAATGTGGCGCTTGCCAGCTGGTGCGGGCACCAGACTCAGAAGAAGACTTCAGAGCTCCATTTGGATCTCTGATTGACATTGCCCGAGAAATTAGGGTTTGTAATAAAGGTTGACCTGGTCAACCAGTTTATTTATTTTTATTTATTTCTTGAGTCACCATTTAAATTTTGTTGAGTCATGTTGACTCGGTGCAAGTCCCGATGTGGTTTCAATTTGGTCCAAAATGGTGCCATATTTGTCTTCCAATCAAATCAAGGTTCAAGCAAGTGGAGGCCACACTCCAAGCCACACACCCAGCCACACTCCGAGCACACGCCAGAGTCCAGGAGGCGCCACAGAGGCATCCCAGTGTCATGGTTCCCACATCCAAAGAAGAAAAAAATCAAATTGGAAGCTAATTTAAAGGAGGCGCCCATACCTGCCAATTTTGTCTAAGCAAAGAAGGAAAAAGACTTCTCTTGGAGAAAAAACCAAAGAAGGACATCCAATTGAAGTTCAAATCAAAATCAAAGAGCTTAACTTGGAGTGGAAGAAAAGAAGAAATGCCATAAGAAGAAGAGGACTCCAAATCCAAATCCAACTCCAAAGGAGGCGCCATAAAAATTCCAAAAAAAAAATTCCTTTATGGCCGTCCCAAATTTTTTTGAACTCTTGGTCGGCCAAGAGAGGAGATTTTCTACCTAATCTAGAGGTTGGAGGAGTTTAGTCCCACATGGGAATTTGTACAAGCTTGGAGAAAATTTTAGGTCTATATAATAGACCCCTCTTTGTAACTTTAAAAAATCAATGAAGAAAAATTATTTTTGCTATTCTCTTGTGTTGAGTAACCTAGGTTTCTCTTCTTCCGTACTATTCTAAGTGTTGAGCTCCGTGAGGGGGTAATCCGGGTTCCATTGGAGCTTTGAGGAGGTGAGAGATCTCCATCTTTATCCAAAACCCTAGGTTAGCCACTTGAAATTCCAAAACCCTAGCCGCCCTTCATTATTTTCAATCCATCAAACCCTAGCTCCATCCATCTCCCACGACCTCTCTCTCTCTACAAGTCCAGGCCATCCACCTTCATCCAGATCCAGTCCGGCTACTTCAAATCTAGAGCAAGTTCCAAGGAAAATCACATCAACATCCAGGAGAATCCAGTTTTCAGCAATTTCAATCTTCAAGTTCATCAACCTGGTAAATCTTTCCCTTGACTCTCTGATTCCATCAATTGTTTTTCTTCTCTTCCAGATCTTGAGTTCAGGAGAAGCCAACCCGCCAAAGGACCAGTATTGGAGGATCCATTACGAAGATATCTGAATCCGAGGATCCAACAATCTGCTCGGGAGAGTTCTTCCACCAAAATCTGTGAAGATCATTGTCTGGTTAGATAAACCATCTCTTCTCTTTATTTTTGTTCTGTTGAAAGTTCGGAGCGAAACCCTAGGTCTGGGAGTTTCTCAACCCCCAGCGATCCGTTGCTTCTGAACTACTTTGATAATTTAGTTTCCTTAAAAATGTGCTTTCAATTATCATATTAGTATCTTTCAATGTTAGGTTAACTTTTCTTTGATTTGAAGCCAACTTCTACAAACATATAAAAATAACAAAAAAATAGTTAATCTTAATTTACTTCCACATCGCATCCCTTTATTTGTTCTGCATCATTTTTGGTATCAGAGCCCAGTCTAGGGTTTCTGATTTGCTTGCTTGCTTGTTTTGATTGTTCTCTTTTTATTTTGTCTGCTCGAAGTAGACTCCCCAGGACGTCCGGTCCTAGGAACTAAGCGAGGCGCAAGCCTCCTCCTCCCATTCCACGGGGTGTTCCTAGGGCATGTAGGGGATCCATTGGGTTATAACTTCGTAGCAGGGATTATAAACGGGGAAGACAATCTAGTTGCAGCCCGTAATTGCCCTGTTGTCTGAATTATTTCTCCCTTTATAAAACTCCGAATTGTATGATTTTTACTTCGTTGAAACCAGTATAATTGAAACTATTTTTCATATTTTTTCTGTGATTTATTGGTTTCGGTAAAAATTCTGAGCATTAAAATACAGCAACTCTATTTTTTTGTGTTCTGCAACTCAATTCTTTTTGGAGTGTTCATCTCATAATTTACTTAAGGACAATTGAGCATCTAAGATAAGGGGAGGAGTTGATTACCTCTCCTTAGCCCAAAACCACCATCCAATCATTTGAACCTAGACCTAATTTAAAATCAGTTAGACCTAATTTGCCCTAGTGGGCTAGGGACACCAATTGGTCGGGTCTAGGCTAGTGTTGAGTCAGTTTGCCGAGTTATTCTGTGTGTGCTTAGCACTCAGTGTCTAGAATGGTGGTTCAGGGATCCATTCCCGAAGGGCTTGTGTGCTGGTCCGCCTACCTGGCCAATCACTGATTGGTGTCTAGGATTGGCAATCAGGGACCTAACACTCCCCTTACACCTGCCTGGCTGAGTCCTGAGTTACTACAGGCTAGCTTGCCACTCTGATTGGGCATCTAGTTTGGACTCTAGGTCTAGTGATCCAGTAGTCGATTTAGTCTAGTCTCATTTTGTGTGCTTGCTTGAATCATCATGTCTACCAGAAACGGAGTGCCATATCAACCTGGTCAAACCCAACCTGATTTAGAGGCCATGATCAGAACTCTTACTGAAAGTATGGCTAAAATGAATCAGGATATGACAAACACTGTGGCCCAGTTTAGCGCACAAATTCATGAGGATCTTACCCAACTTAGGGACCGAGTCCAAGTACTTGAAAAACCTAGACATCGGAATTGGACTCCTGACCTCGATTTTAATGTGCCTCAACCTCACCCACATCAGGAGCCTAGAAGGCATTTATATAGAGATCCTGAACCTAATCATAGGAGGCCTGACCCAGAGCCTGAAGATAGAGATGATAGGTTCATCAGGAACATCAAATTAGATGCACCCACTTTTGATGGTAGTCTGAACCCTAAGGTGTATTCTGATTGGGAGGGTGAGATGGATCAATACTTTGAGTGGTATGCTATGTCTGAGGAGAGGAAATACAAGTTTGCCAAGATGAAATTAGTGCGTCAAGCTAGGTTATACTGGGGGAACATTGAGCTAACCACTAGGAGACGGAATGTTGAGCCCATAACCACTTGGCAGGGTATGAAAGAAAAACTGAGAGATAAATACCTACCCATTTCATACCAGCAAAACCTGTTAGACCAATGGCAAAACCTGAAACAAGGAAACCGATCTGTCTCAGACTACATAGCTACTTTTGATGAATACCTAATGAGATGTGATGTGAGTGAAGCCCACGAAGTCACTTTGTCTAGATTTAGGGCTGGACTGAGGGAAGATATCAAGAGAGAACTATTTCTGAGAGAGGTTACTGATCTAGACCAAGCCTACCAGATTGCACTGAACACTGAGAAATTTCAGAGAGGACCTATACCTTCTAGGGTTAGTGCCCCAATCCCAAGGAATGGACCTAGCCAAGTTATCCCTAGTAAACCTTTTCAGGATACTTCTACCCCTAGGCCCATGGACAAAGGTAAGGCACCTGACACCCAGAGAACCCCTAGTTCAAATATCACCTGTTTTAAGTGTCAGAAACCAGGTCACATTTCCAGTCAGTGTACTACCATAGCCTGTTTCAAGTGTCATAAGGTAGGTCATGTTGCTAGCCAGTGCCCACGGAGATCCCTTTACATAGAAGAGGGAGAGAATGATAATTTCGAGCCCAGTGAGGAATTTGAAGAAGAAGTTTATGAGGCCGGAATGAATTAGGTCGAGGAGTATGAAGGAGAGGAGGAACCCAATGAATCTGACCAATTAGGAGTTGTAAGATGCATCCTATCCCAGAATCTAGTTCAAGAGGATTGGCGTAGGACTAACATCCTACAGACTTTTCTTAAATTAGGGGATAAGGTATGTAAGATCATCATAGATAGTGGGAGCTGTGTAAATGCCATCTCTACTAGCACTGTCAAGATGTTAGGCTTAATCCCAGTTCCCCATCCCAACCCCTATAAGGTTTCTTGGGTAGATTCTACCTCCATACCCATCCAGTCTAGATGTCAAGTCCAAATCCAAATGCAATCTTATCACGAAAAGATTTGGTGCGATGTTTTACCCATGGGGGTGAGCAGTATAATTCTCGGAAGACCTTGGTTGTATGATCATGATGCCACCCTCTTAGGAAAATCCAATACCTGTGTCTTTAGTTTCAATGGGAAGAAGATTACGATCCATTCCGTTCCCCCTAAGGACAAGGTAACTAAAGGAGCCGGTAAGGTTAAGGAGATGAAAACTGGAGTGAACCTAATCAGTGCTAAGGATCTAGAACAAGAAATTCATAGTGGTTCACCCATCTGGATGTTGACTGCTAAGGAACTTAGAACTTCGGAACCCTCAGAGCCTCCTCAAGAAGTTAAACCTGTGTTAAAAGAATTTGAGGATGTCTTTCCCGAGGATTTGCCAGACCACCTTCCACCTCTTAGGGATATCCAGCATGCCATAGATCTAATCCCAGGAGCGACTTTGCCCAACTTGCCCCATTACAGGATGAATCCATCTGAGCATGAAGAACTGCAAAAGCAGGTTGGAGAATTATTGAGGAAGGGGTTTATTAGAGAAAGTCTTAGCCCTTGTGCAGTCCCAGCCTTACTGACCCCAAAGAAGGATGGCACGTGGAGGATGTGTGTTGACAGTCGTGCCATCAATAAAATTACAATCAAATATAGGCTTCCCATCCCTAGACTAGATGACATGCTTGATATGATGGCTGGTGCAATGGTTTTTTCTAAGATTGATCTCAAAAGCGGCTTTCATCAGGTTAGGATTAGACCCGGGGATGAATGGAAAACTGCTTTCAAAACTAAGGATGGTCTTTATGAATGGGTTGTTATGCCTTTTGGGTTGTCCAATGCCCCTAGTACTTTCATGAGAATTATGACCCAGGTACTTAGAGCTTTCATAGAAAAATTTGTGGTGGTCTATTTTGATGACATCCTGATCTATAGTAAGACCCCAGCAGATCACCTAGGCCACCTTAGAGCAGTCTGCCAAGTTTTGAGGAATGAGAGACTCTACGGTAATCTTAAGAAGTGTGAATTCATGACTAGTAGAGTTATCTTTCTTGGTTTTGTAGTAACCCCTGACGGCGTGGCGGCCGATCCTGAAAAGATTAGGTCCATAGTAGACTGGCCAGAGCCAACCAATGTACATGAAGTTAGAAGTTTCCACGGCTTGGCTACCTTCTATAGGCGATTCATCAAGGGGTTTAGTACTTTAGCTGCTCCTATCACTGATTGTATTAGGAAGGGAGAATTTCATTGGACTAAGTCAGCCCATAAAGCCTTCCTAGATCTTAAGGATAAAATGACCCAGGCACCCATTCTGAGATTACCCGATTTTTCTAAAGTGTTTGAGGTTGCCTGTGATGCTTCAGGTGTAGGAATAGGTGGAGTCCTAAGCCAAGAGAATCATCCCATAGCATTCTTTAGTGAAAAACTTAATGATGCTAAGCTTAGGTATTCTACCTATGATAAGGAATTTTATGCGGTGGTGCAAGCTTTGCATTACTGGAGACATTATTTGCTACCGCAGGAATTTGTACTATTTTCGGACCATGAGGCTCTTAGATTTCTGAACTCCCAAAAGAAGCTTAACCCTAGGCATGCTAAGTGGGTAGAATATATCCAGTCCTATACTTTTGTCCTGAAACATAAGGCTGGAGTTAAGAATAAGGTAGCTGATGCCCTTAGTCGCCGATCTCTGTTATTAACTTCTGTTAGAACTGAGGTCATAGGGTTTGAGCAAATCAAAGAGGAATATGAGTCTTGTCCGGATTTCACAACTGTGTATCAGGATCTAGTTCAAGGACCATCTAGTAATCACCAGGATTATACCCTTGTAGATGGTTTTTTGTTCTTCAAAAATAGGCTTTGCATCCCTAGAACTTCTCTTAGGGAATTTTTGATTTGGGAAATCCATGCTGGAGGTTTAGCCGGCCATTTTGGAAAAGACAAGACCATTCTAGCTATTGAAGACCACTTTTTCTGGCCTAGCTTGAAAAGGGATGTAGCTAATATTGTAGCTAGATGTCGAACCTGCGTTGTTGCCAAATAGCGAAAACAAAACACTGGCCTTTATACCCCACTCCCTGTCCCAGATCGTCCTTGGCAAGATGTGAGTATGGATTTTGTGTTAGGTTTACCTAAGACCCAGAGGAGACATGATTCTATCTGTGTCGTAGTCGACCGATTCTCTAAAATGGCCCACTTCTTGCCTTGTTCCCAAACCTTTGATGCGTCTAAGGTAGCCACACTTTTCTTCAATGAGATAGTTAGACTCCATGGCCTATCTAAGATAATCGTTTCAGATAGGGATGTCCGGTTCATCAGTTACTTTTGGAAGACCCTTTGGCATAAGTTAGGGACAAAACTTAAGTTTTCAACTGCCTATCATCCCCAAACTGATGGCCAAACTGAAGTAGTGAACCGTAGCCTAGGAAATCTGCTGAGATGTCTTGTTGGTGAAAATACCAGAAATTGGGATTTATACCTACCAAGGGCAGAATTTGCGTACAATGACTCGGTCAATAGGTCTACGGGTAAGAGTCCATTTGAAATTGTACATGAAAACCTCACACACCTCTTGACCTAGTCCCTTTACCTGTCCACACTCGAGTCTCCGAATCTGCTGAGAATTTTGCACAGCATGTAAAAGACTTGCATAAAGAAATTCATGCCAAAATAAATTTAAGTAATGAAACTTATAAGAAGTTGGCTGATACTCAAAGGCGAGTCAAATCTTTTGTTGAGGGAGACTATGTGATGATTAGGTTAAGGCCTGAACGGTTTCCTCCTGGAACCATTAGAAAGTTACATGCTAGGGGAGCTGGGCCATTTAGAGTGGTAAAGAGAGTAGGATCCAATGCCTATGTGCTCGAGTTGCCTCCAGAACTAGGCATTAGCTCTACTTTCAACATTACAGACTTAGTAGAGTACAGGGAGCCAGCTGTGATTCCTAGTGAGCCTTTTGAGCCTAACCCTATCATTGAGAGTGATCCCGACCCTGTGTGTCCACCAACAAACTGGCCTGTGAGGAAAGAGCAGATTGAAAAGATCCTGGATGATCAGGTTATCTCTACTCGTAATCGAGGATACCAAAGGTACCTGGTCCGCTGGCAAGGAAGGCCAGATTCTGATGACTCTTGGATCTCCCGAGAAGAATTACAAGAATTGGACCCAGACCTCTTGGAGAGATACCAGAGCCAACTTGAGCCTTACTCGACAGGGTCGAGTTCCTCCCACCCTGGGAGAATTGGTGCGGGCACCAGACTCAGAAGAAGACTTCAGAGCTCCATTTGGATCTCTGATTGACATTGCCCGAGAAATTAGGGTTTGTAATAAAGGTTGACCTGGTCAACCAGTTTATTTATTTTTATTTATTTCTTGAGTCACCATTTAAATTTTGTTGAGTCATGTTGACTCGGTGCAAGTCCTGATGTGGTTTCAATTTGGTCCAAAATGGTGCCACATTTGTCTTCCAATCAAATCAAGGTTCAAGCAAGTGGAGGCCACACTCCAAGCCACATGCCCAGCCACACTCCGAGCACATGCCAGAGTCCAGGAGGTGCCACAGAGGCATCCCAGTGTCATGGTCCCCACATCCAAAGAAGAAAAAAATCAAATTGGAAGCTAATTTAAAGGAGGCGCCCATACCTGCCAATTTTGTCTAAGCAAAGAAGGAAAAAGACTTCTCTTGGAGAAAAAATCAAAGAAGGACATCCAATTGAAGTTCAAATCAAAATCAAAGAGCTTAACTTGGAGTGGAAGAAAAGAAGAAATGCCATAAGAAGAAGAGGACTCCAAATCCAAATCCAACTCCAAAGGAGGCGCCATAAAAATTCCAAAAAAAAAATTCCTTTATGGCCGTCCCAAATTTTTTTGAACTCTTGGTCGGCCAAGAGAGGAGATTTTCTACCTAATCTAGAGGTTGGAGGAGTTTAGTCCCACATGGGAATTTGTACAAGCTTGGAGAAAATTTTAGGTCTATATAATAGACCCCTCTTTGTAACTTTAAAAAATCAATGAAGAAAAATTATTTTTGCTATTCTCTTGTGTTGAGTAACCTAGGTTTCTCTTCTTCCGCACTATTCTAAGTGTTGAGCTCCATGAGGGGGTAATCCGGGTTCCATTGGAGCCTTGAGGAGGTGAGAGATCTCCATCTTTATCCAAAACCCTAGGTTAGCCACTTGAAATTCCAAAACCCTAGCCGCCCTTCATTATTTTCAATCCATCAAACCCTAGCTCCATCCATCTCCCATGTCCTCTCTCTCTCTACAAGTCCAGGCCATCCACCTTCATCCAGATCCAGTCCGGCTACTTCAGATCCAGAGCAAGTTCCAAGGAAAATCACATCAACATCTAGGAGAATCCAGTTTTCAGCAATTTCAATCTTCAAGTTCATCAACCTGGTAAATCTTTCCCTTGACTCTCTGATTCCATCAATTGTTTTTCTTCTCTTCCAGATCTTGAGTTCAGGAGAAGCCAACACGCCAAAGGACCAGTATTGGAGGATCCATTACGAAGATATCTGAATCCGAGGATCCAACAATCTGCTCGGGAGAGTTCTTCCACCAAAATCTGTGAAGATCATTGTCTGGTTAGATAAACCATCTCTTCTCTTTATTTCTGTTCTGTTGAAAGTTCGGAGCGAAACCCTAGGTCTGGGAGTTTCTCAACCCCCAGCGATCCGTTGCTTCTAAACTACTCTGATAATTTAGTTTCCTTAAAATTGTGCTTTCAATTATCATATTAGTATCTTTCAATGTTAGGTTAACTTTTCTTTGATTTGAAGCCAACTTCTACAAACATATAAAAACAACAAAAAAATTAGTTAATCTTAATTTACTTCCGCATCGCATCCCTTTATTTGTTCTGCATCACCAGCTACCCACATTAGCGGTCTCGCCACATCAAGGGACAAGCCTCAAATAGACCTCCATTTTTAATAGATCAAATTATACTTATTGAAAAACCATAATGAGAATATATATGCATTCTATTGATTATAACTTGTGGAAGGTAGTTGATAAAGGTCCATATATTCCTTTGATTATGGTTAATGGTGTTTCCATCCCAAATCTCGAAGAGGATTGGGATGAAAATGATATTAAACAATCCGAGATCAATGCAAAAGCAATGAATCTCCTTTATTGTGCATTAGATCCTAGTGAATTTAATAGGATATCTACTTGCATATCCATCAAGAAAATATGGGATATACTTAAAGTTATCCACGAGGGTACCGATCAAGTAAAGAACACTAAAGTGAACATATTAGTGCACACATATGAAATATTCCAAATGGAACCTAATGAGTCTATCACTGATATGTACACTAGATTTACAAATATTGTAAATGGAATTAGAAGTTTAGGAAAAATAATGTCTAATGCTGACCTTGTCAACAAAATCCTCAGGTCGCTTCCAACATAATGGGATCCGAAGGTGACTTCCATTCAAGAAGCTAAACATGTTGACAAGCTACCATTGGAGCAACTGGTAGGATCGCTTATGACTTATGAGCTAAATTTAAAGTAGAAATCAATGGATATGGATAAGAAAAAAAAGGGGATTGCATTCAAATCTACCATACAAGAAGAATCCTCAATTGATGAATCCGAAGAAGAAGAAGAAGATGAAAGTGAAGAAGCACTACTTGCAAGAAAATTTAGAAGGTTCATGAAGAGAAAAAAGTTCCCTTACAAGAAGAAGTTCCAATCAACTAAAGAGAAGGGAAAAGAAAAAGAGGAAGAAAAAGAAAAGGAAAAGGAGAAGGAGATACCTATATGCTTCGAGTGTAAGAAGCCAGGACACTATAAATTCAACTGCCCTCTCCTAAAGAAGTCAAGGAAGAAGCTAAGGAAGAAGGCAATAATGGCCACCTGGAGTGATAGTGAGGACTCCAATTCAGAAGAAGAACAAGCTGAAATTGCAAATCTTTGTCTCATGGCACATCAAGAGCAAGAAGAGGTAAATTCTGATACAGAAATAGATTTTACTTTTGATGAATTGAAGAATGCTTTTGATGAATTAGTGCATGATTAAAATTTAATTTTATCTAAAAATAGAAAACTAAAAAAGCATGCAAATAATTTTTCTCATGAAAATAATTCTTTATTAAATGAAGTTAGTGATTTGAAAACTAAACTAGATATTTTAGAAAAGAAAAATAATGCTTTAACAATGAAAAATGATATTTTAAAAAGACCAAAAACTATCATTTCAAATGGTGATCTTTTGAAGAAAAATAAAGATTTAGAATTGGAAAATGAAAAGTATAAAAATGAGCTTGACAAAATGAAACCTTTTGTTGAAAAGTTTATCTATAATTCAGAAAAACTAAATCTTCTGTTAAATAGCCAAAGAGCAGTTTTTAATAAAGCAGGATTAGGTTATAGATCCCAAAGACAATAAAAGTATTTCAAAAACTTTTTTGTACCTGCATCATCTAGCATAACTTATTTTTCATGCAAAAAATAAGGTCATAAATCTTTTCAATGTAATATAAGAAAAATTAATACTTGTAGAAAAGTTTGGGTTCTAAAAGGAACCAATTTAAGTGCTAACCCTAAAGGACCCAAGTTGGCTTGGGTACCTAAAAACAAAGCTTGATTTGTATTGCAGGTGTGTCTTGCAATCAAGGAAAACAAAAGACTATGGTATCTTGATAATGGTTGCTCAAGGCATATAACGGGAGATGTGAAGAATTCACCTCTCTTGAAGCAATGAATGGAGGGAGTGTGACCTTCGGGGATAATAGTAAAGAAAAAATCATTGGTATTAGTAAGGTTCACATTACTCCTACTTGTATTAGCAATGTACTTTTAGTTGAAGGTTTAAAGCATAATCTTTTAAGTATTAGTCAATTTTGCGATAAAGGTTTTCAAGTTATTTTTAAATCATCTTATTGCATGATTGCTAGTCTAGATAAAAATAGAGTAAAATTCGTTGAAAAAAGGTATGGTAATATTTATTTGGTAGATTTAGATGATCTATCTTTGCCTAATGGAGAATGCCTAGTTGCAATGAATTCTACTAAAGATAAGACTAGTTGGCTTTAGCATAGGAGACTAGGACATGCTAGTATGTATTTACTTTCAAAACTTTGTAAAAAGAATTTAGCAAGAGATTTACCGGAACTTAGTTTTGAAAAAGACAGAGTTTACCAAGCATGTCAATTTGAAAAATAAGTTAAAACTTCTTTCAAACCTAAAGGTTTTGTTACTATTAGTAGGCCATTAGAACTACTCCATATGGATTTCTTTGGATCAACTAGATCATCCAGTCTAGGAGGCAAGAGATATGGATTGGATATAGTGGATGATTTTTTAAGATTTACTTAGGTTTTCTTTCTTGCTCATAAAGATGAATCATTTTCTATATTTGTAAAGTTTTACATAAAAGTTTCAAATTAAAAAGGTGTTTCAGTTATTTGCATACAAAGTGATCATGGTTCTGAATTTGAAAATCAGGATTTCGAAAGCTTTTATAGTAAAAAAGGTATAGAACATAATTTTTCTGCACTTAGGACATCTCAGTAGAATGGGATAGTAGAAATAAAAAATTATACTTTAGAAGAAATGGCATGCACTATGCTTTGTGAAAATGATTTGCCAAAATATTTTTGAGCTAAAGCTATTAATACTGCATGTTACATTTTGAATCGAGTTTTAATCCGCCCTATTTTGAAAAAGACTCCTTATGAACTTTGGAATCAAAGAAAACAAACCTTAAAGTATTTTTGAATTTTTGGTTGTCAATGTTTTATCTTAAATAATGGCAAAGACAATATTGGAAAATTTGATGCCAAGTCTGATGAAGGTATCTTTTTAGGATACTCTACATCAAGCAGGGCATATAAAGTTTTTAACAAAAGATCCCTCGTTGTAGAGGAGTCTGTACATGTTGTTTTTGAAGAGTCTGCTAATAAATCCTCCTGAAAAGAGGATACTTCGATGCATGTGCAGGTGCTAATAAGCTTCAAAAGTTGACAATGAATGATCAACCCTCTCAACAAAGTGAAGAAGATCAAGACAAAAATGAGAAAGGTGAAGACACTCCAAAGCACCAAGATCTATCTAAGGAGTGGAGGTATGCCCATGGACATCCTACGAAATTAATCTTAGGTGATCCATCTAAAGGGATAAGAATTCGAGCCTCAAATAAAAATGAATGTGATTATATAGCATTTGTTTCTCAAGTAGAGCCTAAATATTTTGAAGATGCTGAAAAAGACTCTAACTGGATAAATGATATGCAAGATAAATTAATTCAGTTTGATAGAAATAATGTTTGGATATTAATAGAAAAACTATCTAATGTTTCTATTATTGGCACTAAATGGGTGTTTAGGAATAAGTTAGATGAAAATAGAATTGTTGTTAGAAATAAAGCTAGGCTAGTTGCCAAAGGCTACATCAGGAGGAAGGAATTGATTTTGATGAAACTTTTGCTTCTATTGCTAGACTTGAAGCAATTAAACTACTATTAGCATTTGCTTGTTTTATGAATTTCAAACTCTTTCAAATGGATGTTAAAAGTACTTTTCTAAATGGTTTTATAATAGAAGAAGTTTTTGTTGAACAACCACCTGGATTTGAAAATCACGCACTTCCTGATTATGTTTTTAAATTGCACAAGGAACTTTATGGTTTAAAGCAAGCACCCCGAGCAGGTATGAAAGACTCAGCAAATTTCTAATTAAAAATGATTTCTCTAAAGGCCATGTTGATAAAACTTTGTTTCTAAAGAAGAAAGATAACAACTTATTAGTAGTACGAATCTATGTTGATGACATTATTTTTGGTGCTACTAATGAGATTCTTTGCCAAGAGTTTGCTAAGCTAATGCAAGGTTAGTTCAAGATGAGCATGATGGGAGAACTCAATTTCTTTTTCGGACTCCAAATCAAGCAAACTAAAGATATAATCTTCATCAACCAAGCTAAGTATGCAAGAGAAATTCTAAAGAAGTTTGGGATGGAGACTACTAAGTCAATAGGTACACCTATGAGCCCCTCTTATAAACTTGATAAAGATGAGCATGGTAAATCTGTATATCAAAAATTATACAGAGGTATGATTGGCTCTTTACTATACTTAACTACTAGTAGACTAGATATAATGTTCAGTATATGCATGTGTGTTAAAGATCAGTCTAAACCTAAGGAATCACATCTGTTAGCTGTTAAGCGCATTATTAGATATCTATATGGTATAATTGATATTGGCTTATAGTATTCTAGAGATTCATCTGTTGAATTAATTGGATATTCTAATGCTAACTTTGCTGGTTGTAAATTAGATAAAAAAAGTAATAGTGGAACTTGCCAATTTCTTGGAGTTAACTTAATCTCCTGGTTTAGCATGAAACAAACTTCAGTTGCACTATCCACAGCTGAAGCTGAGTATATTGCAGCAGGAAATTGTTATGCTCAAATCTTGTGGATTAAGTAACAACTTGAAGATTTTGGAATCAAGTTAACTAGTACACCTATAAAATGTGATAATACCAGTGCTATTTGTTTGACTAAAAATCCTATTCAACATTTTAGAAGTAAACACATTGAAATTAGGCATCATTTTATTAGAGATCATGTTGAAAATAATGATGTTGTGCTTGAATTTATTTGTACTAAATTACAATTAGCTAATATTATAATTAAGCCTCTCCAAGAAGATCGGTTTAGTATGATTAGAATAGAACTTAGGATCATTAATCCTTTTGATTAAAATCTTCCAATCTTTGACTCAAAATAGATTAAATTTGACATTAATCTTATTGAATTTCATCATAATTCATGTGATTTTGATCTGTACTTCATTCGCTAGATTTTCGATTTTAAGTCGATGTGTCAACACATGCATGTGTCGACACCTGAATATGTCGACACATTCATGAGTCGACACATGAACAACTGCAGACCGAGGTTAAGGGTGAATCGAAGTGTTTTTTTTCTTCCATTTTCTCCTCCCCACTTGAGCCGAGACTTGCCCTAACTCTTCCCTACCTGTTCCTTCCCTCCAATCTTTGCTCAAACCTCCTCGATTCTTCATTTTGGATGGTTTTTGGTTCGATTTATGCGACATTCCCTCTCTCATTTCTGTTTTGAATCCTAGAAACCCTTGGTTTATTCTCCATTTTTGTTCAAACCACTCTTCTATGCAATGGGACGTAGGAAACAATTCGTCCGTCACCCTCGGCCATCCAATCAGGAAGAAGAGAGAAGAACCAAAGCCATACATGAAGCCGCAGCTCCAGATCCACCTGTTCGACCACTCTTCACTGCTTCTAGTCAGATGAGCTCGAAAATGGTTATCAGAGGATGTCGTGTGGATTTCGATTTTGTCGACCAGCAGCATTTCAGGATTGGTCAGTGGATTAGAGACGCTGGTCTGATGTCATTATGTTCTCTAAGTGAGAGATTATACCTGGGCCTTATTCGAGAGTTCTACGGATGTTTAGCCCATGGGAGTGATGGTTGGTTAGCTCAGGTCAGAGGTAGGGATATCTCCGTGATTGCAGGATCTTAAGTAGAGTATGGGATATACCCTTGACCGGATTAGTTGTTGATAGTCTAGTAGACAGATTTAGTGGACTTCAGTGCATATTCGAGTCAGATAGTTTACCTAAGGGAGCCACTGTTCCTGCATCCCATCTATCTGCCAAGATGAGACTTTTGCATCACATTGTCGCCTGGATTCTTCTGTTAAAGACTGGACATTTTGATTACATCACTAAGAGAGAGTTGCTCGTGATGGTCTCTTGGTTCAGTGCACTCCCGTTTGCCTTCCGGTACTCATGATACTTCAGATGATGAAGGCATCGACGAGTCAGAGACTTTGCTTACCCTACAGGATGGGGTTGACACTGTTGTTTAGAGCTTATGGTGTGAGTTTTGATGATGAGCCCTTCCGGATGCTTCTACATATTGATGTCTATGACATCAGGTCTCTACACCGGATGGGATAGCAGTTGGTTAGAGACCAGTGAAGATGCAGAGTATCAGGATAGGCTGATGACAGAGATGATGATGCTATAAAGGAGGAGCACATATTTTTCGATGAGGTAGGACCTTCAGAGGCACCTCTTCCAGAGAGTTAGCTTGAGCCAGCAGCATAGCCAGAGTCTACTTCTCAGTCTGAGCCTACACCTCAATCTCAGCCAGCTCAATCAGATACTCCAGGAGCTTTAGGGAGTCTCATGGATAGAGTCGCTCATGTGGAGACAGAGGTTATGATTATTAGGCAGCGATTTGATAGTTTCATTGCGGAGACCAGAGAGAGACATCTAGGTTTGAGTGATGGCATCACCGTTATCTTGACTACACTGTCCAGACCCTCTTCTGGGAGTGTTCCAGATTCTGCTCCAGCTCCACCTGCTCCAGCACCATTCATGGATGATACTGATGATGATGATGAGGAAACTGATTCTGATGGTTTTGACTTTCCAGACTTGATGTCGGAGCCAGTGGCAGAGGGGACAGTAGACTTACCTAGGAGTCCCATTCGAGATTCTTCCAATTCACCCATTCAGACTCCTATTCTATCTACTCCACCATCTAGATCTAATGATCATACTGCTATACATATCCTTTCACCTGTTATTGACTCACCTATCATTGATACTCTCATCATTGATACTCCCATTGTTGACTCACCGATTACTGATACACCTCTTGTTTCTTCAGCTAATTCGCCTATCGTTGATATGCCTATCATTTCTTCAACTGATACACCAATTTTCGATTCACCTGTAGTTGATACACCTCTAGTTCATACATCCTCTCTTATTCAGGATCTAGGTTTCTACACACCTGGTTTCCATTATCTCAATTCTGGTCCTTCTTTCGATCATACACCACATCCGATAGTTGTAGAGACTGTCGCTCTGATCTGCTATGTTCTTGCTGATGACATAGCCTCCACCTCTTCTACTTCAGCTAGATGTAGGACATATGTTCGACGCAGAAGACGTGGTCGTTGTACTCCTTCATGACTGACCAAGACCCATATTCGTGATCTCAGATCGATGTGGCCCCGAGTTCGTGCTTTCACTGATACCGGATTGATAGAGATCGGATCTTCAGAGGATGAGGATTAGGATACTTTTTTTTATGTTTAGTTAGTTTGCTTTTATGCACTTTTTGTATGTTTTGATGTTCTCTTTATGTACAAAATTATGACTTTGAATTAAATATTATGCTGTACTTCATGTTATGAATTCAAATAAATGAAATGCATTAATTTCCTTCAGCATTTCATTGTCTTCGTTTATGAATGAATGGTTAAATGAGTTTTTATGTTGTAATTCAATATTTTATTGTGAATAATTTGCTTATTCTCTTTCTTCCTTTTTAATGATAACAAAAAGGGGGAGTAATAAGACTAAAGTATAAATGTGCGGGGGAGTAATAAGAGTAATAAGAGTATGACTAAAGTATAAATGTGCTTGACATTCGTGTTTATAAATGTGCTTGAAAATTTAAAAATTTGTGTTTGACAAAAAATTCTTTTGTGGTTGAAAATTCTTTTAAGAATTCTTTGAGCCTGAATTGAAAATTCTTTACAAAATTCATTGAGTAAGGGGGAGCAATACCTCCTTTGTATTGAAAATTAATTTTGAATTGAATTTCATGTCAAATCTTTTCTTTAGATGTTTAAAAAGATGTTTACAAATTCTTTTATGAATAATCTATTCAGGGGGAGTCTAGTCTATTGCTGAATTTATCTCTCCTAAGCATGTTTTCTTGTAGAGTATCACGATACATGAATTTATCTCTTATATACATTCCAAGCTCTGATACTCTTAGCCATTATAATACTCTTGTTCTGATACATCTTTTTCAATATCTCAACACTTATTGCAATTAGCTCTTTGCACCTTGAAAAGTTTTTTTGAAAGCTTTTTATACAATTTATACTTAAAAGTTTTGTCATCATCAAAAAGGGAGAGATTGTTGACTCTATTATTGATTTTGATGATAAGCAAAATGCTTAAGTATAAGTTGAGTACTGATGATTTCTTTAAAGTATGTTTTTATAGAAAAAAGGTACTCATCAATTTGATAAATATTATTTGATTGAAGAAGTCCAAATTTAGATGAAAGATCTGCTCAAAGAGGACTTTGATAGTGAAAAATTGCCTGAATGGATACTTGAGTGCAATATAGACTTGATTTAGCACAAGTTCAGCTGTTTATGTAAAAGTTTCAGTAAAATGTCGACTCAAAGTGTCGACACATAATACCATGTGTTGACACATGACAGTGAAGTGTCGACTCAAGCCGGTACGCAAAGAAAGTTTCAGATGGCATGGCTAAAGTGTCAACACATGGACTTGAAGTGTCGACTCAAAGTGTTGACACATGGATCACCTCATCGCCTGAGATTTTTTGGTTACAGAACTTGCTGAAGTTGAAGATCTGGTGAAGAGTCGACATATGAATACCAAGTGTCGACTCACAGTGTTGACTCACCTGAAGAAGTGTCAACTTATCTGAGAGTTCCAAAAGGCTACATTAATGATATTTGAACTAGGTGTCGACTCAAGGAGTGCGAGTGTTGACTCATAGCCTGAAGTGTTGACATATGGAGTTTTAGGAACAGTAACGACTTGTTTTTCAAACGTAGAACTCATCCCTCTTGGCTCCCAATGGCTAGATTTTTGTGTCTAATGGCTAGAAACTGGTTTTGAGGCCTTGGAAAGGTATTTATATGATTCAAATCAAATCAAAACATATGGAAATGAAACAGGAATAACCAAGAGAGAAGAAAAGAGGGCATTCACTCCTATTCATTGAGTTCAATTACTTCCAAGCAAAAAGAAGCCTTCAAACATTCAAGAGCCTTCAAGAGCATTTAATATCAATCCTTCTTGAGCAATTAAAGAGGCTTCATCAAGTTGAAAGCATCACAACAACGAGCTTCAAAGAGATACCCGCTTTTTATTAGAAAGCTTTCATTGTTTCTTTACTTCAAACTATATTTGTTGTAAGGGTTCTTGGTTAGCCTATTACAAAACCAAGGGAGGTTATTGGTGAGCCATCGAAAATCAATTAGATTCTTGGTTAGGCCACAAAACTAAGGGAGGTTGGTGGTGAGCCTTAAAACTATTTAGGTTCTTAGTTAGCCCATAAAACCAAGTGAGGTTTTGACTTGTGAGCTTTGTGAAAACAAGTCGGATTTTGATTAGTGAGCCCGAAAATCTAATCGACTATAATCGGTTGAGATTATAGTGAATTTCCAAGGAGATCTTGGGGAGTGGATGTAAGTACATTGGATAGCACCGAACCACTATACTTCCTGTGTTTGTGATTGATTGTCTCTCCTATTTGCTCTTACTTTTATTGCTTTATATTTCTGCTGCATACTTACTTAAAAGCACTTCATTTGCATTCATAGTACTTAGTTTAATTGTTGGATTGGATCACACACTCTTGCATTCCATCAAATAATTTTTAGAGACCTAATTCACCCCCCCTCTTGGATTGCTTACTGGGCAACAAATATCAAAGACAGGCAAAATACTTTGAAGATTATTCTAGTAAAAAGAAATATGAAAGGCATCTCCAATGTACAAGCAAATCGACTATCACTTAAGATGTGCCTGCTTCACAACATCCTCAGTAGAGTTTTCTTGCCCAGGATAGGGCATTTTGATTGGGTGAGTGAGCGAGATCTCATATTTATGAGATACATGATTGAGGGGAAGGCCCTTAATCTACCATTTATCATGATGACACAGATTAAAGATGCCGCTCGCAAGGCTAGAGCATGTTTATCTTATAGGATGGCCTTCACCCTATTATTTTAGAACTCTAGTATTGATCTATCTAGAGAAGATAGTAGACCCCTTCTGTATACTGACAAGTATTCTAAGAAATCACTTAACAAAATGGGGGATCATAGAGTTGAAGGTGTATGGGTGAAGAAAGTGTCAAGATAGAGAGCAGTTCATTCAGATGATGATGAGGATGACATACTTGAGGATGCTAAGACTGCTGAGCAGACTAGAGATGATGAGGATGAGCATGATGATGAGGCTGGACCCTCAGAGCCAGCACCTGCCACACCACCTTAGTCAGTACCTTCAGAGCCTAGCACTGGTGGACTACAGCATGACTATGAGTAGATGAGGATACTTAGAGATGAAGTTTCTTCTCTCAGATCAGACCTTCATATAGTTCGAGTAGAGATTCACTCTAGGATTGATCAGTTACAGATAGAGGTCAGAGATGGTTTCAACAGGATTCTAGCAACTCTACATATGAGTACTTCAGCTGGACCTTCTATATCACCTCCACCACCACCAGATGATTGATAGGACTTTCACTTTACTAATTAGCAAGCTGATGTGCACTTTACAGATCCACATGTTATGGACACACCAGCAGCAGAGGCAGAGTAGCCAGAGCAGTGCATTCCTGATACTCTTGCCACACAAATCCTTTCAGGGACTAGTACTCTAGCTTTATCTAATGCTTTCACTAATCAGAGGACTCCACTGCATTCAGCTTCTGAGTCTGAGCCACCTCCTTCAGAACCTATTCCACAGCCTACTCCTCCTCCACTAGCACTTATTGAAGCCAGACCTAGAGCTAGACCTAGACAGTATCATAGATCTAGAGCTCCTAGACCTAGTCATTCTAGCCTATCGCTTAGGACCAAGAACTTTACCCACTAGACCCCTCGACCATCTACATCTAGGGTCATGGCGACCGTTGTACTAGATCTTGCATCTGATGAGGACTAGCCTCGCAGATGTTATGGTTATGTTGTGCTTCATGAATGTTATTGTGTTACATGTATTGAATTGAAATTTCACTATTTATAACAATCATATTTACTTCTTTACTCTCTAAATGTGTGATGATATATTATTTTATAGTCAGGCAGAGTATTTTATACCTTTTTGTTGATGACAAAAAGGGGGAGTAATATGATGTGATGCATGGAAAATGTGTGCAAAATTATGCGATGATATAATTTGATGATATATATATGTGATGCATGGAAAATTACAATGAGCAATGTGTGTGCAAAATACTTGAGCAAGGGGAATATATCTCATAAAAATTACAATGAGCCTTGGAATATTTCTAAATCTGCTAAAATGTATTGACAGCCTTGACATTTCACTCAACAGCTCTAACACTTCAGCTAATTTGTAAAATGAATTCCTACACTAGATCATTACTTGAATTGCTTGGTATACTGTATAGAATATTCTAAACTCATTTACTCTGATACAGTTAAAAATATAAAGGTACTTATTCTTTCCATGCCTAGTATTTTGTCATCATAAAAAAGGGGGAGATTATTGACCCCTGGAATGATTTTGATGATTACAAAATATTGGAACATGATTTGATACTAATACCTTTTAAGTGTTTAAGAAGTTTTTGTAGGGAATTACTAATGAACAATCATCAACCCTATGTTTCTCAAGACCATTGGAATGAATCCATGTATTCAAGAAAAAGTCTCATGTATTTTTCAATCATTTGAGAGCCCTACATAAATTCAATTGTATATTCATAAAAAAGGGGCCAAATCAATGTAATTTTAAGTGTAAGTATTTTAGAATAGGTTTAAAATTTGTTTGGAAATAGTTTGAAGCTATTTGGAAGACTTTGGAGAAGTTTCAACTCGAGCCGACTCTAATGGATAGAGCTGATACATTTCTTGGCATGGCACAGTACTTTTTTGATACAAGACATCCAAACCAACTCCAAGAAAATCATAACCAACTTTCACAGAGTCACAAAAAGTTACTTCTGAGATTTCAATCAGCTGAGTCGACTCTAAATAGACAAGAGCCGACTCTCACAGACTATAGAATAACAACACTGATAATCCGAGCCAACTCAAGTCTTTCGAGTTGACTCACCTCCCAGTAATTTCAGTAGTAATGACTAGTTCCAGAATTCAAATTTTTTGAATTTAAAGACTCCCAATGGCTAGTTTTCGATTTCCAAGAGATTCCAAAGGTCATATTCATTTGAGAACACTTCAATAAGCTATAAATAATGGATTTAAGAGAAGAAAAAGTTTAAGAAATGAGGGTATTGAATATACTAAGAGCTTTCAAGTAAAAACTTAAGTTCTCCAACAACTTCCAACTACTTTCCTGAGTTAACCTCTAAAGATTTAAGAGAGACTTGAAGAGTATTGAAGAAGCATTCAAGAAGGCATCATTAAGAGCTTCAACTACAACCATTCAACACATTGTATTTATTTTTGTGTTGCTTTCTTTTGCTACTCTATTTTTGAGTTATTACAAGTACAGTAGATGGCTGTAGCTTGTGAGTTATTTTTAGATTATTGGTTAGCCTTGAAATCCAAGTTGGGTTGTTAGTGAGCCCAAGAAAACTAATGGTGTATTGGGATTTTGGATTGTGAGCCCGTAGGAAAATAATCCGACTGTATTTGGGGTGAATATATTGGAAATCCCAAGAGTGCACCTTGGATAGTGGATGTAGGAGCTGGGTTGCTCTGAACCACTCTAAATCTTGTGGTGTTTGTGCTTGCTCTTGCTTCTGCATTCTTATTTACTTTCGTACGCAATACTCTATCTACTTCACTCACCACACAAGGTTTCAAAAGGCAGATACTTGCTAAAATTTTTACAAACCCAATTCACTCCCCTCTTGGGTTAGCCAATTAGGCAACAAGTATGTTTTTAGGACAAAATATTTGTCCCTTCAAATAATCAATTTATGGTAAAAATTTTTTGTCATGGATGAGACTTAGTTTTCTATCATAGCAACAAATCACTATTATCACTTTAAGTAAAATTGTTGTGATAAAAGATTTATCATAAAAAGTCTAAATTACTATTTAGTTTATTGTGACAAAAATATTTTGTTGCAAAATGTTAAGATTTTTCTGTAACAACAACTAGGCTGTTGCGAAAAAAATAGATTCCCTCCGTTTGTTCCCTCCTTTTTTAATTTATTATAATAAAAGTATTTATTGCAAAAAGTTAATATATTTTTTGTGACAAAGAATTGGTTGTTCCAATAAATAATAGATTCCCTATTTTTGTTCCCTTCATGTTTTATTTTATTGTGACAAAAATATTTGTTGCAAAAAGTTAATATATTTTTTCATGACAAAGGATTTTTTATTACAAAAAAAAAATATAATCTCCCTTTGTTCCCTCTTTTTTAAAATTTATTATGATGAAAGTATTTTGTTGCAAAAAGTCAATATATTATTTGTGACAAATGCTTGGTTATTGCAAAAGAAATTAGATTCTCTCCTTTTGTTTCCTCTTTTTAAATTTATTTTGACAAAATTATTTGTTACAAAAAACTAATATATATTTCATGACAAAGGGTTGTATATTGCAAAAAATTTAGATTCTCTCCTTTTGTTCCATCCTTTTTTTAAATTTGTTATGGCAAAAATATTTTGTTATAAAAAGTCAATATATTTTTTTATGACAAAGACTTAGTTGTTGCAAAAAAAATCCCTCTTATTATTCCCTCTTTTTTAAAGTTATTATGACAAAACTATTTGTTGCTAAAAATCAATATATTTTTTTTGTGACAAAGGCTTGTTTGCTGCAAAAAGTGGAAAAAACTAGAATCCCTCCTTTTGTTCCATCTTTTTTTAAGTTTTTATGACAAAAATTATTTTGTCACAAAAAATATTATTTTGTCACATCATGCACTATCATCGAACCAAGAAATAGCACTTTTTATCTTGTCACTAAACGGGCACCATAGAGCATTGTTAGGGATGGCAATTTTTATTGATCCGATGGATATCCAACATGACCCAACCCTAATGGGGTAGGAAAAATCCAACCTATTTAATTTAGAAGTAGGTATGGATTTTTTATAACAAACTTGACTCGAGTTCAGGTTAGGTACGGGTATCAATATGCCCCTCCCCGAACTCAACTTGATTAAATAAAAGGCATAAGCCCTCTCAATCCCCCACCCCCCAGTGCCCAGTCTTAGTTCGATGCTTCGACTCATTTCTTTCCCAACCCACCCCATGCCTTTTTCTTCTCGTTTTGCTATTTAGGCATTTTTTCCTTTCTTTTGATCATGTTCTGTATATTATATAAATCAATTTTATATCTATGTATCAATGATATCCTTTAATACTGAAGGTAGACTTGTTCTATTACATTCATTATTTAATTGTTAAACAAACATAACGAGGTCTCATGATATCCAATGTATTTCATTGTTAGTCAGTCAGGGTGTCCTTCGTGGATGCAAGAAAGGGCTTCCACGTGTTGAGTGCATAGCTTAACCCAATGGATAGTTGATAGATGCTTGTAGCTAGCCACTGCCGAGGCCTATTAGGATGTGTGTGTTCAGAGACATGAGGCTTGCTTAGAGCCAGTCAAGCAGAATTAGCACTTGCACCCTAGCAGGTGGCCGATCAGAAGGAGCAATCGATAGCTCTGTAAGTGAGCATTCGAGAAGACCATCTACTCTGCTTTAAGAAGTCAAATTTAAATGTTGTCTCATTTGAGAAGGAAAAAGAACAGAAGCCAGAGAATTATGAGAACACTTATTCTCCCATCAAAACAGTCCCAAAATCTGCTAATGTCTGAGCAATGCATTCCAACCACACTGTTCCTCAACAATTTGCCCTTGCAACCGATAGGAATGCTTCTAGTGGGGACTCTTTTGTTGCTAACATTGCTGGGAATGGCAATGGATCTGCTAATGTGAATGTCCAACAAGAATGTCACATGCCAAAGAAGATTTAGGTAATTCTGAATATTCAGATTTTCCTTTTGTTCTTTTTTATCATTTTCTGAAATCCATATGAAAATTAAGTCTTGGGAGATCATCATTAGTTACTTAATGCAACAATTCTAGTTTATAACTCAATGTTTTAATAAAAGTAGTCTTCATTAATCTATGCTAAAATTTATGTAGTTATTTTGCTTACATGTGGGTAGATCATACAAGTAAATAATTATAGTGGCATGTTTTTATTGCTGCCTAGATCACTGTGGCCTACAGCTCCTACATGGTGCTGGTGAGTGGATTTCCCATCTGGAGACCTTCGACGTCAGTCGGCCCTTTAAAAAAGAGGAAAGACCCAGACTGTGAATTCCGGCGGGGGCACTCCGACGATCAAGTCAGTGAACGATCAAGAGGAATAGATATCCTCCTTAGTAGAGCCTGGAAATGTCTCCATGTTCAGAGGGTGTTGGAAAGAAAGAGTCGAAGTTGGAGCAATGGGAGTTTGTGAGGGAGTCTTGAGATGGTCCTCCTGCCCTTCGCTTGGTTCCTCTTTGTATGCTTGTATGTGTGCTTACTTTCACCGGAGGCCCCTTTGGGTTTCTTATAGAAGCATCTTTCATCCAGCGGATCCTAAAGCCCCAATTTGATGCTCTCATGGTGTAGCTCCTATGGGTGGAGTGCAGGTTTGCCCCTGCCTCCCCTAGAAGGTGAGAGACTAATCCGAAATCATCAGAGAAAACTTCTGCCATGCAGGCGAGTACTGCGAAGTACGCATTCTCATCATGATGAGTGCGAGTAGTTTGCCACGGGGACTGACACCCTGACAGGATACTTCCTCTTACAGGCAGTGTGCTGCCTGAAAAAATACTGCACGGGTATTGTACCTGCCTACACTAAGCATGCAACAGCAGGGAGCAGGTATGTATTTTAAAACTATTTTAAAATAACAGCGGAAACTACCTACTCCGTACAGGTCTAACATATTCCGGATGCATGTATAGGCAAAACTAGGCATGAACAAGGGCATGTAATATTTATAAACAATTATATAAACCTAGATCTATGTATGCATGAAAAATAAAACTAGAAACTTTACCTTATTCCTGCTTGGAATAACCTTGGTATAATGCTGGAATAGCTGGGATAATAGGAATAACTTTATTCCTGTTGTCTTCTTCCAGCAGCCTCTTGAACGTGGATTTCTGCTTCTTCTCCAACAGCAGCAATGGCCAAACCAAAGCAGCAAATTTTGATCTCTTCTCATTCAACAATGGCAAGGGAACAAATTGATTGGTCTTACTTCAAAAGAGAGATTATCATCCAACGTTTGGAGCTCTTCCTATCATCCAAAAGCTGCAACAGGAATTCTGCAACCTGAAAACTTGCAACTCAAAAACAGAGCACAAAAGGACAGCAACAATGGAGGACGATCCAGCTCTTAGGTGCTCATGCGAACACCCTCTAGAGGGGGGACACGCCTGGGGCTCCTCAGATCCGTCTCTCGGGCGATGCTAGTCGCCGGAAGACTAGAAACGGTGAGGGGAGGAAAGAAGAAAACAGAACTCCAAGTTCTGAATTTGTTTTCACCAAAACAGAGCTTTCTTCTTCCACCAATTGAGCACCAACAAGATCAGGGATTAAAAGATATTTTTTCTCCCTATCACTCACCAAAACCCAGGCCTCTAAATCACCGGTGGAATGGAAGTGGAAGTTCTCCAAGGAAGAAGACCTCTAATGGTTTTTTCAGCCTCTCACACACGGTGACTCATCATTCTTTGAACCAGGGGACTACAGGGGTTTAAAATTGCAGCAGGGGAAGAGAGAAAAGGAGAGGCGGGGAGGCCAATAGATGCCGGCTGCCATTCAACCAATAAACAGCCATTAACAAAGACTTTAAAACAAGCCGATGGGAGGATGAAAGGACGCCCAGTAGGAGAACGTTTGGCCTCATTTGATGCTAGGAACTCCACTCCCAGCGAATGGATAAAAGACCGTGTAAACGGTCCAAGGAGAGGAAAAAACCACCGGTTCATACAAAACTGGTCCATTCCCAAATAAACCAATTGGTTCAATTCAATTGAACCAGTTCAAGCGCAATTAAATTTTGTTCAAATGGTTCACAACCAATTGGAGGCCGAAACGAGCTCCGAATCAATTCAAAACTGATTCAGAAAAATCCTGGCGCAGTGATGGTCAACCCGGAACAATTTTCGGTTGACGTAGACAAGGGCAAGATGAGAAAAAGAGTGCTCAAAAAATATCGTGACCATAAAATCGAGATGATTCCCAATCGTAATCGGTATTCGGATCAGAGAGTTATCCTCTATGGCATGTGACCTCATAGGTTCGAACCTAAATGGTAGCACTAGAACAATTCTAGTACTAGCACAGGAAACCATCTAGCAATGGGTCCCGACGTCCGGATAGGTCGAAGATGCGGGAGCAAACTATCGAACCTCTGGCATATGGTTACCGTATAATTTTTTCCTTTGACCTCTAATGCTCAGGACGACTGAGATTGGGCTGCCAACCCAGACAGAGTCAGTCCACTACGTGTCTCAACCTCGCAAGCCCAGTGACTCTTCACTAGGGCTACCCCGGTCGAGGATTTGCTAAATTGAGATATTGCGAGACATTCAATCCAAACTATTTGGATAGGTCAATTCCATCTTGGTCCATCACTGCTCCACAAGTACTTGCCTGTACCCAGAAACCTTCCATCACCGGATTAAAAATCTGGGTAGTCCGGCATCAAAACACAGGGAGTTGCTTGCAAGCTACCGTGATGATCTCAGGTCGGAGGGACACATATACCCATATCCAATCGTGAGTTTCCCTTTGGCAGAAAGGGGCTGCACGGAGTCACGTTCAATGAGATATCACATATCCCACTTGTAGATCACATCAGTGTCACCACACTCATTTGGTCAAGAGGACAACCAAACGATGTGAACTACAACAACCTATACTTGATATATTGTCATCCAATACAATATATCCTTTGGTTGTGAACAGGGTTTAAGGACCACTCGATACATCCTCTCTGTATTGAAGTCAGTGTAGTCCTAAGGACTTCATCACATGGAAAGAGCTCATTTTAGAGAAATAATATGTGATGAGCTGCCAAAAATAATAATTTATTAATTCATAAAAAGAATACAATACTGAGCCCAACCGCCTACAACCCAGGCGATTGGCTTTGGGACACAATTCCCAACAACTCCCACCTGTACTAAAGCCAATCAGAATAGTATCTAAAACCCATTTCCCATTTACAATAGTCGAACTCTTTTATTCCGAGGGCTTTAGTGAAGGGGTCAGCCAGATTTTCTTTTCCATCGATCTTCAGAAGATTGATGTCACCTCGTTCTACGATCTCCCGTACGAGGTGGTAGCGACGCAGTATGTGCTTGGTGCGGTGATGAGCTTTAGGCTCGTTAGCTTGAGCAATGGCTCCAGTGCTGTCACAGTACACCGGAACAGGACCATCTAGGGAAGGTGCCACCCCTAGCTCTCCAAGGAACTTACGCAACCACAGCTTCCTTTGCTGCATCTGATGCTGCAATATATTCTGCTTCGCATACCGAGTCTGCAACAGTTGCCTGCTTGGAACTTTTCCAGCAGATCGCTCCTCCATTCCGGGTAAATACAAACCCCGACACACTCTTGCTATCATCTCTATTTGACTGGAAACTGGAGTCAGAGTACCCCACAAGTTTCAAGTCAGGTTCTCCATAAATCAGCCATTGATCTTTAGTATTTCTTAAATACTTAAGGATGGTCTTAACCACCTTCCAATACACCTCACTTGGATTAGACTGGTATCTACTCACTACTCCTAGTGAGTATGCCACGTCTGGTCTAGTACAAGTCATAGCATACATGATATAGCCTATTGCAGAAGCATAAGGTACTCTACTCATGCACTCTCTTTCCTCAGGAGTTGTCGCACAATCCTTCTTGGAAAGAGTAATTCCAGAACCTATCGGGAGATAGCCTTTCTTGGGATTTTCCGTGCTGAACCGTTTTAGCACGGTGTCAATGTACGTAGACTAGGACAGTCCCAAAAGCTTCTTAGATCTATCTCTATAGATTTTCATACCTAGTATGTAAGAAGCTTCATCCAAGTCCTTCATGGAGAACTGAGATGATAACCAGACCTTTATTCCTTGTAATGCTGCGACATCATTCCTGATTAAGAGAATGTCGTCAACATACAGTACTAGGAATACAATCACAGAACCATTAACCCATTTATAGATGCACGGTTCTTCTCCATTCCTAACGAAGCCATACGATTTGATACACCTATCAAACCGTAAGTTCCAACTTCGAGATGCTTGCTTGAGTCCATAGATGGACCTCTGTAACTTGCATACTTTTGATTCATCTGTGGATGTGAACCCTTCAGGCTGTATCATATACACCTCCTCTTCCAGCTCCCCATTTAGGAAAGCGGTTCGGACATCCATCTACCAGATCTCGTAATCAAGATATGCTGCCAAAGCAAGCATGATCCGAATAGACTTGAGCATTGCAACAGGAAAGAATGTCTCATCATAATCGATACCATATCACTGATGATACCCTTTGAAAACCAGACGGGCTTTATAGGTTTCTACCTTCCCATCTGTGCCCCTTTTCCTCTTGAAGATCCGTTTACACCCGATGGATTTTATTCCTTCAGGCGGATCAACCAATGTCCAAACATTGTTGATTTCCATGGACTCCATTTCGGATCGCATGGCTCCAAGCCATGCCTCAGAGTCAGATCTCTGAAGTGCATCCATATAGGTGATCGGATTCTCATTGTTCTCATCGAGCTCAATGGGATCGCCATCCCGGACCAAGAAATCATAGTATCTGTCTGGCTGACATGGTATTCTACCGGATCACCTAATGGGTTCTGGGTGTGATTCAATCACAGCCGGTTCTACGATGTCCTTAGAGTGTGCAGGTTCTTCTGTTGGCTGAACTTCATCAAGTTCAATCTTAGAGGCTATAGTTCCTTCTCCAAGGAACTCATTTTCCAAAAAGATAGCTCTAAGAGCAACGAACACCTTTTGTTCATTCTCCAAGTAGAAGAAATACCCTTTGGTTTCCTTTGGATAACCAATGAATAAACACCGGTTAGACCTAGGACCAAGTTTGTCTGAGTCTAAATGCCTTACGTAAGCTGGACAACCCCAGACCCGAAGGTGTGAGATTGAGGGTTTACGTCCATTCCACATCTCATACGGAGTGGAGACAACAGACTTACTTGGAACATTATTTAATAAGTAACAGGCTATTCGAAGTGCATATCCCCAAAAGGATAGCGGCAGAGTTGCAAAGCCCATCATGGATCGCACCATGTCCAACAAGGTTCGATTCCTCCTTTCAGACACACCATTCCACTGCGGTGTTCCTAGAGGAGTCCACTGAGAGAGAATTCCATTCTCCTCAAGATATGTCAAAAATGCACCAGATAAGTATTCACCACCTCGATCAGATCGAAGGGTTTAAATACTTTTTCCAGTTTGCTTTTCTACTTCATTATGGTATCGTTTGAACATTTCAAACGACTCAGACTTATGTCTCATTAAAAAGACATAACCGAACCTTGAAAAGTTGTCTGTAAAAGTAATGAAATATTTGTATCCTCCTCTGGCACTAACTGTCATCGGTCCACATACATCAGTATGTATTAGACTTAGAAGTTCTGTAGCTCGTTCACCTTTTCCAGTAAAAGGTGACTTGGTCATTTTACCAAGTAAACAGGATTCACAAGTGGGCAGTGATTCAGAATCACTGACCTCGAGGAGTCCATCTCCTCGCATCTTGTTTATCCTATTTTGGTTAATATGACCTAGCCTACAGTGCCAAGGATACAAATCATTGACATTATCTAACCTTGGGCGTTTGCTAGAAGTGTACATTACACTAACAGGCCTTGATAATACATATATGCCATTATTTAATCTAGCTTTCATTATAACAGAGTTATTCAAAATAACATTACAAAAATCTCCTTTTATTGATAGTTCAAAACCATAATTGGCCAAAAGGCCTACAAAGATTATGCTCATAATGAAACTAGGACAATAGTAACAGTCGACTAGTTCGACAGTACAAGACTCAAAGACAAGACGCAGGACTCCAATCGCCAGTACTGGAACACGATTTCCATTCCCGATGCTTAGAAACTGTTCTTCATCTTCAAATCTTCTGCTAACTTGAAGTTCCTGTAATGAATTACAAACATAAATTGGACTACCAGTATCCAATACCCAATTAGCAGTATCAACAATTGAGTAATTACAAGGTTTTATCATATAAATACCTTGTTCAGCAGACTTCTGCTTCCTTGGCCTGTTCGGATCAAGGGACGCAATATAAAGAGGACAGTTCCTCTTCCAATGTCCCTTCTTCTTGCAGTAGAAGTACTCTGCAGAAGACTGATCAGCCTTATACTTCCTGGTCTGACTAGGGCCAGGAGCATTCTGCACCTTCTTTCCTTTTTTATTCATTTTCTTCTTCCCTTTCTTAAAGGGACGATGACCTCTACTTCCTCCCACTAAATTCACCACCCCCTTATCTAGTTGGTGGTCTTTCTCGAAAGTCTGCAGCAACCCCAAAAGACCATGGTAGTTTACTGCAGGCTTGTTCATTCTATAATGATCAAGAAAGTCAAGATAGGAGGAGGGAAGAGAATTCAGGATCGCATCCTTGCCGAGCTGCTCGTGCAAGGGGCATCCGAGTTTGCCCAGTTTTTCAATCAACTCGATCATGTACAATACATGATCAGTGACTGAACTACCATTCGGCATCTTGGAGTTGTAGATGGCACAAGACACTTTGTACCGTTCTACATCATCCGGGGTGCCGAAGGATTCCTTCAACTTTTGAAGGATTTCATTAGGTTGGGCCTCCTCGAATTTGTGACTAAACTCGTCGTTCATCGCTGCTAACATAATGCACCGGATAGTAGTCCGATCAGAGACCCACTTCAGATAAGCATCTCTGACCGCACTCCATGCATTAGCAGGAGGGATTTCAGGTGCCGGATCCGTTATCACACATAGGATCCGTTCATGCTCCAGAATAATTCTTAATCTTCAATACCAACTATCGAAGTTGTGACCCTTTAACTTCTCGTTATCGAGAAGTGACCGGAGCGATAAATTTGAAGACATTTGAAAAGAAAACAAGACCAAATTAGTGTATGAATTAATAATTTAACCAAAAGACTTGGACTTTAGTCTAAAGGTTTCTCCCATTAATTTTTCAGATTGGTAGCCTCTAACTCCAATCCGTGAAAATACCTTTTCAAGTGGGTACTGAAATCCAATAGGCCTCGCATGAGCCCGACTATGGCCAGCTCACCCATACGAGCCTAAAGGTAGGTTCGTAAACCAATTGTTTCCCTAAATAATTTTCAGTATTTTATTTTGTCCCAGAGAACACCCCAATCAGCCTAGGGGCCTCCTATTGCGGGTCTCTGGTTAGGTCCAACCATTAAAATGACAAATCCAATGCTTCCAGCTAACTAAAGACCAAGCCCGACTATGGCCGGCCCACCTGGTCCCTTTAAGGAGGTTGCACTGAACCATCATCGATCAGATAGAAATTCCAGTCGCCGGATGTACACCCGTTCTATGGAACTGCCGATGCACACCAAGCTAGTGGACACATTTCTATCCAACTTAATGGGAGGCAAAGACACTATCAACTCCTTGACTTAGTCTTTTTAAGGACCTAATAATTTTAGAAGATTTTTTTTTTTAATTGTGACAGAAGAAAAGACAAGGACATGGATCAACCTCCCACTGAATCAATCAGATTCCAGGAGGGTTAAAATAAATCAACAAATGATTCATGGGCACCTATAGATCAGTCAGACCGATCAACCTGGGTGACATGGGTTAACTCGAGTCATTGAGCTTTTCCAATCAATTCTGGTCGACTCGACTAGCCAAGTAGGTGAGATCATGGATGAGTAACCGCCATTAACCATCTTTCCTAGACACCAACCAAGTTGGCCAGGAAAGAGGTAGCCTCATACAACCATGATAACAATGCCAAACCTACCTCGACACCAGTCGGTTTACCAGACTCGATCAGACTAGCCTAAAGACTCGGGCGTCCTCTGAGCCACTAATTGGATCCATTTTGGATAAACGAATCAACTAATCTAACTATTAGATAGTTCTAAAGAAGGGCCTTTAAACAACTTTTGTTTAATCTTCTTGTAATCCGGTTCAACTAAACTTAGGTCTAACCCAGTTATGGGCCCAACTAGTCAGCTAACCCAATTAACCCAATTGGCTTATTCAAATGACATTAGATTTCATAAACCCTAAAAAAAAACTTGTCATTTAATTAATCATACAATTCAAAATTATTTGAATATAAGCCAATCATTAAAACAATTTTAATTAAAAACATGTAAAACTCCTTTTACATATCCATTGATGCATCATATCTAGATTATTCTTTTATAAACATTACATTGCCCAAAAGAAAAAAAAAAAAAAAAAAAAGACATGCCAAACATGTATTTGAATTAAAACAATTTTAATTCCAAGATTTTCTTAAAGGATCCTTCTGAAGAGGCCAACACAGACGATCCGCATCATGTCAAAGATACACGGTCATGGTAAAGGTCTCAACTAGGTTCCTAAAAGTACTCTCAAATCATACCTTATGATTTACAATACAAAAGATTAAACATTTTAATCAACTATACATGCAATCAAGAAATGCTACAACTGAACCTGGCTCTGATACCACTGAAAGAATACTGCATGGGTATTGCACCTGCCTACACTAAGAATGCAACAGCAGGGAGCAGGTATGTATTTTAAAACTATTTTAAAATAACAGCGAAAACTACCTACTCCGTACAAGTCTAACATATTCCGGATGCATGTATAGGCAAAACTAGGCATGAACAAGGGCATGTAATATTTATAAACAATTATATAAACCTAGATCTAGGTATGCATGAAAAATAAAACTAGAAACTTTACCTTATTCCTGCCTGGAATAACCTTGGTATAATGCTGGAATAGCTGGGATAACAGGAATAACTTTATTCCTGTTGTCTTCTTCCAGCAGCCTCTTGAACGTGGATTTCTGTTTCTTCTCCAACAGCAGCAATGGCCAAACCAAAGCAGCAAATTTTGATCTCTTCTCGTTCAATAATGGCAAGGGAACAAATTGATTGGTCTTACTTCAAAAGAGAGATTATCATCCAACGTTTGGAGCTCTTCCTATCATCCAAAAGCTGCAACAGGAATTTCTGCAACCTGAAAACCTGCAACTCAAAAACAGAGCATAAAAGGACAGCAACAATGGAGGACGATCCATCTCTTAGGTGCTCATGCGAACACCCTCTAGAGGGGGGACATGCCTGGGGCTCCTCATATCCGTCTCTCGGGCGATGCTAGTCGCTGGAAGACTAGAAACGGTGAGGGGAGGAAAGAAGAAAACAGAACTCCAAGTTCTGAATTTGTTTTCACCAAAACAGAGCTTTCTTCTTCCACCAATTGAGCACCAACAAGATCAGGGATTAAAAGATATTTTCTCTCCCTATCACTCACCAAAACCCAGGCCTCTAAATAACCGGTGGAATGGAAGTGGAAGTTCTCCAAGGAAGAAGACCTCTCACGGTTTTTTCAGCCTCTCACACACGGTGACTCATCGTTCTTTGAACCAGGGGACTATAGGGGTTTAAAAATGCAGCAGGGGAAGAGAGAAAAGGAGAGGCGGGGAGGCCAATAGACGCTGGCTGCCATTCAACCAATAAACAGCCATTAACAAAGACTTTAAAACAAGCCGGTGGGAGGATGAAAGGATGCCCAGCAAGAGAACGTTCGGCCTCATTTGATGCTAGGAATTCCACTCCCAGCGAATGGATAAAAGACCGTGTAAATGGTCAAAGGAGAGGAAAAAACCATCGGTTCATACAAAGCTGGTCCATTCCCAAATAAACTAATTGGTTCAATACAATTGAACCGGTTCAAGCCCAATTAAATTGGGTTCAATTGGTTCATAACCAATTGGAGGCTGAAATGAGCTCCGAATCAGTTCAAAACTGATTCAGAAAAATCTTGGCGCAGTGCTGGTCAACCCAGAACAATTTTTGATTGACGTAGACAAGGACAAGACGGGGAAAAGAGTGCTCAAAAATACCATGACCATAAAATCGAGATGATTTCCAATCGTAATCGGTATCCGGATCAGAGAGTTATCCTCTATGGCGTGTGACCTCATAGGTTCGAACCTAAATGGTAGCACTAGAACAATTCTAGTACCAGCACAGGAAACCATCTAGCAATGGGTCCCGGCATCCGGATAGGTTGAAGATGCGGGAGCAAACTATCGAACCTCTAGCATATGGTTACCGTATAATTCATCTCTTTGACCTCTAAT
The DNA here is from genome assembly GCA_021397845.1 of Areca catechu. NCBI lineage: Eukaryota > Viridiplantae > Streptophyta > Magnoliopsida > Arecales > Arecaceae > Areca > Areca catechu. Next base: position 56,800,314 of record CM038047.1, on the reverse strand, counting down.
GCTCATGACGACTGAGATTGGGCTGCCAACCCAGACAGAGTCAGTCCACTACGTGTCTCAACCTCGCAAGCCCAGTGACTCTTCACTAGGGCTACCCCGGCCGAGGATTTGCTAAATTGAGATACTGTGAGACATTCAATCCAAACTGTTTGGATAGGTCAATTCCATCTTGGTCCATCACTGCTCCACAAGTACTTGCCTATACCCAGAAACCTTCCGTCACCAGATTAAAAATCCGGGTAGTCCGGCACCAAAACACAGGGAGTTGCTTGCAAGCTACCATGATGACCTCAGGTCGGAGGGACACATATACCCTTATCCAATCGTGAGTTTCCCTTTGGCAGAAAGGGGCTGCACGGAGTCACGTTTAATGAGATATCACATATCCCACTTGTAGATCATATCAGTGTCACCACACTCATTTGGTCAAGAGGACAACCAAACAATGTGAACTACAACAACCTATACTTGATATATTGCCGTCCAGTACAATATATCCTTTGGTTGTGAACAGGGTTTAAGGACCACTCGATACATCCTCTCTGTATCGAAGTCAGTGTAGTCCTAAGGACTTCATCACATGGAAAGAGCTCATTTCAGGAAAATAATATGTGATGAGCTGCCAAAAATAATATTTTATTAATTCATAAAAAGAATACAATACTGAGCCCAACCGCCTACAACCCAGGCGATTGGCTTTGGGACACAAATCCCAACACTCCATACCTGGGGATCTAGAGGAGCACGAGCTTGATGGGAGATACCAAAGGGTCTGAAGCTCTTAGTAAACATTCCTCTTCCGGTTGGTGCAGGTAGTGGATTGCAAGGTGTGATGCCCTGGGTGATGTGCCTTTCCAAAGGAGGTGCCAATATTATACTGTAGGGCATGGTGCTTTAACGGAGCACCTCTCCATAGGGGGTGCAGGTGGCATGCCCCTAGTGGAACATCCTTTTGCAAGAGGTGCAGGCAGCGTTCCTTTGGCGAAGCACTCATTCGCAGGAGGTGCAGGCGGCGTTCCTCTAGCAAAGCACTCCTTCACAGGAGGTGCAGGCAGTGTGCCTTTGGCGGAGCACTCATTCGTAGGAGGTGCAGGCGGCGTGCCTCTAGCGGAGCACTCCTTCGTAGGAGGTGCAGGTGGCGTAGCCTGGCGGAGCACTCCTTCAAAAGAGGTGCAAGCGGCATGGCCTGGTGAAGCACTCCTCTGTAGGAGATGCTGCTTCTCTAAGTGGAGCAGGGGCTCCGATGGGGATGGTGACATTGCTTGCAAGGGTCGCCATCTCAGCCACCCCTAGAGCTGCCCGAGGGGGCACCAGACCCACCTATCTTTGTTTGGGCTTGACTTTAGGTAGGGAGGTTGACTTTGACCAGAAGCTCGACCTCGGATGGGAGCTCGACCTTAGATGGGAACTTGACCTTGGATAGGAGCTTGACCTTGGATAGGATCTCGACCTCGATAGGGAGCTCGATCTTAGATGGGAGCTCGGCCTCGATAATGGTGCGGACACCAAAGGCACCAGAATAAGGCAGAGGCTTCTCAACCCTCTGTAAATTGATCAATAATTTATGAGTCCATCTGTAATAAGGGCTTAGCTCATCTGAGTCCATTTTAGTTGTTATTTGAGTATTTTTAGTTGTTATTTCACTTCTGTACTAGTCAGCTCATGTTGAGCTAGTTCAGTCCATTGCTAGTCAGCTCATGTTGAGCTAATTTTATTTTTTTGAGTCCTGTCCAAGCATACTGAAGACTCAAGACTATATCATACAAGTGAAGACCAAGTCCAACTAGATTGAAGACATGGAAGTATAGCCCAAGTCCAACCCAGCTTGAAGATTTGAAGACCCCAGGAGGAAAATTCAGAAAACCCTGATTTCTTGCAGATGCCCTCCAGATGCCCAGATTCCCTTCCAGATGCCAAAATATATTCATATACCAAGGCATCCATGATTTTAGAGGTCCATCTACATCCTAGCCCAAAGAAATCAAGCCCAGGTGCCAAGCCCAAGCCCCTAAGAAGCAAGATACCAGGGAATATTCCTGCTACCTGGCTACCAGGCCACCCCAGCTTCCAGAGGCCCAAACCCATGCACCCGGGCCCCTTTGGGCCGGCCTTTTGCTGCTCCTAGAAGCCCAAAACGCCCCCCTAGGCGTCCTTGGAGTCTTGACCAAGTCAAGAAAAATTTTAGGGATTTTTCTACCTAATATTTCCTTATTTTCTAGCTAGGGTTTGAGAGGGAAAAGGATTCTTATGTAAAGACTTATGTACCCTTACTTGGAGCCCAAGGTTAAGGGTCTATTTAAGGGACCCTAGCCTCTTGTATGAGGGGAATTTTTGATGAATGAAAATCTTGAGTTCTTCTATTGAGTGGTGTGATACCCTGCTGTGTGCATAAAGGGGTTTGTGAGAGTTCTTCTTCCCGGTGTTTGCAATCATCTTCCTGCTACCAACAAACCCTCCAGATCCCTGGACGCCCACTCCAAAAGAAGCCTTCCCTTGCTGTTTTTACTTTGTTTTCTTGTTCCTTTGTGAGTTTTCTAACCCCTGACAGGTCGTTTGCAGGTCCCTGAGTTTCTACGAATCCAACGACTCCAGCCAAGCCTCAATCGGATCACCGAGCAGAAAGCCGGGTATCCGCGGGTCTTTGGCTCGATTTTCCAGGCCGCATCCATCGAGGAACGAGAGACCCCTTCGCTGCGATCTTCACAGATGTTGTCAGGTACACCCCTCTACCTCCAGTAGTTTTATTGTAGGAGAACTTGCCCTAACCGAGGCTTCTCAGCCCCGGCGGTCCTTCTTTGCTACTTTTCTAGATCCTAATCTGCATGCTGATCTTCAGAAATTCATACAAAATCCCCTACAAATAATTTTGATCTGAAATTTGGGAATTAATCACCTAACTCAACATGTAAAACATATAAAAGAATTGCATGCATATTAGTTCCCCATCATTTGGTATCAGAGCTTAGATTAGGGCTTGTTTTCTGCAATTTTTCAGTCCGTATATACTCTGTTATTTTAATTATCTCTCCCTGTTAAAAACTCCAAAAATTCTAAAATTTATTTTCTTGGATTTATCATAATTCACAGTAATTTTAAAAATTTTTCCAGATTTTATTATGGCCTGTGAATTTTCTGCAAGCCGAAATAGGGCCTGCAAATTTTTGGCTCTGTTTTTTTTAGCAAGACAAGTTTGGAAGTTTTAGGGTTTTGTTTAGGAGTTTTTGCATATTTCTTAATTTTAGTATATTTCCAGTATATTAGGCCATGATTTGAAAGTTTTCTTCTATTTTAAAAAAATACCAAAAAAAAAATACATATTCTCCAAAAATACTAAAAAAAATATCTAAACCCTAATTTGCATCCTCATCTGCCTGCCATCATTGCATAATTTACTTTTAAGGGCACTCTTGCTATATCAGATGGGGGGAGGATTTGATCACCTCTCCTTAGCCCAAAACCACATCCCTTGCATTCAGTCCCAAGCCTTAACCTAAAATTAATTAGACTTAATTTGTCCTAGTGGGCTAGGGACACCAACTGGTCGGGTTCGGGCTAGTGTTAGATCACTGTGTCAAGTTAACCTGTGTGTGCCTTGTGCTCAGTGTCTAGAACGGTGGTTTAGGGATTCAATCCCGAAGGGCTTGTGTGCTGGTCCGCCTACCTAGCCAATCTCTGATTGGTGTCTAGGATTGGCAATCAGGGACCTAACACTCCCCTTACACCTGCCTGGCTGAGTACAGGGTTACTATAGGCTAGTTTGCCACCCTGATTGAGCATCTAGTTTGGACTTTAGGTCTAGTCAGCTATAGTCAGTCTGATCGAGTCTTGCATGAGTACTAGATTAGGAGTTTCATATCACCCACCTCCTTCATAAATGTCTGAACCCATGGAAAATTTACAAGCCCAAATAAAAGCCCTAGCTGATCAAATGGCCCAGATGACTACCCAGATGACCCAGTTAACTCAGTCTCGTATTCAAACCAATGATAGAATTGACCATCTTGCCAATAGGTTTGATCAGTTAAAAGTCCGGGTAGGGACCCCAAGAAAAACCCATGGGTCACAGTCTGAGCCAGATCCTGATTCCCCTCAACCTAGGAGGACCCCAAACCCTGATCTATACCATGAGGTCAAACCTAGGAGATCCCCTTATTCTGACCCGTACTACAATCCTCAACCTAGGAGGACCCCAAACCCTGATCCATACCGAGAGATTGAACCTAGGAGAGCCCCTCAGCCTGACCCATACAATAATACTGAACCTAGAAGAACCCCTTACCATGACCCTTATTATGATACTGAACCTAGGAGAGCCCATCGTCATGACCCAATCCCTAAGGTTAGTCCTAGAAGACCCAATCAGGATTTTATAGACCAGGAAGATAGATCCTATTTACCCTCTCCCTATAAGCCTAGTATACCTACAACCTATAGATCTTATGACTCCAAATCCTATGAACCTAGAACCTATGAATCCATAACCTATGAACCTAGATCCTATGACTCTAGATCCCATGATCAAAGATCCTATGCACCCACACCCTATGAGCCTAGTAGAACCAACACCCAATATTCTGACCCATATAGGGAGTCCAACCCTAGGAGAACCCAATATTCTGACCCATATAGGGAGTCCAACCCTAGGAGAACCCAGTATTCTGACCCATATAGGGAGTCCAACCCTAGGAGGACCCAATATCCTGACCCATATAGAGAGCCCAACCTTAAGAGGACTCCATACCATGATCCATCCTTAGAACCTGACCATAGAACTGACCCAAATTCCTATGACCCCAGATCCTATAATCCCATGACCCATAGATCTGCACCCTTGTCCTATGAGCCCAGAGAACCCATAACCCCTAAGTATCAGCCTAGTACTAGTCAGGTTTCCCTTAGTCAATTTGAACTCCATAGGATTAGCACCCCTAAATATGAGCCCAGTAGTGAGCCACTACCCCTTATACAACCTGAACCTACTAGGAATAGTACCCATAATCAGAGACCAGACCCTAACCAACTTCCTGCTAGCCGACCTTCTCCAACCATTCTTGAGATTTACAAGGCTTACATTAACGCGGAAGTGTATGAAGCTGATGTGAGCCTAGTGGATGAGTATGAGGGAGAAGAGGTGACACCTTTAGATGACCTAGAATTAGCTGACCCAATAGATACCCAGGTAAAAGCCAACCTAGAGGTAGTTGACCTTGACCACATCCAACCTAAAGCTATAGTGGAAGAACAAATAGAAGAAGAGAACCTAGGTACTGCTACTAGAGCCTTACCTAAGGAAACCGAAGAGGAGAGCCAAATTATAGAGCCTAGTCCTAAAATACAAGAACCAGAAGAATTTATTAAGGACCTGATCTCTTTGAATCAGTACCCTCAGGATGAGCCTCCTCCTATAGTTCCCATTAGGGACCTCTTCCCTGAGATTAGTAACCCATCATTCCATTATGCAAACCCCATAGATATACCGCAACCTCGTAAGGTTAGCCTCATTAGTCTAGGATTAGTCCCTGACATGCCTTCTTATATCGAACTTTATCCAACTAACCTTGAACCTTTTTTCCTACCCTACCAAACTAATTCTGAACCCACTTCCTATTTTCTGCCCTTTCCTGACACCTCCAGCATTTCTAGGATTATTAGATTGCATTTAACAGAGATTAGCATACTGCATGCATTCATTATGCATGTTAGGTTTGCATTATACTTCTGGCATACCCTCTGGAATTTGCTTGGAGTCCATTGTAAATACTCTTGTGCACACCACACTAGGGTCAGACCTAGAGAGTCTATAGTCTCTTAGGTTTAGGCCCATAAAAGTCTAATAAATTTCCTTCGATAGGAATGCAAAGTCGAGTGTATTAGGTGTAGGTTTGAGTCCTTTGCATCATCTTGTTAGGAGTCTGCATGTGCCTAGCATGTTCACCACCCGCACTAATGTTAAAACAACTGGCTAATTCCCGAAGATGGATCAAAAAAATTTGATGTAGTGGATTTTATCTTGGTTAGGCTTAGGCCTAAAAGAAGCTTCATGCTCGCAGAGCCGGACCTTTCAAAGTGATAGAGAAGGTTGGATCAAATGCCTAGGTGTTAGACTTGCCTTCGGATTTGGGCATTAGTTCTACCTTCAATATTACAGACCTGGTTGAGTATAGGGAACCGGCAGCGCTACCTAGTGAGGCCTTTGGACCTATTCCTTTTCATTGTGAGTGACCCTAACCTAGAGTGTCCATAAACAAATTTGGCCTGAGAGAGGAGAACGGATCGAGCGTATCCTGGACGATCAAGCCATCACGACCCAGGGCCATGACTATCAACGCTTCCTGGTCCGATGGCAAGGCCGGCCAGAGTCGGACGATTCATGGATTTCTCGAAAGGACTTGCAATGCCTCAACCCAGACCTTCTCGAGAGATATATGAGCCAGTCTAACCTTCACTCGACAGGGTCGAGTTCCTCCCACCCCGGGAGAATTGGTGCGGACACCAAAGGCACCAGAATAAGGCAGAGGCTTCTCAACCCTCTGTAAATTGATCAATAATTTATGAGTCCATCTGTAATAAGGGCTTAGCTCATCTGAGTCCATTTTAGTTGTTATTTGAGTATTTTTAGTTGTTATTTCACTTCTGTACTAGTCAGCTCATGTTGAGCTAGTTCAGTCCATTGCTAGTCAGCTCATGTTGAGCTAATTTTATTTTTTTGAGTCCTGTCCAAGCATACTGAAGACTCAAGACTATATCATACAAGTGAAGACCAAGTCCAACTAGATTGAAGAAATGGAAGTATAGCCCAAGTCCAACCCAGCTTGAAGATTTGAAGACCCCAGGAGGAAAATTCAGAAAACCCTGATTTCTTGCAGATGCCCTCCAGATGCCCAGATTCCCTTCCAGATGCCAAAATATATTCATATACCAAGGCATCCATGATTTTAGAGGTCCATCTACATCCTAGCCCAAAGAAATCAAGCCCAGGTGCCAAGCCCAAGCCCCTAAGAAGCAAGATACCAGGGAATATTCCTGCTACCTGGCTACCAGGCCACCCCAGCTTCCAGAGGCCCAAACCCATGCACCCGAGCCCCTTTGGGCTGGCCTTTTGCTGCTCCTAGAAGCCCAACACGCCCCCCTAGGCATCCTTGGAGTCTTGACCAAGTCAAGAAAAATTTTAGGGATTTTTCTACCTAATATTTCCTTATTTTCTAGCTAGGGTTTGAGAGGGAAAAGGATTCTTATGTAAAGACTTATGTACCCTTACTTGGAGCCCAAGGTTAAGGGTCTATTTAAGGGACCCTAGCCTCTTGTATGAGGGGAATTTTTGATGAATGAAAACCTTGAGTTCTTCTATTGAGTGGTGTGATACCCTGCTGTGTGCATAAAGGGGTTTGTGAGAGTTCTTCTTCCCGGTGTTTGCAATCATCTTCCTGCTACCAACAAACCCTCCAGATCCCTGGACGCCCACTCCAAAAGAAGCCTTCCCTTGCTGTTTTTACTTTGTTTTCTTGTTCCTTTGTGAGTTTTCTAACCCTGACAGGTCGTTTGCAGGTCCCTGAGTTTCTACGAATCCAACGACTCCAGCCAAGCCTCAATCGGATCACCGAGCAGAAAGCCGGGTATCCGCGGGTCTTTGGCTCGATTTTCCAGGCCGCATCCGTCGAGGAACTAGAGACCCCTTTGCTGCGATCTTCACAGACGTTGTCAGGTACACCCCTCTACCTCCAGTAGTTTTATTGTAGGAGAACTTGCCCTAACCGAGGCTTCTCAGCCCCGGCGGTCCTTCTTTGCTACTTTTCTAGATCCTAATCTGCATGCTGATCTTCAAAAATTCATACAAAATTCCCTACAAATAATTTTGATCTGAAATTTGGGAATTAATCACCTAACTCAACATATAAAACATATAAAAAGAATTGCATGCATATTAGTTCCCCATCAGATAAGGAGCTTGACCTCGGACAGAAGCTCGACCACGGTCGGGAGCTTAAACTCGATAGGGAGCTCGACCTTGGATGGGAGCTTGACCTTGGCAGGGAGCTCGACTTCGATGGGAGCTCGACCTCGGACAGGAGCTCAACCTTGGTAGGGAGCTCGACTTCGGATGGGAGCTCGACCTTGGCAGGGAGCTTGACCTTGGATGGGAGCTCAATCTCGGCAGGGAATTCGACCTCGATAGGGAGCTTGACCTCGGACCTTATCTGGTGACAGCATCTAGGTGGTGCCTTCTACCAGCTTATATGCCAGCTTGTCTGCTCGTTGGGTCTGATGTGGGCTCCACGTCAATGGTCATGCCATATCAGATGCCCCCCACTCTCGATTCCAGAGCATGACACAGTACTCAGGGTAAAAGGAGTTATGGTGATGCTGACATGGAAGGATATTTAGCCTGTACCATTTAATGCCTCGATCGCTGATGACTTGTAGATCATGCCTCAATGCCAATGAGGGGATGCCACTTCAGCTGGCATTTGGGGGCATGATGATCACACTCAGCCCAAAGTAGTTTCGTGTGTACTGAACTGCCATTCTCAGTGGATTCTGATGTGTGGCAAGCATCTAACGGTCGGAGAGGTAAAAGGATGCACATTTCAATCAGTACAATGCGACAGGGCGCTATCAATCTTTCGAAAAGTGGCCATTTTGCCTTATTTATCTCTTAAGAACCTTTGAGCAAGGGAGCAAGGGAAGAACTAGAGCCTTTTCTTTCATTCTTGACCCCCCTGACCCGAGGCATTCCAAGTTAGTCTTTCCTTTCCTTCTTCTCCTTCGACCTGTGCTGAAGGGGGTCAGTTAGGGTTCTAGGTTCTTCTTTTCCTTCATCTTCTTCCTTTCCCGTCGATATGAGTCCTTCCGGCTAGAGGCACCATTGCTCAGACCATTCCAGCGAGGCGAGGTTGTCCCAGTCGAGGCCTTCCTCTTTCGATAATGAGGAGGAGGATGTCCCCCTTAGAATCTGTAGGGGTCTCCGCCGGACAAGGATAGTTATAGGTTCCCCTACCGTTCCTTCTCCTCCCCCTCCTTCCTCTAGCAATGATTCAACTGGTCCTTCTAGCATTGCTTCAACAATGACCCCGAAGGACATCCTTCATCTTCAGAGCACCTACGGGATTCCAGACTATGTCTAGCTCTCAGCTCCGGGGTTGGAGGAGCGGGTCACTTCCAGTGGCTTGGGCCAGATCATCCTGTACAAGGATTTCTTCCTTGGGGGGCACCACCTTCCTCTTCATCCCTTCTTTCTCTCCTTTCGCAATAACTACCACCTAGTCCTAGCCCAACTTGCCCCAAACACTGTTAGGGCCATCTCCTATTTTACTATCCTCTGCCACTTTTACAGGATTGTTGCCCATTTTTCCTTGTCTAGGGCCTTCTTCACCTTGAAATGCCATCCAGTTGATAACAGGTGGTGGTTCGTAGCCCCCCGCCCGGGGCCATTAAATTTGACTTGATTACTTCTATCAAGGGATAGAAGAATATGTTTCTTTTTGCCTCGGTTGAAGGAGTTGATTGGGTCTGGTGTGACCCAGACCGCACACCCAACTGGAATGCCCTGGCGGAGCCTGCTGACAGGGAGGTGTATGACTGGCTCGTCACCTCCAAGGTGTTGAGAATTCTGCTACAAATCCAACCAGATTTGACAAACCAAATCCTCAAGAACAGCCTTGCTCCCGATCAAGAACGAACTCCCTGATCAACAAAGCAATCGTAGAAGCATATCACCAGGTTATGGATGACCATTTGCCAGCAATCTCCATTGAAGATCACGGTAGGATTCGGGTCTATGAAGATCAAGAACATCAAGAACGGGAGAAGAGAGAAGAAAGAAGAAAACAGAGATCCCAAAAACTCCCCCAGCTGGCACCTTTCAAAAAATAGTTCACCCGTCATCCGAGCTGACCCAAAACATTAGAGTCGACTAGACCTTGCATCCGAGTCGACCCATCCAGATAACAGGTTTCCTGACTATGCATCCGAGCCAACCTGAATCAATCCGAGCCGACCTGAGTCCATCCGAGCTGACCCGAATCCATCCGAGTCGACCCATCTAGACAACAGGTTTCCTGACTGTGCATCCGAGCTGACCCAAATCCATCTAAGCTGACTCTTCCAGACCACAGCCACCTGTTCTGAGATGTGCCAACCAACAAAGTTGACTCTTACAATAGTAAAGCTGACTCAAAGACCCAGAAAGACCAAAAACTAAGCCTAAACACCTAGGACTCATATCGGACTCAACCCTAGCCCTAGACACATCATGGAAAACCATGATAGACCATATCAACATATGAACATTGACCCGACTAACCATGAATGCACCACCTGAGACTCAATAATCCCCACCTTGGTGCTTCAAGGCAAAATATGCCAGACTCCTCAAATCCTTTAACCACATACAAGAGTAGAAGCCCTTAGTAGAGCCTTCATAAGTGCATCCGCCTGGTTTTCCGTTGTATGAACCTTCACCAGTGCCACTTCTCCTTCCTCCACCAGCTCCCTGACTCTGTGATACCTCACATCTATATGCTTGGTCCTAGCATGATAGACTGGGTTCTGTGTCAAGTGTATGGCACTCTGGCTATCATTGTGCAGGACCACCATACACTATTTCACCCCCATTTCAGACACTAGCCTTCTCAGCCATAGTGCTTCTTTTATAGCTTCAGTAATCCCTATATACTCAGCTTCTATTGTAGACAAAGAAATAATAGGTTGAAGGGTTAATCTCCAAGAAACTGGTCCACCATACATGCAGAAGAGATAACCTGTTGTAGACCTTCTTGTATCAAGATCATCTGCATAGCTTGCATCAATAAACCCTTCCAAAGGACCTGAATCCTCACATGATTCTATGGAGTTCCATTCATTTCCTTTAAGCTACCCACCAAATACCAGTCCATGTCTTTGAGTCTCTAGCAGATATCTCAAAATTCACTTCAATGCCTTCCAGTGTTCCTTCCCAAGATTAGCCATGTATCTGCTCACCTGGCTTACAGCATATGCTATGTCCGGCCCGCAACAAACCATAGCATACATCAAACTGCCCACTGCATTGGCATACGAAACTTTTTCCATGTACTTTTTCTCCTCCTCTAATTGGGGGCATTGTTTTTTTGAGAGAGAAAAATGCCCTGGTAATGGTGTTTCCACAAGTTTGGCCTTATCCATCCCAAACCTCTCGAGTACCTTTTCAATGTACCCACCTTGTGACAAATGGAGTATTTCTTTGCACCTATCTCTGCAAATCTCCATTTCAAGGATTTTTTGAGCTAATCCCAAGTCCTTCATCTCAAATTCCTGAGATAATGCTCTCTTCAGCCCTTTCATAGCTGTCATACTTCTGCTGGCTATTAACATATCATCCACATACAGAAGTAAATACAGAGCATCTTTAGTATCCACATCCTTTACATAGACACAATGATCATGTTCACATCTAAGAAATCCAAGTCTCAAGATAAATGTATCAAATCTGTGATACCACTGATGAGGTGATTGTTTCAATCCATACAATGACCTCTAAAGTAGACATACCTTATTTTCCTGTCCAATCTCAATGAAGCCATCAGGTTGCTTCATATAGATTTTTTCTTCCAGTCTTCCATGTAGAAAGGCTGTCTTCACATCCATCTACTCCAATTCTAAATTATGTTTTGCTACCAAAGACAACAACACCCAAATTGAAGTATGGTGTACAACAGGAGAAAATACTTCTGTATAGTCAACTCCTTCCCTTTGTGAGTATCCTTTTGCTACCAATCTTGTCTTGTATCTTACTCCACCTTGCTCTGAAGGTAATGATTTCTTAGTGAACACCCATTTGGAGCCAATAGCATGAGCATCTCTAGGTAGATCCACTAGTTGCCATGTTTGATTCCTCCTGAGAGATTCCATCTCTTCCATCGTGCCTTGCATCTATGACTCTTTATCAGGACTTTCCATGGCCTCTACAAAACTTTCTGGATCTCCATTCATAGATATTAGAGCATATGAAATTGCTTCATCCATGCCATATCTAACCAGCTTCCGAATTATGCATTGAGGCTTATGCAATGCCACTCCCCTTGCACTGTCCTGCAAGTCTACTGTTCATGGCTCCTGCTGCACTTTCCTTTAAACAACTAATTCTTCTTGCCTCTCCTTCACTCCTAGAGAATCTTTCCTGTCCAACTCCACCTCAACTGAAACTTCATTTCTAGCTGATGTTGAAGGCCTATCCTCCACCTGTGATGGGCTCTAACTATTGTTCATCTTATTGACTGCACTTTCAATTGCAGTCCCCGGTTTCACCAAGATGCTCCTCTCATCAAAAATGACATCCCTACTGATCATAGCCTTTTGAGACTGTGGATCCCACAGTAGGTAACCTTTGACTCCTTGTGGATACCCTATAAAGATCATTTTCTTTGACTTAGGATCCAGCTTGCTTCTTTCAATTGCCTCCACATGAACATAAGTCAGGCAACCAAAAACTTTCAGGTGGCCAAGGTCCACCTTCTTCCCACTCCAAGCTTCTTCTGGAAGTCCACCATCCAACTTGAAGTGAGGGGACCTGTTTATGAGAAAACATGCCTGAGTAATAGCATCACCCCAAAAAGTTTTCGACAGTGATGACTGCAGCCTCTTACTCCTTGCCCTCTCCAATAGTGTCTAGTTCATCCTTTCCGTGACACCATTCTGCTATGGGGTCATCCTTACTGTGTAATGGCATTTGATACCATTTTCCTCACAGTAACTCCTAAACTCTGTACTAGAGTACTCCCCACCAATATCAGTCCAAAGGCACTTTACATGTCTTCCTGTCTCCTTCTCTACCTTAGCTCTCAAAGCTTTAAACTAGGCAAATACATCTGATTTTTCCCTCATCAGATACACCCATAGTTTTCTAGAGAAGTCATCAATAAAGGTAACAAAATATCTTGCTCCACCTTTGGATAAAATAGGTGTTGGTCCCTATACATCCGAGTGCACCAAATCTAGCACTCCTTCACTTGGTTTGGTACAAACAGCAAATTTCACTCTATGCTGTTTACCAAAGATACACGGCTCACACAGGTCATTTCCATCCTTTTTCAAAGCTGGGATGTTCCCTCTTCTGCTTAACTCCATGAGCCCTCGATCACTTATATGACCCATTTGATAGTGCCATAGTTTATACTTCAACTGTTCCTCCTGTGCCACTACAAGCACTTCAGCACTATCACTTACCATTGAGCCTTCCATCCTGTATAGATTGTTGCTCAGTCTCTCATTACCATCAAAGCTCTCTTGGTAATTCTCAAACATCCACTACCAGATTGGTAACTAAAAGCATATCCTTGTTCTTCCAAGTAGCCCAAAGAAATCAAATTCTTTTTCAATTCTAGTACATGTTTGACATTAGATAGAGTCCTTATCACTCCATCATGCATCCTCATCCTAATAGTGCCTACTCCAGTTACCATACAAGGGTGATCATCACCAAGACTTACACTACCTCCATCTGACCTATCATAGGTATAAAACCAATCTCGATGTGAGGTATAGTGGTATGAGAATATAGAATCCAAAATCCAGGTATTCTCCCAATCCACTGATCCATATGATACAACTAGTACTCCTTCTCCATTGCTTTCCAAAGCATTAGCACTACTAGTGTTGGCTCTCCCCTTTTCTGTCTTCCAAAGAGGACAATTCTTCCTGATATGCCCAAGCTGATGACACTTGTAGCATTTCAAACTCTTGTGGTTCCGAGACTGAGATCTGTCCTTGGGCTTTTCCCTAGTTTTTTTCTTGGATCTTCCTTGCCTCTCATTCACAGCAAGAACCTCTGAATTAGGATTACCTTTGCAGATCTTTTCTCTTTGCTCATTGGATCTGAGCACACCAACAACCTTTTCATAGTTTAGCATTTCCTTCCCATAAACTAAAGTTATTATGAGACCATCATATGATCCAGGGAGTGAACACAGCAGCAACAATGCCCGATCCTCCTCATCTATCTTCACATCTAGACTCATCACCTCAGAACAAACCTGATTGAACTTCTGAATATGTGCAACAAGGTCTCCTCCTTCAGGCATTCTCAAGCTATATAATTGCTTCTTGAGCCATAGCTTGTTTGTCATGTTCTTTCCTATGTATGTGTTCTCCAATTTTCTCCAAAGACCTTTTGCAGTAGTCTCTGAACACATCTCAGGTAAAACCTGATCAGCCAAACACATCCTTATGGTAATGAAAGCAATCTCTTCTAACTCTTTCCATTCTTCAACACTAATCTTTTCCAGTCTTTCTTTAACCAAGACCTTGTAGATTCTTTGTTGAACCAGCAAATCTTTAACCCTTTACTGCCATAGGGTGAAGTTTTCCTTGCCATCGTACTTCTCAAAATCTACTTTAAACCCACTTGATGCCATTACCAGAATCAAGAATTCAAGAGATATGAAAATCATACCTGCAAGAAGCCTTACTTCTAACCCTCTGATCTTGAGATCTTCCTTCCACAAACCAAGATCTGATACTAAATATTGAAAATTCTGCTACAAATCCAACCAGATTTGACAAACCAAATCCTCAAGAACAGCCTTATTGTCGATCAAGAACGAACACCTTGATCAACAAAGTAATCACGGAAGCGTATCACCAGGTTATGGATGACCATCTGCCAGCAATCTCCATTGAAGATCACTCTAGGATTCAGGTCTATGAAGATCAATAACACCAAGAACGGGAGAAGAGAGAAGAAAGAAGAAAATAGAGGAATTTTCATGGGAGAAAGGGATTTCCACTTTCAAGAAGTTTGTTACACCACACACATCCTCTTACAAGAATACAATATATATATATACCTTGGTCACATATGCCCGAGATCCCAAAAACTCTCCCAGTTGGTACCATTCAAAAAATAGTTCACCCATCATCCGAGCCGACCTGAAACATTAAGAGTTGACTAGACCTTGCATTCATGATGCAGAACGAAAGCTCTGATACCAAAAATGATGCAGAACGAAAGCTCTGATACCAAAAATGATGCAGAACGAAAGCTCTGATACCAAAAATGATGCAGAACAAATAAGATGATGCTATGCAGAAGTAAATTAAGACTAATTTTTATATATATATATATATTTTTAGAAGTCGGCTTTGACTCAAAGGAAAGATAAACTAATGTTGAAAGAAACTAAGAAATGACAGAAAGCACAATTAAAAGGAGTGGATTATTAGAGTAACTCAGAAGTAGGATCGCTGGGGATTGAGAAACTCCCAGATCTAGGGTTTGCTCTGAGTTTCAACGAAACAGACAAAGTGAGAAGGGAAGGTTCTTGTTACCTAGCAGTGATATCTCTCCATTTGGTAGAAAAAGACTCTCTCGAGCAGATTATTGGATCCCAGGAGTCAAGGTATCTTCGCAATGGATCCTCCGATAATGGTCCTTGGCAAAGTTGGCCTCTTCTTGAACCCTGGATCATGGAGAGAAGAAGAACAAGGTTAGGAACAAGAGACTCAGGGAAGAGAGTTACCAGAGTAGAAGAAAGGATGGGATCTGAAGGTCTTCAGCTGATCTAGAACTCCTAGGCTACGGATTTGGGACTTCTTCTCCTGGATCTGCTGGATGGACTCTGAAGCAGTGGTAGCTGACTTGAAGATGGTTGGACTGGGGTCCTAGTGGTCGGCCACCCTTTGGAAGAAGAACCTTGGAGATGGTGTAGAGGCTAGGGTTTGGTGGTGGTGGAGTAGAGATGGGGGGACTAAGCTAGGGTTTTGGGGTTGGAGATCTCACACCTCCTCAAGGTTCCTAGGGAACCCAGATTTACTCCCTCACAGAGCTCAACACTCAGAATAAGTGCAGAAGAACAAGACTTTGCTCAAAAACAAGGGATTTCATTCATAAGATTTCATAAGATAAGTTCAAGTTACAAAAGGGGTCTAATATATAGACCTATGAGAAAAATCAAAACCATACAAGTTCCCATGTGGGACTAATAGGACTAATCTACACTTTAGGCATCAAATTCTCTTCCCTTGGCCAACCAAGACTCCTTCCATGAGTGAGCGGCCCAAAAACTCCAAGAAAACTTGAAAATCAGCTCCAAATGGCAGGTTATGGGGGTGTCTCCTAGTATCTCTCCATGAATCAAGGATTTTTCCTTCATGGTTTGGCTCTTTTGGACACCTCCTAGTCTTGCTCCACAAGTTTAGGCTTCTTCTTTTCATGGCTTTGGCACTTTAGGAAACTTTTGGGTGCCTCCTTGATTTTCTCCCCAAGACATGCTCTCTTCCCTTTTATAACTTGGATTTTTATGGAACATTGTGGGGCACCTCCTTGATCCTCTCTTCAAGAAAAATTCTTGCCATCCTGGCTTGGGTTTATCTGGAAAGAAGTTGGCTCCTCCTTGGATTGAGGTATCTTGATGGATTTCTCCCCCAAGTGGTGCAAGAAAAAGGGGAGCTTACTTCTTATGGTGTGGGGACCAAAAACACTGGATGGAGATGTGGCAGGGAGTGTGGCACCCACTTGTAGCTGGATCATGGAAGAAAAAATGTGGCACCCTATGGAAAAGGGAATGGCGCCAACCTAGACCTGGACTTGGACTTAGTCAACATGACTCAACAAAAATTGAAATGATAAAATTACAGACTCAAAATTGGGTTGATCAGGTCAATCCTTATTACAAACCCTAATTTTCTCGGGCAAGGTCAATCAGAGATCCAGATGGAACCCTGAAGTCTTCTTCTGATTCTGGTGCTCGCACCAATTCGAGCCGACTCTAATACATCCGAGTTGACCCGTCCAGACAACAGGTTTCCTGACTGTGCATCCAAGCCATCCCAAATCCATCTGATCCAACCCGAATCCATCTGTGCTGACCCGAATCCATCCGAGCAGACTCGTCCAGACAACAGGTTTTCTGACTGTGCATTCGAGCCAACCCAAATCCATCCGAGCTGACTCTTCCAGACCACAACCACCTGTTCTAAGATGTGCCAACCAACAGAGTCGACTCTTACAACAGAAGAGCTGCTCAAAGACCTAGAAAGACCAAAAACTGAGCGTAAACACTTAGGACTCATATCGGACTCAACCCTAGCCCTAGATACATCATGGAAAACCATGATAGACCAGATCAACACATGTACATTAACCCGACTAGCCATGAATGCACTACTTGAGACTTAACACAAGGTTCCTCTACTTCAAGACCTGCTGACTGAACATAACCTATTCAAGGCTGGGGTTAGCCCAATCTGATCCTTGGGTAAGACCTTGAACTTGGGCTTCTTCTTGGTAAAAATTTCTCTCTATTTTATGTCTAACCAGAGTTTTCTGTTCTTTGCAGGCATGAGGTTCTTTATGGACCAAATCCGGGGGATGTCCCGAAAGAGGCCCGCATCTTTGGGGTCCAGGGAGGATCCACAAAAAAGGCCCCACAAGGAGCCAAGGCAGAGGTCCACTACAAATCTGTCTAGCGAGTTGGGAGAGAGGAGGCCCAAGCCAGCCCTAGCCTCATATGAAACGGTGGCCTAGATGCCTGTGCGTGGGCCCAGCAGGGGTGCCATAGCTGGAGAGGGGGCTACATGGGCCCCTTAAGCGGCCCATCCCAGTACCAAGAACTTACCACTGCCGGAGATGATAGAGGTGGTGGCCAACACCGCCACAAGAGGAAGAGCGATGCCATCGATAGCTATGGAAGCAGCCATCGATCCACCAGCGACCCTCGCACCCTCGACATCTGCCATGCTGAGCCTAGTGGCATCTCCCATGGCACCAAGACTGGGAGTGGCCAGGGTGTCAACCCTGATTCCACTGAACATGGTGGTTACCCTAAATGCTGTGCTGGCCGAAAGGATGGTGGACTTCATCATCCAGCCACGTGACCACCAGGAGAGGCGTGGCAAGCAGATGGTGACCATCATCATAGGCCTGTTCCCTTAGCTGTTATCAATAAGTTCTTCCCCTCTTTAGCTTCTCTTTCATTACCTACACTAGTTTAGCTAACACTTCCTTTCCTGTTGCTGCAGGTGTCCACTAATGCCCTGTTGATCAGGGACTCCTGCTTGGCATTGGCTGGGTGGGATAGCAGCCACTGCAAGTGCATAGAGGCCACAGAGGTAGAGGCCCAGGCCCAATCTAAAAGGGTGTGTGACTTGGAGGGGCAAGCCAAGGCCCTCCAGACCAAAGTGGCCGGCTCTAGGACCATAGTGGTGGAGTTGGAGAGACAGGACACAGACCTCGAGGCACTGCTGGTGGCGGAGAGAGAGAGGACTGCTCACTAGGTGGAGGAGAGGGCCCAGTCCATTATGGAGGTGGCATGCCTGGAGGGGCGGGTGCAAACCCTCTAGGTCCAGCTCAAGGAGGTGGTGGCTCGAGCTGTAGGGGCTAAAGAGAAGGCCACAGCGATGGTGGCCTTGATGGAAGCTACTAGAAGGAAGCCACCGAAAGTCATGCCTAAGTTCAAGGCCTCGAAGGCTTTTATCGATGAGGTTTGAGAGGTAGTTCTCAGCTCGTTCCTCAAAGAGTTCAAGGACTGCAAGATAAAGGTGGGTCGAGTCTTCTCCTTCAAGGGCCTGGATAGCATTGTCCCTGACTTGGCCATCGATGCCATGGATGAGGGGTCTTCTCCTGCTGAGGTTGATGGGAGACAGATGTCGAGTCAAAGGCCAAGACTAGGGTCGCTGGTCTAGAGGCTGAGATAGGGGCGGCCATGCTGGAGGCCAAAGGGAGGGAGACCGTTGACCCAGCCACCCCTCTGACCGAGGGCCAGCAAGAGATCAGCGAGGTCTCCCATCAACCCGGCTAGGCTCCGGCGGTGTCTCCATAGTTTTTCTTTTCTTTTTGCACTTGAAATATTTTGGAGGACTCCCTGGTCTGTCGGGGGGTCCTCATTGTAAATACCTTTTTTTAGATCAATGAAAGACAACATTTAAGTTCCATTTTATCTCTTTCTTCTCTTTTGTTCATCTTTTCTCTCTTTTCTGTATTTGATAGATTTTGAGGGACTTCCTAGCCAATCGGGGGGTCTTCTCATTGTAAAAACTTTTTCATCAACAAAGTTTTTGTTTTCCAATGAGCTTTATCTTGTCTCTCTTTCTCTCTTTTTTTGCATGGTACAGATGTAAACTACATGGTAACCAAGTGTAAGGTTTCCAAAGTCTTGACCCTCTTTGCCAAGTTTGAAAGCTGGTAGACAGTCATGGGGCCTTTGAAAGTTCTCCCGCTCTCATTGCTAGGCATAGAATAATGCAAA
The DNA here is from genome assembly GCA_021397845.1 of Areca catechu. Classification (NCBI taxonomy): domain Eukaryota; kingdom Viridiplantae; phylum Streptophyta; class Magnoliopsida; order Arecales; family Arecaceae; genus Areca; species Areca catechu. The sequence goes on along the minus strand of CM038047.1, from coordinate 56,781,097 downwards.
TAGGAGTGCGGGGCTTCTAAAGTTTCTTGGCTTGCATCACCAAACTTGGGGTTTGACAGATAGAGTGCGGGACTTCTAGAATTTTCTAGCTTGTATCGCCGAACTTGGAGTCCAATGGATAGAGTGCGGGGCTTCTAGAGTTTTTCAGCTTGCATCACTGAACTTAGAGTCTGATAGATAGGGTGAGGGGCTTCTAGAGTTTCCCTGCTTGCATCACCAAACTTAGAGTCTAACGGATAAAGTGCGGGGCTTCTGGAGTTTCCTGACTTACATCGCCAAACTTGGAGTTCTATGGAAGAGTGTGGGGCTTCTGGAGTTTTTCAGCTTGCATCGCCGAACTTGGAGTCTAACAGATAGAGTACGGGGCTTTTGGAGTTTCCCGGCTTGCTTCATCGAACTTGGAGTCTGACGAATAGAGTGCTGGGCTTTTGTAGTTTCCCGGATAGAGTGCGGGGCTTTTGGAGTTTCCCGGCTTGCTTCATCGAACTTGGAGTCCGACGAATAGAGTGCTGGGCTTTTGTAGTTTCCCGGCTTGCTTCATCGAACTTGGAGTCCGACAAATAGAGTGCTGGGCTTTTGTAGTTTCCTGGCTTGCATCACCAAACTTGGAGTCTGACGGATAGAGTACATGGCTTCTGGAGTTTTCTGGCTTACTTCATCGAACTTGGAGTCTAATGGATAGAGTGCGGGGCTTCTGGAGTTTTATGACTTGCTTCGCCAAACTTAGAGTACGACGAATAGAGTGCAGGGCTTCTGGAGTTTTCTGGCTTGCATCGCTAAACTTGGAGTCCAATGGATAAAGTGCGGGGCTTCTGGAGTTTTTTAGCTTGCTTCGCCAAACTTGGAGTCCGATGGATAGAGTTCCTTCATGGATGGGAGACAGTGCTGCACCAAAAAAGAAACTTTTATTATTGAGAGAGTCTTACATTATTGATAGTACATCCTCAAGTTATTGGCATTCCAGGTTTGGGAAAACTGAGCAACACCGAGTTTAAAGAGGTGGTAGGCTCCATGCGGTAGGGCCTCGATCACATTGTAAGGACCTTCCCAGTTTGGAGAGATCTTGCCACATTCCCCAGGCTGGGAGACTTCAGCTCACTGTAGGACTGATGCGGCAAGCATATGAATAATGTTTTGAATATGGTTTGTAGAGCAATGAAACCTAATTGCACTAGCATTGTACTCATCATAATAAGACTTAAGGATTATAAGAATTGGGACTTTTACTTGATTAGACACAATCCTAAACTAAGAAAGAAGAAGATCTAGATAATAGGGGCTAATGATTGTGGACTTACCTTGATGAGCTTTCCAACCTTCTTTTGATTCATACCTTGAAACTACCAACGCTCAGAACTGAAGAACCTGGATAACAGAGATCAGAACCCTGGACTTGGGGCTTCAACTTGTTGGTTCTTTGTCAAGGTGAACCCGGTCCACAACTCAAAGACTTCGAAGGACCCTTCACGTGAGCTTGGAAGATGCTTTGCTAGGGAAAAAGGATGGCTTTGGCGTGGAGGAAGAGGATGGAAAACTTTCACCTAAAAAAATACAAGACAACTTCTACTTCCAAACTTCAACTTCAATTTTCATTCATTCCCCAAAAAATCCCCCTTTTACAATAGGTGTCCAAGGCCTTTAATAGCCTCACAAAGCTAGCTTTTGAAATTTAAAAACTCTCCAAATTGAGGAGGATTACAAGGGGGGTTGGAGGATTTGGTGGAGAGTTTGGAGGGATGGGGGGGTTGGAGGATTTGGTGGAGGACTTGGAGGGGTGTGGCCAACCTCCTTGAATTTGAATCTTCCTTGTTGGCGCCAAAGAGTGATGAGGTGGCTAGTGAGGTGGCACCTGATGACGTGGCATGATGAGATGGTCTTCTACTTGGATAAGGAATGACATGTGGCACCAAGTGGTCCTAGTTGATGGTCCTTTTCTCTTGCTTGGTTGATGTGTCTTCTCTTCTTCATGTGGTCAAATTCTGGGGTCCAGAATTTGAGTCTTGTTGCTGGCTTTCATTGCTTTAAGACTTGATTAACTGAAATAGACTTAACTCAACTGAACTGACTTGACTGACCTAAACTTTTAAACTTGAAATGGACTTATAGGAAATGAAATTTTTTTAAAAGTAATTACAGGACTCAATAAACACTCTTGATTAATTACAGGACTCTTGAAAAGGAAATAGCTCTTGAAAATAAAATATTTATAGGACTCTTGAAAAGGAAATGGCTCTTGAAAATAAAATATTTTTGAACTAAAGAATAAGGTAACCTAATTCTGGTGTCCACACCAATTCTCCTGGGGTTGGCAGAACTCGACCTAGTCGAGTATGGTTCAGTTTTGCCCTGGTAATGCTGGAACAAGTCTGGGTTAAGTCTTTGCAGGTCCTCTCGGGTAATCCAAGAGTTGCCAGACTCAGGTTGACCTTGCCATTGAACCAGGTATCGCTGATACTCCTTATTCCTGGTAGTAATGGTCTTGTCATCCAGGATTCTCTCAATCCTCTCTCTCCGCTCAAGTAGGGTTGGTGGTGGACACTCAAAAATATGTTCACTCTCAATGAAAGTTTCTGGCCCAAAAGGCTTACTAGGTATCAGTACGGGTTCTTTGTATTCTACTAGGTCTGAAACATTAAAGGTTGTACCGATACCCATATCAGGTGGAAGTTCCAAAATATATGCATTAGGCCCTATTTTCTGTAAGATCTTGAAAGGTCCCGCTCTGCGGGCATGCAGCTTCTTTATGGTTCCAGAGGGAAACCATTCAGGGTTGAGCCTAATCATCGCATAATCCCCTTCATAGAATTCTTTAGCCCTCTTATATGAGTCAGCTAAGTGTTTGTAAGTTTCATTGCTCAGGTTGATCTTATTACTGATTTCTTTATGCAGATTTGTGACATGCTGTGCAAAAGACTCAGCAGACTCAGAGACTCGTGTGTGAATAGGTAGTGGGATTAGATCTAAAGGCTTCCTAGGCTTGTAACCATGGACTATCTCAAAGGGACTTTTGCCCGAAGATCTATTGACCGAACTGTTGTAAGCGAACTCAGCACGTGGCAATAACAAATCCTAGTTCCCTAGACTTTCTCCCACTAGGCATCTTAGTAAGTTTCCTAGACTTCTATTTACAACCTCGGTTTGTCCATCAGTCTGGGGATGGTAGGCTGTGGAGAATTTCAGTCTAGTTCCTAATAGGTGCCAAAGGGTTTTCCAGAAGTAACTTGTGAAGCAGACATCCCTATCAGAAACTATGGTTTTTGGTAACCTATGGGGTCTGACTACTTGATCAAGAAAGAGTTTGGCTATCCTAGAGGCATCGGAAGTTTGGGAGCAAGGTATGAAATGGGCCATTTTTGAAAACTGGTCGACCACCACAAAGATTGAATCATGTTTTCGAATGGTCTTGGATAATCCTAGAACAAAGTCCATGCTTAGATCCTGCCATGGACACTCAGGTATAGGTAATAGAGTGTATAGCCCGGTATTCTTCTTTTGCTGCTTTGCAATAGCACATATCCTACATTGGGCTACAAGGTTTGCTACTTGTTTCTTAAGGCCTGGCCAGTAAAATTGTTCCTCAACAACCAAGATAGTCTTGTTTCGTCCGAAGTGGCCAGCCAAACCTCCCGCATGTATCTCCCAAACTAAAAAATCTCTTAAGGAGGTTCTTGGGATGCAAAGCCTATTATCTCCAAAAAGATAACCATCTAGAAGGGTATAGTCACTATGATCACTAGATGGTCCTTGATGCAAAACCTGATAAATTTCACCAAAATCTAGACAGGTTTCATACTGCTCCTTAAGTTTTTCAAAACCTATGACTTCAGTATTGACTGAAGATAAAAGTAATGTTCTATGACTTAGGGCATCAGCTACCTTATTGTCAGTTCTCGATTGATATTTTAGGACAAAAGTATAGGATTGGATGTATTCTATCCATTTGGCATGCCTAGGGTTTAGTTTCTTTTGGGAACTCAAAAACCTAAGGGCTTCATGGTCTGAAAATAAAACAAATTCTTGCGGTAGGAGATAATGCCTCCAATACCTTAATGCTTGCACTACCGCATAAAGCTCCCAATCATATATGGAGTATTTCTTCCTGGCTTCATTCAATTTCTCACTAAAGAATGCTACGGGATGGTTCTCTTGACTCAGAACTCCACCAATCCCTACTCCCGAAGCATCGCATGCTAATTCAAAGACCTTAGAAAAATCGGGTAGCCTTAAGACTGGTGCTTGGGTCATCTTATCTTTGATGTGAAGGAAGGCCTTATCAATTGACTTCGTCCATTCAAATTGGCCCTTCCGAATACAATCCGTGATAGGAGCAACTATAGTGCTAAACCCTCTAATAAATCTTCGATAAAACGTAGCGAGGCCATGAAAACTTCTTACTTCGTGAATATTATTGGGTGTTAGCCACTCTACAATGGCCTTAACCTTCTCAGGGTCAACGGATACTCCTTTAGGGGTCACAACAAATCCTAGGAAGATAACTCTAGTAGTCATGAAAGCACATTTCTTTAGGTTGGCATAGAGGTTATCTTTCCTAAGTGCTAAACAGACCTGCCTTAGATGTTGTTGATGATCTTCTCTAGTCCAAATATAGATAAGTATGTCGTCAAAGTAAACGACAACAAGTTTTCCAATAAAGGCCCGTAGGACTTGATTCATGATTCGCATAAAAGTGCTAGGGGCGTTTGATAACCCAAAAGGCATGACTACCCATTCAAATAACCCGTCCTTAGTTTTAAAGGCAGTCTTCCATTCATCCCCTAGTCTGATCCTAACTTGGTGATAGCCGCTCTTCAGGTCAATCTTAGAAAATATAGTTGCACCGGCCATCATATCTAACATACCATCCAAGCGGGGGATGGAAAACCTATACTTCACCATGATTTTATTTATGGCACGACTATCAACACACATTCTTCATGTACCATCTTTCTTAGGGGTAAGTAAGGTTGGGACTGCGCATGGACTCAAACTTTCCCTAATGAATCCTTTCTTTAGGAGTTCTCCTACTTGTCGTTGTAATTCTTGGTACTCGGTAGGGTTCATTCTATAATGGGGAAGGTTCGGTAGGGTTGCTCGGGGGACTAAATCTATCGCATGTTGGATATCCCTAAGAGGTGGGAGTTGGTCGGGTAAGTCATCGGGGAACACGTCTTTGAACTCCTCTAGCACTTCACTGACTTCTGGAGGTTGTTCTTTTGAAAGAGGTTCTTGATGATCCTTAATGGTCAAAACCCAAACAGGTGATCCATTGCTAATTTCTTGCTCCATTTCTTTAGCAGTGATCACGTTTATCCCTTTTTTCTTATCACTCAATTGGCTTGATCCTCTCTTAATAGGATTCTTAGGTGGAGAAGAATGGATTACGATCTTCTTTCCATTATGAGTAAACGAGCATGAATTAGAACGACCATAGAGTGTTACATCAAGATCGTACAACCATGGTCGGCCTAGGATTATGCTACTTACTCTCATTGGAAGTACATCACACCATATTTTCTCTAGGTAAGATTGGAACTGAATGGTTACTAGGCACCTAGACTTAATGGAAATCGTGGTTGAGTCTATCCAGGATACCTTATAGGGATTGGGGTGGGGTACGGTGGGCAATCCTAGGGTTTTTACTGTGTTGGTAGATATGGCATTGACACAGCTACCGCTATCTAAAATAACTTTGCATACTTTCTCACCTATCTTAATGAATGTCTGTAGGATGCTAGTCCTATGCCAATCTTCTTGGGTTTTAGCCTGGGTGAGAATACACCTAACCACTCCTATCAGATCTTGATCTACCAGGACTTCCTCTTCCTCATACTCTTCAGCCAAGTTCTCATTTGCCTGGTATACTTCCTCCTCAAATTCATCTTGGGATTCTACGGCTTCCTCTTCTACTTTCCCTATGTGTAGGGCTCTATTGGGACAGCTGCTAGAATAGTGACCCACTTTGTTACACTTGAAACAGTCGTTTGGAGTTCTTTGGGTCTCAGGTGTTTTCCCCTTGTCATCTCTTCGGGTCACAGGCACATTAGGATCGGGTCGGTTGAATCTAGGCTGATTGGATCCTGTATGCTGGTAAGGTGCACTAGTCCTAGGGCTTCGGGCCTATGATAGACTGGACCTCTATGGAATCTCTTAGCATCCCTAGCTATCTGATAGGCCAATCTAGGTCATGTACCTCTCGCATGAACAATTCTCTTTGAATTTCTTCCCTCAGTCCGGCTCTAAATCTAGATAAGGTCACCGACTCAGATTCATCAACATTGCACCTCATAACGAATTCGTCAAACTTCGTTATGTACTCTGCGACACTCCTATTTCCTTGAGTAAGTCTTTTCCATTGATCTAGGAGTCTTTGGTGGTAGGACATAGGAAGGTATTTCTCCCTAAGCCAAAGTTTCATAGCTCGCCAGGTCACTATGGGCACATCACCTCTCTGTCTAGTGAGTCTCTCAACGTTTTCCCAATATAACCTAGCTTGGCGGACAAGTTTAAGCTTTGCAAACTTACACTTGCGCTCTTCACTCATCTCAAACCAGTCAAAATACGGGTCCATCTCACCTTCCCAATCAATGTAGATCTTAGGATCTAAAATTCCATCAAAGGTGGGAGCTTCCAGCCTAATGTTCTTCATGGTTCGGTCATCTTGATCAAAGTGAATTGGGGTGGGTCTCCTGGCATTGGGTTCATAGTTAGGCTCATGATGGAATCTTCTTGGGTTGGGATCGATGGTTTGATCAGGGTGGGGTCCTCTAGGAATTGGATCATAAAACTGATCTTGGGGAGCTCTCCTAGGGTTTGTTTTGTAGAGAGGGTTTTGATATGGAATCCTTCTATGGTTCAATGGGGTCTCGAGTTTAGGTGCAAGACTAGGCTCAGGCTCAGTCTGGGCTTCATGATTGCTTTCAGGGGTTCTAGCCTCTAACTGATCCAACCTAGTAGTGATGTGGGCTAACTGCTCATTCATGTCTTGGTTGGTTTGTGCCACATTCTGATTTGTTTGGGCCAATTGCTCAGTTAAACTCTTAGTCAGTTGGGCCACTCGATCATTTAGGCCTTTGATAAAATTCCCTAAATTTTGATCCATGGCTACACTTGACTGGGCTTGGATTGGTGAATATGGTGTCCCTGCTCTAGTTGCCATGCATGCAAATGGACTCAAGTTCGAGCTAAGGTTTCCTAGACCTAAAGCACAAATTAGAAGTCTAATTAAGTGAACCAACTAGCTAGTAGTACTTATGGGACTTAGCCAGGTAGGTGGAGGGGAGTGAAGGTCCCTGATTACCAACCTTAGACACCAATCTGAGATTGGCCAGGTAGGCAGACCAAATCACAAGCCCTGATGCACCAATCCTAGACACCAAGCCAGTAAGCACACACCAATTAGCTGACACAGTTAACTTGACCCTAACCTGAACCCAACTTGTTGGTGTCCCTAACCTACTAGGGCAATTAACGTTCTACTCAATTTTAATTAACGGGCTGGGATTGATATGCTGGTTGGTGATTTTTGGGCTAGGGACAGGTGATGAAACCCTGACTCTATGTCAAATTGATGCCCTTAATTTGATTTCTCATGAGATGAATGAAATGCAAAGGTGCTGCAGAAGTGTGTTGCAGTTTGAAAGTGGTGTGGAAAACGTGATGAAAAAATGTCCAAAAATTTTAAAAAATTCACAGAGGATTTCTAACTTATATATTTCAATGCAGATGAAAGGAATTTTAAAACTAAAATCTATACTACTCTAAGCAGATCCTACAAATGAAGATAAATAAAAAGGACAGAACAGAACCTTAATGACAGTGTCGAACTTCAGAAATTTTCATTTTTTTTAAATTTTTTTTCTGATGATGAAATTTAATATGGTGATAACTGACTTAAAAAGAAATAAGAAAAAAAATATTTCAACAAAAAATCAGTGACTTTCTTTTGGAGCTGCAGACGGATTACAGTAAATAGATGCAAATTTTTAGAAAACAGAACCTAATCAAACAAGTGCAATGGCTTACCCAAACTTCAATCTAAAAATTCACGTCCGGCCAGGGGTTCATTATTCCCATGGGTCGTGACAGTGTACTGGAGTACACCCACTCAGGAGGCGTGAATTTTGGATCTTGCTTGGATTTTAAAAAAAATTAATTAGATAACAAGTATGCATGCAACATACCTAAATGCAGGAAATTATCCGACCATGCTCTGATACCAAGATGATGCGGCAAGCATATGAATAATGTTTTGAATATGGTTTGTAGAGTAATAAAACCTAATTACACTAGCATTGTACTCATCATAATAAGACTTAAGGATTATAAGAATTGGGACTTTTACTTGATTAGACACAATCCTAAACTAAGAAGGAAGAAGATCTAGACAATAGGGGCTAATGATTATGGACTTACCATGATGAGCTTTCCAACCTTCTTTTGATTCATACCTTGAAACTACCAACGCTCAGAACTGAAGAACCTGGATAACAGAGATCAGAATCCTGGACTTGGGGCTTCAGCTTGTTGGTTCTTTGTCAATGTGAACCCGGTCCACAACTCAAAGACTTCGAAGGACCCTTCACGTGAGCTTGGAAGATGCTTTGCTAGGGGAAAAGGATGGCTTTAGCGTGGAGGAAGAGGATGGAAAACTTTCACATAAGAAAAACACAAGACAACTTCTACTTCCAAACTTCAACTTCAATTTTCATTCATTCCCCAAAAAAATCCCCCTTTTACAATGGGTGTCCAAGGCCTTTAATAGCCTCACAAAGCAAGCTTTTGAAATTTAAAAACTTCCCAAATTGAGGAGGATTACAAGGGGGGTTAGGAGGATTTGGTGGAGAGTTTGGAGGGATGGGGGGGGTTGGAGGATTTGGTGGAGGACTTGGAGGGGTGTGGCTAACCTCCTTGAATTTGAATCTTCCTTGTTGGCGCCAAAGAGTGATGAGGTGGCTAGTGAGGTGGCGCCTGATGATGTGGCATGATGAGATGGTCTTCTACTTGGATAAGGAATGACATGTGGCACCAAGTGGTCCTAGTTGATGGTCCTTTTCTCTTGCTTGGTTGATGTGTCTTCTCTTCTTCATGTGGTCAAGTTCTGGGGTCCAGAATTTTAGTCTTGTTGCTGGCTTTCATTGCTTTAAGACTTGATTAACTGAAATAGACTTAACTCAACTGAACTGACTTGACTGACCTAAACTTTTAAACTTGAAACGGACTTACAGGAAATGAAATTTTTTTAAAAGTAATTACAGGACTCAATAAACACTCTTGATTAATTACAGGATTCTTGAAAAGAAAATAGCTCTTGAAAATAAAACATTTACAGGACTCTTGGAAAGGAAATGGCTCTTAAAAATAAAACATTTTTGAACTAAAGAATACAAGGTAACCTAATTATCTTCGATCCAAATTGGGATAAGGCTAACCTTGTTGGAGTGAAGTTTCTTTCGGTTTCTGGTGTCCACACCAAAGATGAGGTCACCCGGGTGAAAGGCCTTCAGTCTCATATGAGAGTTGTAGTACCGGGCCACTCGTTGCCTGTAGTTCACCATACGAGGCTGAGCATTATCCCTTATCTCTTCTAGCAGGTCTAGGTTGAGAAGAAGGCGATTCAAATTCTCAGCTTTGCTATACTGTTCCACCCACAGTATGGGTAGACCCACTTCCACTAGAATCATGGCCTTAGAGCCGAAGATGAGATTGAAGGGCATCTCACTCATCGCCGTCCGAAGCATGGTTTGGTAGGTCCACGGTACACTGAGGAGGTCCTTAGCCCATCAACCCTTGGCATCATTAAGTCTAGTGTGGAGCCCTTGGAGGATGGTTCGGTTGGTCACCTCGGCTTCCCCGTTGGTTTGGTGGATCTTGAGGTAGCTAGAATTCCTCAAATGCCTAGTTATCAAACTACCATCCTTAGTCAATGATGATCGAATATGGGAGATCGAAATAGTAGATGACTGACTTCTAGAGGAAAGACCTGGCCTTGGCTTCAGTAATCCATGCTAGTGGCTCAGCCTTGATCCACTTGGTGAAGTAGTCGATGCCCATAATCAAGTACTTTCATTGACCAAATACAGGGAAAAAGGGATCCAAGATATCAATTCCCTACTGGATAAATGGCCACGAAGCAGAAAGTTGGGAGAGTGGTGAAGCCGGTTGGCTTAGTATGTGAGCATGCTGTTGATAACGATCGCACTTTCTCACGAAGTCAGCTACATCTTCCTGCATGGTCTCCTAGTAATACCCCTACCAGAGGGCCTTGTATGTCAGCATCTTGCCCCCCACATAGTTCCCGCAGATGCCCTCATGTATCTCCTGAAGTACATAGGTAGCTTCTGAGGGTCTCAGGCACTTTAGTAGGGGATAGAAGTGGGACCTTCGGTAGAGCTGCCCATCCATCAGCATGAGGTGCGTGGCCTTCTTTTTGAGGAGACCAGCCTCCATGTGATTCTTGAGCAACGTGCCATCGATGATGTACCTAATATAGCGGTCCATCCAACTGGCCTCAGGGATGACCTACTGGACCTCCCCTAGGGCCTCAGAGCATGGGGTCTCAAGATATTCGATGTAGGCGCACTCTAGTGATGAGTCCAGTATGGTCGCAAGTCTGGAGAGAGCATCAACACGGGCATTCTCTTCATAAGGGATGTGGAAGATGCTAAAATTCTGGAAGCTCGATGTGCTTGAATGCATCCGTTCCAGGTACTTTGCCATCTAAGGATGCTGGGCTTCAAATTCTCCCAAGATTTGATCCGTGACTAGCTACGAGTCAGTGAAGACTCTCAGGCTCGATGTGCCTAGCTTGCGGGATACTTTCAACTCCATAAGAAGCACTTCATACTTGGCCTAGTTATTTGTAGATTTGAATAAAAAACATAACGCGCAGTCAGCCACAACCCTATTGGAGTTGGCGAGGATGAGGCCGGCTCCACTTCCTCCCATGTTGGATGCACTATCCACGTGGAGGATCCAAACTGTCTCATCAGTCGGTGGTTCCATCGGATGCCCCAGAGAGGCCTCTTCTAGCTCCTCACTTATCCAGGCACACTCCACCAAGAAGTCGGCCAGCACCTTAGCCTTTTGAGATGGCCTTAGGCGGTAGGTGATGTCAAACTCACTGAGCTTCACCGCCCACTTAGCCAAATACCGGGACATGTCTGGATGGCTAAGTACGACTCTTAGAGACTGGTCAGTAAGGACCATGATCGGTTGGGCTTGGAAGTATGGCCTGAGGCATTGAGCATACATGATCAGTGCAAAAATAATTTTTTTAGAGCAAGTGTACCTAGTTTTTGCATCTCAAAGTAGCTTACTAGCATAGTACACCAGTCTCTAAACTTCATCTCCATCCATGCAAACGAGCACTAAGCTGACGGCCCCCAGGGAAACCCCAAATAAAAGTGGAGCTCCTCCCCATCCTCCAGCTTGGAAAGCAGTGGGGGAGATGCAAGGAACCTCTTTTCTCCTTGAAGGCTTCTCAACACTCCTCGATCCAGGTGAAGTTGTGCATCTTGCATAGTTCCTTGAAAAAGGGTAGACAATGCTCAATGGAGTGCAAGATAAATTGGCTCAGAGCTGTGACCTGACAGATCAGGCACTGGACCTGCTTCTTCGAGGTAGGGTGCTCTATATCAATAATCAGCTAGACTTTCTCGGGGTTGGCCTCGATCCCTCTTTAGGTGACCATGAATCCCAGGAACTTTTCAGTAGCGATGCTGAATGCACACATGGACGGGTTCAGCTTCATTTGATGGAGATGGAGATTTTGGAAGGCCTCTGCAAGGTCCATGATGTGGTCCACTTCTTTTCCGCTCATGACAAGCATGTCATCCATGTTGACCTACATGTTTCGATCGATCTGGTCTTCGAAGACCTTGTTGACCAGATGTTGGTATGTAGTCCCAGCATTTTTTAAACCAAATGGCATCATCTTGTAGCAATAAGTTCCTCGGTCTATTATGAAGGTCGTGTGCTCCTCATCCTCTAGATGCATCCAGATTTGATTGTACCTAGAGAATGCATCCATGAAGCTGAGCAGGTGATGCCCTGAGGTGGCGTCTATCAGTTGCTCAATCTTAGGAAGGGGGAAGCTATCCTTTGGACATGCCCGATTGAGATTAGTATAGTTTAGACAGATCCTCCACTTTTCATTGGCTTTCTTGACCATGACCACATTCGCCAGCCAACTGGGGTACTAGACTTCTCGGACGAAGCTCATAGTGAGAAGCTTTTTTATCTCTTTATTGATTGCCTTCTATCTCTCTGGGGTGAAGCTCCTCATCTTCTGCTAGACTGGGCAACATTTTGGATCAACGTTCAGCTTATGGGTGATAACATCGAGTGGAATCCCAGGGATGTTGACCACGGTCCAGGCAAAAATATCAGCATTCACCTAGAGGAAGTCGAGAAGGCAAGCCCTTCCATCCCCAGGTAGGTGGGCTCCCACTTGCACCATCTTTGAAGGATTCACTCCAAGGGGGAATGACAGCTGGGGCTCGATGGGGCCACTCTTGGCCTCATGTATTTTTTGGTCCAGCTAGTTGGTGGTCAGATCCTCGACGCTCCTTGCCCCAGGGATAGATTGTAGGCAGTGCTAGACCGGCTGTGGAGTCCCCTTCATCTCTCCAACTCCATAGGGTGTCGAAACTAGACTAATAGCCACTTGGTAGATATGACTGCATCGAACTGGTTGAGCCCTGGATGACCAAGGATCACGTTGTAGACTAAAGGGAGCCTGGCAACTATGAAAGTCATCATAACTGTGCTTTGCCAGGGAGGTATCCTAGCAGTGACTGGGAGGGTAATCCCTCCCTCCACCCCTATTGAATCTCCAGTGAAGCCAACAAGAGGGGTGTGCACTGGCCTCAATAGGGTAGGAGACATATTTATCTTAGAGAAAGCATCAAAGAAAATGATATCATTCAAGCTTCTACTATTGACCATAATCCATCTTATAGGATGCTTTGATATCATCATCTCGATGACAATAGCATCATTATTTACATTTTCTATCCCAGCTCCCCTTTCTCCCACTAAGGGGGGTACATTATCAGTCCTCTCCCTCTCCTTGGTCCTCTTGGGACCATGCTCTGCCCCCAAGAAGATCATCCTGACCGGTGTCTCGATGGGCTGGTTGTTGACAAAAGGAAGGGCCACAATTACTTGGGATTTGGATGGGAACTTCCCCCATGAACATTTCGAGGTATCCCCTTCTGATGAGGTCTTCGATCTCCCTCTTGAGATGGCAGCATTCTTCGATATTATGGCCATGGTCATGGTGGAATGGCAATACTTTGACTTGTCGTGACCATCCAACAGCCTCAGCGAGGGAGGGCGATGCAGGAATCACTCACCCTAGATATCCATGAGAATTTTTGTCCTTAGAATGAGGAGAGGGATGTACCTCTCTCCCTGGACTGGAGCTTCCTTCAGCTTGGGGCCCGCTCAAAGGTTTGGGGTCACCCTGGGCCCATGCATCCTGGAGGGCTCCCCCTGGGGCTGCTTCTTCAGGGGCCTTCCATCCAGCTCTCTCCTAGTCTGATCTGCTTCTTCCGTGTGGATGTATTTATGGGCATGGAGGAGGAGCTCGGAGTAGGTCTTCGGGGACTTCTTATTCAAGAAGTAGGTGAAACGAGAGATCCTGAGCCCCCTTTTCAGTGCCAGCATGGTGATGGGCTCATCCAGATTGTAAATCTCCAGGGTAGCAACTTTAAAGCGAAACATGTAGTCCTGTAAGGACTCATGGTCTTGCTGATGGATGGAGAAGAGGCTGTCAGCTTCGCGTGTCACCTTCTAGCATGCATCGAAGTGTGCCACAAACTTCTTCTCTAACTATTCAAAGAAGTCAATGCTCCTAGGCTTGAGGAGGGTGTACTAAACTCGAGCTATCTTTCAAAGGATAGCTAGGAAGGTGACACAGAGGAGGGCATCGGTGGCCCCATGAACTCTAATGAGAGCCTTGTAGCTCTCAAGGTGATCCAAGAGGTTGGTCATCCTATCGTAGGGATCGACCTGAGGTAAATGGAGCCAGCTAGGAATCGATTCTTCTTGAATTCTATGGGACAAAGGTGGACGGGCATCATAGCCCATGAGCTTGTGTGAGGAGCCCTGCAGATTGGAAAACTGATGGGATAGCTCAGCCAACTTATGCTCTTGTTCCTTTAGGTGCCTCTCAGCTTGGTGCCTGATAGCCTCACCGGTGGAACCTTCTGCCAAGGCTATTGAAGGAAAGGGAGAAAAGGGCTGGAGGAGATCATGCTAGGGGCCTCACCATGGTGGCACTTGTGATGCCATGAGGCACCGTGGTCTAAGATCGGGGACTAGCTATCCCGATTAGTCGAATCATCCCACCGCCACTTCCCCGGTGTCCGTAGTCTCCCTTGGGGGTAGGACGTGGCTCATGGATGCGATGGCCTTCCTTGGAAGGATCGCAAACTGGCACAAGGCATGGTGGCTTGGGCTGCAAGGGTTCCTGGTTGCTGTTGGATAGCTAGGGACTGGTGCTGATGATGTAGCTGATCCACCACCATGGCCAGGGCATGGACCTATTGGGCGAGTGCGATGACCTGCAGATCCATCGAAGGTAGTGGTGGGGGAGCGGGGAGCACCCTCTCTGGGTTGTGCTGGTCACCGTTGTGGGGAGGGTCTCCCACACAGCTGACAGAAACTTCTTATGGGAGGTCTTCAGATGGTCCTCCTTCCCTTTGCTTGGTTTTTCTTTATATGCACGTATGTGTGCTTACCTTCACCGGAGGTCCCTTTGGGTTTCTTATAGAAGCATCTTTCATCCGGCAGGGTCTAGAGCCCCAGTTTGATGCTCTCTTGGTGTGGCTCCTGTGGATGGAGCGCATGTTTGCCTCTGCCTTCCGTAGAAGGTGGGCGACCAGATCCAAAATTCTCGGAGGAAGCTTTCTCCATGTAGGCAAAGTACTGCAAAGTATGCATTCTCACCGTGGTGAGTGCGAGTGGCGTGCCACAGGCCCTGACATCCCATCTGGATATTTCCTCTTATGGGCAACATGCTGCCATACCTAGGGACTTGGCAGAGCACAAGCCTGGTGGGAGATACCATAGGGTCTGAAGCTCCTGGTAAACATTCCTCTTCCGAGTGGTGCATGTAGTGGATTGCAAGATGCGACACCCTGGGTGGTGTGCCTTTCCAAAGGAGGTACCGATAGTGTATTGCAAGGCATGGTGCTCTGGCAGAGTGCCTCTCCGTAGGGGGTATAGGTGGCATGCCCCTAGCGGAATATCCATCCACAAGAGGTGCAGGTGGCGCGCCCCTAGCAGAACATCCATACACAAGAGGTGTAGGTAGCATGCCTTTGGCGGAGTACTCCTTCGCAGGAGGTGCAGGCGGCATGGCCTGGTGGAGCACTCCTCCACAAGAAGTGCAGGTGGCGTGCCTCTGGCGGAGCACTCCTTCATAGGAGGTGTAGGTGGCATGGCCTAGCGAAGCACTCCTCTGCAAGAGGTGCAAGTGGCATGGCCTGGTGGAGCTCTCCTTCATAGGAGATGCTACTTCTCTAAGTGGCACGAGGGCTCTATTGGGGATGGTGACACTGCTTGCAAGGGTCACCATCTCATCCACCCTTAGAGCTGCCCGAGGGGGGACCAGAACCACCTGTCCTTGTTTGGGCTTGACTTTAAGCGGGGAGGTTGACTTTGACTAGAAGCTCTACCTCAGACAGGAGCTCGACCTAGGTAGGGAGCTTGACCTTGGACTGGAGCTCAACTTCAGTAGGGAGCTTGACCTTGGATGGGAGCTGAACCTCGGACATAAGCTCGACCTCGACAGGGAACTCGACCTGAGATAGGAGCTCGACCTCGGCCAGGAGCTCGACCTCGGAAAGGAGCTCGACCTCGAACCTTATCTGGTGGCAGCATCCAGGTGGTGCCTACAACCAGCCTGTCTGCCAGCTCGTCTGCTCACTAGGTCTGACACGAGCTCCATGTCAGCTGTCATGCCACATTAGTTCTAATTTTATTATTGTTCCTGCAAAAAATAATTATCATAACTCTTTGTTTGTTCTATGATAGAAGAGTTTATGCTGAGGGTCCTTTTAATTTATTGTTGATTCTATTCTGGGTTGGTAGCATCAGATATATTGCATACTTGCAGTGAATGATTGTGATATGAGCTGAGTGATCATTCATGTTTGGAGGTTATTATAATTTTTTATATTTTTTATATTAATTTTTTACTTAGTTTTATTATTGATATGTAAAAAATAGTTTAAGTGACATAATTATTAATTATTTTAGCAATGGTTTGAAATTATGGATTAGTTGGCTCCACATGTAAAGGAATGTGTTTACAAAGCATTTCAAATACATTACAGACACCGAAGAAATACGCTCAACAAGGAATACAAGATGATGATGGCAAAAGATATAAATCTACAAGAAAAGTCTCCATTCTTATAAGTTGGATTGGAAGATTGGCTTTATCAGATAAAGCATGATAATTTTAAGGTAGTAACTTATATGTAATATATATATATATATATATATATATATATATATATATATATTTTGATTTTTTGCTTATTATTGTAGAAACGATCACAAATAAACTTAAATAATCATTTGCAACTCCTATACGGTCATACTTCAGGCTCCAGGACCTTTCTTAGTGGACTTCAGGAAATGGTAATATAATGTTTTTAGTCTTTTATATTTTTTAAATATTTAATGTACATTAAGATTAATGAATTGTTTAATTGTTTAATTTTAATTTTACAAGGAGAATCCAAGTGTGGTTGATCTCTTCAAAGATACACATAAAAAAGGATGGTCAAGATTTCATTAATGAAATTGCTCAATCAAAATTTGTAAATATATGTGTACTCTTATATTTTTTATTTATAAAAAAATATCTTAAGGTTTGAAGTATCTTTGAAAACTTTACTAGATGAAATGACTAAATTAAGATAGCAAACTTTGGAGAAAGGTATAGATCAAAGGTCAGAAAATCAAATTTTAATTAGCTTGCTCGGCAAAAAGTCGAGATATTTGAGAGGGATGGGACATGGCATTAAAGTTAGAAGTTTAAGTTCATCCTACGTATCAAGCTCACATGATAATGGGCTGAGGGATCAACTTGCTACTATTGAGTCTCAACTAGAAAGAGCCAATAAGAAGATTGCTGAAGCTAATGAGAAGATTGCCACAAATGAAGAAAAAATAAAGATTTATGAAGATCAATTGAAGGAATTGCAGTAATTTATGAGGGAGATATGGCTCAGTCGGTTTTAGTAGTCTACTTTTCTGACACTTATCATTTTGTTTATGAACATTTGTTTATGAGACTTTTGTTTAGACTTATCATTTTATTTATGAACTTTTGTTATGAATAAATTAATTAATTTAAATTTTAGTATATTTTGCTTGTTCATTTGAAGAAAAAAATGGCAGGTTTTTTTTTTTTTGTGATAACAAACTTTGTCACTAATTGTGGGTTAACTTTTTTCAACAATAAATTTTGTCACTAATAGCAACTTAACATTTTGCGACAATATATTTTGTTACTAAAATTTTTTTTACTGGTATGTTAACTTTTTGTGGCAACAAATTTCATCAATAAAAATTATTTCTAAATTATAAATTAACATTTTGTGATAAAAATATTTTGTCATTAAAGCTACTTTTTTGATGATGAAATATTTTATCACTTAAGGTATAAAATATTTTGTTACTCAAGAATCTATTATGACAAAACATTTTATTGCAAAGCAAAATTTTTAGCAACAAAACATGTTGTCACAAAGCTAGATTTGCAGTGACAAAAAGTTTTTGTCACTTAATAATACATATGGAATAAAACTTATTCGTTTTAGTGACAAAAATATATTTTGTGATGATATGTTCTTATCTTTTTGTGAAAAAATATTTGTCGCTAGATGAAGTTCTGGTTGTGACAAAATGCTATTTTGTTACAAAAGTACACTTCTTATGACAAAATACATTTTATCATAAAAAGTCAATCATGATTTATTGCGATGTGGCTTTAGTAATTACTCTGTGATTAATTTTTTTTGTCTCTAAAAGTTTTAATGATAAAACGTGGATATTTAGTGACAAAATTTTTTGCCACAAAAAACTTTCTTTTTTGTAGTGTATAACCATTTTGATGAATCCTCAATATAGGGAGATGTTGTGATCTCTTATTTATAGTCTTGGTTTTATATCTTCTGAGCAATTGTCATCTCCTCTATAAGATGGAACCAAGTCAAATAACCTTCCAACCAATCCATTATGTGATTGATGTTTGTTAGGAACTTATTAGGTGTAATATTATGTTTGATGTTGGATACTAACTAGAATTGAATTGTTTAATATTTTGTTATGTTGTGTTTGCTTATGCTTTGAAACCTTGATGGATACTAAACTTATTTACCTATTAACATTTGCTTAAATGTATTTGTTGTGTTTTTTTGTATTATAAAATTTAGATCATGGCTGATATGTCGAGAATTAAAATAAATATAGGTTTGCTATTATATTTGCAAAGTAGTCTTCCAAGTGAAAGCTTTACTAGGGAATTTGCAAGAAAAATAGAATGCAAGATAGAAACTTTATCAAGAGATTACCAAGAATTTTTTTAACAAGCTCAAAAATCACCAAGGGACTGCTTGAGGTTATCATCGAGGGATTTGTGAGGGATAACTTCTTCACATATAAATTATTTAGCTGATCAATTTTTGACAAGAAAAGTTCTCTTAATGAATCCCTTGGCAATTATTGAAAATTTTTTGAGTGTGTTTTGGTTAGTAAATCCCTTAGAAAATGGTTAGTTCTTGGTAAATAGCTTTCAATTTCACCAAAAAAACTTTCTCGTTAAACTTTTTCGATCCCTAGGTATTTCAATTCCTCGGTAATTACCAAGAAATTTTCGAGGGAAACTTTCACCAATATTAGAAATTCCAAGGAATATATTCCCCTTGAAAATCCCTCAACAAATCTCTTCACTAAAGGATTTTTGACATTCACTAAAGGATTTTGTCCCTCATTGAATAGGCTAGTTTTGTTAACGATAAACTCAAATAGCGGAGAGGTTTTGTAAACCTGGTCAAAGTCTTCCAGTTGTTCGTATTAGGACTCTAGTTATTTGAGTATGTAAAAATTAGGACTCTAGTTTTTCATTTTGGTTTGAATAGGCCTTCAGGGCTATATAAGTTATGGTTGCCGTGTAAAAAATTGAGAGAGCAACGGTTCCTTCTAAATAAGATTTTTTCTTCCGCGTGATATCTCTGCCGGTGCTTACAAATTAGTATCAGAGCCTGTGGGGTTTTCTTTTGGCTTTCACAGATTTTTGTTTGATTGCTGAACATAAGAGAGAGAGAAACCGGTTGCAGCTACGTTCACCTGCATCCTCTGTTTCCTCGGCTCTGGCAGTTCCATTCTATTCTGCACTTGCTTTAGCCCACAAAAATATATTCAATCGTCGTGTCGATTCCGCGTCGAAGCGCATTGTCACATCTGCTCGTTCCAGCAACTTCACATCCATTACAACATCCAGGGAAACCCAGCACTGCCTCACCCCTAGCCTTCCGTTTAGTCTTCTCAACCATTGTGATCCACTCCGTGTCTGCTCTTCGTTGAATCCCAATAGCCAACAAATTTGGCACTGTTTTGGTCATTCCACTGTGTGCTTGCGGTGGAGTATAGGTGGTCTTGGACTTGCAGTGAGAGGAGAAGAAACAGAGCGATCTGAAAGAGAGGGAGAAAGGCCATGGCTTGCGGCAGAGAGGAAGGCCGTGGGCCGTGTGGAGAGGAAGAAAACAGGGCTCCCGTGTGTTACCTTTCCTGTTTATTTTTTTTTAGTGTGTGCTCAAGGTGGAGTTATAGCCGGTGTTGGAGAACAGCCCAGGTGATACCGTTTCTTGAGCAATGATGAAGTCCGGGAGTACATCGCTCAAGCAGATGTCGCTGCCATGACTCACGAAGTTGAACTACGATAATTGGAGTATTCAAATGCGTGCATTGCTCGTGTACAAGATGCGTGGGATGTAGTCGAGAATGGTTACATAAAGCCGAAAGATACTGATAGTATAATGGTAACTCAATTAAAGACATTGAAAGAAATGCGTATGAAAGGCAAGACCGTTCTTTATTTCTTGTTCTAAGCGGTAGATGAGTCGGGTTTCGAGAAGATTGCCGGAGCAACTACTTCAAAGGAGGCATGGGAGATTCTGCAAAAGGTCTTCAAAGGTGCCGATCGAGTTAAACAAGTGCAGCTTCAAACTTTGCAAGGCGAGTTGGAGGCCATGAAGATGAAGGAGTCAGAAGGAATGTCTGACTATATCACGCATGTGCAGATAGTGGTAAATCAACTCAAATGCAATGGAGAAATCCTAACCGATGCAAGGGTCTATTAAAGATGTTTATTATGTGCCCAATATGAAGAGTAATATCCTTAGTATGGGGCAATTGTTAGAGAAGGGATATTCGATTTTCATAAAAGATCGGATGTTGGACTTGAAGGACAAAAGAGGTTGGTTGCTTGCATATGTGAAGATGACTGAGAATCGGATATTCTAACTCAATCTGAGGAACAACCGAGAAAAATATTTACAACTCAACATAGAAGATAAAGCTTTACTGTGGCACTTATGACTTGGACACTTGCATTACGATGGCCTAAGAAAGTTAGCAAAGAAGAATATTGTCCATGGGCTAGCAGACATAGACTACACCAGAAAATTTTACGAGGGATGTGTACTTGGCAAGCATACAAGGAGCATTTTTCCTAAAGGTGTGCAATATCGTGCAAGGCATCCTCTCGAGTTAGTTAGTACACACCGATATATGTAGTCCAATCACTCCAAAGTCATTCATTGAGAAGAGATACTTTCTCACGTTCATTGATGATTTCACGAGAAAAACATGGGTTTATTTTCTGAAAGAGAAGTCCGAGGCACTCCAGGTATTCAAGAAATTCAAAGTGTTAGTAGAGAAGATGACGGGTTTTTATATCAAGGCTCTATGGTCAGATAGAGACGGAGAGTATACGTCAACTGCCTTCATAAGCTATGGCGAGGAACATGGGATCAAGAGATTCTTAACCGCACCTTACTCACCTCAACAAAATGGTATAGCTGAGAGAAAAAATTGGACTATTCTTGACATGGTTCGATCAATGTTGAAGACCAAAGACATGCCAAAAGATTTCTGGACAGAAGCTGTAAAATGTGCTGTGTATGTGCAAAACTGATGCCCACATGCAAAACTGGCGGATCAATCACCACAGGAAGCCTGGAGCGGACTGAAACCTACTGTATCACATTTTAAAGTATTTGGTAGTGTGGCCTACACACATGTACCGGATCAAAGAAGAACCAAGCTGGATGATAAGAGCAAAAAGTACATGTTCATCGGGTATGATGAGAAGACAAAAGCTTTCAAATTATTTGACCCAATTGAAAAGAAGGTGGTGATAAGCCGAGATGTACAAGTGAATGAAGAAGAAGCATCGAATTGGAACAACCAAAAGAAGGTAGCGCAAGAGGAAGAAAAAGGAGAATCCTCAACTACTGCACCAATAATTATACTATCAAGCCCACCAACATCTGATGATGATGAAGAATCAAGACAATCAAGGATGCGAAGCCTGCAAGATTTATATGAATCAATAAGCGAAGTTCACTTGGTATGTCTTCTAGCAGATACCGAGGATATTTATTTTAAAGAAGCAGTAAGAGATAAGAAATGGCAAGACACAATGGATGAAGAGATAAAGGTAATTGAAAGAAATGGAACTTGGGAGCTGGTGGAGTTGCCAAAAGAACATCAGCCTATAGGATTGAAATGGGTATATAAAAAAAAAAGATGAATCCCCAAGGCGAGATAGAAAGGTATAAGGCCTGGCTAGTTACAAAGGGCTATAGGCAAAAGGCAGGAATTGACTATGATGAAGTCTTTGCTCTAGTTGCAAGAGTGGAAACAATCCGGCTTCTTATATCCCAAGTAGTCCAATTCAGGTTGCCAATCTATCAAATGGATGTAAAATCAGCATTTTTAAATGGTGTACTTGAAGAGGAAGTATATGTGGAGCAACCACCTGGATACATGAAAGCTGGGAAAGAACAAAAGGTGTTGAAATTAAGGAAGGCACTATATGGGTTGAAGCAAGCGCCTCAAGCATGGAACACCCGTATAGACACCTACTTCAAGAAGAATGGGTTTATCCAGTGTCCATATGAGCATGCATTGTATGTAAAGAAAGAAAAAGGTAACTTGTTGTTTGTTGCTCTTTACGTTGATGATCTTATATTCATGGGAAATGATGAGAAGATGATAAAAGATTTTAAAAAGGCTATGACTTGGGAGTTCGAGATGACAGATATGGGGTTGATGAAATACTTCCTTGGTCTTGAAATTAGACAAGGAAAATTGGGAATATTTGTGTTACAAGAGGCGTATGTGAAAGATATTTTGAAGAAAAACAAGATAGAGGAATGCAATCCTATAGCAACACCGATGGAACTTGGTTTGAAATTCTCTAAGTTTGAGGGAGGAGATCGAGTAGATGCAAGCAAATACCGAAGTTTAATTGAGAGCCTACGGTATCTCACATGCACAAGATCGGATATTGCATATAGTGTCGGCATAGCAAGTTGATTCATGGAGGAACCAAAATATTCGCATTTGAAGGCTATCAAGAGAATTCTTCGATATATCAAAGGAACGGAGTCATTCGGATTATTCTACTCGAAGACAAATGATTACAAACTAGTGGGTTACTCCGACAGTGATTGGTGCGAAGATGTAGATGATCGAAAAAATACCTCTGGATATGTGTTCTATATGGAAGATACGGCTTTCACTTGGCTTTCAAAGAAGCAGCCAATAGTGACATTGTCAACATGCGAGACATAGTATGTAGCAGTATCTTGGTATGTATGCCGTGCAATATGGCTAAGAAATCTACTTTATGAGTTAAAACTTTAGCAACATGAGGCAACCGAAATCAGAATAGATAATAAATCGGCAATTGAGTTGGCAAAGAATCCAGTGCACCATGAGATAAGCAAACATATAGATGTTCATTTTCATTTCATACAGAAACATGCGAAGGAAGGAAATGTACGAATGAGTTACGTTGTGAGTCATGACCAAGTGGCGGATATCTTTACAAAGCCGCTACCAAAAGTGTTATTCGAAAAGTGCAAAATGATGATTGGAATAAAAGACGAAAGACATTTGAGTTTAAGGAAGGAATTTGTTAACGATAAACTCAAATAGCAGAGAGGTTTTGTAAACCTGGTCAAAGTCTTCCAATTGTTCGTATTAGGACTCTAGTTATTTGAATCAGTAAAAATTAGGACTCTAGTTTTTCATTTTGGTTTGAATAGGCCTTTAGGACCATATAAGTTATGGTTGCCGTGTAAAAAATTGAATGAGCAACAGTTCCTTCTAAATAAAATTATTTTCTTCCATGTGATATCTCTTCCGGTGCTTACAAGTTTCTGGTAGTGGTCTTAGCTAATTTTGTATAAACAGGCATTGAGGTTTTCCCCTTTTCTAGGGGCATAAATGATTTTTTGTTTAGATGAAATGTCCTTCCTCTTTTTAAAATACTAGTTAGTATAAGAGCATGTTGGTTGATAAGTGATTCATTTATTAGCTTAATTTTTAGGTGAAACATGCACGGACATCCCTTCACAGCCTCATGGGAGTTGTGGTCTTTTTGTGACACTTGAATGCCCAGAGAGAGAAAGAGACAGTCAAGCGAGCAAATGCATAATATCCTTATGGGATGTTGATCCAAGAATGTTTTCAATCATCCATGATATTCTTATCAAAAAAATCATCCAAGATATTCTTAAGTTCTTCAAATAAGTCTTTTAATAGTGGAGTGGGATTTTGATGCCTTTTCCTTATGGTTACCCACATTTATAGCATTATCATGTTTGTGTATTGAAACCAAGCCTTTTTAGGTGAAATGTTGTATCAAGAAACTACTCCAGTTTGAGTCTCAAACTGTGTTTGTGTTAATGGGAATCCTGTCTTATATCCTATTAAGCAAATATGTCTTAAGACTATTTGAATGCCATGCGAATTTTAGGACTATAGTGCACACATAATGCAATAAATGAAATTCATGCAAAAGTCGAATGGAATTGATGTTCCAGTAAATTGGTCCACTAAAATTCAAGGTACAACTGGAGTATTACATGACATTTTTTTTCCTTTTGTAGCATATGGTTGAAGATAGGTACTCTTGTTTAATTAGGAAGATGGATATCAGTCATGTCCTCGCAATATGCTATAGCTCCAATTCCATTGTCACCTTTACTGCAATGCATTTCCTTTTCCATCTCAATCTATTGCAAATCAGGTGTATCGATAAATGTCACAACTGTAACCTTCCTAAGGTTGCATTTGGTAGCAGGTAATCCATCCAGATTACTGGTAATTTAATAGGATCCCAACATATTACTGTATTTGATATATTTTTCTGCATCTCATCTATCATGTCTGGTAATTTGGATTACCTTTAGGAGGGATGGTGATCCCGATTACCACCTCTCAGATAATTTTTTGGACAATATTATCCTCTTCTCCATTCCTCTTATCTTATAATATAATATAAAAATATAAATATTATTATATAATATAATAATAATATATAATATATGATTAACTATATAATATTATAAATAATATAATATTATATTATGTTATATTATAAAATATATTTTAATAGTATATTATATTATTATAATATTTTATTATATAAAATTTATTATATTATATTATACTATTATAAATATAATATTTTCTTTCATTTTGTAATATTATAAAATATAAAATTATACAATATATTATATTATGTTATATTTGATATGATATAATATATTAATTATAATGTAGTAAATTTATATTATAATATCAAGATAACATAACATATTTATATATAAAATGTATTATATTATATTATATTATATAAATATATTATATTAAATTTAATAATGTAATATATAAATTTAATATATTTAAATAATATATTAAATATATTATCTATTTAATAAATAAATTTTTATATTAAATTTATTTAGTATAAAAAATAATTTTTAATTTTTAATTTTATATAAAATATGAATATTATAATGTATATTTTAATAGTATATTATATGATATGATATTTGTTGCCGCATGGATCGCCGTGGCCCATAGCTCTAACGTGTTGTAGCTGCATCGAATTTTCTTTGGATACTTGGTCCTTTTTTTTATCAGCCTCTTGGTCGGCTTGTCCTAGACCGAGGATTCCGGTGGAGACACTCCGATGATCAAGTCAGTTGGAACGATCAAGGAGAACAAACCCTCTGTGATGGAGGATTGGGATACCTTTGCATAGAGGAGAAAAACCAGATTTAAGAGATCGAATGTGTAGGTGGTTAGAGTGTAGGGAGGTTCTCTCTCTTGGTTCCTTGCCCTTTTTGCTCTCTTTGCCTTACCAATTGCCTTTCTCTTGCTGGAGGTCCCTTCTTCCATTTTGTATGGGATAAATTGCTTAGACCAGATCTAGGGCTTCATCGGGATGTTGCTTTCCTGGTACCCTCTTTTGATGGGGTTTTTCTGTGTTAGCGGCCTCCCTCCTATGGACCAGTTCTTGAATGGAGATCTTTTTATTAGGGGTGTTCGCCGGCATAATTCAAGTCTTGTCCCTTAGGTGGATCAGTTTTCCATGGGAGGCACGGGTGCCATGCTACTGAGCCTCGAGCCATGGTGGTGCACTTCTATTATAGGTGGGATCGTCGAAGTGTTGCAGGGCCTAAGGCCTTAATAGGATACTCCTCTTCAAGAAGGTATAGATGTCGCATCGCGAGAAATGGAGCCCCGGTTGCACGATAGGTGGCATAGGCGGCGTGCTATAGGGCCTAAAGCCTGGTGGAGCACGCATCGTGCAAATTGTGCAGGTGGCGTGTTGCGGAGTTTGGAGCCTATAGCAGGGTAGGCGGCACCCTCTCGGGGCCGTAGGTAGCCTAGAGCTTTCTTGCCATGGTTTGAGTTCCTTCTGGTCTTCTTTTCCTTGTTCCTGGTTGATCCTCTGATGGTCGATGATGTCTATTAGTCTTGGATGAGAACTCTGCCTTGGAAAATGGGAGCTCTATCTCGAGAGCTCAACCTTGGAAGGCGAGGGCATGACCTTGGAAGGCAGGGGCATGACCTTGGAAGGCAGGAGCACGACCTTGGTAGGGAGCATGATCTCGGATGGGAGCTGACCTTGGTCAGGGGCTCGACCTCGAAAGGTGGGAGCACAACCTCGACCGGGAGCTCGACTTTGAATGGGAGCTGACCTCAATCGGGGGCTCAACCTTGGATGGCGAGAGTGCAACCTCAGAAGGGGGGAGCACGACCTCGATCAGGAGCTCGACATTGGATGGGAGCTGACATTAGAAAGTGGCTCGACCTGGCCACCGCATCCCGGTCGCACCTTCTACCAGCATGGCCACCAGTTGGGTCCAATGCAGGCTCCATGTCAGTGATCGTGTCACATCAGGTGCCCCCCACTCTCGAGCCCAGAGTATGTCACGGTGCTCAGGGTGAAGGAAGTAATGATGACGCTGACGTAGAGGGGTGTTCATTCTGCATTATTAATGCCTTTAGAGCCAATGTTTTGAAGGTTGCCTTTCGTACCAACGAGGGGATGCCATGTTAGCCTGGTTAGGAGGGATATAATTGCCACACTGAACTCGAAGAGATTTTCTTTGAGTTGAAGCATCACCTCGAGTTGATCCAGACATGTGGCAGACATCCATTAGTTGGAGAGGGGAAAAGATGCATGTTTTTGACCAGTATGATACAACAGGGGTCTACAGGCTTTTGAAAGGAGTCCGCCTTTCTGTTCCTTAAGAACTTTTCTGAGCGAGGAGGGCAAAGGTTTCTGTAGAGTTCTTCTTTCTCCTTAGTCCGAGGTCCCTCGCAGGTTAGTTCTCCCCTTTCTTCTTCTTCCCCCTCCTTCGGCCCGTGCTGAAAGGGATCCTATAGGGTCTCTAGGTTCTCTTCCTTTGTTTTCATCCTCCCCTTCTTCTTTATGAGTTCCTCTAGTAGAGGGCACCACCATCCGGATCATTCCAGTGAGGCGGGGCAATCTATTGCAGCCTGGATCACCGTGGCTCGTAGATCTGACATGTCGTAGATGCATCAGACTCCCTCTCGATGCTTGGTCCTCTTTTTGTTCAGCCTCTTGGTTGGCTTGTCCTACAAAAAAGAGGAGACCCAAGTTGGGGATTCCGACTGGGACACTCTGACGATCAAGTCAGTTGGGACGATCAAGGAAAATAGACCCTCTATGATGGAGGATTGGGGTACCTCCATGTAGAGGAGAAAAATCAGATTTAAGAGATGGAATGTGTAGGTG
Source organism: Areca catechu (assembly GCA_021397845.1). Lineage (NCBI taxonomy): Eukaryota > Viridiplantae > Streptophyta > Magnoliopsida > Arecales > Arecaceae > Areca > Areca catechu. Next base: position 56,753,727 of record CM038047.1, on the reverse strand, counting down.
GTTAGAGTGCAAGGAGGTTCTCTCTCTTAGTTCCTTGCCCTTTTTGCTCTCTTTGCCTTACCAATTGCCTCTCTTGCCGGAGGTTCCTTCTTCCATTTTATATGGGATAAATGGCCCAGACCAGATCTGGACTTCATCGGGATGTTGCTTTCTTGGTACCCACTTTTGGTGGGTTTTTCTCTGTTAGCAGCCTCCCCCTATTGGACTGGTTCTCGGATGGAGATCTTTCTATTGGGGAAGTTCGCCGGTGTAATTTAGGTCTTGTCCCTTAGGTGGATCAATTTCCTATGAAAGGTGCGGGCATCATGCCGCTAAGCCCCGAGCTATAGTGGAGTGCTTCTACTCCAGGAGGGATCGTCGGAGTGTTGCAGAGCCTAAGACCTTAATAGGAAGTACCTCTTGGAGAAGGCACAGATATCGCATCATAAAAACTGGAGCCTCGATTGCACGGTAGGGGATGCAGGTGGCATGCTACAGGGCTTGGAGCCTGGTGGAGCACGCATCGCACAGAGTGTGTAGGTGGCATGTTATAGAGTCTAGAGCCTCTAGCAGGGCAGTCATCACCCTCTGGGGGGCGTAAATAGCTTGGAGCTTCCTTGCCATGGTTTGAGTTCCTTCTAGTCTTCTTTTTGTTGCTCCTAGTTGATCCTCTAATGGTCAATGATGTCTCTTGGTATTTGGCAAGAACTCTGCCTCGAAAAATGGGAGCTCTATTTCGGGAGCTCAATCTTGGAAGATGGGGGCATGACCTCGAAAGTCGGGAGCATGACCTTGGAAGGTGGGAGCATGACCTCAAAAGATGAGAGCATGACCTCTGAAGGTAGGAGCACAACCTCGACCGGGAGCTTGACCTCAGATGGGAGCTAACCTCAGCCAGGGGCTCGACCTCAGAACATGAGAGCACGACCTTAGAAGGCGAGAGCATGACCTCAGCCCGGAGCTCGACCTCGGATGGGAGCTGACCTTGGTCGGGGCCTCGACCTTGGATGGCAGGAGCGTGACCTCGAAAGGTGGGACCACGACCTCGATTGGGAGCTCGACCTCGGATGGGTGCTAACCTCTGAAGGTGGATCGACCTGGCCACCTCATCCCGGTGGCACTTTCTGCTAGCATGGCTGCTAGCTAGGTCTGACGTGGGCCCATGTCAATGATCGTGGCACATCAAGTGGCCCCCACTCTCAAGCCCAGAGTACATCGCGATAATCAGGGTGAAGGGAGTAATGATGATGCTGACATGAAGGGGAGCTCATTCTGCACTATTAATGCCTCGAGCGTTGGTGTTTCAAATGTTGTGCTTTCATACCAACAATGGGATGCCATGTCAGCATGGTCGGGAGGGACATGATTCCCGCACCGGATCCAAAGTGATTTCTTCCAAATTGAAGCATCATCTCGAACGGATCCCGACACGTGGCAGACATCCATTGGCCGGAGAGGGAAAGGATGCATGTTTTTGACTAGTACGATGCGACGAGGTTTGCAGGCTTTTGAAAGGAGTCCTTCTTTCCATTCCTTAAGAACTTTTTCGAGCAAGTAGGGCAAACTTTTCTGTAGAGTTTTTCTTCCTCAGACCAAAGTCCCTTGCAGGTTAGTTCTCCCTTTTCTTCTTCTTCCCCCTCCTTCGACCTATGTTGAAGGGGATCTTGTTGGGTCTCTAGGTTCTCTTCCTTCGTTTTCATCCTTTCCTTCTTCTCTATGCGTTCCTTTGGCAGAGGGCACCGCCGTCCAGATCATTCTGATGAGGTAGGGCCATCCTGGTCAAGACCTTCTTTCTCAGATAGCAAGAAGGAGGAAGCTCCTTTAGTAATCCGCAAGGATCCCCGTCAGATGGGGATAGTCATAGGCACCCTTGCAGCTCCTCCTATCTGGGAGTCGGTCGATCCTTCTGGCATTGCTTCGATAGTGACCCAGGAGGACATCCTCCAGCTTCGGAGCACATACGGGATCCCGGACTCCATTCGGCTCTCGGCTCTGGGACTAGAGGAGTGGGTTATGTCCAGTGGCCTGGGCTAGATCACCCTATACGAGGACTTCTGATGTGGACACCAAAGGCACCAGAATAAGATAGAGGCTTCTCAATCCTTTGTGGATCACTTAGTTACATTCAAGTCCAGTTGTAATAAAGCTTAGTTCATCTAAGTTATTTTTTTACTTTAGTCTTGTACTAGTCAACTCATGTTGAGCTAGTTATTTTCCGGAGATCAGTACATGTAATGACTCATACAAGTGAAGACCAAGACAGTCCAAGTGAAGACCAACCCAACTACAACCCAACTGAAGCTAGGAGGATCATGGAAAGCCTAGGAGAAGAAATCAGAAGTCAATCAGAAGCCCAGGTCACAAATTTGAAGCCCTGGACCATAGCTAGAAGCAAAATGGGCCAGTCCAGGCCCAGAAGAGGAGCTAGGGTGCCACTTGCTTATGGTGACCTTCCCCTTGGTCGGCCACTTAAAGTCACCCCTCTTGGCCGACCAAGGCAAGGAGAGGGAGAGAAATTCTAGGGATTTTTTCTACCTATGTTTCCTTATTTTCTAGCTAGGATGTGGGTGGGAATAGAATTCCTAGGTAAATACTATTGTACCCTTACTTGGAGCCCAAGACTAAGAGTCTATTTAAAGAACCCTAGTCTCTTGTATGAGAAGTTAATTTTTGATATGAAATACAATTGAGTTTTCTACAACTGCTGTGTGCTACCCTGTTGTGTGCTTAAGGGGTCCTGTATGAGCCTTCTTCTTCTCACTGTCTTGTAACAGCCTCCTGCCGCCAGCCTGATCTCCAAAGCCCTGGCCGCCCACTCCAAACACTCTTTTCCCTTTACTGTTTTCCCCTTATTTCTTCTTCCCCTTTGAGTTTTCTAACCCATGATAGGTCGTTTGCAGGTCCCTTTGAAAGAAAACATGTGCAAGTGGTTAGACATGTTACTACACTAGGCATGCAAACAACAGCGGGAGCAGAATGAATTTTAAAAATAATTTTAAAAATCCGCGGAGCGGAAATCTGCTCCGCCCAGAAACTAATCTAATTCTAGTTGCAATTAGGCATGTAAAATGATATAAATATTTATAAATATTTGAATTAAAATTCAATTCATGCATGATAAAAAATTAATTTTTTCATACCTTATTCCGACTGGAATAACTCTGGGATAAACATGGAATAGGCTGGAATAAGTGGGATAAACTTATTCCAGTCCTCTTCTTCCTTGGACTGCTGAAAACTATGTTTTGAGGTTGAAAAACGTCGCCGGAACAATGGCTTCCGGACCTCCGTTTGCTCCCAAAATTCAGCAGCGGCAACTTGGACAAGTGCTCTTCGATCTCCAATTGAAAGCTGCAAGAAAAACTTAGCCAAAAAAATTTAAAAATTCACCAAAGTCTGCTGCCAGTTTTTCTGCAGCAAAACTGGGCAGCAGGCTTTGGCCTTCGATTTGGAGCAGCTGGAGCGATCCCGGCTCGCGAGACTTGCTCCTAGGAGTAAAAGGATACTCCCTCTAGAGGGGAGACATGCCTGGGGCTCTCGGAACCACCCTTACGTGTGGTGCTAGCCGCTGGAAGGAGTTTCGGTCACGGTAAGTAGCAGCAACACAGGTTTGCTATAGAGGTTGAATGAGCACTACAATCAACAGGGAAAAAGGGCTTTATTTCTCTCCCTAATACACACCAAAACCCAGCCCTACTAGCACCCAGTGGAAGCAAGGATAAAGCTCTCAAAATGGGAAGAATTTTTCAGCCTCTCAATGGGAAAAGACAATGCCTAGAAATCCCTTGGATTTTCACTGTTCGCTGAAACAGAGGACTGCCATTTAAATAAAGAGCAAGGGAAGAGGGAGATGGAGAGGCTGGGAGATGAAGAGGCTCCGGTTAAATCCATTAACTGAGCCTTTAACCAGGAATTAAGAGGAGATTAAATGAATCAGGTGGAAGGAGAGGAGGAGGCAGTGTCGTTTGGCATCTTGGTGCATGGAGTTTCTTCTATCAAAGTACCATGTAAAACAGTCAAGTGGAGAGAAAACACCGGTTTAATTAAATCCGGTCCAAACCCATTTAAAACAATTTGGTTCAATCCAATTGAACCGGTTCAAACTTTGGTTCAAGGGTAAAAATTGGTTCACAACCAATAGGAGGCCAAAAATGAACTCCAAATCAGTTCAAAACTAATTCAATAAAATCCTGGTTCAGTCCTGGTCAGCCCGGAATAATTTTTGGTTGACACAGACAAGGGCAAGACGGGGAAAAGAGTGCTAAAAAATACTGTGACCATAAAACCGAGACGATTCCTAATCGTAATCGGTATCCGGATCAGAGAGTAATCCTCTGTGGCGTGTGATCTCATAGGTTCGAACCTAAACGATAGCACTGGAACAATTCCAGTACCAGCACAGGAAACCATCTAGCAATGGGTCCCGGCGTCCGGATAGGTCGAAGATGCAGGAGCAAACTATCGAACCTCTGGCATATGGTTACCGTATAATTCATCCCTTTGACCTCTAATGCTCAGGATGACTGAGATTGGGCTGCCAACCCAGACAGAGTCGGTCCACTACGTGTCTCAATCTCGCAAGCCCAGTGACTCTTCACTAGGGCTACCCCGGCCGAGGATTTGCTAAATTAAGATACTGCGAGACATTCAATCCAAACTGTTTGGACAGGTCAATTCCATCTTGGTCCATCACTGCTCCACAAGTACTTGCCTGTACCCAGAAACCTTCCGTCACCGGATTAAAAATCCGAGTAGTTTGGCACCAAAGCACAGGGAGTTGCTTGCAAGCTACCGTGATGACCTCAGGTCAGAGGGACACATAATCGTGAGTTTTTCTTTGGCAGAAAGGGGCTGCACGGAGTCACGTTCAGTGAGATATCACATATCCCATTTGCAGATCACATCAGTTTCAACACACTCATTTGGTCAAGAGGACAACCAAACGATGTGAACTGCAATAACCTATACTTGATATATTGCCATCCAGTACAATATATCCTTTGGTTGTGAACAGGGTTTAAGGACCACTCGATACATCCTCTCTGTATCGAAGTCAGTGTAGTCCTAAGGACTTCATCACATGGAAAGAGTTCATTTCAGAGAAATACAATATGTGATGAGCTGCCAAAAATAATATTTTATTAATTCATAAAAAGAATACAATACTGAGCTCAACCGCCTACAACCCAGGCGATTGGCTTTAAGACACAATTCCCAACACCCTCGACTCTGACGAATCCAATGACTCTAGCCGGGCCACAATCGGATCACTGAGCAGAAAGCCGAGTATCCATGGGTCTCTGGCTTGATTTTCCAGGATGCATCTATCAAGGAACGAGTGATCTCTTCGCTACAATCTTTGTCAGGTATATTAGACATTGCCAGGTACACCCCCTCTGCCACCAGTCGCTTTATTGCAGGAGAACTAGCCCGACCAAGGCTTCTCAGCCTCGGCGGTCCTTCTCTTTCTGTTGCTCTTAGGTCCTATCTCGTATGCTTTTAGCTTCTTATCTTGCATAGTCTTTCCTACTTAGATACTTGGTCTACTCTTTAGGATTTAGATTCACAGCTTAAATTTAAAACATACAAAATATAATTGCATGCATATATAGGTTCCACATCATTTGGTATCAGAGCCTGTTTGGGCTCAGTTCTCTTTGGATACTCGGATCGGGTGCTCACCATGGCCATCCGGTCATAGGAGATTAGTAGGGCTTCAAAACCCTCTTTCCCAATTGATGGGATCTCCTATGGCGGTAGGGGTGCCACTGTGAATTGACCCCTGAAGAAGAACACAAAGAGTTCTTTTAAGATTTTTTTTCATTTCTGCCTTTCAGTATATATACTGTTCTTTTAATTGTTTCTCTTTGTTTAGAATCCAAAAATTCTAATTTTTCTTTTTCTGGATTCACCTTAATTCAAAGTATTTTACAGAATTTTTGCAGATTTTATTTTAGTTTGTGTAGTTTCTGCAAGCCAAAATATAGCCTACAAATTTTTGGCTCTATTTTTTCAGCAAGATAATTTTGGAAGGTTAGGATTTTGTTTAGTATCTCTTTGCACATCTTTTATTTTAGTATGTTTCTAGCATATTAAGTCATTAGCTGCAAATCATATTTCTGCAAAAGAACAAAAAAAAATTACATATATACAAAAACTCTAAAAAAATACTTAAACCCTAATTTTACATCATCTGCCCCCATCATTGCATAAACTACCATTAAGGGCACTCTTGCTATATCAGATGGGGGGAGGATTTGATCACCTCTCCTTAGCCCAAAACCACATCCCCTACATTCGGTCCCAAGCCTAACTTAAAATCTATTAGACTTAATTTGCCCTAGTGGGCTAGGGACACCAACTGGTTGGGTCCGGGCTAAGTGTCAGATCACTGTGTTAAGCTAACCTGTGTGTGCCTTGTGCTTAGTGTCTAGAATGGTGGTTCAAGGATTCAATCCCGAAGGGCTTGTGTGTTGGTCCACCTACCTGGCAAATCATTGATTGGTGTCTAGGATTGGAAATCAGGGACCTAACACTCCCCTTACACCTGCCTGGCTGAGTATAGGGTTACTATAGGCTAGTTTGCCATCCTGATTGAGCATCTAGTTTTGGACTCTAGGTCTAGGGAGCTGACGTTGGTTTGATCGAGTCTTGTATGAGTACTAGATCAGAAGCATCCTATCATCCACCATCTTCACTTTTGTCTGCATCCATGGAGTCCAGATTAAAGCCTTTGCTGACCAAATGGCCCAGATGACTACCTAGATGACTCAGTTGATCAGTCCACTACCCGAACTAATAATAGACTTGAACACTTAGCCAATAGAGTTGATCAGGTAGAGGACCGCATAGGGACCAGAGAGAGAACCCATGGGTTGCAGTCTGAGCCAGATCCTGAGTCACCTTCCCATCCTAGGAGGACCCCTCGCCATGACCTTTATTATGATACTAAACCTAGGAGGACCCCAAACCTTGATCCCTACTTTGAAGCTAAACCTAGGAGAGTCCATCGTCATGACCCAATCCCTGAGGTTCATCATAGAAGACCCAATCAGGATTTTGTAGACCAGGAAGACAAATCCTATAGACACATTAAACTGGATGGCCCAACTTTTGATGGTTGTCTTGATCCTAAGGTCTATATAGATTAGGAGGGAGAAATTGATCAATATTTTGAATGGTATGATATGTCTGAGGAGCGTAAGTTTAGGTTTGCTAAGCTTAAGTTGGTTAGGGAGGCCATGTTACATTGGGCTAGTGTTGAGAGAGCCCTTAGACTAAGAGGGCATGATCCCATAGTCACCTGGAGGGCCATAAAGGGTAAGCTTATCGGGAAATACATTCCACCTTCATATCGTTGTGGTTTACTGGATCAGTAGCAGCGGTTGAATCAGGGTAGTAGGAGTGTAGATGAGTACATCGCAAAATTTGATGAGTACTCCATACGATGTGACTTAAATGAGTCTGAGGATGTTATTCTATCTAGGTTTAGGGCTGGACTGAGAGATGATATTAAGAAGGAGCTCTATATGAGAGAGGGTAGAGACCTAGACCATGCCTACCAGATTGCTAGGGATCATGAGCATTTCCAAAGTGGGCCAGTCTATCGTAAACCTGAGCCCGCTAGATACCCTAGTTAGTATCCAGGAGCTAGCCAGTCCCACCAGAGCCGACCTAGCCCTAACCGACCTAATCTGAGTCGACCCAATCTAAGTCACCCTGACCCGAGTCGACCCTAGCCTAGTACTCCTTTGACCCGTAGAGATGATAGAGGAAAATCTATAGAGGTCCATAGGAGTAACAATCTCCAGAAGACCTATTTTAGATGTAAGAAACCAGGCCACTTTATAAGCCAATGCCCAGTTAGTGCCCTACACTTAAGTGAGCAAGTGGAAGAAGAGCCTGAACCCGTAGCTGAACCTGAGGGAAAAATTTATGAGGCTGATGATCAGTTGTTAGACGAGTATGAAGGTGAGGAGGAGGAACCTGAGTTTGAGAACCAACTAAGAGTAGTTAGGTGCATCTTAACCCAAACCCTAGTTTGGGAAGATTGGCGTAGGACTAACATCCTACAGACTTTTGTTAAGGTAGGGGGTAAGGTACTTAAGATCATCATAGACAGTGGGAGTTGTGTCATCCCCATGGAAGTAAGTAATATCATTCTAGGTCGACCTTGGCTTTTTGATCATAATGCAACCCTATTTGGTCGAACCAATGTTTGTGCTTTTAGCTACCATGGGAATAAGTTTGTTATCCACCCAACTCCCCCTTAGAGACCTAGTTAACAGGGGTTCTAGTAGCCTTAAGGACAAGAAACCTGGAGTTAATCTGATTAAGGCTAAGGAGTTAGAAAGAGAGATTGCTGAGGGTAACTTTATTTGGATCTTGAACACCAAAGAAATACATGAGCCAACCCAAAAGGAACACCCTAAAGAAATTGTTGAGGCTCTAAAAGAATTTGAGGATGTCTTCCTTGATGATTTACATGATCAATTACCACCCCTTAGAGACATCCAACATGCAATAGACTTAGTCCTAGGAGCCACTTTACCTAACCTTCCTCACTATAGAATGAACCCCAGTGAGCATCAAGAATTACAGAAGCAAGTGGGATAATTACTTAGGAAGGGTTTCATTAAGGAGAGCTTGAGTCCATGTGCAGTCCCTGCTCTACTGACTCCTAAGAAAGATGGTACCTGGAGGATGTGTGTAGACAGTAGAGCCATCAACAAAATAACTGTGAAATATAGGTTTTCCTTCCCTAGATTGGACGATATGTTAGACATGATGGCGGGAGCCAAGTTTTTTTCAAAGATAGATCTTAAGAGTAGCTATCATCAGGTTAGGATTAGACCTAGGGATGAGTGGAAAACTGCATTCAAGATTAAGGATGGCCTGTTTGAGTGGGTTGTGATGCCTTTCGGACTTTCCAATGCACTAAGTACTTTTATGAGGATTATGACTCAAGTCCTGAAAGAATATATCGAAAAATTTGTTGTGGTCTACTTTGATGATATCTTAATTTATAGTAGGACTAAAAAGGACCACCTTAGTCATCTGAGATTAGTATGCCAGACCCTTAGGTCGAATAGCCTCTATGCCAACTTTAAGAAGTGTGAGTTCATGATACATAGGGTTATCTTCCTAGGTTTTATTGTCACCCCTGAGGGAGTTTCTGCAGATCCTGAAAAGGTTAGGACAATTATTGAGTGGCCTATACCCACTAGTATCCACGATGTGCGTAGCTTCCATGGCCTAGCAACCTTTTACAGGAGATTCATTAGAGGTTTTAGTACAGTCGTCGCACCTATCACTGATTGCATTAGAAAGGGTACATTTGAGTGGACCAAAGCAGCTGATAAGGCCTTCCTAAAGCTTAAGGATAAGATGACCCATGCACCCATCCTTAGATTGCCTGACTTCATAAGGTGTTTGAGGTCACTTGCAACTCCTCGGGAGTAGGAGTAGGTGGGGTACTAAGTCAAGAGAATCACCCTGTAGCCTTCTTCAGTGAGAAGCTAAATGAGACTAAACTTAAGTACTCTACCTATGACAAGAAATTTTATGCGGTAATCCAGGCCCTTAGATATTGAAGACATTACTTACTACCACAGGAGTTTGTCTTATTTTTTGACCATGAGGAACTCCGGTTCCTAAACTCCCAAAAGAAACTTAACCCACGATATGGTAAATGGATCGAGTACATTCAAGCCTATACCTTTGTCTTAAAGCACCGTGCCAGAAAAGAAAATAAGGTAGCAGATGCCCTTAGCTGTAGGTCTTTGCTGTTAGGATCAGTTAGCACCCAAGTCATAGGGTTTGATAGGTTAAAGGATGAATATGAAGCCTGCCCAGACTTTGGAGAATTTACCAGACCCTCAGGCTAGGACCATCCAGTACCCATAGTGAGTATACCATTCAGGATGGCTACCTTTTCAAATACAATCGACTCTGTATACCTAGAACTTCCCTTAGAGAGTTCCTAATTTGGGAGACTCATGCTGGAGGTTTAGCTGGTCACTTTGGTAGGAATAAGACAATCTTAGCAATAGTGGACCAGTTCTTTTGGCCAGGATTGAAAAGGCATGTTGCATAGATTGTAGCCAGGTGTAGAACTTGTGCTATTGCAAAATAACAGAAGCAAAACACTGGTCTTTACACACCTTTACCAGTGCCTGATCGCCCTTGACAGGACCTAAGTATGGACTTCGTGTTAGGATTACCTAAGACCCAGAAGAGCCATGATTCTATCTTTGTAGTGGTCGATAGGTTCTCTAAGATGGCTCACTTCATCCCATGTTCCCAGACCTTTGATGCGTCTAGAGTAGCCAAGCTTTTCTTAGATCATGTGGTTAGACTCCATGGCCTATCCAAGATCATCATATCTGATAGGGATGTTAGGTTCACGAGTTATTTTTGAAAAACCCGGTGGAACCTATTAGGGACCAAGCTTAAGTTTTCTACAACATACCACCCCCAAACAGATGGCCAAACCGAAGTGGTGAACCATAGTTTAGAAAACCTTCTTAGATGCCTGGTAGGTGAACACATTGAAAATTGGGATCTGTTATTACTTAGAGCAGAGTTTGCCTACAATAGTTTAGTGAATAGGACAACGGGCAAGAGTCATTTTGAGATAGTCCATGGGTACAAGCCTAATCGCCCCATTGACCTGATTCCTTTATCTATTCATGCACGAGTCTCAGAGTCTATAGAATCATTCGCATAGCATATTAGAGACTTGCATAAGGACATTAGCTAAAAAATAAACCTAAGTAATGAAACATACAAGAAATTGGCTAATTCCTGAAGAAGGGCCAAGTAATTTGATGTAGGCGATTCTATCACGATTAAGCTTAGGCCTGAGCGGTTCCCTTCCTGGACCGTTAAGAAACTTCATGCTCGCGGAGCCGGACCTTTTAGAGTGATAGAGAGGGTTGGACCAAATGCCTATGTGTTAGATTTGCCTTCGGATCTGGGTATCAGTTCTACCTTGAATATCGCAGACCTGGTTGAGTATAGGAAACTAGCAGCGATACCTAGTGAGGCCTTTGGACCTATTCCTTTCATTATGAGTGACCCTAACCCAGAGTGTCCACCAATAAATTAGCCTAAGAGAGGAGAATGGATTGAGTGTATCCTAGACGATCAAGCCATAACGACCTGGGGCCGTGGCTATCAACGCTACCTGGACTGATGGCAAGGCCTGCCAGAGTTGGATGATTTCGTGGATTTCTCGAGAGGACTTGCAATGCCTCAACCCAGACCTCCTCGAGAGATATGTGAGCCAGCTTGATCTTCACTCGATAGGGTCGAGTTCCTCCCATCGTGGGAGAATTGGTGTGAAAACCAAAGGTACCAAAATAAGACAGAGGCTTCTCAATCCTCTATGGATCACTTAGTTACATTCAAGTCCAGTTGTAATAAAGCTTAGTTCATCTAAGTTATTTTTTTTCTTGAGTCCTGTACTAGTCAGCTCATGTTGAGCTAATTATTTTCCGGAGATCAGTACATGTAATGACTCATACAAGTGAAGACCAAGCCAATCCAAGTGAAGACCAACCAAACTGCAACCCAACTGAAGCTAGGAGGATCATAGAAAGCCTAGGAGAAGAAATTAGAAGTCAATCAGAAGCCCAGGTCATAAATTCGAAGTCCTGAAGCCCTGGACCGCAATTGGAAGCAAATTGGGCCAGTCCAGGCCTAGGAGAGGAGCTAGGGTGCCACTTGTTTATGGTGACCTTCCCCTTGGTCAGCCGCTTAAAGTCACCCCTCTTGGCCGACCAAGGCAAGGAGAGCAAGAGAAATTCTAGGAATTTTTTTACCTTTGTTTCCTTATTTTCTATCTAGGGTTTGGGTGGGAATAGAATTCCTAGGTAAATACTATTGTACCCTTACTTGAAGCCCAAGACTAAGAGACAATTTAAAGGACCCTAGTCTCTTGTATGAGAAGTTAATTTTTGATATGAAATACAATTGATTTTTCTACAACTGCTATGTGCTACCCTGCTGTGTGCATAAGGGGTCCTGTGTGAGCCTTCTTCTTCCTGGTGTCTTGCAACAGCCTCCTATCGCCAGCCTGCTCTCCAAAGCCCTGGCTGCCCACTCCAAGCACTCTCTTCCCTTTGCTATTTTCCCCTTATTTCTTCTTCCCCTTTGAGTTTTTTGACCCCTAACAGGTCGTCTGCAGGTCCCTCGACTTTGACGAATCCAACGACTCCAGCCGGGTCATAATCGGATCACCGAGTAGAAAGCTGGGTATCCGCAGGTCTCTGGCTTGATTTTCTAGGCCGCATCCATCGAGGAAAGAGTGATCTCTTTGCTGCGATCTTCACCAGGCACATCAGGCATTGCTAGGTACACCCCCTCTACCACCAGTCGCTTTATTTCAGGAGAACTAGCCCGACCAAGGCTTCTCAGCCTCGGCGGTCCTTCTCTTTCTGTTGCTCTTAGGTCCTATCTCGCATGCTTTTAGCTTCTTATCTTGCATAGTCTTCCCTGCTTAGATACTTGGTCTGCTCCTCGGGATTTAGATTCACAACTTAAATTAAAAACATACAAAAATATAATTGCATGCATATATAGGTTCTGCATCAACTTCTTCCTCGGGGGATTTCATCTTCCTTTCCATCCTTTCTTTCTTTTTTCTTTGAATAACTTCCATCTGGTCCCAGCCCATCTCACTCCTAATGCCATTAGGACCATAGTTTGTTTCATCATCTTTTGTCACTTCCACAGGATACTTGCCCGTTTCTCTCTATTCAGGGTCCTATTCACCCTGAAGCACCACCCGGTTGGTAACGTGTGGTGGTTTGTGGCCCCCCGCCCAGGGGCTATCAACTGGACCTGCCTTCTTCCATCAAGAGATGGAAGAGCAGGTTTCTATTTGCCTCAATTGAGGGGGTGGATTGGGTTTGGAGTGACTCAGATCACTCTATCAACCAGCAGTCCTTTGTTGAGCCGACCGACAAGGAGGTGTATAACTGGCTCGTCACCTCCGAGGTCCTGGCTCTTTGGGACCTGCTGACCGAGCACAACCTTGCTGATGCTGGGGTCAGCCTGGCCCACTCCCAAGGTAAGCCCCGAAGCTTAGGCCCTTTCTTCTTAAGATAGATTTTACTTCGATTGGTGACTAACTGATCTTCTTTTCTCTTGCAGAGATAAGGTTCATAATGGACAAACTTTGACAAATGTCAAAGAAGAGGGCCACCTAAACGGGGTCCAGGGAGGAGCCATCGAAGAAGGCTTGAGAGGAGCCAGAGCAGAGGCTCAGCGAAGGGCTCTTTGCTAGGCCAGCTGAGAGGGGCCCATCACGGTACCGGCCGCACCTGGGTCGAGTGCCCAGCCCCTAGTCTACAGGCTCGGAAGAAAGGTCGGAACTGAGGAGGGGGCCGTGCTAGCAAATCCAGTGGCCCCTCCTCGTACTGGAGCTTCGCCACAACTGGAAATGGTGGGGGTGGCAGACGTCGCCACCGCGGAGAGGCTAGCACCGCCATCAACAACTGGAGCAGCCGACACCTAGCCTATGGCCACCGCGCCCCCACCGACTACCATGCCGAGGCCCGTAGTGCCCTCCACGACACTATGTCTGGGAGTGTAATGGATGACTGATTACTTGCCATCGGATGCGGTGATTACTACTAACACCAGACTAGCCGAACAGATCCTGAATGTAGTCATCCAACCATGGGACCACTGAGAGAAGAGTGGCCGGCAACTGGTGGAGGTCATCTCCAAGATATTTCCCTAGCTCTTATCGGTAAGCCAATTTTTAACTTGCTTCATTTGCTTTTTACTTATGTAAATACCAACTGATCTTTTCTTGGTGTCGTTGCAGGTGGCCACCGACACTCAGCTCATCTGGGATTCATGCCTGGGGTTGATGAAGTAGGACAGTAGCTTTCAGAAGCATACGGAGGCTGTTGAGGCCAAGGTTCAGACCCAGACGGTCTAAGTGTAGGAGTTGGAGGGTCAAGTGAAGGCCCTCCAGACAGAGCTGGCTAGCTCCCGGACAACAATGATGGAGCTGGAAAGGCATTCTGCTGGCCTTGATGAGACACTGAAGGTAGAGAGGGAGAAGGCTGCTTGCCTGGACGAGGAGGCCTGCACTGCTATGAAGGTGGTACACTTGAAGGGATGGGCATAAACCCTCCAGGCTCAACTCGAGGCGGTGATGGCTCGAGCCACGACGATAGAGGAGAAAGCTACTATGGCGGTGGCATGAGCTATAGAGGCAGAGGAGAAGGCCACTACAGTGGTGGCCCTGATGGAGGCGGTGAAGAAGGAGGCCACCGAAGCTATCCCAAGATTTAAAGCATTGGAAGCCTTTGTTGATGAAGTCTCAGAGGCGGTCCTCAACTCCTACCTGAAGGGGTTCGAGGACTTTAGAAGGAAGGCCAGGATGCTCTTCGGGCTTAAAGGTCTGGAGAACATCTATCCAAACCTGCTTGCCATCGCTAGGGTGCCAAGATTGCCTCCTGCCAAGGCCAACACGGGGCCAGGTGTAGAGCTGGAGGCTGGCCTGAGGCCTAAGGTGGAGCCAGAGGTTGAAGCTGGGGTCACCGCCGTCCTGGACAACCCACCAATCGAAGCTCCATCAAAATCCGAGGAGGTGACTCGCCGACTCGGGAAGGAGCCAACTACCTCGAATTAGTTAGGATTTTCTTCTTTCTTTTGCACTTAGATTTTTGAAAGACTCCTTACCTGTCGGGGGTCTTTACAAATGTAAGAACTCCAATGAATGAAGATAATCTTTTTCCAACTAATGAGTCCAATCCATTCTCCCTTCTTTTTCCTTTTTTTTTTTTACATACTTTGAAGAATTTCCTGGCAAGCAGGGATCCTTCACATTGTAAGAGACATGTTCCGGTAATGAAGAATAAGCCTTACCTAGCTAATGAACTTTACCTTGCTTTTTCTTCTTTTTGTTTCTCTTACCTTTGCATGGTAGGGAGGCAGATTTCATGGCAGCCAATCGCAAAGCTTCCCGGGTCCTGGCCATTTTTGGCTAAGTCTAAAATCTTGCAATCGGTAGCAAGGACTCTGGAGATTCTTCGGCTCTCCTCGCTAGTCTTGAAGTCATGCTGATGTGTGTGCAGGGCTTCTGGAGTTTTTCTAGCTTGCATCTTTAGACAGGAAGAATGAGACAGATGAATGGTAGGTGCAGGGTTTTCTGGAATTTCCTGGATTTCTTCACTAGACTTGGAGTTGGGCAGATAGATGCGGGGCTTCATAAGTTTCTCAACTTTGAGTGCGAGGCTTTGTAAGTAGTTTGGCTTTCTTTGCTGGACTTAGAGTCGGGCGGATAGATGTGGATCTTCGTAAGTTTCTTGACTTTAAGTGAGGGGCTTCATAAGTTTCTTGGCTTTCTTCGCCAGACTAGGAGTTGGGCGGATAGATCCGGGGCTTCTTAAGTTTTTCAATTTTGAATGCGGGCTTCATAAGTTTTCCAGCATTGAGTATAGGGCTTCGTAAGTTTCCCAACTTTGTTCGTCAGACTTGGAGTCGGGCAGATATATGCAGGGCTTTGTAAGTTTCTCAGCTTTAAGTGTGGGGCTTCGTAAGTTTATTGGCTTTGAATATGAGGATTCATAATTTTCTTGTCTTTCTTTATCGGACTTGGAGTCAGGCAGATGAGTGCAGGGCTTCATTTGTTTCCCAGCTTTGGATGCAAGGCTTCTTGAGTTTCTTGGCTTTGGAGCGAGGCTTTTATAGTTTCTCGATTTTCTTCATCAGACTTGGAGGTGGGTAGATGAAGTCCCTACATAGGTGGGAAGTAGTGTTGCACCAAAAAGGAACTTTCATTATTGAGGGAGAATGTTATATTATTGGTAGTACATCCTTAGGTTGCTGGCATTCCAGGTACGAGAGAACTGGGTGCCATTGAGTCTGGCGAGGTAGTAGGCTCCATGTGGCAGAGTCTCGACCACCTTGTAAGGACCTTCTCAGTTTGGAAAAAGTTTGCAGCATTCTCCTGGTTGGGATACTTCTGCTTGCTTGAGAACCAGGTCACCTGGATGGAACGTCTTGGGCCTAACATGGAAGTTATAGTAGCGAGCTACCCACTACCTATTTTGTCGCTATTCGGAGTCAAGCTTTGTCCCTCGTCTCATCTAGTAGATCCAGGTTGAGGAGAAGGTGGGCTGGATTTTCAACTTTGCTGTATTGCTCCACCCGCAGTGTGGGTAGACTCACATCCACTGTGATCACAGCCTTAGAGCCGAAGATAAGGTTGAATGGTATTTCATCCATCGCCATCCGAGGCGTGGTATGGTAGGCCCACAGCACACTAAGGAGCTCCTCGACCCACTGACTTTTGGCCTCATCCAGTCTGGTGAGGAGCCCTTGTAGAATGGTTCAGTTGGTCACCTCAGCCTCCCCATTAGTCTGTAGGTGAGCCACCGATGTGAAGCGATGGTGGATGTTGAGGTCGGCACAGAATTCCTTGAAAGCCTGATTATCAAACTACCGCCTATTGTCCATGATGACCAAGTGTGGAAGTTTGAAATGGTAGATGACTGACTTTCAAAAGAAGGATCTGGCCTTGGCATGGTGATCCATGCTAGGGGCTCAGGACCCACTTGCTGAAGTAGTCGATAGCCACAATCAAGTACTTTTATTAACCAAATATGGGAGGAAAGGGACCCAAGATGTCCATTCCCCATTAGGCAAATGGCCATGGAGCAGAAAGTTAGGAGAGCGATGTGGCCGGTTGACATTGGATGAAGGCGTGATGTTGGCAGCAGTCAGATTTCCTTACGAAATCAGCGATGTCTTCCCGCATGGTCTTCCAAAAGTATCCTTGTCTGAGTTCCTTTTAGGCTAGAGTCCTGCCCCCCACATGATTCCTATAGATGCCTTCGTGTATCTCGTGGAGTACAAAGGTAGCTTCTGAGAGCCTCAAGCACTTTAGTAAGGGGTAAGAATAGGACCTCTAATAAAGTTGTCCGTCCATCAGCACGAAGCACGTGGCCTTCTTCTTGAGGAGGCCGGCTTCCTTGCGATCCTTGGGCAGGGTGCTGGTGGTGATGTATTTGATGTAAGGGTCTATCTAGCTTGCCTCGGAGGTGACTTGATAGACCTTTGTTGTAGACTCGTAGCTGGGGGTCTCCAGAGATTCAATGAAGGTACACCCTAGTAATGAATCTGGTAGGGTTGCTAGTTGGGGAGGACATCGACTCAAGCATTCTCTGCATGGGGATGTGAAAAATGATGAAGTGCTAGAGGTTCGCTATGTATGAGCATATCTTGTCAAGATACTTTACCATCATGGGATCCTGGGCTTTGTACTTGTTGGAGACTTGACCCACCATGAGCTGCAAATCCATGAAAACCTTTAAGTACTTTATGCTCAGCTCACAAGACACCTTCAGTCCTGTGAGAGGTGCCTCATACTCTACCTGATTGTTAGTCGCATTAAAGAGGAAGTGTAGTGCATACTCGGTGACGACTCCATCTGAGTTAGCGAGAATGAGCCCGACTCCACTCCCACTGGCATTGGATGCACCATCAACATGGAGAATCCACATCATCACTTCTGAGGCCGGACTTTGCTCGGGCTCGGCTTGCTCATCCGTATCCTCTAGATCCTCAACTGCCTAGTTGCATTCCATCATGAAATCAGCAAGGACCTAGGCCTTCTAGGCTGGCCTTAGATGGTAGGTGATGTCGAACTTGTTGAGCTTCACTACCCATTTGGTCAGGTGCCCTGACGTATCAGGGTGACTTAGGATGACCCTCAGAGGTTGGTTGGTGAGGACCATAATCGGATGCGCTTGGAAGTAGGGCCTGAGATGCTGCGCAGACATGATTAGTGCAAAGATAATCTTTTTAGATCAAGTGTACCTAGTTCCTACATCATGGAGCAGCTTACTAGTATAGTGGACTAGCCATTGGGAGCTGTCCTTGTTCGTGCGGACCAGTACTGAGCCGATCGCCTTCAGTGAGATCACCAAGTACAGGAGGAGTTCCTCCCTGGGCTCTGGTCTGGATAGCAGTGGCGGGGAGGTGAGAAGCTTCTTTAGCCCCTCGAAGGTCTCCCAACACTCTTCCATTCAGATGAAGTTATGCATCTTGCATAGCATCTTGAAAAATGGCTGGCAGTGCTCGATGAAATGCGAGATGAAATGGCTTAATGCCATGATGAATCTAGTTAAGCACTAAACCTCTTTCTTAGAAATGGAGTGTCTCATGTCGATGATTGCCTGGATGTTCTTAGGGTCAGCCTCTATCCCTCGCTGGGTGACCATGAACCCCAGGAATTTTTTTGTTGCAATGCCAAATACATATTTGGAGGGGTTTAGCTTCATCTAGTAGAGGCAAAAATTGTTGAAGGCCTCCACCAGGTCAGCAATATGATCCGACTCATAGCCACTCATGATGAGTATATCATCTACATAGACCTACATGTTTCAACCTATCTAGTCTTTAAAGATTTTGCTAACCAAGCACTGGTATGTGGCCCCTGCATTCTTGAAGTCGAACGGCATCATCCTATAGCAGTACGTGCCTCTATCGATCATGAATGTCGTGTGCTCCTCATCTTTCGGGTGCATGCAGATTTGGTTGTACCCAAAAAATGCATCCATGAAGTTGAGGAGCTTATGGCCCAAGATTGCATCCATCAGTTGGTCAATCTTAGAAAGCAGGAGGCTATCCTTCGGGTATGCCCGATTGTTGTCGATGTAGTCCATGCAGATTTTCACTTCCCAGAGGCTTTCTTGACCATCACTACATTGGCCAGCCAGTCAGGATATTGCACCTCATGGATGAAGCCTATAGCAAGGAGCTTCTCGACCTCCTCATTGATCGCTTTCTGCCTCTCTGGGATGAAGCTCTTCTTCTTCTGTCAGATTAGGCGGCTGTTGGAGTCAACATTCAGATTGTGAGTGATTACCTCTAGAGGGATCCTGGGCATGTCACTGTAGTCCAAGCAACGAAGTTTGCATTGGCTCACAGGAAGCTGAGCAGGCAGGATCTCTCTTTCTCGGGCAGTAGGGCTCTTACACAATCTTCAGGGGATCCTCTCCCAGAGAAAAAGGTAGCAGAGGCTTAATTGGCCCACCCTTTGGCTCTAGTTTCGTCAGGCTTGATTGGTCAATGATTGGACTCTGCCTAGACTTCACACTCCCAAGACGGTCTGTAGGCAGTGCTGGATTGACTGCCGGGACTCTCTCATCTCCCCAGTCCCCCAAGGAGTTGGAAACTAGATGAGAAGATGTCTGGTGGAGATGGTGGCATCGAGCTGATTGAGTCCAGGATGCCCCAGGATCGGATTGAAGGCAAGGGAAGCTTTACAACGGTGAATGTTGTCAACGCGGTACTTTGCCGAGATAGCGTTCTGACGGTTCTCAAGAGTGTAATTTCTCTTTTAACCCCAATTGAATCCCTCGTGAAATCGACCAAGGGCATGAACACTAGCTTTATTTGGTTAGTGGACAAGTTCATCCTTGCAAAAGCATCATAAAAAAAGGATGTCAGCAGAGCTTCCACTATCAACCATAATTTATTTTATAGGGTATTTAGCTATCGTCATTTCTACGATAATAGCATCATTATTTGGGTTATCTACCCTGGCGGCCCTTCTTCCTCGTAGGGGAGTACATCATCACTCTCTTCTCTCCCCTAGCCCTTTTTGAGTTTCTCTCTGCCCTCCAGGAGATCATCCCCACTGGCTTCTTAGTGGGCTGGTTATCGATGGTGAGTGGCCGGGCCTCTTCACTCCGGGTTACTGGAGTAGCTCCTCCCTCCATATACTTTCTAAGGTAGCCGTGCTTGATCAAGTCTTCTATTTTCCTCTTCAGGTGGCAGCATTTCTCGGTATCATGGTCGTGGTCCCGGTGAAAGCGATAGTAGCAAGACTTGTCGCATCTAGCAGACAGCCTCAGTGAGGGAGGATGATGCAGGAAACCCTCACCCTCGATCTCCATGAGGATCTTAGATCTTGGGATGATGAGAGGAGTGAACTTCTGCTCCTTGGTAGGGTCGACCCTGGGCCTAGGGCCCAGTCGAAGGGTCGATGCAGTCTTTGAGGCCGGGGGGCCAGATGCTTTCTTCATGGCCTACCTCTTTAGTGGCCTCCCATCCAACTCCCTCCTGGTGTGGTCGGCCTCTTTCGCATGGATGTACTTATGGACTCGGAGGAGGAGCTCCAAATAAGTCTTTGGAGGCTTCTTATCGAGAGAGTAGGTGAAGTGAGAGATCTTGAGTTCTCTCTTCAGCACCAACATGGTGACTGGCTCATCGAGGTGGTAGATCTCCAGGATGGTGACTTTAAACTGGGACATGTAATCTCGATGGGGCTCTCGATCTTGTTGATAGATAGAGAAGAAGCTGTCGGCCTCATGTGGCACCTTCTTGCATGCATCAAAGTGTGCCATGAACCTTCTTTCTAGCTGTTCAAAGGAGTCAATGCTCTTTGGCTCGAGTTGAGAGAACTAGGCTCGAGTAGCCTTATAGAGTGTAGCTGGGAAGGCGATGTAGAGGAGGATGTCAGTAGCCCCCTGGACCATCATGAGAGTCTTGTAGCTCTCAAGATGGTCTAAGGGGTCGATCATCCCATCGTAGGGATCAACCTGAGGCATCTGGAATCGATTAGGAATTGCTTTCTCTTGGATTCTGCGGGAGAACGGGGGACAGTGTCGTAACCCACAGGCTCATTGGGAGAGCCCTGAATCTCCATAAACTGACAGGACAAATCAGCAAGCTTGCGCTCTTGCTCCTCGAGGCACCTTTTTGCTTGATGGTGGATGGCCTCGTCTATGGACC